>CAMZMU010000033.1:78921462-79545412 GCA_947311845.1 Poa pratensis
TTGATACGTCTCCAACGTATCCATAATTTCTGCTGTTCCATGCTTATATTATACCATTTGCTACATGTTTTATATACACTTCGTATCACTTTTATGCATTTTCTGGGACTAACCTATTAACAAGATGCCACAGTGCCAGTTCCCTGTTTTCTGCTGTTTTTGGTTTCAGAAAGTTACTTCTGGAAATATTCTCGGAATTGCACGAAACAAAAGGCCAGGTCCCTATTTTTCCAGCACGTACACGGAGTCCGAAGGAGAGACGAAGAGAGCCACGAGGTGGCCAAACCACCTGGCGCGCGGGCCCACCCGCCGCCTGGTGGTTTGGGCCCCTCGGGGGTCCGCCGACATCGCCCCTTCGCCTATTTATTCCCCGAGACGCGAAAACCCTAAAACACCGAGCCTTTCATCCAGAACATATTCGCTGCCGCCGCCGTCGTCAACCCTAACTCGGGGGGTTCTGAAGCTCTTCCCGGCACCCTGCCGGAGAGGGGAATCATCACCGGAGGGCTCTACATCGCCATGCCCGCCTCCGGAGTGATGCGTGAGTAGTTCATCCTTGGACTATGGGTCCATAGCAGTAGCTAGATGGTTGTCTTCTCCACTTGTGCCATCATGTTTAGATCTTGTGAGCTGCCTATCATGATCAAGATCATCTTATTGTAATGCTACATGTTGTGTTTGCTGGGATCTGACTTATATTGATACCTATGTGGAGCTGAATATTATATTATCATGTCTATGTCATTTGTGATCTTGCATGCTCTCCGTTACTTGTTGAAGCCTTGGCCAAGTGAATACTTGTACTCCAAGAGGGGGTATTTATGCATGATAGTTGGGTTCAACCTCTATTTAACCTGGGATAGTGACAGCAAGTTCTAAGGTTGTAGATGTGTTGTTGCCACTAGGGGTAAAACAGCAATGCTTTATTCAAGGATGAATGTATTGTTTACATTACGCACATTACTTAATGCAATTGTCTGTTGCTTGCAACTTAATACTGGAAGGGGTACGGATGTTAACCGGAAAGTGGACTATTTAGGCATAGATGCATGCTGGATAGCGGTCTATGTACTTTGTCGTAATGCCCAAATGAATCTCATAGTAGACACCACAGCTCACACATGCATGTTATATGCACTTATCAATTGTCAATTGCCCAGCTGTAATTTGTTTACCCAGCATGTTAGTTATCTTATTGGAGAGACACCACTAGTGAACTGTGGACCCCGGTCCATTCTTTTACATCTGAAATACAATCTACTGCAATCATTGTTCTCTACTGTTTTATGCAAACAAACATCATTTCCATTCGATACGTTTAACCCTTTGTTTTCAGCAAGCCGGTGAGATTGACAACCTCACTGTTAAGTTGGGGCAAAGTAATTTGATTGTGTTGTGCAGGTTCCACGTTGGCACCGGAATCCCTGGTGTTGCGCCGCACTACACTCCTTCACCAACACCTTCGAAGCAAACCTCGTTTTCCTACTGGTTCGATTAAACCTTGGTTTCATACTGAGGGAAAACTTACTGCTGCACTCATCATACCTTCCTCTTGGGGTTCCCAACTGACGTGTGACGTACAAGCATTGTTTCTGGCACTATTAACCTAGAGCCACAACACGTTTTCTGGCGCCGTTGCCGGGGAAAACGAATTGCTTCTGCAAGGGGAGTCTCTCACACCCAATCTCTTTACTTTGTTATTTGTCTTGCTTAGTTTATTTTTATTTAGTCTTGTTTGCTCTCTTTATCAAAAACACAAAAAAATTAGTTACTTGTTTAATTCAGTTTGATTTTGTTTTTCAAAATGAGTACTCCTGAGAACACTAAGTTGTGTGACTTCACTAGCACAAACAACAATGATTTCATATGCACTCCTATTGCTCCACCTGCTTCTACAGCAGAATTTTATGAAATTAAACCTGCTCTATTAAATCTTGTTATGAAAGAGCAATTTTCTGGTGTTAGTACTGATGATGCTGCTGCCCATCTTAATAACTTTGTTGAACTTTGTGAAATGCAAAAGTATAAGGATATGGATGGGGATATTATAAAACTGAAACTTTTTCCTTTCTCCTTGAGAGGAAGAGCTAAAGAATGGTTGCTTTCTTTGCCTAGAAATAGTATTAATTCTTGGACAAAATGCAAAGATGCTTTCATAGGGAAATATTATCCTCCTGCTAAGATTATATCCTTGAGAAGTAGCATTATGAATTTTAAACAACTTGATAATGAACATGTTGCTCAAGCTTGGGAAAGAATGAAATCTTTGGTGAAGAATTGTCCCACTCATGGACTGACTACTTGGATGATCATCCAAACCTTTTATGCAGGATTAAATTTTTCCTCAAGGAACTTATTGGATTCAGCCTCTGGAGGAACCTTTATGTCCATCACTTTAGGTGCAGCAACAAAGCTACTTGATGATATGATGATCAACTATTCCGAATGGCACACCGAAAGAGCTCCTCAAGGTAAGAAGGTAAATTCTGTTGAAGAAACCTCCTCTTTGAGTGATAAGATTGATGCTATTATGTCTATGCTTGTGAATGGTAGATCTCATGTTGATCCTAATAATGTTCCTTTAGCTTCATTGGTTGCTCAAGAAGAGCATGTTGATGTAAACTTCATTAAAAACAACAACTTCAACAACAATGCTTATAGGAATAATTTTGGTAGCAACAACTCTAGGCTTTTCCTTCAAGTGGTAATGGTTATTTTAATGCTAGATCTTTTATGCCTAGTGAGGAAAGGATGATAGAAATTGAGAGATCAACTAAAAGCTTTATGCAATCACAATTTGAGCAAAATCAATTGTTTACAAAAGCTATGAATGAACAAACTGCCATGTTGAAGAATATAGGACAGCAACTCGAAAATATAAATAGTGAGATTTCAGGTTTGCAAACTAAGATTTCCATTGCTGAAAACCGTATTTCATCTATGTCTGAAGCTCAGTCCTCTTTGATTAATAACATGGCAGCGAAACCTGAAGGTCTTGATGAGTCATTTGCTACAGCAAATGCCATCCAAGTTCGAATTGATAATAATATTAGGATGTTGGCTGAATTGCATGCTAGGTGGGAAAAAGAGGAAGAACTTGAAAAAGAGAATAGTATAGTTAGAGTTTGTACTATCACCACCACTAGTAATGCTAATGTTTCACATGCTAGTAACCTCCTACTATTGATGGTAATGTTATTGGTGTTGGTAATGTCTCTACTACTTCTGCAAAGCGTTTGAAATTGCCTAAAACTGCTGAAACTTTTTCTGATAAAAGTGCTGAAATTTTTCAAACTATTGGAGACAATGGTTCCACCACCATTGACAATAATGATTTTGATTTTGATGATTGTAACATCTCTGAAGTTATTATGTTCTTGCAAAAATTAGCTAGAAGTCCCAATGCTAGCACTATTAATTTGGCTTTTACAAAGCATATTACAAATGCTCTTTTGCAAGCTAGGGAGGAGAAGTTGAAACTTAAAGCTTCTATTCCTAGGAAATTAGAAGATGGTTGGGAACCCATCATTAAGGTAAAGGTGAATGATTTTATTGCAATGCCTTGTGTGATCTTGGTGCAAGTGTTTCGTTTTGCCCAAGAAGCTTTATGATATTCTTGATTTGCCACCTTTGGAACATTGTTATTTGGATGTTTTTCTCGCTGATAATGCTATGAAGAAACCTTTGGGGCGAGTTAATGATGTTTTTATTACGTAAAAATAACCTTGTCCCCGTTGATTTTATTGTTATGGATATTGAATGCAATGCATCTTGTCCTATTGTTTTGGGAAGACCTTTTCTTCGAACTGTTGGTGCCATCATTGATATGAAAGAAGGTAATATAAGGTACCAATTTCCTCTCAAGAAAGGTATGGAACACTTCCCTAGGAAGAATGAAGTTACCTTTTGACTCTATTGTTAGAGCAAGTTATGATGTTGATGCTTCTTCTCTTGACAACACTTGATTTTCACTTTCTGCGCCTAGCTGAAAGGCGTTAAAGAAAAGCGCTTATGGGAGACAACCCATCGTTTTTATTTGCTGTTATTTTTGTTTTCTTTGAGTCAAGGAGTTTTGTTACTTCTGTAGCAACTCCTTTGTATCTTTATTTTATCGCAATGTTGTGCCAAGTAAAGTTCTATATTGAAAGTTGATGCAAGATTTGGATTTCTGCGCAGTGACAGATTTTTAGCTGTCACGGATTTGAGCTTATCTCCCTGTAGAAAATTCAAAAAATTCTGAGAAAAATCACGCATATTCCTGAGATATGTACGCAACTTTCATTATTTTAGGCCAGATCCATCTGAGCAACTTAAGTGCCTCGAAAAAATTCGTCATTCCAGACTGTTCTGTTTTTGACAGATTCTGCCTTTTGTTTTGCATTCGCTCTTTTACTGTGTTTGTGTGGATTTCTTTGCTCCACAAAGCATTGGTGGCTGTAGCTAATGTCCAGAAGCTTTGGGATTGATTGTATCATTACAGAATATGAGAATTTTTGATTATGCACTAACCCTCTAATGAGAACTGTCTTGAGTTTGGTGTGAAGGAAGTTTTCAAGGATCAAGCGAGAAGGGTGATATTATGTGATCAAGAAGAGTGAAAAGCCTAAGCTTGGGGATGCCCCCGTGGTTCATCCCAACCATATTCAGAGAGACTCAAGCGTCTAAGCTTGGGGATGCCCAAGGCATCCCCTTCTTCATCAACAAACTTATCAGGTCATCTCTAGTGAAACTATATTTTAATTCTTTCACATCTTATGCGCTTTACTTGGAGCGTCTGTGTGTTTTTATTTTTGTTTTTGTTTGAATAAATTCGGATCCTAGCAATCCTTGTGTGGGAGAGAGACACGCTCCGCTTTTTCATGTGAATACTCATGTTCTTCACTTATATTTGTTGAGTATTCTTAACTAGCTACTGCAGTGCTTTTAGCTCCTGTTTTTCATGCATCTCTTCGAGCTGTTAGCACTTGTTTATAAATACTCTCTTGCTGCATTATATTATCATTTGGAGAGTTTATGTTTAAATAAATTATTGGTGTTTGTTTGGAAGAAAGAAAATGCTACATGTAGTAGTTGGTATTGGAAAAGACATATGCATTCTTGTAGATCATTGTCTTGTTTTGATTTGATGCTTTGCAATTGTTTTGAGCTCTCAAGTAGATCATGTTTAAGCTCTTGCATCATGTAGTTAAAGCCTAGTAGTGGAGAACTACCGTAGAGCTTGTTGAGACTTGGGATGCATATTTGTTCTCTCTAAGGTCTAGATATTTTCTGGTAAAATGTTTGAGCAACAAGGAAGACAGTGTAGAGTCTTATAATACTTGCAATATGTTTTTATGTGATTCTTGCTGTACCGGTTTATACTTGTGTTTGCTTCAAACAACCTTGCTAGCCTAAACTCTGTACTGAGAGGGAATGCTTCTCGTGCATCCAAAACTTGAGCCAAAACCCATGCCATTTGTGTCCACCATACCTACCTACTATGTGGTATTTCCTGCCATTCCAAGTAAATATTTCATGTGCTACCTTTAAACTATTCAAAACTTTATTACTCCTTATTTGTGTCAATGTTTTATAGCTCATGAGGAAGTATGTGGTGTTTTATCTTTCAATCTTGTCATTTACTTCTGACAGACTTTCACCAATGGACTAGTGGCATATACATCCGCTTATCCAATAATTTGCAAAAAGAGCTGGCAACGGGGTGCCCAGCCCCAATTAATTACAACTTTCATTAATAATTCTCTTCACATGTTTTGCCCTGATTTATCAGTAAGCAACTTAATTTTGCAATAGACACTCCTCCATGGTATGTGAATGTTGGAAGGCACCCGAGGATTCGGTTAGCCATGGCTTGTGTAAGCAAAAGGTTGGGAGGAGTGTCATCTATAAAGAAACTAAAATACATGTGTAAACAAAAGAGAAGAGGGATGATCTACCTTGCTGGTAGAATAACGTCCTTCATGGGAGCCGCTCTTGAAAGTCTGGTTGACAAGGGGGTTAGAGTGCCCACTACCATTCGTTGACAACAACAAACACCTCTCAAATACTTATTTTGTGCTCTCTATATGCTTTCGAAAACTTAAAAAGCTCTAGCACATGATTTAATCCCTGCTTCCCTCTGCGAAGGGCCTATCTTTTACTTTATGTTGAGTCAGTTTACCTACTCCTTTCTATCTTAGAAGCAAACACTTGTGTCAACTTTGTGTGCATTGATTCTTACATATTTACTTATTGCACTTGTTATATTGCTTTATGTTGACAACTATCCATGAGATATACATGTTACAAGTTGAAAGCAAATGCTGAAACTTAATCATCCTTTGTGTTGCTTCAATGCCTTTTACTTTGAATCTATTGCTTTATGAGTTACCTCTTATGCAAAACTTTTTGATGCTTGTCTTGAAAGTACTATTCATGAAAAGTTTTTGCTTATATGATTCATTGTTTACTCTTTATCTATTTGTTAGCAAACTATAGATCATTGCTTTGAGTCACTTCATTCATGACATGAGCCTTGCAATATATTGATCAAGATTGTGTGAAAGCATGTCTCCTCAGAAATTATTTGTTGTTATCGTTTTACCTACTCGAGGACGAGTAGAACTAAGCTTGGGGATGCTTGATACGTCTCCAACGTATCCATAATTTCTGCTGTTCCATGCTTATATTATACCATTTGCTACATGTTTTATATACACTTCGTATCACTTTTATGCATTTTCTGGGACTAACCTATTAACAAGATGCCACAGTGCCAGTTCCCTGTTTTCTGCTGTTTTTGGTTTCAGAAAGTTACTTCTGGAAATATTCTCGGAATTGCACGAAACAAAAGGCCAGTCCCTATTTTTCCAGCACGTACACGGAGTCCGAAGGAGAGACGAAGAGAGCCACGAGGTGGCCAAACCACCTGGCGCGGGCCCACCCGCGCCTGGTGGTTTGGGCCCCTCGGGGGTCCGCCGACATCGCCCCTTCGCCTATTTATTCCCCGAGACGCGAAAACCCTAAAACACCGAGCCTTTCATCCAGAACATATTCGCTGCCGCCGCCGTCGTCAACCCTAACTCGGGGGGTTCTGAAGCTCTTCCCGGCACCCTGCCGGAGAGGGGAATCATCACCGGAGGGCTCTACATCGCCATGCCCGCCTCCGGAGTGATGCGTGAGTAGTTCATCCTTGGACTATGGGTCCATAGCAGTAGCTAGATGGTTGTCTTCTCCACTTGTGCCATCATGTTTAGATCTTGTGAGCTGCCTATCATGATCAAGATCATCTTATTGTAATGCTACATGTTGTGTTTGCTGGGATCTGACTTATATTGATACCTATGTGGAGCTGAATATTATATTATCATGTCTATGTCATTTGTGATCTTGCATGCTCTCCGTTACTTGTTGAAGCCTTGGCCAGTGAATACTTGTAACTCCAAGAGGGGGTATTTATGCATGATAGTTGGGTTCAACCTCTATTTAACCTGGGATAGTGACAGCAAGTTCTAAGGTTGTAGATGTGTTGTTGCCACTAGGGGTAAAACAGCAATGCTTTATTCAAGGATGAATGTATTGTTTACATTACGCACATTACTTAATGCAATTGTCTGTTGCTTGCAACTTAATACTGGAAGGGGTACGGATGTTAACCGGAAAGTGGACTATTTAGGCATAGATGCATGCTGGATAGCGGTCTATGTACTTTGTCGTAATGCCCAAATGAATCTCATAGTAGACACCACAGCTCACACATGCATGTTATATGCACTTATCAATTGTCAATTGCCCAGCTGTAATTTGTTTACCCAGCATGTTAGTTATCTTATTGGAGAGACACCACTAGTGAACTGTGGACCCCGGTCCATTCTTTTACATCTGAAATACAATCTACTGCAATCATTGTTCTCTACTGTTTTATGCAAACAAACATCATTTCCATTCGATACGTTTAACCCTTTGTTTTCAGCAAGCCGGTGAGATTGACAACCTCACTGTTAAGTTGGGGCAAAGTAATTTGATTGTGTTGTGCAGGTTCCACGTTGGCACCGGAATCCCTGGTGTTGCGCCGCACTACACTCCTCCACCAACACCTTCGAAGCAAACCTCGTTTTCCTACTGGTCGATTAAACCTTGGTTTCATACTGAGGGAAAACTTACTGCTGCACTCATCATACCTTCCTCTTGGGGTTCCCAACTGACGTGTGACGTACAAGCATTGTTTCTGGCACTATTAACCTAGAGCCACCACCCATCGAATCGGAAAAGCAGCGTGGCTTCCACGAGCTCCAGGCTGGTAATGATGATGCACTGATGATGGCTCCTCTTCGTCGCTACCCAATGGATGAAATCACGGAGAGCACACCTTGTGAGCTACATGTGAAAGTTTTTAACTTAACCATGAAGGTGGCGGTCGGCTATGCCGTACCAATTGGACCTAAACCAAATTTCCATTGCTCTCCGGTTCCACATGGCTACGCTATTGTCGGGGTGGATGGAGTGATGAAAGAATTTGAGGAGCTGAAGCTGGAACACCCTGCAGGTGAAGATGGGGAGGTGGTTGAACTTGGAGAAGCCAAAAAAGGGACCGTTCTATGGCCAAAGGAATTCATCGTGGTTCCAAACTGGCTGCCAAGGCCATCGACTCCTCAGAGTAGCAATACATCTTCGCTGCCGCCTCACCAGTCTCCAGCGCAACAGTCCTCTTCACCGCCGCCGCCTCACCAGTCTCCAGCGCAGCCGTCTCCGCCCACTGAGGCTCAGTGATGACGTGAAACACACGTTCGTTGGGAGACCCAAGGTATGAAGCAGTGCAGCAGCAAGGTTTCCCTCAGTATGAAACCAAGGTTATCGATCCAGAGGAGTAGCAGCACTTCAGAAGGTTGTCAACGGCGCCAGAAAAGTATGCTTGAAGGGCGGTCTGGACTGTTGACGTGGAACCTGCACACAACACAATCAAACTACTTTGCTCCAACGAAACAGGAAGGTTGTCAATCTCCTCGGCTTGCTGAAAACAAAGGGTTAAACGTATGGTGTGGAAAACAGTGTTTAATTGCAGAAAGTAAAAGAGAACAATGATTGCAGTTGGTGGTTTTATCAGTGTAAAAGAATGGACCGGGGTCCCCAGTTCACTAGTGGTGTCTCTCTATAAAGATAAATGACATGTTGGGTAAACAAATTACAGCTGGGCAATTGATAAAATAGTGAGCGCATGACAATGCATATATATGACAAGATGACTATCATGATATTTAATTGGGCATTACGACAAAATACATAGACCGTTTATCCAACCGCATCTATGACTAATAATCCACCTTCAGGTTGACATCCGTGTTCCCCGTTGGTATTAAGTTGCAAGCAACGGATAACCGCATTAAGCAATGTGCGTAAAGTAAACAAGTACATAGGACCGTGGACATAGCATTGTTATGTTACCCCTAGTGGCAACAGCACATCCACAAACTTAGGCGTTGCTGTCACTCGCCCAGATTACTGGAGACTGAACCCACTATCTAGCATAAATACTCCCTCTTGGAGTTACAAGCATCTACTTGGCCAAAGCATCTACTAGTAACGGAAAGCATGCAAGATCATAAATAACATGTAACATAGATTAATAATCAACTTGATCATAGTATTCAATATTCATCGGATCCCAGCAAACACAACATGTAGCATTACAATAAGATGATCTTGATCATGTTAGGCAGCTCACAAGATCTAAACATGATGGCATAAAGTGGAGAGACAACCATCTAGCTACTGCTTTGGACCCGTAGTCTAAGGATGAACTACTCACGCATCACTCCGGAGGCAGGCATGGCGATGTAGAGCCCTCCGTGATGATTCCCCTCTCCGACAGGGTGCCGGGAAGAGGTTCTCGATCCTCCCGAGCTAGGGTTGACGACGGCGGCGCCTCTGGAACTTTTCGTGGATAATGGATCGGGTATTTAGGGTTTTCGCGTCGGGGGCAATAATTAGGCGAAAGGGCGGCGGCTGGGGGCCCACGAGGGGCCCACACAACCATAGGGCGCGCAGGCAGGGGTCGTGCCCAGGGTGCGTGTGGCCACCTCGTGGCTCGGCTCCGTCTCTCCTCTGGACTCTGTGTGTGTGTCGGTGAAATAGGGACCTCCGTTGATTTTCATCCAATTCCGAGGATATTTCCAGAATTGCTTTTCTGGAATACAAAAACAGCAGAAAACAGGAACTGGCACTATGACATCTTGTTAATAGGTTAGTCCCAAAAAATGTATAAAAGTGATATAAAGTGGATGCAAAACATGTAACAATTGGCATAATATCAACAAGAAACATCAAAAATTATAGATACGTTTGAGACGTATCACTCAGCGTACCACCGCTGGTACTATGAGGAGTAGCAGGAGTAGTAACTGATCACCGAAACGCAAAAGGTCGCCCCTCCCAAAAGTACCTCATAAGAAATATTTCCATGAGACCTTACGACTATACGGAGGAGGAAAATGCCGCGATCGCAAATGCCCAAAATAAATAGTGGTGGGCTAACCGGAAGAAGCCGAAAGCGCCAGAGTTCCCCGCCACCCCAGAAGAAAAAGCCGCCGTCTTCAAAATGCTGAAGACCCTTGAACCACCCCCGCCAAGGCTGACACCAGACTATGACCGCTCTATTCGCAAGTCGGCTGAGGCAAATAAGCAGCGGTCGAAGAGTAGTAGTGCAAGCGGGAAATCAGTTCCCCAGCTCGGAGAACAGAAAAACCAATCGTGCCCGCCGCTCAAAGTGTCTTCCAATACTGAGGTGGGGTCGAGCAGAGGTGCAGTCGACGTCGATCCTGAGTTTGTTGCAATGTACGGCGAAGCGGCCTCTGCTCAGGGCATGTCTATTTCTCAGTACTTAGACCATTTACAAGAGTTCCAGGAAGTAGCATACAAATACCGGCACGGGTATACTCTCGTCAAACCTGAGTTAGTCAACGGTCTACCAACAAAAATGCGAAGATTGCATAAGTGGTACATGCGAGCCTCAAAGGAAGGGGCAAACTGGATCTAAGTGGGATATAAAAACGAGCATTACGGGCATGGAAATGGCGTGGTAATGATTGAATTTTGTGAATTATTTCAGTTATACCAACAAGACGCAATCGAAAAATCTATCCTCAGTGCCTATTTTCTGTAAGTATTATTTCTGTAATTAAGTCTCTAGCTAGCTCAGCTCGTTCATTGCATGTATAATCTTACTCATCACTATATTAATTATGCAGAATGAAGATTCTCCAATGCAAAAGAGGACAAATCTATGACATTGGGTTCATTGACCCATATTTCGTTCATCAAAAAACTCTCTAAGATCATTACATCGACACAGAGAATAACTTGGTAAAGGCGTTAAGGTTTTCCGAAACCAAAAGGGAAATACTATTTCCTTACAACTACGGGTGAGTGTTACTGTCTTGTACACATTCTATTTCGCTTACTCGATGTTAAGTGTATAATTGATGACTTATGTGTGCGCAGCTTCCACTTTATTCTGCTAATCATTAAACCTGACAAAGGAGTAGTACAAGTCATGGACTCGAAACGTAAACCCTTGAGGAGTGGGCGGACATGCAGGAATGCCTCCAAGGGTAATTTCAATCATTATGGCACTATATCGGCAACTTTCCTTTTATTCCCTGGTAGCAAGTAATTAATATATAACTCCTTTATTCATTTTCTTTGCCGGACAGGGCTTGGAAACGGTTCACCGCCAAGGCTAGGGGTATTTGGGCGCCGGAGCTTACATTTGAACCAGTAAATGTAAGTACTACTAGCTAGATCCGCGCATCTCTTTGATTCTAGTTTCAATACCATTATCGTGCTTGATTATTATTTTGATTGAACTCTGTTCTAGTAAAGTGCTTGAGGCTGGAACATGGGAATAATTTATGCGGATACTACGTTTGCGAGTTCATTCGCCAGACGACCCATGAGACGGGCAGCCGGTACTTGGAACAACTTGAAGTACGTAAACAATATTCACAATTTTAGTTTATTGCAATCAATTGTGTTTAGTTTCATTCATATATATTGACCCCTTCTTTAAATTAGATCGAACGGTTGCGGGACGGTCTTCTACCGCAAGATCGTGTACGAGCAATTCAAGAGGAAATTGCGGGATTCTTAGATGCAGAGGTCCTAGATCCGAAGGGAGAATACTATCGGAAGGTTGAAATGCAAGGGTGAGTGTAAAAGAGATGTATATATGCATGAAACTTGTGTGTACATGTACCGTTTGTAATATGTTCGACCAAGCACGACGAATGAGATGTGTGTAATATATTCATGACGATGATGTGTAATAGTGGTTCCTTCATTGTTGTATGTAGTACCATCGAATTGAGTGCAAAACACAAAATAAAAAGTGTCCAAATAAATAAATGGAAAAATACAAAATCAAAACATCAGTCCCGGTTCGTATACGAACCGGGACTAAAGCTCCTCCCCCCTTCGCTCCAGAACAGGCCACATGGAGCCCCATTAGTCTCGGTTCGTGGCCGAACCGGGACTAGCATTAGTCCCGATTGGCTAGTCCCGGTTCGGGAACCGGGACAGATGGCCCAACCGAACCGGGACTATAGGGGTGTTTTCTACTAGTGGAAAAGGAGTGCTGAGCATGCTTCTGCTTCCGCGTTCATGTGTGTTATGTGCTTTGTCTCTCTACGTTTGAGAAACGATCGGGAATGAGAAATTATGATTTGTTCTGTATATATCTATTCCGTCGATTTCGCTTCATGCGGTAAAAATTTCATCGAACTGAGGTAAGGACGTGAGCATTTGTGAGTCATTCATTTCCGCTCCGCTTTGTTTTTTTTTTTTTGATAAGGCCGTCTTCCTCTTCATTGTCCATGCCGACCTCCTCTCCCCCCTCAAAGAGCCCCTCTAGTGTCCATGTAACTGGCTTTCCTTTTTCTCACTTTATATGATAGTTACTCCCCACAATACCATAGTTATCCAACACGAAATCGATTTAGTTATCCTACAGTTTTGGTAATATTTACCCAAATAGTTACCATTCAGAACTGATGAAGTTACATGTATATTCATGATATAGTTATCCACCACGAAATCGATGCAGTTTTCCTACTATCTCGTTAATCGTTACCCACCATGTACTGATAGAGCTACCCACCCAAAACCGATGGAGTTATCATGTGCATTCATGCACATGATATATTTATCCCTTATGAAACTGATTTAGTATTCTACTATCTCGGTAATAGTTATCCACAATGTACAGATGGAGTTACCCACCTAGTAATGATGGAGTTACCCATGTATTCATGATATAGTTATATACCACGAAATCGATGCACTTTTTAGGTAATAGTTATAGTTATCCACAACGAAATTATTGTAGTTACCCTACTCTCCGGTAATAGTTACCCTACTCTTCGGTAATAGTTACCCACCCAATATTGCTAAAGTTACCCATGTGTTTTCATGATGTAGTCATCCAAAAAAAATCGATTTAGTTATACATACTCTCTCGGTAATGGTTACCCATCAAATACTGATGGAGTTATCCACCCGGTACTGAGGAAGTTATCCTTGTGTTCATGATGTAGTTATCCACCACAAAATCATTGTAGTTACCCATAGTTACCCACCCTATACTAATGGTTACCCATGTGGCCATGATGTAATTATCCACCACGAATTCGATGTAGTTGCCCTAGTCTCTCGATAATATTTATGTACCAGATAGTGATTGAGTTTCCCACCCTGTACTGATGAAGTTACCCATATCTCATGATGTAGTTATCAACAATGAAATTATTGTACTTAACCTGCTTTGTCGGTAATTGTTACCCACCCAATACTTATGGTTTACCCACCCATTACTGATAAAGTTACCCATGTGTTTCCATGATGTAGTTATACATCACAAAATCGATGAAGTTAACATACTCTTCTGGTAATAGTTACCTGTCGTGTCTCGATGCACGGACACCGGGAGTAGAGGATACCCCCTTTTAGGTTCGGCACGGGGCGTGAAGGGGGCTGAGAATCGTCTTCGTGGGCGAGGTCTAGATCAAGCTCTCCTCTCCACGATCAAAGCATGCAACCAAAGGGACACGAGGAGCTACCCAGGTTCAGGCCGCCCGGAGGCTAAAAGCCCTACTCCTGCATGTCTGGATTGATGGGTTCTTCATAGTGTGGCTTACAATGGAGCCTCCCGGGCAGGGTACCCGGAAGGGTTTTGGCTGGAGGTAGAAGAAGGACAGATCCTGACCCGGAGGAGATCACCTTCCCCTCTACCTTCGCAGCCCTAGTCTAATCTTGCTCTGGTTCTACTTGTCCCTTTTCCTCCTCCGTGCCTTGGTCCTCCTTTTATAGGCCAAGGGTTGCCACAGGGTCACGTGAGGAGCACGAGGGACCTTCGGCGCGAAGGACCCTCCATGGCTGGTTTAGGGGGAGACGTGGCCTCTTCTCAGCCTAGTGTGTCCTTTGGATTAGGTGGAGCGTCCGTCTTGGGGTGAACAGCGGCTGACACCACCATGGGCTATGTCTCCGGCCCGCGCCAGCATCACCTTGCTTCCCAAGTCTTCTGAGGTCTTCTAGCATGAGGTGGAGTGCTTATCCACAGTGGTGCGAGGAGGTACCCGAGAGGGAGCCCAGCCTCCTGCTGGGAACTCGGACCCTCGGGTCTTCCGTGTCTTCTAGCTTGATTCGGGGACCTGGCAGGCCCCCAGGACCGGAGCCCTTTGTCGGTGTAGGTCTCGCTTGGCCTTCGCGGGTTGAAAGGTGAACCCGCCAGCTTGACTTGGTTCTTGGCCTTGTCCATCTTCATCTAGAGCCCACAGGGAGTGGACCCACTTTGGCAGCACTAGGGAACCCCATGTTCCACTGCTGCGACAGTAGCCCCCGGGCATGGTCCCGGCGGCTTTTGCTCCAGCTGACGGGGCTATGACCTAAAACAGGTCAAAGTGGGTCCCGGGCATCTGGTCTTCTTTGTTCTGTCGGGGACTCGCCGAGGCGAGGTAGAGACGAGCCCCCGGGTCCTCTTGACCGAGTCGCGGTGAACGTTGCGGTTCGTGCGGACTCTGTGCTTATCTTGGAATCCAACGGGCGGCACGCGCAGGAAGCGGCATGCCCCCTCGATCCCCACGTCCGTCGGAGTAATGGGGCCGCGACGCGACGTGAGGGGTGCCTTATAAGCCACGGCTGGCTTCCACTGTAGCCGTTACTACTCCAGATTTCGCCGAAATTCCCAAATCGCCGCCTAGGAGACTCCTTCTCCCTGACTTCGCCGAGCGCCACCCTCCGCCTCGGCCGCCGCAATCCCCGCCGCTCCTCGTTCTCGCCCCCAGCCCATGCCGCCAAGGCGGGATAAGAGAGGAGTGAGGAAGATGTCGCAATCTGCAGCCGAGAAGATGGCGATGGAGGCTTCTCTGGCTGAGGCTCCGCCTCCAAAGAGGGTAACCCAAGCTCTTTTCTCTCCCAGCGAGTATGCATCTGAGGAAGCCGTTCGACGCATCCGCCAATCCCTGGCCGCGAGCTTCCGCGGCCCTGAGAGTGTGGTGGCATACCCTGGAAGCAGGCTTCAACGAGAAGGCGAGGTGATTACTTTCCATGACTTCTCCGTCGTCGGCCTTCTTCCTCCGTTCTCCGAGTTCTTCGCGGCGATTCTGGAGGCTTACGGATTGCACATGCTGCACCTGCATCCCAATGCAGTGATGATACTTGCCACCTTCGCCTATGCCTGTGAGGCATTCGTGGGCGTCATGCCCTCAGTGGCCTTATTTCGCCATTACTTCGTTCCACGCTTGGAGAAATCCAAGTGGATTGCTGGCGGTGTCTCCTTCTGCCTCCGGAGTGATGCCGCGCATTAGTACCCGGAAACATTCGTCAAGGCCTCCGGGGAAGAGTGGAGGCACAACTGGTACTTTGTCGAAGCTGATGGGACCAACCCCCATCTGACGACTCCATTTTACCCAGCGGAGCGACTGGCGCATTCCAAGGAGAGAAGCTCTCGAGGGGAAGCCCTGGCTCCGGCCATTAACGCTGGCTGCGCTCCGTGCAAGGGGAGTGACGGGCGCCATGATCCTGGCAGACTTTCTTCACAGGGGGATTGCCCCTTTGCAGTTCCGGAGCCGCCCGCTCTGGGAACTCAATCAGGTGGGTAGCAGCCTTCCACGGTCCAGATTCCACTTGACAGAGACGACCTGGGCGCTGACCATGGGCTATGTATGCCGTGGGTACCCTTTGAATTCCAGGATGAGGTCTTGCCACTGTTTGAGGATCCAGCCGCGGACATCCGTTCTTCAATGCCAGCGTGCAATGAATATGGGGTCGCGGGTACCACCAGGATTGAGCCCCCACCGGCTCCCAAGGCTCACAGCTTGCGAGAAGGGAGGCAGAGGGGGCAGAACTCTGCCCACGGGGACGTTTCCCCTGAAGAACCCGGGTCTTCGGACGACGAAGGTGGTGAGGTGGCTCCTTCGGGAGTGCCTTGCAGGCGCGGAGGTCCCGGCGCCCCTTCTGTGGTGGCGACCACCCCGCCAGGTGCTGGAACTCGGAAGCAACCAACGCCGTCGCGCTCGCCATCGCTACAGGAGTCTGATCAGGTGTCGGAGGCCGTCCCTCCTCCCCTTGTAGACGCGGAAGCGGGGGAGGAGAGCCTGTCCTTGCCTGACCTCTTCGGCGACTTGGTGCAGAAGAAATGGAGCTTCTCCGGGTCGAAGAGAGCTCGCCGATAAGCTTTGCTTGCAACTGGTCCTGAGCGTGAAGCAGCTTCCTTTTCGCCATTGCCTTGACTTTTTTGCTCTGGCCTTTTGCGCAGGAGCCCGACACCGGAGTGGCCAAGCAAGCGACCCCGGGGAGGTGAAGACGCTGAAGCGTCGGGCTCCAACGACACCTTGGACGGAGACGACTCCGAGCCCGCGAGCCCCCAGCCCGCTCCACAGGCAGCGGAGGTTGCTCCAGTCGTCGTAGGCGAAGCCGAAGCGGTTCGCGCGGAAGGCCCCGGGAGAGGCGCGACGTGGATCCCCGGGCGACCTTCACACCGCGCAGACTTGAAGTAGGCGGGTCCCCCAGGGGCTCGGCCCACGGGAGTGCTGACCCCCGCCTTGAACCCGGGAGAGTTGAAGAAGGCCCGGGTTCTCCAAGACATTCTCCAGCGTCTCGGAGTTTTTGTCCTTTGCCCACGTCGAGTTGGCGCGGTTGGTGCCCCGGCCTCCGGAGGTGAGGAGCGCTCGCAAGCTCGCGAACTGCGGCTTTCGACGGGCGAGGAGGCTCTCGATACCAGAGAGCTGAAGCTGGCGGCGGACGAAGAGCTGCTTTATGCCCGGGAGCGGAGAGTAGCAGGCCGCGAGAAGGAGCTGGAGCAGCGACTCGCCGAGCTGGACGACAAAGAGCTTCGCTACCTCGGCACCATTGAGGAGCTCCAGATCAGAACGGTGCAGGACGAGGACCGCCTTGAGCAAAGCTTGGAGAATGTGGCTAGCTGGGCCCGCCACGAGGTCGAGCATGACCTTCGAGCCAAAAGCAGAGCCGTCTCGTCTCTGGACAGGTAAGTCACCAAACTCAAGAGCGAGCTCAAGAGCGAGAGGGAGAAGTGAGATCAGGCCGTCAAGGATTTCCAGAGAGCCAGGGACGAGAGAGACAGGGTGTCTTCCCGGGTCGAGTCGATGGCCGCCACGATTGAGGCACAGAAGCAGACTCTCAGCGCAGCTGAGAGATTCAAGAAGGAGGCCACTGCCGGCCGCATAGCCATGGAAAGGAAGATCCAGGAGCTGAGTGAGGCGAACGAATTCTGGAAAGACAAAGATGAGCGCATGGCCATCCTCCGTAAGAAGGAGGCTAAGGAGCTGGATGACGGGCGGACTGCGATGGAAGCATCCAAGTCTCAGGCTCAGATTGCCTGGCACCAGCATGAGCAGGTGTCCAATCAGCTGAAGGCAGTGCAGGCTGAACTGGCGGAGGCCAAAGACGCGCTTGAGAAAGAGCAGCGGCGATTCACGCTCCACCGCCGCGATGATTCCAACGTCTTGCTCCAGATGAATCACGGATCCTTGGACATTGTGAGGGAGTTCACGAGCTTGGGGTGCCTTCTCCGCCTGTTCTTCTGGCTGATCACTCCACCTCCTTTGCCCGCTATCCGAGTTCTTGAAGTATGTGGCCTTGCTCATCAAGGGTATCAAGGAGCAAGCTAGCAGTGCCACTCGCCGGGTTGGGGAACAGGTAGTGAGGCAGGTGGCCACTCGATTCGTCACAACACTTCACCGGCGGCACCCTCAGATTTCCTTGCTGTCTGAGCTGGAGGCGCCTGGACCCGAGGCGCCGCTTTCTCCAGACGTGTCCCGCCAGGTGGAGGAAATCCTGGAACGCCTTTCCCGAGAAGACGACCCGTGAACCTGTAAAGTCCTGAAAAGGACAATACCAAGGGCCATGAACCATGCTTTTGTACTGATATTGCCAACTGGCTTATGAACTCATGCTTTTGAATGTAAATAACTTCTTCCCATGGTATATAAGTTTTATTATACTCATGGGGGCTTAACACTCTCGGGAAGGATCCAAAGGTGTGAGCGCTAACAAGCCGTGGGCACTCAGACTGGTCTGAAATGCGGACACAGGGCGCAACCCCCCAAAGGACCCACCGTTTCCTGACCGCACGGACCTCAGCCCACGACTCCACTGTCCGAGGGAAACTGACAGTGTCATCGCGAAGGCGCTAGCCAAAGTACATAAAACGAATGTACCCAGGAACAAGCCCGTGCAAGCACGTTTATACTTAGCTCACGTGTTGATTCCTTTAGGCTACCTCGGTAATAGTTTGGTCGCGCTGCCGCCGAGGCGGGTCTTCTATGCCGTATTTCAGACATAATTCTGCCTTGCCCGGCAATTCTTGGCGGGGACAAGGCTCCCGACCGAGATAGCCTCCAACGCCGACTAAGGGCGTGACTGGCTGGCTTGCGCCGGTCCGGAGACCATCGTGTTACTTGCTCGAGTTACCCGAGGACCACCCAAACGGTGACCCGGCGACTTGCTGGCGTATTGAGGACGCCGGTCCGGAGACCCTAAGGTTGCTTGAGCTTGCTGGACTTGAGTATTTCCTTGCTTGATGACCCGCCAATCTTACTGGCATATGCCGGTCCGGAGACCCTGACGTTGCTTTACCCGCGGGATCCTGACGCCAGCCACTTAGCAATCCAATATTTCTGAGGGGGTCCGCTTGGTCCCGGTTGTATCGTGACGATGTGACCCGGGAGATCCCACTCTCCCCTGGTAAGATCTCCGCAGATGAACGCCTGGTCCCAGCTAGCAGCGGTTAACTCTTGTCTGTCTTGTGTTTGCGGTGGCGCTGGTAGTGAGTAAGGCTCCGGGGGCTCATCGGTCTGCGTGGAGGCGTTAGCAAAAGTCCGGAAAGATCTTCCCTTTTGTGGAACTCCAGCTGTGGCGCTCCCTTTGGCTTTCTTAGGCTTCTTACTAAGGGGTCAATCTCGGCTGATATGCCCTGGTTCTCCACACGTATAGCAATCTCCATTCTTCTGGCGTATCTGGATGTCGTTGAACTGTCTACAATCTTCAAGGCTATGTCTGTCAGATCTGTGGTACACGCACCATACACCAGGCTTGCCGTTCTGGTCTGGGGGAATGTGGATCTCTTGCGGAATGTAGATGAGGGAATCTTCTTGCTGAGGCTCGCCCTTTGCATCTTGGTCGAGGCTATCTTCGTCCGAAAGCGGCACTATGGTTAGCGCGTCGGAACAGAGTTCCTCCTTCACTCCTTGCGTCCATGGGGAAAGAGGGACGTCAATGTTCGTGGAACTTTCCTCAGGTCTTCCCTCGCTGACCAAAGAGCTGACATACGCGGCGGGAGGGACGAAACGGACTCCAAAGGTGCGATCTTCTGCAGCAGGTGCTGACGAAGATTCTTCAAGAACGAAACCGAAGCCGGGGTACCGCAAGAATTCCATTGCTGCTTTTCCTTTTCTTTTCCGAGTCATCTTGATTGAGGAATTCTGCCTGGGTGCGACGGGTGCGACGCCGATCTTGTCTCGGCCGAAGAGCTTGATGTAGATCTTGTACCGGAAGAAGAACTTGGCGACGATCCTGTTTCCGAAGAGGGGAAGCCCGACGTAGACCTCAAAGCTGATGGCGACGAACTTGTCGATGATCTTGATGAAGATGAAACCAGCGCTTGCGCCCCCTACCTGGCGCGCCAGATGTCGTGTCTCGATGCACGGACACCGGGAGTAGAGGATACCCCCTTTTAGGTTCGGCACGGGGCGCGAAGGAGACTGAGAATCGTCTTCGTGGGCGAGGTTTATATCAAGCTCTCCTCTCCACGATCAAAGCATGCAACCAAAGGGACACGAGGAGCTACCCAGGTTCAGGCCGCCCGGAGGCTAAAAGCCCTACTCCTGCATGTCTGGATTGATGGGTTCTTCATAGTGTGGCTTACAATGGAGCCTCCCGGGCAGGGTACCCGGAAGGGTTTTGGCTGGAGGTAGAAGAAGGACAGATCCTGACCCGGAGGAGATCACCTTCCCCTCTACCTTCGCAGCCCTAGTCTAATCTTGCTCTGGTTCTACTTGTCCCTTTTCCTCCTCCGTGCCTTGGTCCTCCTTTTATAGGCCAAGGGGTTGCCACAGGGTCACGTGAGGAGCGCGAGGGACCTTCGGCGCGAAGGACCCTCCATGGCTGGTTTAGGGGGAGACGTGGCCTCTTCTCAGCTTAGTGTCTCCTTTGGATTAGGTGGGAGCGTCCGCCTTGGGGTGAACAGCGGCTGACACCACCACGGGCTATGTCTCCGGCCCGCGCCACCATCACCTTGCTTCCCAAGTCTTCTGAGGTCTTCTAGCATGAGGTGGAGTGCTTATCCACAGTGGTGCGAGGAGGTACCCGAGAGGGAGCCCAGCCTCCTGCTGGGAACTCGGACCCTCGGGGTCTTCTGTGTCTTCTAGCTTGATTCGGGGACCCGGCAGGCCCCCAGGACCGGAGCCCTTTGTCGGTGTAGGTCTCGCTTGGCCTTCGCGGGGTTGAAAGGTGAACCCGCCAGCTTGACTTGGTTCTTGGCCTTGTCCATCTTCATCTAGGGCCCACAGGGAGTGGACCCACTTTGGCAGCACTAGGGGAACCCCATGTTCCACTGCTGCGACATTACCGACCAATACTTATTGAGTTACCCACCCAGTGCTGATAAATTTACCTATGTGTTTTCATGATGTAGTTATCCACCACACGAAATCGATGATGTTACCATAATCTCTCGGTAATAGCTGCCCACGCAATACTTATGAAGTTACTCATGCAATACTTATAAAGTTACCGATATGTTTTCATGATGTAGTTATTTTCACGAAATTGATGTAGTTACCATGTCCTCTAAATAATAGTTACGAACACAATACTCATCTATTTTATATTGTAGTTGGCACTACGACAGTTATCACCCTAATACTTATGGAATTGTATGGTTATTTTAATGTATTGTTACCAACTTGTGTATGATACATTAACCATCCCTAAGTGATAAGTGACACTCACTTATAAAAAAAATAGGTGGTATCTTCGAAACTCGAAAAAAAAAACAAAAAGAACAACAACAAGTGGTTATATTTCAGCCCAAAAACTAATCGTTAATATGGTGGGTAATTTATATACTACATGCTAGGTCACTCCTTCGTTAAAGGTGGGTAACTTTGGGCAAAAAAAGTTGTCAGAATATATCAACATAGGATCTAGTTTCGAAGATCTCATCGCGACTAGCTCATCGGTGAAAACGGATTCTAAATCGGATAAACAGTTTAGGTTACAAAACTTTTTAAATTTTCAAATTTCGTATTTAATGCGGATGGCATCAGCATTTTCGTTTGTTCTGCATGCATGCAAATGAGGCTATTTCTCATACCACGAGGCGTACGCTTAATAGCAGGTGTCTTATAGCTAGTCATCGCCCTGCATGAGTACACTACCTCCGCACCGTTAGGTGTGTTCTCCGGCCAATTTTGTCTAGGAAAATGATGCTAACTAGTCCATTCGTTCCAAGTTAATTGCGTTAATTAAATAAGGAACAAAAGGAAGTACTCACTCCGTATTAAAATATAAAACTCTCTACCTATTTTTCACACACATGCATCTAAACATGTTTTAGTACAAGATTCGAATCTTGCACTAAAACATGTCTATATGCATGTATGTAGAAAGTAACTAGAGATTCTTATATTTTGATACGGACAGGGGCGGGCCCACTTCAATTCAAGGGTATTCAGTTGAATACCCAAATTTTTTGACCAAAAAACTGGTTTATACAGTCTATAATACATGTATATATGATAAAACGAAAATCACAGATATTCGTGCCACAAGCCCACTTCCCTCCTCCACAAGACTGCTCCTCTATGAGGCCCAGCTAGCAAATTGGCCCATCTCTTACCGCAGTCCGCACAACAGCAGCGCAGCCAGGGGATCGATCACGCATACGCATAGCGAGCGCTAGACAGCGTCCGCGGCTCCTGCTCCACGATCGGTACGTCCGCGGCTGGCAGGCATGCAAGCGGCCGGTCCAACGGACATGGCGGACGTCCGCCAGGCGCTGCTGTTAGTTGATGATCAACGTCGTGCTAAGCTAATCGTTAAGTTATTTTTGTTGAATATGGAATGGGGGCGGACAAATATTTTAATCGGAGCGGGCGTCCGCCTGCATGCCTAGCGTCTGGACAGATTGATTTTAGTCGCCCATCGTCGCTCCTCATCCAATCGACCAATCATCCTTTTCACAGTCTCCTGTTCTGACTTCTCAGAACTGTTCCAATCTTGAGGTGATGCATAGATTCAGAAAAAAAAATCACATGAAATTGGTCCGAAATTCATAAGACCTAAATGTTCTTATTTGTTTGTCTCAAGTTTTCAAGCCTCGTTAAATCGGAGAGTTATCCTGTAATTTTTAAGCTTTTCTATCATTTTGCCAGATTTTGTTTCTATATATTTCAGATGTTGCTTCTTTCATATGTTGAACGGTTGTACTTATTTGAGTTGAAACCTTTCAAATTATTGTGTATTTCTATTAGTCGAGATATTATGTTCAAATTGTGTCATATCATCTATACATTATACGGTTAGAAATATATGATGCTATAATCAATTATACATGGAAAATCTAGGCTTTAGACTGTCAAACAATTTTTTTTGTACCTCCTAAGATTTTGAATACACATTCTTGAAATCCTGGGCCCGCCACTGGATACGGAGGGAGTAAGAGAGAAGGGATACATCGTGGAAATTCACTTTGGCTCATCGAGCATATAATCTAATCGTAAAAAACAGATTTTAAAATGTTAAAAAATTATGAAAGAAAATTTGACGGTCCGAACATTTTATATTCACACATAAAGTTTTGTGAAAAGAATATTTTTCATGCCTCACGTCAAGAGATAATAAATGTCTCATAACACAATTTCTGATGTACATCCCGACATTCTATATTCAGGCACAAGAATTCGGGGAAAAGGACATTTTTTTTACAAAATATGTCTCTTGAAAATTTATTTTGGGACAACGATTTTGTTCTTTTTACACATGCCAAAAAACTGTTTTTTCACGAGATTTTGTGCACAAACACGAAATGTTTGATACCCTATTTATTTTTGAGATTTTGAAAATGTTCTTAAAACAATAGACAGACTTACCAACTGATGAGCCAAAGTTTTTATAGTGGGAGCATCTTATCCCCTGATTCAAAACAACGCCTCGAAAAGAAGGAGCTAAAATTGTTGTAGTTTGCTTTACGAAGAGAGAACAAAGAGGGTGGGTGTGCACAATTTATGAAATTGTAGAATTGTTTATCGAAATTCAAACTTAAGTTGTATCTTTTGGATTTGAATTTGAATTGTATGGATTTATATGTGTCAAAAATATTTATTTAATCTATACTACTATTAAAAGAACAAACATGTATGTTGGGATACTTTAAATCTGCGCCGTTCAATATCTCCACTAATATTAAAAGACAGAGTCTGGCAGATCCGGAGGATCTGAACCGTCCATCAGTCCCGATTCAACGTCCCAGATTCACGCAATGATGTATGATGTGCATTTAATTTTTCTAAAAAGAAAAAAGCCCACTACGCTCAAAAAGTAAACCGCCCCGTCGTGCAGGAAACAACCCGCCCGCCGGAGCCATCGGCTTCGTCGCCGCCGTCCTTCCTCCCCACCCAGCCTCGCGCCGCCACCGTTCCCCGCCCCGCCTCCCTGCCGCCTACGTGCCGCTTTTCCCCGCTCCGACGGCCACCGCTGCCGCCCATCCACCCACGCGCCATCGCCGTTCCCCGCACCCACGCGCCGCGCCCACGACCCTAGCGTCGCCGCCTCGGTCTCAGCGCTCGCCGCCATCTCAATCCCCACACGCAGCAGACGACGTCGTCTCAATCCCCACAAGCAGCCGTTCCAATCGCTGCTCGCCGCCGTCTCAATCCCTGCTCGCAGCAGTCGCCCGCGTGCCGCCGTCTCCATCCCCGTGAGGGCCGCTCAATCGCCGCACGCCGCCAACAATCGGCACTCCGACGACACCGCGCCAGGAGGCTGCCTCTGCAGTTTCAGCTCACCAGGTAGGCCTGCGTTCCCCTGTTCCTTGCCGTTTCGTGGTCACCATCCGCATCCGGCGCGTCCTGGCGCCAGATCTGGGCGTGGTGGCCGGCAGCCGGACTCCCGAGCAGATGAAGGGGCGGCGACCAGGAGCTCGCTGCTCGACCATGGCGACCGCCGACAGGGACTGCACGGGCTCGACGATACGGCCGCACAAGGCCGACAACGTCGCCCCGCCTCGATTACACGGCTGGAGGACGGTGTTTGGGAAGGCCGTCCCCAGTTCTGGGCTGTGTCCAGCCAGCATGGAGGCGTTGGCCTTACACAGCGGCGCCGCTCCTCGCACCGTACGCGTAGGCTTGGACGCTGCCGCCCACCTCCTCGGCCTGGACGTCGCCGTCCGACGGATCGTTGGCCTTGACTCTGCTGATGTCTGCTTTTATCTCTGGATTTCATCGGTTCAATGCATCTATTTGTTCAATCCCCACATCCTCTGGAGTTTGGTTTGCGGCAGCCTGGATCGATTTGGCAGCAGACTCAGATCAGGTCGGAAGGTTCTCCAAGGCTGCCGATTGATTGTATCTCCGTCTGCATCTTTAGAAAAAAGGATGCACAGCACTGGGCTGCATTAAATACATGCTTAGAAAGGTTAAGATACATTGCATTTTGATTTTCCTTATTGTTCCGACATGGTAAGCCAATTTGCGGTGCACGCATCAAATTGCTTGATGCTGCCAAAGGAGTTAATCTTCATACAATTATTGTGTGCTCAGGAAGTAGCAGATTCCATTGGTATTTTATCTCGCATCCGTGCTTTACTGCTTGCTTACCATGGATTTGCAATTTCAGATACGCTTTTCAGCTCGTGGACTAACAATCTTCGACACTTTAAGCCATGTCAGCTTCTAAGCCCAAAAGTGTCCATCTGAAGCTACATGATTACTCCATATGTTAGCCAAACATAATTTACCAAATCTCTCATGTATTATTTGGCATGTAAAAGTCGCGAAATCTCCCATGAATGATGCATTTTTTTGGTTCCGTTCATGCTCCATTTCATGTTGTTGACATTTTTTGTTTTTCTTGATTTGGTTTTCATCTTTTGGCTTCATGGTCCAGTTCCGCAGCTTATAAATATTCAGCCCAGTTAATTTTTTATTGCTAGCTCAAATAATTTTTTTTGGAGTTTATTTACATTCACTGTGCAAGTTCTTGATTAGTTGATAAATTTTTTCGGGATTTTGGGCATCATGTGTAGAGGTTTCTTTTCTTCGTGTTTATATTAAATAGCGCTTCTACTGGAACTTGCTTTTGTTCAAATTTATGATACATCAGTGATAGTAACATGTAGAAGCTTACTCTGTTACTAAGAAATATTTTTGCCATTGATGATAGTATCAGTATCAAGCTTCATAAGGTAAGAATCCTAACATGGAACACTATCCCCAGTTCACATTAATTTCAGAAGGTAAGAAGTCTCATATGGAAACTTCTGCAGGGCCGTCGCATGTGCTTGATGGAGCTTCTGCAGGGTTCATGCAAACTGTGAGTTACTATCCTCACTATCACTTGGACCTCTTATTTCAAGTAATAAGATGATTTTTTTGTCTGCCTCCTATTATTACATTCTATTATGATGTATCACGAGATTTTGCAAGCCAATAATATTGTCCACTTTCTATGGATGTATAATAATATAATGATGAACGAATTTCATATATTGTTTATATAGGCCGTGAGCCTAATTGCTTACTGTTATCAGCTTCATTTTAAATTTGTAAGGATCATCAGACCATGTGACATGTCCAGTCCAAGTTCTAGACAATTAATTATTATTCACATTACTGGGGAGGATATTCGTAAGCCTGTAGAGTATTCAAGAGGATATATGAAACCAATATTAATTCAGAAGTTTTGAATCCCACCAGTCTTCTACTATACCTACTTAATGCTTCTAATTATTATCTGTGCATATGAAAATATTTTAGATCTTGGATTTGAATGGTTTGCGTACTAAAAAATCTGAAGTTAATTGGGCAGTTTGTCTCTCCCTAAAAAAAGGGACAACCTGATTCTTTTTTAAATAACTTGTAATTCTTTGGTTTCTTCTTCATATCCCGTGACATCTCCCTTTTTTATTTGTAGCTCAGTTTATCCGTACATATCTATAACGTGTTGGCTATTTTAATGAAAATCACACAAAACCCAGCTTGTTTTTCTATCATTTTTTCTCACTACTCGATGCGTGCATGCAAATCAGTTAGTTTTCTAGATAAATTTCAAAACAATCCAGAAAGATAAATGTAGTTTTGACTTATAAAGGCTTGAACGAAAGAAGTAAGAAAGAATGAGAGACGTGCATTGCACGTGCAAGCTAACTAGTCAAAACTAACTAAGCTAAAGTATGTTGGGATACTTTAAATCTGCGCCGTTCAATATCCGATCAAACAGCCCAGATCGTCCCAATGTTTGACAACTCAACATTGTCTAGTTTGGACCGTTTTGCCCTCCCACCAAATCACACAATACGACCAAGTTGCCACCGTACCGTTTTGATGGTAATTACAAGGATTGCCACCGAAGAAAACAATTATTCCTTTTCTATTCCACCATCGGCGGTTACCGTCGGCGCAGGGCCGAGATGCACATGAAGCCATGGCGGGGCTAAAACTGCAGAGTACGACGACGCCCTTGCCATGACTGACCTCCTCCACATGCCCAACGTGCTGGACCGCCTCGCTGCAGCCTACGGCGGCCACGCGCAACACCACCAGCGTATGGCGACCACGCGAAGAACCACCACCAGGCCGCCCTCGGGCACGGCCAACCCTGCCCACACGGCGTTGGCGGCGGCCAAACGTGCTGGACCGTGTCGACATTGGCGGCGGCGCCTCGCCGCAGCGGACGGCGACCACCAGGCGCTGGACCTCCTCGCCGCCGCAGCGGACGGCGACCACCAGCCGCTGGACCACCTCGAAAGGAAGGGGATGGAAGCTGCCGGCCGCACCGTCGAGATGCAGGCCGCCCCGCGTCATCAAGCTCCTACTCCGTCAAGGCCGTTTGTTTGCTTGGATGCAACCGCAAACTGTCGAGCTTTTTCATGGTCGTGGGGGTTCAGAGTACTACGCCTGGATGGTTGGGTTGTCGCTTTTTCGTTTGCTTGAATTTAGGGATAAGTTGGTCAGCAACACAACATTGGTCGACCTTGTGAAGGCGACTCTGGATGATCCTTCAGTCAAAATCTAAGAAACTCCGTCCGCCCTGCTCGACCCAAGGTACAGTTTAACTCTATCTGCTTGATTGTACGTTACAACGGTGCTCATTTACAGAGCTGTAGCAAAGCATAAGCTGGCATTATTGATCAATTGCTCAAAAGCCGGCAGCAATACAATGTTTCCTGTGAAGATCAATTTCTGCTACAACAGCATTGTTTCCTGTCATGATCAGTTCCTGCGAACCTACTTTGGATTCTTTGATGCATTGCGTTCCTGCGAACCTACTTGGCTTCTATGATGCATTGCGAGACCTTGAATGGCTACGATTGAATATCTTTTAGTTAGTTCAGATCTGTTTGAATCGGATGTTTCAATCTAAACTGTCATGTTGTGTTGATCATCATTGCTGTACATGTGCCTACTGTAGGCTTTTATCTGATTTTTTTGTGTGCACCTTGTGCTTTAGATCTGCTGCAATTTTGTAAGCTTGGTAGATGGGCAAATTGATTTGTGCTGATTATAGGTTTCAGGGAGATACAAATTCCGACTTCGCGCCGTCTGTGTTTGACAATGTTGTCTAATGGTTACTACTCGCCGAAATTCCGGCTGCCCGTGATCACACAAGTTCAGTCAGGTGAATGGATAGGGAAGATAGAACTCTATATTAACATGAAAACAAATTATTCTCATGCCCGTGAAGATCAATCAGTTTGGCAAGAAAACAAATTCAAATTGGTTCATATACTTCATAAGAAGGCGATCTAACTATGTAATTATACTGTATAACTTAATTTTGCTTGAGGATTTGTGACCTGCAATAAAGTTCTGTGCGAGTTTTAGGTTTTCTCGGTTGCTACAAATAAGCAAAGAGTAATTCATTGAATTAATCTTTAATTTGATGTAAAGATGTTCGTGCATGTGTAGGAGGAAAATATGTTTTCTACGGAGCAGAAAGCATAAAACAATATTTATAGTTGGCGCAATATTTCATATACACATAAATTAATTTTTAAAATATATTGATCAAATAGTAGGTGTCGTGTGTTGCACGTGCAGGTTTACTATGCCATATTATTGTTAAGTAGAAAGAGATGAACAAAATCTATATAAAATACAACTGGGAGAAAAATGTGGAATAGATTTCTAATAAGTTATTAAGACGTGCGTTGCACGTGCAATCGTACTAGTAAAATAAAAAATGACAAAAGTAGATGGTGAAAATGGGCAAAACGAACACTTATGCGGCCGTTTGGGGGCACCCACACCCATTTGTTCGGACACCACCCAAACAGACATCAGTTTAAGGGTGTTCGAACAAAATATAGAGTCTAATGCTGGAGATGTTCTAAGGTAAATAAAGCGATGAACAAGCGTACGAGTTTTTTCACAGGGGAAGATAGGAAGAGCAGTTATAAACTTATTTGTAACCAAATGCCAAATATGTTAACAACGGACTTGGGTGGATGCAAGTTAGAACCCATCTGGATAGCTTACCAAATAGAACGTGCAAATTTACAATCCAAAAATAAGTGTTTTATTGTCTCCTGTTGTGGATAAAAAACACACTCCGTACTTCCGTGCCAGGTTCGCTTAACAAGATTATCCTTTGTTAAAATGACACACTTATAATATCAGGTAAACACTTTCAGTTTAAATAGAATCTTGATTGCCATATTTTTTTAATTATTCTTGACTGGAAAATC
This sequence comes from Poa pratensis, assembly GCA_947311845.1. Lineage (NCBI taxonomy): Eukaryota > Viridiplantae > Streptophyta > Magnoliopsida > Poales > Poaceae > Poa > Poa pratensis. The sequence continues at coordinate 78,950,912 of CAMZMU010000033.1, forward strand.
GGATTTGACTAACGCTTTATACATAGAATCTATCAAGAATTTTCCATTCCCACATAAATTTCAGCTAAACTCATTGGAACCTTGTGATAGTTGAACCGAAGTCAACCTTGTCAACAAGCCATTCCAAGACGTGAGTATAGTCCCAATTAAGTTCCGCCTGAATGTTTTTTCTGACGAGCCTGGAACTTGTGATCGTCTATTCTGGAGTTGCAATTTCAGACCAGCTTGTCGGGCAGCCATTGGTATGCCCCTTCTCACTAATCCTGTGGTGGATAAACTGTTTCATCAGGCTAGATCGAGTTTCAGTTAATCTTTCTTCGTGCATTGCCGTCGCTAATATGAAGATTTTCGACAGCGTCGACCCTAGTGTATGATCTTGATCTGTTTTCTTTAAAAGAGATCTTTTCCTCCTCTGCTTCAGAAAGAAAGAGGAGCTTGTGGCCCCTCTCAAAATCTGGCTTGACCTGGTTGCTTATAGGCTCTACGCTCCTTTTCTGACCTCCTTTCTTGCCTCCTCTGGCCCCCTGTACAACTAATGTATGTAGTATTCTCCTCTTCTCAATATCTCCTTTTATTACTACAAAAATACTGTTGGAGCTGCTTCTACAGTTTTTGCTAAAAAAAAGGTTACATATTCTTCATTGCACAGCACATAGCTTGTTATAGGCAGCCCATAAGTCAGTCTCTTAGTAGTCCAGTAAATATCTTGAAGCGCAAGCCAACCAGAGAATCTATGTCAGTTTAATGCGAATCTGAATCTACTAGCAATGGCATGGAAAGGATAAAATAATTTTGTTTGCAACAGTATAAATCTTGGTTTTACTTTAAGATCTTAAGTATAGAATGCTTAGTCGTACTGCTTTCATTTCTTCTATCGTAATACCATCTGATATGTTGCGGTACAAAAATCAAACTTGCAGGAAACTGTGGAGATGGTGGTCTCATTTTTGCCAATGAAGGATGGCGCAAGAACTAGTGTGCTGTCGAGTAAATGGAGACAAGGATGGGCAAGCTAACCCAGGTTAACACTCAACTCCGAAACAATGCTCAGCAGTAGAGAGGGTAAGGTTGACTGTGCTAGCAAGGTGGAACAAAACTTATCGAGAATGTTCATGCTGTCATGCTACAGCACCAGGGTTTTGGAGTGGATGAGTTTATACTGGAGTCGGACTCAGTAAGGATGCACAGCATATTGATAACTGGGTTGCCCTTGCTGCCTCCGTGAGACTGAATCGGCTTGGCATCGACTTGAGTGGGCTGTCACTGGACTGCAAGATTGTCCCAGAGAAATATGCGGTTCCTTTGTAGCTGCTAGATGACATCGGCGCAATAAGACATCTCCGCATTCTTCGACTAAGTAATCTCTCTTTGAAGCCATTGGATGATTTCAGTGGGTTCTTGAACCTTGCAATGCTTGAGCTGCAACTTGTGCATGTCGCGGGCGGTGATCTTGAATCATGGATGTGCAAATGCTCTGCTCTTGAACGATTAGCGCTCAAGTCATGTAAACTTTTCGTGTCCTTGCGGATTGGCCATCAACTAAGCAGGCTAGAGCATTTGTGTCTTGGCGATGGTATCCTGGTACAACCTCGGAATAATAGTCGTTAGAACAGATTCTCAAATCAGCGAGGTCACAGCTGACATGAATATCGCACCAAAGACCCAAGCAGGCAGCGGTTACAAAGTCACTCCAATACATGTTCACCGCCTTCCCAGTGCTTTGCCTGTATACAGAGTGTCTCCTTGAATATCTGGGAGGAGATACAGGTTTGTTCAAACCGATGTAGTGTTTTTACTTTGCTTTTAATTCTGTCATTGTAGGGTGGTATTGTGTTTCAATTTGGCAAGCTGCATGTCTTGTTGCAACTTGCAACCATTGATTTTATATTGCATTTCATTTGGGCTTACTGCATTTGCATTTGTTAACTTTGAGTAGACATTGGAGGTACCAAGATGTGCGAGCAGATTCATGCATCTGACCTTGAGCATGTACCTCAGGTCGTTTTGGAAATTTGATATCCTCCGCCGTGTTCATTTGCTACAAGTTGCCCCATTTTTTCAGATGGAAATTTGAACATTTTAAGCTAAATGTAAGTTTTATAGCTTTATTTTAGGCTCTGGTTTCTTGCATATGGGCATTCACCTAGGAGGGTTGTCGTCAGTTTTTTGGAATGTTTTTTTCCTTGCCCTGTGCAGAGATAACTTTTGCTCTTCTTATTTTTTCAGATGGATGAACTCTTGTTGCCTCTGTATGACGATGGAGAGTTGATACCATCCTTTCCTAGATGGCCACATCATCACCTGAAGACGCTCCATTAAAATGGTTTGTATGCGACAATGAGTTAGTTGCGTTGGCCATATATATTTTGAAGAATGCCGAATCTCACTGGAGCTCATGATGGTTCGGACATAACATGCAAGCCACCCGATGGCGTTAGAAGAGCTTCTTCGAAGAGAGGACTTGGGAAATGTGCTGAATGTTTTGTATGGATAGACGTTTGATCTTTTTTTATAAGTATACTACTTATTATAGAAGAGGCAATACATTATTAAATTTGATTGGTTAATTTGCCGAGCAAGGTTTGGACTGGATTTAGACTCAGTTCAGAATTGGAGAATAATTGTGTTGCCTTGTGCTGTTTTCTGTTGAAAAAATGGACATAAACAGATCAAACAAACATTTCAACAGCCCGTAAGAAAGAACAGCAAAAGGGCGGTAGGGCAACAACAACGTGGAATTAGAGAGGAGATGCCCGCTGCGATTACTGCAAACCAGAGGCATGAGTTAAGCATGACATCCACCGTATCAAATTGCACCATCCAGCACTTATCATATAGAAGTGCATGATCCTACTTGTTGGAATCTTGTCCACGCACGCATCTAATAGATTCACGTTTCTAGCTGTAACAGCACGCATAGCTAAACCAAGGCTCGTGCGAGTTCCAAGAAAATGCCAAAAGAGCTAGACTAAGTCAGGTGCTAGCGACAAAACCACCAGGACAATCAGCATTCGTGAGCATCACCAACACCCCCACTGACACCACCAGAATTTTGATTTCTTCAAATCCAAAACATTTGGCCCCCAGCTCTTCAACCCTGCAAATGAAACTATATCAGCCATATACACAACAACATTATACCAGACAGAAGAAAAACACAGGAAAATAGGTTCTGGCAAAAAGAATTAAATAGCCAGCAAATGTGACCGAAATACAATTTATTCATGAATCTCTCGCCAAATAATCAAAACATATGCTGTTATTGAATGTCAAGGGTGGATACAAAGGTAGAGAAGGATTTTTTTTACGAATGCAGACTGTCTACTTCACTGATTAAGCGGGGGGAAAAAGTACATATCACATAGGAAGGTAACTGCAGGTAAAGCGAGCTAAGAAACAGCTATATAGCAACTGCTACCAAACGACTAGAGGTAACTGCAGGTAGTACTGGACAAAGAATCAAATACCTCATGTATGCCATCAGCTCCGTACATTGACTTAGAGTTCATCAGTTCCATAAGTCGAGGAAGGGTATCATTCACGTTGTCTATTGTCGATTGGTACATCTCAACCACACCACGCAGCACATTCTTGTCCAGCTCAAACGTGACAAGCTTTCGGACCTGAATTGTAATCTCGGCCTTAAAGTTGGACAAAAGACTTGCAATTTCACTGTGACCTGCAGCAGGTGGCAGCCCTAAATTGATCCGGAGCTGGACAATTTCCTCTGCTATTTATGGTGCTGTCTTCAGTACAGGAGGGTTTGCGTCGAAGAATAGGGGTCAATCAGAAAAGGGTAGTGTTCCCTCAAGTACTCTGGGTTATGCGTTGAGGTAGACGCAGCGGCGGTGGCTTAGAAGCTGAAAAAGTGTCAGTTCGTGTTATAACAAGGTCAAGCATCAATATAATACTTTGAACTGAATATATCATACACGTTCTTTGTATTGTTGTTCAACTTGCATGCTTAATAGTCAAATGAACTGGTACAGTTTGTGTCACACACATAAGTTGACAAATAACAACGGACAAAATTACATACAGTAAATATATGTATGGTGATAGCCCAAAAAAATGTTTACGTTGTAACATCATAAAGAACTCAGCAGTAGATAATTAGAATAGTATGATACTCAGAAATTCAAACTCCAACGACGAGATCTTCAAGTGAAGTTAGCATAAGGTTTTCCAGAGTGAAAATGTCATGCTACATGTTCTCAAATTCCGAATATATCCTTGTGACAACATCTGGCCCTCTGGGGATGACAGCCTGGTAAAATCAACCATTGGCAGCGCTCAAAATCCAGAACTCCGCGTATAAATTGTACATACTACCGACCTAATGAACAACACCAGACACATATCTATGCAATTCGAAGGACCTATAGGCAATAGTTCTATGTACTGACATTGTCTTTACATCAAAACTGGATGCTATCTTGTTTTTCTTTAGGGGCAACGCACTGCCTACCGTCATTTAATTAATGGACTTGTCCTACAATGTGATAATGCCCAAAATTAGCCCTACAGAATGGCGCCCGATAACCTTCATGACCTGAAACACGCTCACAGGACAACACACCGTCCCTGCGGAGCGGAGCAGTACATCACGGTAGCTAGCATCCCGTGCGGAGAAGCACACCACGGCAGCTAGCATCTCGTGGTGGTACAGCACATTGCACTGATGGATGATTCTGTCAGCTTCTAGCTACCATCCCAATGTCTCCTGCACGCTTCCTGCAATGCCGCCATGACCACTTCCATCATGGCATCCCACGACCAATCATGGCGCCAACCTAGCCTATCCACTTAAACGTATAAACGACCAAGTCGCAGCTTGGTTTATTTCAGCTAAATTGGCAAAGGAAACTAACTGTCGAACTGACAGTACACCGAACTGAATTTTCTTAAGGATGACACCTACAGCAGCTGTTTACTGACATTAGGAGCTACTGCGTGTGATTTTATCAAGTCAACAATTAAAATACTGTAGAAATGTGATTTTATCACGTCAACAATCAAAATGCTGTAGAAATTTGATTTTACAAGGAACAATTACCTGCACGTATGAGAAGAATTGTGGTGATGTTGTGGTTGGCTTGGACAATTCTTGAATCCGTGACTTTCAACTCCGCTTGAACTCCGTTGAGCTGGGCGTAAGTGTCCTTCAGGCGCGCCCTCGCTGCTTGACGAGCATTGTAGGCGCTTTGGAAGCGCTCGGTGAGTTTCCTAAACGCCTTTTCTTCGAAGAACAGCACCCTCGGTTTAGCACAGTCAGGGACAGGTCCTCGTCGAAGGTCGATTTCGCCTGGGCCTTGGTGAAGAGCTCGGACACATCGCGGGCTTCGTACCCGCGGATCTTCAATATCGCCACGATTTCCGGCGCGTCACGCGGAGCGATCTCCTCCGAGACGACGACACGGAGCTCCTGTGGCTCGGAGACGAGGGCACGGGCCCGTGCCCACTCCAGCATCACGTGAGCGTCCTCGGGCGACTCGACAAACCCTACTCGCTTCCGGCTGATTTGTCCGGCGATGAGCTTCGGTTTCGCCATGGAGGCGCGGCGATCGAGGTAGGGTTGCGGGGCGGAGTACGGCGAGCGGCGGATGACGGATTGAGCCGGTGGCGTGGCGCCGGTTGTGGGGAGGGAGGAGGGACTATATTATTTGACACAAAAGTCCAGATCTATTAACGAATTGCACCGGTAAAGACACCCCTGAAACAAAGAAAATTAAAACAAGGTCCTACAGGAAGACAGACGCCGCTGTCAACGACACACACATAATCGAAGGGACAAGAACGGTTCACAGCCAAAGGCACAGCTTCGTCCTCACGCAGGCGGATTCAGACTTTCAGAGAACAAGAAACAGAGCCGCAAATCTATACATCGCCTTACAGCGATGGGTCGCCTTACGGGTTACGGCTCCGTCGCTGTAAGGATGTGGGATGCCTACGTTGCTGGCCCGCCCGGTTTTCTCTGTTCTTTTTTCATTAATTTTTATTTCTATTTGTTTTTTCAGATTTTGAAAAAGTTTTTAATTTTTAAAAAATGTTCAGATTTCGAAATTTGTAAAAATTTAAAATCTGTTCTATTTCGAATTTGTTCTGATTTGAAATTTGTTTAAATTTAAAATTGTTTTGATTCAAAATTTGTTCAAATTTAAATTTGTTTCGATTCAAAATTTGTTCATATTTAAAATTGTTTTGCTGCCAAGATCCGTCGCGGCAAAATCTGGCGCCGCATAGCGATAGCGCCGCCTGAAGGACTCTGTTAATAGGTCAGCCCAATGCCTCGCGAGCAATCCGTTTTTCTGTTTCCTTTTCTTTTCTTTTCTCTTTTTCTGTTTTTGTTTTTTCCTTGTATTTTCTTTTTAAGTTTCTTCTCTTCTCTTTTTTTGTTTTTGGTTGTTTTTAAAATTGTTTAATTTCTAAAAATGGTTCCATTTTGAAATGGTTCCAATTTTATAAATGGTTTCAAATTTGAAAATTGTTTATTTTTGAAATAGTTCCACTTTTGAAAATGGAAACATTTTTTCTTTTTTTTCTTATTATTTTTCGTTATTTTTAAATTGTTTTTTTTATGGTTCCAAATTTGAAAATTGTTCATTTTTTTAAAACGTTTCCAGTTTTGAAAATGGTTCCAAATTTAAAAATGGTTTCAAATTTGAAAATGGTTCCGAATTAAAAATTGTTCCAAATTTAAAAAGGTTCCAAATATAAAAATGGTTCATTTTTTGAAAATGGTTCCATTTTGAAAATGGTTCCAACTTAACAAATTGATCATTGGTTCCAAATTTAAAATATTTTCAGATTTGAAAATTGTTCATATTTGAAAATGGATCCAAATTTAAAACTTGATCATTTTTAAAAATGGTTCCAGATTTGTAAACGGTTCCAAATTTGTAAATGGCTCCATTTTAAAAATGGTTCTGAATTTAAAATGGTTCCAAATTTGAAAATGGTTCCCAATTTTAAAATGGACCGAATTTAAATTGGTCCCAAATTTAAAAATGGTTTCAAATTTAAAAATGGTTCCAACTTAAAAAATGGTTTTCAATTTAAAATGGTTCCAAATTTAAAAATAGTTCCATTATGAAAATGGTTCCAAATTAAAAAATTATTCATTTTTTAAAATGGTTCTATTTTTTGAAAATGTTCATATTTTTGAAAATATTCAGATTAAAAGAATATTTGTGTTTTCAAATGTAGTTTTTTTTCAAAATTGGAAAAATGTCAAATTAAAGAAAATAAATAAAATAAAAACGAAAAGAAAACGTACAGAAAAATAAAGAAATAAGCAAAAAAAGAAATGAAAAAACATATGGGAAAAAGGAAAAAGATAACTATCTGTATCGGTCGGCCCATTAGCGGGCGCACTTCAGGTGGAGCTAGCGCGAAGCACCGCCTGCGGGCGACGCAAAGGACCTCCGATCTGTCGCTTGCGGGCGATGTACAAGACCTCCCCAACATGGCCGTGGGTTTTTTCCGTTCGTCCGCGCAACGTGGTCGTGGGCTGATTCTCGTGTCTATTAGGCTCTTACGAGTTTGTACTGTAGTTACGATAAAAAAAGAATACGGATCTATAATTCTATAGTTAAAACACTACGGTCCACTATAGAACTCTATCGACACTGCTGATCACATAGTTAAAACAAATACGGGTGACACTACAGTTTGTTGTTCGGTAATTCCTCATTTCTGATTAACTTCGTTTTTATCGGCTCCTACTACTAATTTCTAAATCTCAAATAATTTTCGGCAGTGAAACATGGGGAAACATGTCCAATTTTTAGAAACGCAAGAGAAAACTAAAAGAAGAGAATTAATCTAAAAAGTGTTCTAGAAAAGTTTCTTAGAAAAGAAGCATCACATGTGTCATCCGGTAATCATTTTCTTGATCATTCGACAATTGTTCCTTGCAATTATTCGAGAATTCGAGAGGTAGTCACGCATACACAGATAACATTGAGGTTGAGTAAGATCATATTGATATTAACTTGATTAATTCACATGGTGCAGATGCTGATGATTATTTTCAGTCTGATATATTTAATTCAAGAAACTAGAATTTTCTTGATTATAAACATATTGGTATTTCAAAGAACGTGAAAGAATGTTGTTGTTCAAATAAATATAATGCAACTTGGAGTTAAATAGATATGATTTTCAATATATTAAATTGTTACGTAAAATATTATGTCATATACATTAAAATTATTTATTAATTCGACTTTTTGTGTGAGATGGGGGCCGTCTTAGAGTTTGGCACAGGGCCTCGGATTTTGCCGACCTGGCCCTGGCCTGTCCCACCGCCGACACTGCGGGAACGAACGGGAGCCACGCCAGGTGCACCACTAATATGGGGGATGGCTAGTTTACGCGCGCTCGATCAAAAGAAATCCGTCGCGCGATACTCCGACCAGATGTTTTGCCCGTATACGGAAGGAGCACCAATACACGTTTTCCCTTTTTGGTAAAAGCCAAAAGCGATCGGTGAGCCTGCTGCTGTGGGGCCACCAGCTATTCCCTTTCTGCGGATGCTGCCAGACTGGCACGTCGCCCGACGACCTATTCCCTTTACTGCGAGCGTTCTGCCAGGCTGGCTGGCACGTTTGTTTTGATCTCGCGAATGTTTCAAGTTTCGCTCGCAACAATATTCGGGAGAATCTGGGAAACTATTCCCTTTATTCATTTGTGTTTAATTTTGGCGCCAAAAATTTGAACTGTTAGGATGATTTTTTTTCTCTATTCCCTTTTTGGGCAGAGATATTTTAGGGTATAAAAAAGGGAGGGCGAAATTAAATTTCCACTTCCAACCAGTGACAAAAATATGAATTAAAAAAACTCCACTTCCAACTAGTGTGAAATATTTAGAAAACTACGCAACAAGTGTAAATTGTGTTTAATTTTGGCGCTAAAATATTTGGACTGTGAGGATGAAAAATCTTGGCCTGTGGGGACCTGTCGTCACGGGTTCGTCTCCTTGGCCGCGTCGCTATCGCGCCGACGTCCAATTACGACTCGCTCACGGCTCGTCTCCGTGTCCGTCGTCGCGGTAAACCGCGCCGACATCCACTCCCGACTCGGCTAACCCTAAGCCGCTGCTTCCTTGAGACGCGCGGCTCGTCTTCGACTCGCCAACCACAACCGCTGTGGGGACCTGGCGTCACGGGCTCGTCTCCTTGGCCACGTCGCTATCGCGCTGACGTCCAATTACGACTCGCTCACGGCTCGTCTCCGTGTCCGTCGTCGCGGTAAACCGCGCCGACGTCCACTCCCGACTCGGCTAACCCTAAGCCGCTGCTTCCTTGAGACGCGCGGCTCGTCTTCGACTCGCCAACCACAACCGCTGTGAGGACCTGGCGTCACGGGCTCGTCTCCTTGGTCACGTCGTTATCGCGCCGACGTCCAATTACGAATCGCTCACGGCTCGTCTCCGTGTCCGTCGTCGCGGTAAACCGCGCCGACGTCCACTCCCGACTCGGCTAATCCTAAGTCGTTGCTTCCTTGAGACGCGCGGCTCGTCTTCGACTCGCCAACCATAACCGTTGTGGGGACCTGGAGTCACGGGCTCGTCTCCTTGGCCGCGTCGCTATCGCGCCGACGTCCAATTACGACTCGCCCACGGCTCGTCTCCATGTCCGTCGTCGCGGTAAACCGCGCCGACGTCCACTCCCGACTCGGCTAACCCTAAGCCGCTGCTTCTTTGAGACGCACGGCTCGTCTTCGACTCGCCAACCATAACCGATGTGGGGACCTGGCGTCACGGGCTCGTCTCCTTGGCCACGTCGCTATCGCGCTGACGTCCAATTACGACTCGCTCACGGCTCGTCTCCGTGTCCGTCGTCGCGGTAAACCGCGCCGACGTCCACTCCCGACTCGGCTAACCCTAAGCCGCTGCTTCCTTGAGACGCGCGGCTCGTCTTCGACTCGCCAACCACAACCGCTGTGAGGACCTGGCGTCACGGGCTCGTCTCCTTGGTCACGTCGTTATCGCGCCGACGTCCAATTACGAATCGCTCACGGCTCGTCTCCATGTCCGTCGTCGCGGTAAACCGCGCCGACGTCCACTCCCGACTCGGCTAATCCTAAGTCACTGCTTCCTTGAGACGCGCGGCTCGTCTTCGACTCGCCAACCATAACCGTTGTGGGGACCTGGCGTCACGGGCTCGTCTCCTTGGCCGCGGCGCGATATCCTTGGCCGCGTCGCTATCGCGCCGACGTCCAATTACGACTCGCCCATGGCTCGTCTCCGTGTCCGTCGTCGCGGTAAACCGCGCCGACGTCCACTCCCGACTCGGCTAAACCTAAGCCGCTGCTTCTTTGAGACGCACGGCTCGTCTTCGACTCGCCAACCATAACCGATGTGGGGACCTGGCGTCACGGGCTCGTCTCCTTGGCCGCGTCGCTATCGCGCCGACGTCCAATTACGACTCCCTCACGGCTCGTCTCCGTGTCCGTCGTCGCGGTAAACCGCGCCGACGTCCACTCCCGACTCGGCTAACCCTAAGCCGCTGCTTCCTTGAGACGCACGGCTCGTCTTCGACTCGCCAACCATAACCGTTGTGGGGACCTGGCGTCACGGGCTCGTCTCCTTGGTCACGTCGCTATCGCGCCGACGTCCAATTACGACTCGCTCACGGCTCGTCTCCGTGTCCGTCGTCGCAGTAAACCGCGCCGACGTCCACTCCCGACTCGGCTAATCCTAAGCCGCTGCTCCCTTGAGACGCGCGGCTCGTCTTCGACTCGCCAACCATAACCGCTGTGGGGACCTGGCGTCACGGGCTCGTCTCCTTGGCCGCATCGCTATCGCGCCGACGTCCAATTACGACTCGCCCACGGCTCGTCTCCGTGTCCGTCGTCGCGGTAAACCGCGCCGACGTCCACTCCCGACTCGGCTTACCATAAGCCGCTGCTTCCTTGAGACGCACGGCTCGTCTTCGACTCGCCAACCATAACCGCTGTGGGGACCTGGCGTCACGGGCTCGTCTCCTTGGCCGCGTCGCTATCGCGCCGACGTCCAATTACGACTCGCCCACGGCTCGTCTCCGTGTCCGTCGTCACGGTAAACCGTGCCGACGTCCACTCCCGACTCGGCTTACCCTAAGCCACTGCTTCCTTGAGACGCACGGCTCGTCTTCGACTCGCCAACCATAACCGCTGTGGGGACCTGGCGTCACGGGCTCGTCTACTTGGCCGCGTCGCTATCGCGCCGACGTCCAATTACGACTCGCCCACGGCTCGTCTGCGTGTCCGTCGTCGCGGTAAACCGCGCCGACGTCCACTCCCGACTCGGCTTACCCTAAGCCGCTGCTTCTTGAGACGCACGGCTCGTCTTCGACTCGCCAACCATAACCGCTGTGGGGAACTGGCGTCACGGGCTCGTCTCCTTGGCCGCGTCGCTATCGCGCCGACGTCCAATTACGACTCGCCCACGGCTCGTCTCCGTGTCCGTCGTCGCGGTAAACCGCGCCGACGTCCACTCCCGACTCGGCTTACCCTAAGCCGCTGCTTCCTTGAGACGCACGGCTCGTCTTCGACTCGCCAACCATAACCGATGTAGGGACCTGGCGTCACGGGCTCGTCTCCTTGGCCGCGTCGCTATCGCGCCGACGTCCAATTACGACTCCCTCACGGCTCGTCTCCGTGTCCGTCGTCGCGGTAAACCGCGCCGACGTCCACTCCCAACTCGGCTAACCCTAAGCCGCTGCTTCCTTGAGACGCGCGGCTCGTCTTCGACTCGCCAACCATAACCGATGTGGGGACCTAGCGTCACGAGCTCGTCTCCTTGGCCGCGTCGCTATCGCGCCGACGTCCAATTACGACTCGCTCACGGCTCGTCTCCGCGTCCGTCGTCGCGGTAAACCGCGCCGACGTCCACTCCCGACTCGGCTAACCATAAGCCGCTGCTTCATTGAGACGTGCGGCTCGTCTTCGACTCGCAAACCATAACCGCTGTGATGATACTATGTGATTGCCTAAAAGAAAATTGTCCAATAATATTTTGTACATGTTAACATTACACAAAAAAAATATAGGAAAAAATGAAGAGAAACAATTCATGCAGTGCAAATAAATAAAGTACCAACAATGCATGCAGTGCTAATCAACAGGTTGATTAATTAGCCCGTGGCAAAAAAGAAAAGATCCATACGCTGCATGCATGAAACGAGGAAAAGGGAATGGAGCAGCATGTGCAACGCAGGACCATGTCTCATGCAGACAGCTAGGAAGACAGAAAAGAAAGGGAATGGACACACCCGCCCGGAGGAAAGAATCGCGCGAGCGCTCGCGCGCTCGTCAAAGAGGCGATCCGACTAATATGATACTAGATCCCCCGGCGCGGCTTCGCCGCGCGCCACCCACCTTCCACACCGTTAATCTTTTGGTAAAACGTCTTGATTAGCATGATTAATATGCCACGACAGTAAACTATTTCAATACATATAGATGGCACTATAATTTTAGAGCAAAACATAATGCTCTTGTGTAGATAGGTCTTGAATTACAACATTTCCAACAATCAAACACTCATATAGTGGAACGTTAAAATATAGCATAGTGGTAACCATCTTACGAAATAGTAACATAAGTACCAATATTATGACAAAACAGTCAATAATTCCTACACATAGCACACCACCTTTCGCATAGGTTATCGGTTTTCAAAACATAATCACAATGGGAATGAAAACTGAAAGAAAAAATCTTACAAAATCAAAAGCAGAGAGCGTTTCCAAGCCAAAAAAAACTATAAAACATGAAGAATAGGAGGTAAACTTGTATATTTAAGAAATCAGAATTGCTTCTCCCAAAGAACTAAGCTTATTTTTAAGGAGGGAACTAAGCTTGAAATAATGGAGAAATTAATTTGAAAACATGCACAAATATAAGATGGAATATACTACTCACTTGCCAAGCAGAAAAAAAGAAATATATTACATATACAAATTGGAAATAAGACTGCAGAGGATCAGATTAGGTCATGAGGCCTAACATTGTCTTAGTACCATAGTAGTAGAATTCGACAGGCTACCACACCATGAGCTAAACATCTTTCACTTCAGAAAGAACTACCACTATGAAATCATCCCAGTGATTGATAAGCTATTTAATATTCTGTCATTTCTCATGGCCAGTCGCATAGCAAAACATTATAAAGGTCAGAAGTACCATGATCTGTTTTACAACAGAAATCAGAGGAATATGAAGGCCCATTAAAAAAAGGTTGAGTGTTCTATAAGTAAGCTAAGCAGATGCAGAGGAAATAGGGATATATTACATGTAGCGGTGATTATATGGAGCGAAGTGTAGTGCTCCTACATAAATAAGATCTCTGAGGCTACGAAAGATTATCAGAAGCAGGTTTAGTGCAAGGAAAATGTACAAAATAAGTTTCCTATAGAGACAATGATTGATAGAAGTATTCATCTAGGTTTAGATCTTCCGCATGCCTCATAAAAAGCTAAAATAATCTAGAAATAAAAACTGGTACTGCATATCGCATAAAGGTTCAGTTCTTAACAAAGATTGGGATTGCGTATGAATAAGAGATCTACATATAACTTTATAGAAGGACGCGGCTATGACAATACCAACTATTGGTGCATCAGCTTAGTTAAATGTAAATATATTTCAAGGGGAATCGACAGTGTAGTAGTAAGTACCAACAACCAGTTGCGGAATCTACTGCAACATAACATGAATAAGCACTCCTAGATGTAGGCCACAAATAAAATGTTCGTATATGCAGTTTGAGGAAATAGGACAAACCAATATCATGCATTTTTTTATCAAACTAATGAAAGCTTACACTAAAGAACATTTAAGAATTTAAAGCAAGACACATATTTGGAAGAGTACTTCGCTATCTTGGAAGTACATGTAAGATTCCTAGCAAGTTTCACCACCATTGTCACCATATATTTGTTCAGGCAATATAACTTTCCCTCCTGCTGCACATCTTTGAAATACGTTGTTGGTCCAGGCAGGATATGTGCATGCATCTCATGTTCTTGATGAAAGACAATAGATGATCTCTGGAGTAACAATAACGATGAAAATAGGAAAAAATATAGATATCAAACATGCTTGCTGACACACAACTGCATACGCATTATAGGTCATGCTTGATGGATTTTTTCTAGACTGGTATGTATGACATGACCAACAAAAGTAATAAGAAAGAGAACAAACAGAAACAAAATGCAGTAGTTAACCAAGCTGTAACACATAATTGTAATGGCCATGCAATTATTATTAATGAGGCTGACATAAAGGGAAACAGAGTCAACCATTTAACTCTGTTGTAGTTCAATAGCCTGATACAGTACTATATACAGACAGTGTTTACAATTAGAGAAAGAAACTTTAGATGGTAGGTGGAGCAGATGAGGCAAATGCATTATATTCCATAAAAGAGAGAATATCAGCAAAAGAAAAACCGGTTGTAGAACAGACTCTAAATAAAAGTGATAGAACAAAGGGCACCAAAATAGCACAAGTAGTAAGGAGCACTTCTATTCTGTGCCTTATTATGGAATTTATATGTACATACAAAGTAGCCTATGGTGAAGATCTCCAAGATACTAACTGAACAAAATTAGAGAACATAATTTAGTCACACATAATATTTTTATATATGTTGCATTCCATAAGTGTGCTTTGTAGCAAATGTATTTTTTTGTAGAAAATGATAGGTAAAATAGAATACCTGCTGGACAGAAAGTTTAGCCCATCTCTACAATTATTTCAAGAACCATTAAGATGGTGGCTATGGCAAGATACTATCAGATATCTAACACTCTTTTGCAAAAAAACCTATCTTTAAGCTTATTATATGAACCAACAGTAGAAGCAAAGAACTATAAAGATGCCATCAAACTTATCATATAGATATAAGACCACCATCATATGATTTGATAATTGTGTAGCAGACCAAACACAGTACGACTTCATAAACAGAATGAGAACTACAAAATTATGCTTTAAAATCACTGTTTAGTTGTTTCAACATGATGTCCCTGTCAAATACTAACCTTACCATGTGGAGATTCAATGCCATAAGCTGAAGGTAAAATTCATTTACCTGCTACAGAATTGGTAAACACATATGCACCAAGCTCGAGTTCGAATAATACATGAAGTGGAAAACCCTACAATGTACAAATTTAGAAAATTGACTTCAAATCTTGCAAATGATTTCAGAAAAATAGTACTTGAGCTATATTAGTATATGTAGATTCAGAAATTATTCCAAACAAAAGTCTGAATATGCACAAAATTATAAGCATAATGAACCATTGCAACAATCTATTGCAGCTACTGCAGATTTCACCGCCATACTTCAGATTTAAGCCACTATCTATTGCAGCTAGTTTCAAACCAAGTTTCCTTGAACTGGCTGTAGGAAAGAAATCTAACATCTCCGACCTTTGCAAATTCAGCTACAGCTGCCAAATTATGAATTAGTTATAATTTTCAGTTAAAGTACTACAGGTCTGTAGAAGCAAAAACCAAAACAAATTCATTGTAGGAGAGATGAATTACCTTCTTGGCAATGAACTCTGGAAGTAGCCATGGAGCATTGCAATAGTGTGCGGCCTCCACAGTGCTTCCCGGTCATTAGCTGCGAGTTCTTCAAGTCCATAAAAAGAAGGAAAAACAAAAAAGTAAATATTGTTCGTGGCCTAGAGAAGTGGAGATATGAAGAACTAAAAAGGAGAAAAGGTTCACCTGGCCTTGGGACGACGACGATCGTGGAAAGAAGAAACCTAGCGGTATGGTGAGGTCTCGACTCTGGCTCTTCTCTTTGTAATCTGAAAATGTACCATTTCCTGAAACATATAAATCATGTGCTGTAATAAGTGAAGCATACCTAACCTGAGCACTTGGATAGAACCTTTTCCCTGGAAACTTAATTAGGACACATAAGGAAATCATATATAGGTTCAGAACAAATGATGAGACAAAACAAATTAACGGGAAGTACACTAATATGGCAAATAAAGCAATAATAACAAATTGGCTACAATAGACCTTGCGAAAAAGTAATACTTGGCAGACAATGTCTTATCAAGTTATTGCAGATGTGCCAAGCCTATTAGAGGAAGGGCTTAAAATAAAAAATATTAAGAGTCCTCATTAGCAAACCCAGATTAAATAATTGTCCATAATCAATCAAACCACAGAAATCTATGTAAGAACACAATTCATATTTATCCAATGCTAAACCATGAACCAACGATCACCTAGAGCTCTAGCTGTTCTGGAAAACATAGACAAATTGGAAACCAGGTGGTTTATGAACATGGAAAACCGATATTATTACGAATCTAATTTCAACTGACAAACACTCGATTGTGGTAGCAAATAAGAAAGCATTAATCCGAGTGAAAAACATCAAGAAAATGGTTATGATGAGAAATAAGGAGAAACATATATACCTTTTCATTTTGCCACGGTGTCTCTCCCCACTGGATTAGAGCTTCCAAAATCTGCTACACCCCGATAATTAAAGTTTTAGCAATAATGCAATATAACTTGTAAATTAGTAGGAACCAAGAATCGAAGTTGAAACACCTAAGCATATGAGGAATGAATCGGAGAGGAACACCCACCTTGCCAATAAGAGATGAGCTGTAGGAATTGATCCTATTCAATGGAAACAAATTAGAGGGATCTCAATCTATCGATGTCCATCCAAATAGAAGGCAAGCAAATTAGAATTGTCCACAACAACTTCGCTGCACAAACAAAGAGGAGAAGGACCTGAGATTAAATTTGACAAACTACTGCAGCTGAAAATGTTGAGCCACTTGCATAACAAATAAAAAGACATGATGAATCTGGTATCCCTGAAGGACCCTGGCCGACCACCATGAGTGTCGTATTTCAGGACCATGTGAATACCGCGGAGGAAAGCACGAGCCAGCAGGCTCCATTCTCTCGTCGTTCTCGTCGGCTCGGAGAGACACTGTGGGCATGGTCCTCCTGCAGTTAGGGAGGAAGAGGATGAAAGAGAATGCAGAAAACAGAAGATGGGGGCTGGCAGCCAGTAAACCGCCGGCGTACCTCGCATGTCCTCCTCGTCTTCATCTTTGCAGTTTGCAACAGCAGCGGCGGCGTCGGGCGGAGCTCCAGCGCAAGCCACAACGGTGAGTTTCTTGCTCGTGGAGAGTTGGAAGATGATGGAGAGACCACGGTCAGAATTGTTAACACCTTATAGGCACAGATAAAACAGCATATAAACAAACATATATGAGGATCTGTGCATCTGTGTGGATTAAATCCGAAAATAGTCAGCAGAGGATACAGCAGAGGAGGCTCACCTAGGCGTCTCTCTCTGCTACAGTTTG
This sequence comes from Poa pratensis, assembly GCA_947311845.1. NCBI lineage: Eukaryota > Viridiplantae > Streptophyta > Magnoliopsida > Poales > Poaceae > Poa > Poa pratensis. The sequence goes on from CAMZMU010000033.1 coordinate 78,968,266, forward strand.
GCAGCGTCTCGTGCACGCTGAGGGCGAAGATGGCAGCGACGTGAACGGCTGGGCTTCCTCGTTCATCCTTGCCGCCCGTGCGTTGAGAGGCGAGGACGACCGCCGCCTCCTCCGTCTCTCTGCATCCTGGCGAGGATGACGGCGGCGGCGTGACCGGCTGAGCGCCTAGGCCTCCTCGTTCTTCCCTCTGGACCGTCAAGAGAGGCGAGAACGAACGCCTCCTCCTCCATCTCTGTGCATCATCGTCGATCTATCCAGAACTCAGTCGCTGAAGGGAGAGGAAAGATGGTGCCGTGGTGGGGTGGAGAAAGGACGGGGCGCGGCGGCGCGAAGGGAGCAGAAAGAGCGGGGGCGAGAGCGAGGGAGGCAGCAGCTTACCACGCGGCCACCGTGTCGGCCGGGGGCGCGGGTGCCGGATGCACGGCGGGGGCGGGAGCGGCTGTTCCCGGCTTGATCCAGGAGAACGGCCACGCGCACGCCAGAGAGTCCGCCCAGCTCCTCCGCCTGGTCGGGCGCGGGAGGGCGGCCGCCGCAGCTCTGGCGCCCAGCTCCGCCCCCCACTCCTTGCGTGCGGCGCGGGTGAGCACGCGGCTCCACTCCCAGAGGCCGGGAGGGGCGAAGAGAAGCACGGTGGAGGCGCGATTAGATCGGGGGAGGAGCGGAGACGCGCAGCAGCGGATTGGGGAGGAGACGCGCACGGCGATTGGGTCGTGGCACGCGTGCGGAACCATGGATAAGGCTCCCAGCACTGTGGAGACACACACCACGACGGTGCTCGAAAACACTGTGTCGAAAGCAAATGCTACCGCAAAACTTACCCTCTCCCTGTGTAGCGGGACCGGAGCGGGACCGACGACGTCTGGACCCGCTGTCAGTGACTGTTGTTCGCTGTAAGAAAAGTAACGCAAGAAAACGGACGGTCCAGATGCACGCTATAGATCGTCGATCCGACGGCCACAAATCCTTGAGCGCTGTGAGAGCCCCTTGGGGGCACCCCATTTACCTCTCTGGATACGGCGTCGTGCAATGGAGAAAACGGCCTCGACGTCCCTCTCCGCCCATCTCCGGCTACTCCCTCCGCCCCACATCCGACGGCTCAGTCGTCCCTCCAATGGCCCCTTCGATGGCCCCTCCGATGACACCCTCTGACCCCTCAACAAAGCGGGCGTATTGGCCACCGGCAGAGAACAAGCAAAGCATAACATCGGTTCAGCTAACACAATACAGTGCAGTCCATCAAAACAACGTCAGTTCGGCAAAACAGCAGTACAACGGCACTTTAGTTCATTAGTAACTTGAGTTTAGGAACAGCACTTCACTTCAGTCCACTTTCTTCTAGCAGAGAACAAGCAGAGCATAGGCTCGATTAGCTGTGCTACTCTGGATATATTATCCACAAATGATTCAGGAGCGTTCATGTAGGTCGAATGTTGTAACCACCCCTCTGACTGAAGATCCTTTCATCAGCAGGTTGTTTGCGAGTCACGAAGCTAAGGTGATACTCAAGACAGACCGGCTGCAGTTGTATTGTGAAACCCCGGCAAAACGAGTGATCTGTGCGAGCTTATGACACACACACACATTTTCCAGGAGATGAAGAATTTAAGCTCGAGTTTTCAAGATTTCAGTTTCTCTTTATAAGTTGTGATGCAAATTAATGATGCGGCGCATCGATGTGCCAGAGAAGGTTTAGGCTTTTTAGTCTCTGTTCGTTACGATGTAATACTACCTGGGTACTAAGCAAAAGACCCGGTAAGCACTAGTGAATCGCCAACAGGCATGCATCCGAGCGACCAGCCTCCGTCGGTGAGGCTAGCAGGCGACGAGGCCAATCATGTAACCAAAGCTGTTCTAATAAGGCAGTCCCCTGTAGGCGACAGCAAGCCACTTCTTTGCTCAGAGACAGCATGTAAAAGCTGGAGCTGCTAATAAAACGAATTGGACGATATATATGAAGGAACACGCGCAGTAACCGAAGATATCGCACCAGATTTCATTTCAGGAGGAAGCAATACAAATCCACAGCAACGCAGGCCGCTGCAAAGCACGGCGTTTCCAAGCGCGAGCGAGCGCCGTGCCATTCCCCGAGGTGAATCAATAATAGCGGCCAGGCCAGGCTGCCACCACCGGGAAATAGTAGCGGCAGGCCGAAGCGAACCCAAGGGGCTCGCCATTTCCCACCTCTCTCTCTGTTTCCATCCCTGGCGAAGGTTTTCTCGGACAATCCGAGAGGTTTCCCGACCAGACCACAAGCTCGCCAATGGCGACGTCGTTCGACCGCTGGAGAAGGACCCCTTCTTCCTCGCCGCCGAGGAGGTCCAGGATTCCACCGACCGGTACGCACGCAACCGTTTCATTTCCCCCTTGATTGTTTTTTCTGTTCCCGTTCCGCTTCTTATGGATCTTTCCGTTTCTCCTTTCCGCAGGATGGAATCGGTGTACAAGATATGGGTACAGGAGAGGAGCGGGGCCGGCAGCCCGGAGGCGGCGGCGGCGGCCGTCGCCGGAGAGGTCAGCGCCGCCGAGCTGCGTCGCGAGCTGCACACCGCGCTCGGCACCGCCAAGTGGCAGGTGAATTCGTCGATCTGTTTCCCTCTCTTGTAGTCCAGACACCTGTATTGTCATTCGCTGGCTCTTTTGGGGTTGTTAAGTATGTAGTTTAGCGTTTATTATCATGGTGAATTGGTCAATGCTTTGTATAAGTCGGTCTTACCTGGATCGTTACATGTATGATAACTCCAAGAACCGGTTATATTGCTTAAGAGTGAGTATGTCCTTTTTCTGTATCAAGTAGTAATGCTTGGCAATTGGCACAACATATATATTTTTATTGGCTGCTGATAAACCTTTTATCTCGTATATGTGGTCTCTAACATAAATTTAATTCATTTCTTGTGCTTACGAGCCCTTACACAGAAATGCTGCTAAAAAATGCAAATATGTACATGTGAGTACGATTAAGAGTTGAAGACTAATGGTGTCTATGCTGCGAACTAAAATTGTCCCAAAGATGTGCTACTTTTAGTTTCAGAACAAAAACTTCAAGACTGCTGGGAGAAGTACCTTCAACTCAAAAGCTAACTGCTGTGTTTATTTGTGCTTTCAGCTTGATGAATTCGAGCGAGCAATTAGATCAAATGACGAGGTTGTCTCAGCAGGAAAGGATACAAGAGCACGACATAGTAACTTTGTTGCGGCAATTGGCTATCGCATATTTGAGGTCGAGAACAAGTTGAAAGAATCCAATGTCGCAGAGGGGAGATGCGCACTAAGCTGGATTCATTTGGATGACACTGAACGGGATGACCTTGCAGCTTTCTTATCTGCAAGCCCTCTTCAGCAGCAAGATAAAGTTGTTACAATTCCATCTGCTGGCGATATTCAAGTGGGCAGCAATTCAACAAGGGTCAGGAAAAATATTTCAGCTGACAGCTCCAATGATTCGTCTGGCTCTGCAGAGTTAAGTTTATCGAGAGCAAAAGAAGATGCACATCGTGGACACAGAAGGTCAGTAAGTGCCAATGCTGATATTGGGTTGTCGACGATGTCATTTCCGAATGAACGAGAGGTTGCTGCTGAACAATCATCTAATGGCCCACACTTGCTAAACATTGTGAAAAAGTGTGCATTGACTAGTGCCCTGAAACTTAATCCTGCAATTAAGTACCAAAAAGGAGCTGTCAGGTGGGCACATGCAGACAAACAGGATGTCGAAGAGGCAATCCCTCTCAGAAGTTCTCAGTTTGATCAGGTAAGGGATCTTACATTCTTTCTTGAATGGTGTAAATATCCATTCTTGAATATGATTCAGCCGGAAGCTTTATTTATCCTTAATTCCTTATGTTACCATTCTTTGTTGTAGGGCTTTGATGGATACTCTCAAAGAAGCAAGAGTTTCTTAAACACCTGCACTGAGGTTACATGTAATACGGAACTTTATGGTTGGCTTGGAGCACTGCGTAGGAAACTTCAGAGATCACAGTATCAAATACGATATGGGCGTCCTGTTCAAATGATCGTGTTTTGTTGTAGGGGCTTAGTTGAGGATAGGAAAGAAAGAGAGGTCAAAATGTAAAAGAACCAAAACTTACCTGTATATCTTTGTGTGTGAAGGAATGAAGGTCAACTTCCAGAGAAATCCAATCCTCTCGAGTGTTCCTGTAGAAAGGCGAGACAACATGGTATCAGAGCAGGATCCCTGCCGGCGGTGAATCAGCAGCTGGCAGCGGAGCTCCGGGCGGCCAGGGACGTCAGTGAAGGCAGAGAAAAGCTACAGGCAAGGCCAGCAGAGGCCAGCAGCCAGGCGGAGGTGGCTGTGGTGTACAGGTGGTGGAGCGGAGCTGCGGCCGGCAGCGTGCACGAGTCCGAGGAGGCGGCTGTGCCTGGTCTTGCTGGTGGTGCTCGATTTGGCTGCGGAGGAGAGGTACGCTGGTGGTGAAGGGGTGTGCACCTGGGTGGCGAGTTACTGGACCGTGGAGGAGGTCGTAGGCTAGCTCTTGGTGCTGTGGCAAAAGTGGCGCTTGGTCTGAAAGTCTGGAGGTCTGTCGGCAGTAATTTGGTGGCAGCGGCGGGCGCTAGTGAGCCTGAGAAGGCTGGTGTGGTGAAGCCCGACGGGAGACAAGCGTTGGGGGAAGAAGAGAGCAGAGGAAGTTTCAGCTGAGCTGTGAGCTTGCAGGCTGAAGCAATTGGAGGCAGAGCTCTTGGAGCTGAAATTTTTCAAAGTTGTGTTGTGAGCTATGGATGGAAAATACCGAACTGTGTTTGGTGGATTTGATAAGCACGGAATGGTATTGGATAATGGACCAGGAAGAGGTAAAGAACTTGGTGATGGCACTGGAAAATCTTGGCGACGAGATGGGGATTGGCTGTGTCCAAACTCAGGCTGCAGAAATGTGAATTTTGCGTTTCGTAAATTTGTAATTGGTGTAGAGTTGCACGCCCTGTCCGAACTAGTAGAACATTGACAGATGAAAATGGTGGAGAACCTCCAACTATTACTGTTCAGATGACCGCTGATGAGTTAAGAAAATGGTACCAGTTCAAGGGAATGAAACAGGGTGATAAGAGATCTCGGGAAGCAACTACTGTTGCTGATCTTTGTGGTAATAATTCAGCTTCTGTTGAAGTTAATTGCAGATAAACATGGCTGATTGATTCAGGGGCATCTCGACACATGGCTGGTTCATACAAGGACTTTGAAATATTTCGCTGATTCAAAAAGGGAATTTGTTAAACTTGCAGATGGGTCAAAACAACATATTATGGGTTCAGGAATGATAGTGTGCAGTCCTAAAATGTCTTTATCATCTGTGTTGCATGTTCCTTCTTTCCCAATAAATCTTTTGTCAATCAGCTGCATTACTAAAGAGCTCAATTGTGTTGTAATCTTCTTCCCAACTTGGTGTCTATTTCAAGAACTTGGAACAGGAAAATGGCTTGGGACAGGAATTATGCGAGATGGCTTATACTATCTAGATGATGATATGGCACCTGTGGCTGCTGCAGTTCTGTCTCAGTCATCAGTGCAAGAATTTCTACTTCATCATCGCAGGCTGGGACACATGTCCTTTAACACTCTGGGTCAGTTGTATCCCAACCTCTATAATAAAATTTGCAAAGAAAGTCTAGCATGTGATGCCTGTCAGTATGGGAAGCTAACCCGTAGTATATATTCTTCATCTGATCACAGAAGTACGGTGCCATTTCAAACTATCCACTCAGATGTGTGGGGTCCTAGTGGGGTGTGGTCACTTTATGGATACAAATCTTTTGTTACATTTATTGACTGTTGCACTAGGACTACTTGGGTTTATGTACTGAGAAATAAAAGTGATGTGTTTGACTGCTTTAAGGATTTCCATAACTTAATCAGAAATCAATATGATGCACGGGTGAAAATATTTCGAACAGACAATGGTACAGAATATGTCAATAACCAATTTGATGAGTACCTGTCAAGCTTTGGAATTATCCATCAAACTAGTTGCCGGTACTTCCCAGCAGAATGGGTTGGCTGAAAGGAAGAACAGACATCTCTTAGAAATCACCCGATGTATAATGTTAGCTATGAATGTTCCTAAATATTTGTGGGCTGAAGCTGTGATGACAGCGGCTTATTTGATGAATAGAATGCCATCCCGGGTGCTCAATAACAAGACACCGATTGAGTGTCTAACTGGTGAAACTACATACGTTGTGCCACCAAAGGTATTTGGATGTGTTTGCTTTGTAAGGGATCATAGACCATCAGTTGGGAAGCTTGACCCTAGAGCAGTGAAATGTATATTTGTGGGATATGCTGGAAAACAGAAGGGTTATAAATGTTGGTGCCCGTCTGAAAAGCGGATGTTTGTGAGCATGGATGTAGTGTTCAGGGAACATGTACCTTTTTATGGGGAACCAGTGGATTTAACTGATGTTTTTCCTGATCTATATGTTAATGATGTTACAGATCTGAACAATGAGATAGGGGGAGATGAAGGTGAAGAAGATAATGAAGCAGAATCCAGGAACATGATTGTTGGGGTGATTCCAGCTGGAGATATGTATAATGGTGAAGATGAAGGTACATCTGAAGCTGAACAAGATCACACTCAGGGGGAGCAGCAAGAATATCAACCTGAAGGGTCAAGATGGCCACAAGACCTTCAGGTGTATTCACGAAGACACCGAGTAGAGAAGGATCAGGTGCAGGGGGAAGAAGAAAATGTATTGAGACAGAGTCCTGAAACTCAAGGTCACTCAGACATACAAGAGCCGGACTCGAGTCCTTCTGCAAGTGATGGTATAATCTCTCCTCCACATGATGATTTAGATCTCCCTATAGCTCTAAGAAAACAATCTCGCACTACTGCTGGTAAATTACCATCAAACTGTCCCAATATGATGTCTCTAATTATGTTTCATATTCATCTATGGGCCCTCAATACAAAGCATTCATAGCTGCACTGGACTCTACTTTACCTATACCACGTAACTGGCAGGAAGCAAAACAATACCCAGAATGGAGGAAAGCTATGATGGAGGAGATGGAAGCGCTTGACAAGAACAATACTTGGGTACTTACTAACCTTCCTCCTAATAAAAAGATTGTCGGTTGTAAATGGGTATTTACCGTAAAACAAAACCCAGATGGTAAAGTGGAAAGATATAAAGCTAGATTGGTGGCAAAGGGCTATAGCCAAACTTATGGAGTGGATTATGATGAGACTTTCGCACCAGTGGCAAAAATGAACACTATAAGGGCCGTTATATCTATTGCAGCAAACAATGAGTGGAAACTGTTTCAAATGGATGTAAAGAATGCCTTCCTTCATGGAGATTTACATGAAGAAGTTTACATGGAGATTCCTCCAGGTTTTAATAGCAGAGAAACTGATGGTAAAGTGTGCAGGTTAAGAAAATCCCTTTATGGGCTAAAACAATCTCCTAGGGCCTGGTTTGGGAGGTTTAGGAAGGAAGTATGCTCTATGGGCTATCAACAAAGCAATGCAGATCACACCCTCTTCTTTAAACACGAGGTGGCAAGATTGTTATTCTTATTGTGTATGTTGACGATATTGTGATCACAGGTAATGATGATGATGGGATAGCATGCTTGAAGAAGATGTTGGCTAAATCATTTGAAGTCAAGGATCTGGGTTTCCTTCATTATTTCCTAGGCATTGAGGCTGTATATGGACCACAAGGTATTTATCTATCCCAACGAAAATATGTGCTTGATTTACTTGCTGAGACTGGGATGCTAGGGTGTAAACCAGCTGCCACACCTATAGAGCTGAATCATCATACTCTCGCTGACCTGGGTGACCCAATAGATAAACAAAATTACCAGAGACTTGTGGGGCGCTTGATTTATTTATCACATACTAGGCCAGATATTGCATATGCTGTCAGTATTGTCAGCCGATATATGCATGATCCCAGGACCAGTCATATGGATATTGTAAAACGAATCTTGAGATATCTTAAAAGCTGCCCTGGGAAGGGTATTCTGTTTTCTAGGAACGGGCATCTAAAAATAGAAGGGTACACAGATGCAGATTGGGCTGGGTGTTTGGATGACAGGAAATCCACCTCTGGGTACTGTATGTTTATTGGTGGTAATTTAGTGAGCTGGAGGAGTAAAAAGCAAAGTGTTGTTGCAAGGTCAACAGCGGAAGCGGAATTCAGGTCTATGGCCTCAGGACTCTGTGAATTAATATGGCTGAAGTTGTTGCTAACGGAGCTTAAACTGTTTGACAATACACCTCTTCGTGTGTATTGTGATAACCAAGCTACAATCAAAATTGTGAACAATCCTGTATATCATGACAGGACAAAACACATTGAAATAGACGGCACTTTATCAAAGAGAAATTAGATGAAGGGGTAATTCGGTTTGTTATGTTAGATCTGGGGAACAACTAGCTGATGTATTAACAAAAGGTGTTTGTAATGTAACTTTCATGAAATTATGTAGCAAGATGGGGCTTGCGGATATTTTCGCCCCATCTTGAGGGGGAGTGTTGTAGGGGCTTAGTTGAGGATAGGAAAGAAAGAGAGGTCAAAATGTAAAAGAACCAAAACTTACCTGTATATCTTTGTGTGTGAAGGAATGAAGGTCAACTTCCAGAGAAATCCAATCCTCTCGAGTGTTCCTGTAGAAAGGCGAGACAACATGTTTGTACTTGCTGTTCTCATAATATGTAAGTTCGCTCATTTTATATGTGAGTTGCAGCGTAAATCTGTATATTAGGCATGCTGTGCATAATCATAATTGATTGATAACTTATTTATTGCACCCTAAGTTGGTTTACTATTCAATACTCCACCAGACCACCACACATTACAATACCGGTTTAATGTTCACTATTGTTCAAGATTGATTCTGGGAATTCTTCTTTTGCGTTCAAAACAAGAGTTATGGGTGAATCTTGAGTAGAAAACTTGCATTTCATATCGTGATGCACTGTTTTTTTTATCTAATGACCAATTTCTTAGGGTTGTCACTTATTATCCAATGTTGTACACTCAAACCTTACAGTTCTTTCTACTTTATGTCCAGTTGTGTGTGTATTAAAGACAATATGGTGAGAAATGTGCATGGGCTCATGATGGGGTTCGAAGCCTCACATGACCAGCAGCTTCGAAGGCACCATACATTGCATGGAAGTATAAATTGGCGAACAGGAGCTTGAGGCATGCACAGATGGAAAGCACGGCAGACCGTTTCTGGTAAACCCTGTTGAAATTAATTAAGAATGGCTGAATCGGAGCAATTTTCATGGCTAAGTTGTGACACCGGGCTTCACCATTGGATATGCACTGGAGGTGTTTGTACATGAAGCGCCTCAAGATCTCAATTCTCACTATGACCAGTTGTTGTCTGTGTAATGGTATGCTGTGAACAGTTAGTGATGGCACTGGTATTATGCAGGTGCAGCTAGCAACAAAAGTGTGACTTTGTGCCCCTTGGCCTTACTTGAGAGCTGAGAGGGTGCTTAATTTTCTCTGGTTTTTGTAGTGAACCTGTCAGAATTGGTTCTAGACACCATAGAGATCATTTTTAATTGATATCTGGAAGATCCTAGAATAGTTCAACCGGAATCTGCTTGCACTGTAATAAGACATGAACAGCAGAGCTAGAAGCTCGGCCCTCATTTTTGTCCGGTCGCTTAATTTAGAACCTGAAATTCAGTTGTTGCAGGTGCTATCAGGCTTTTGTTGATTTTTGAAGGTTGCATATTTGAGAAAAATATGTTGTACTGATTGCAACTGGCATTTCTTGCTCCTGCTTAGCCCATAACAGCTCCAAAGTGAGTCCAAATTGCAAGAAGATATTGCTAATGAAGTGATTTTCCAACTCGACCTAGCACAAGAAGAGAGAGAGCTGTATGCGGATGAAAGATTGCTGCGACAATTCCTAAAAGCAAGATTCCTGACATTGCGGCCATAGAGCGTATGAAATGGAAGCAAAGAGCCAGAATTACATGGATCATAGCTGGTGATGCAAATACTCGTTTTTTCACCTAAGAGCAAATGGACGACGTCGCAAAAACCACACACCTTCTCTTCTGGCAGCCAATGGCGAGGAGGTGGCTGATCATGCTGCCATGGCCAGGATCCTTCATCAACACTTCACTGCTACCCTTGGCAACACCTTCCATAGGCCTTTCAGAATCAATTGGAATGCCATGCAAATTCAGCCGCAGAACCTTAGAGCTGCCTTTCACTAGCGATAAGCTCAAGACTGCAGTCCAAGATCTGCATTCAGAAAAGGCTTCAGGGCTTGACGGTTTCGTTGGGTAGTTTTACAAGAATTGCTGGGATATCATCCACGTGGACGTGTTGGCTGCTGTAAACAAGGTGTTCACCTCAGAGGGAAGAAAATGGAACTTACTCAACACGGCTAATATCGCCTTAATCTCAAAGAGAGATGGTGCCACCTCGGCTCTGGACTATCGCCCCATTACCTTGATGCGTAGTTTCGCCAAACTTTTTGGCAAGCTCATGTAAACACAAAAAGAAGAGATCGATCCACGACAACTTGTTTTCGTCCGTGGTGTGATCAAGGATGCCCTTCCTCAAGCTGGACTTCACAAAGGCCTTCGATTCAGTACACTGGGAATATTTGATGGAGGTGTTGCGTGCCTTTGGTTTTGGAGAATCTTAGCGAATTTTTTAATGCTCTCCACGGCTTCCTCGTATCCTTCTCAATGGAGATCTAGGACACCCCTTCTATCATCGCCGTGGGCTACGCAAGGGCAACCCCCTTTGCGCCCTTGCTCTTCATTTTTGCTCTGGAGCCCTTGCAGTGCCTCTTCGCGCGTGCCACTGACAATGGTCTTCTGTCCACATTCTCCAAAAGAGCTGACAGAATGCGAACTACTCCCTCCGATCCATAAAATATGTCGCGACTGTAAGTTTAAGTCTTGTACGTGAGCATGTTGTTTCCTCCGATACTTTTTGTGGATCGGAGGTACTAGCTTTTACGCGGATGATGCAGCCCTTTTTATCAATCCTATTGCTGCTGAAGTAAAAGTGGTTTTGGAGCTGATGGACTTCTTTGGACAGACCTCGGGCCTGCGTTTAAATCTCAACAAATGCACTGCCTACCCAGTTAGGTGTGAAAGTCTAGACCTGAATGAGATACTGTTAAATTTTGGTGGAAGCATTGGATCTCTGCCCTCTGTTTACCTTGGAGTTCCACTTTGCTATAGAAAACCTAGAAGAGTTGACTGCCAACCTTTCATAGACAAAATTGTTGGAAAATTGAAACCTTGGAAAGGAAAGTTGATGGCCAGACCTGGGAGACTTGCTCTTGTGAATTCTGTCCTCACAACGACTTTCACATACTTCCTCACCGTTTTCTTTCCACCCAAATGGTTCATCAAGAAAGTGGACCGAATTAGGTGAAATTATTTATCGTCTGGAGAAGAGGAAGCCTCTGGAGCAAAATGCCTGGTCAATTGGAAACAAGTGTGCACTCAAAAAATGTATGCAGGTCTCGGTGTAAAGGATTTGGAGTTTTTCAGCAAAGAATTGCGCCTTGGATGGCCATGGCTAAAATGGCATGATGCTGACAGACCTTGACATGATTTACCGATCCCAATTAACCCAGGTGACATGGCTCTCTTTCATGCTTGCACATCTTTCCAGCTAGGCAATGGAAATATAGCACTTTTCTGGAAAGACCCCTGACTCAGTGGTGGGTTATTGCAGCAACGTTTCTCTGGTCTTTTCAAGCTTGCAAGCCAGAAAAATCTGACAGTTAGCGATTCCCTTGAAGATGGAAGGTCGATGAGAGGACTTCACAGGATTAACTCCCCAGCTTTGATTGACAGTTTTGTTGAGCTGTGGAATCTCGTCCAAGACATCCTCTTGACAGGTGAGGAGGATGCACTCATTTGGTCTCCTGCTGCCGATAAAGGCTACTCTGCTGCTTCGGCATATTCGTCATGCTTCATCTGTAAAATCACAAAACCTCACATGTCTGCAGTATGGGAGGTTCGAGCTGAGCCAAAAGTCAGATTTTTCATTGGGCTGATCCTGCAAAACCGAGTCTGGACTAGTGAAAGATTGACTGCTCGAGGATGGCCACACGCACACCTATTTAAAAATCACATTTTAAAATGTTAGAAAATTCATACAAAAATTTCGGGTATATATACAGATATTTTGTGTATGCACAATTTTTTTTTGCCCAAAATACATTTTATGTGGCCTATGTAAAAAAGATAAATTCTGGTGTTTCTTACGAAACTTTTACTATGCCGACGTTGTCTTTGTCGCGAGACATCTTTTTGTCTTTGTATACAGGCTACACAAAATGGCATTTCTTACGAAACTTTTCGTGTGGACATTAAATGTCCAAATATACACCCAAATTTTTTGTTTAGATTTTTTTTACATTGTTATTGCATATAAATTTTTTTTTTCATAGGTGCATCTAGACATATGAGGCAAAACATCGTGTCTGGAGAATTTTGTCCTTTTAGGACAAACTGTGTAACTTAACTAGTGCATGTATTGTATTTAACATAACTATTACTATGCCGACGTTTTCTGTAATTCAAGAATTATATGAATTATAGGATATTAGTTTGCTCAGTAGTGCTACACTACTGAATATGCAAAATCGAAGGAAATAGAAGGTACTATCCTCTTTATGAAGTGCACGCGTATGACCATACAAATCACACTGATAGGAGAACTAACTTTCCATTAGAGCATCTCCACCAGCATAGGGCTATTGGGAGGATAATTTTTTTAAATAATACATTTTTTATAATTTTCAGAAATAATACGCGTTTTTAACCATTTTCACAAATAATACAGCCTCGGCCACGGCAAAGCCAAGCAGACCCTGTCGGCCACGGCAAAGCCGAGCAGGTGGTAGACCAGCCGGGCCAGTAGCCGACAGACCAGCCGGTCACGCATGGCCACAAATCAGCCACGTCGAAGTCGATTAGCTGGTCGGCCACAACATAGCCGACGAGGCCCAAAGAAATAGCGCCGCGCCGCTCTTCTTCTTCCTCCTTGCATTCTTCTCTTTGTTCATATGAGCTCGCGTGTGTCCGGCGATTCACCAGCGATTTAGTACAACCAGCCACCAAATCTTCATCCTAGAGGTAGTAGGGAGCAAGGGCACCGCCGATCTATTGATGGGATAGCTCGTGGAGGTGATTTGATTGTGCTTTTGGGGGCATTGGTGGAGATGCGATGGACAGCCCAGACAGTCAGCTAGTTGCCAAACTCTTATGTTCAGAACAACAACTTTTTCTGCACAACAGCTTACCCTGGATAGCTGCACAACCATTCATAACCAGCCGCAATCAGCCCAAACAAACGCACCAACCTGTGACAAAGAAGTAGTAAGAGCATCTGCACTCACGGCGCCCAAGTTGCCGCCCAAAGGGCGTCCGGACAGTGATACGGGCGCCGTCCGGTCAGACTGCCTGCTATGGGGCACGATGATCCCCACTTGCGGCGCCCAAATCGGCCCAACGAAACTTTAGTTTTGCAATTTCAAATGAGAGAAACCAAACAACAGCCATAATTAAAAGTTTATCCACACTCGGCCACAATTTCATAGTTTCGGCCACGCTCGGCCACAAACCCGAAGTTTCGGTCATCTACGCCCGAAATATGCCCAAAATACGTGGGGGAGCCGGCCACATGGTGTCGCTTCCGCTGCCGCCCTAGACGTCGCCGATGGGCTCGTAGTCATCGTCGGGTCGGGTCTTGTCGTCATTGCCGGGCTGGGTCTCGTCGTCGTTGCCCTGGTCCTCCTCGTCGTCGGCGTCGTCGCCCTGGTTTCCGCCGGTCCAGGTCGCCGGGGCGAGCCCAAGTTCTTGCAAGATCGCGGCGCGGAACATGTCCGCCCTCGCCAGCGGGTCCATGGCCGACACATCGACTGTCAAGATCATGAAATCTTGGCTTCGCTTCTTCATCGCGGCCTTGTTTTTCTCGAGGTCGATCTTGATGTCGGCCTTCTTCATCAAGGTCGCCCACCTTGTGTCGTTCTCGACGCGTCTCAGGCTCGAGTTGGAGGAGACATCGGTGAGCACCTTGTCGATGGACGATTGCACCCTCTCCGCCATTGCCGCCAACGCAAGGGCCGCCTTTGCCTTCTTCCTCCCGACAGGCCGCCCCTCTGAATTGGCCGGTTCGGTGTCGACGTTTGTGCGGCCATTCTTGTTGAGACTCTTCCGGTGCACCTTCTATTTCTCGCAACTTTGGAGTAGTTTGAAACAAAACAATGCATTAAGCCGAACTCTTTATCCTTGTTTAGGGACCTGTACATGGCGAGAGCGTCTATGAGCTAAAAAAAACAAAGTCGAACTTGGTACATATGGGCCGGGCTAGCTCAGGGTGGGCGTTCGGTCTGACCGAAAATTCGGTCTTAGTTTCTCGGTCTCTTTTGGAATTCGGTCTGCTGAAAATGAGGACCGAATGATACTGGAATTTGTTGAGGACCGAAAATTTCGGGTAACTGAAATTTCAGTCTCTGATTCGGTCATGGCCGAATTATACACAAATGGTTGATAGCTCAAGAAAAAGATGCGATTCACGAGAAAAATTGCCAGCATTTTTGGAGGAGAAATCGTAGCTTGTGTCGTTGTCGACTCGTCGTGACCTCGCGTCGCCGCCAAGCTTCCCCTAACCCCGATCCAACAGAACTGCAGCAGGTTGCAGCCTTGTGGTCAAAGCGGAGCGGCGGCGAGATGTAGCAAGCAGCTCGACGGCGGAAGATGGCGGCCTGGCGGGCAAGGGCGCGGTGGCGGAAGGTGCCGGCGGCTATGGTGTCGCCGCATAGAGGGCGCAGGGCAGGGGATGCGGATGGGAATCGATCGAACGATTAGATTTTGGGGTCGTACGCGTAGACTGCGCCCAGAATATTGCATTTATTTTAAGCAGATCGTAGTGAATTGTTTTTTCAGGGCTATTGGGGGACTCCGCTGTTGGGCCTAGACACATGGAAAATTGGTGGGCCGCTCTCTAATCGTATATATCGGTCAGTTTGGTCTTTTCGGGTTACCTCAAAGTGATGCCCGAATTTATCAAACAAATTTCGGTCTTCAAAATTTAATACCCAAATTTTTACTCGGTCTTTTCGGTCCGGTCTTTTCGGTTTCGGTCTCGGTCTCTTCGGTTTCGGTTTTCGGTTATCGGTTTTTCTGCCCACCCCTAGGGCTAGCGATAGAACAGCAGTACAGGCTGTACAGGTACGCACGTCTCAAAAAGCAGTTATGGGGCCGAGTCGAAACCAGGGGCTCAATACGGAACAGCTTCTAACTATTATATATGTAAATTAAAGGAATTAAAAAGGGAACTGGGCGGTTGCTCAATGGCAAGGGTCGCAGTGCTGCACCCAGCGCCCAGAGTTCGACTCCTGTTGGGAGCGAATTTCTGATGTTCTCTCTAAGGGCATGTAAAAAATATGAAAAGGGATAACTGCGGCAACTTCTTTTTGTTTTCTTGCGTTGCGACGTCTCCTCGTCCCCGATTCTTCCTCCGCCCCCGATTCCTTTGAGTTCAATGGATCTCTGTTAACACTAATCACGATTGATTGCCTTATTCGGTTCGGACCAGGAGACAGTCACCGACTGGTCTATGTATAGTAGCTAGTTGATCTGCTATATATACCTGTGTGTACCCCTGTAAACCAAACCACATCGAGCTAGCTTGTACGTGCAGATTGCCCAGGCTAAAAGCATCGCGCAAGTACGAGCGTCGCATCAGCAAAAACTCGAATCGCTCTTTAGTTTCGCCGTCCAGTCGAGATGGTCTCCGCCGACGTGATCCGCAACGTCGTCGGCATCGTCGGCAACTTCATCTCCTTCGGGCTCTTCCTCGCGCCGGTGCAGACGTTCTGGAAGATCTTCAAAAGGAAGGGCGTGGAGGAGTTCAGTCCGGATCCATACCTCGCCACGCTGCTCAACTGCATGCTCTGGGTCTTCTATGGCCTCCCCTTCGTCCACCCCAACAGCATGCTCGTCGTCACCATCAATGGGATCGGGCTCGCCATCGAGGCCATCTACCTCGGCATCTACTTGTTTTACGCGCCCAACAAGAAGCGCCTCAGGGTGCTCGCCGTGCTCGGCATCGAGGCCGTCTTCATGGTGGCCCTGGCGCTCGGCGTGCTCCTCGGCGCCCACACGCACCACGCGCGCTCCATGATCGTCGGCATCCTCTGCGTCATTGCCGGCACGGCCATGTACGCCTCCCCGCTCACCGTCATGCATAAAGTGATCAGGACAAAGAGCGTGGAGTTATTCTTGTCGGTCGTGGGCTTGTTCAATGGATTATGCTGGACGGCCTACGCTCTCATCAAATTCGACCTCTTCATCACCATCCCCAATGGCCTTGGCGTGCTACTCAGCATCCTCCAGCTCGTCATCTACTGCTGCTACCGCAAGTCGACCCCCAAGAAGGAGAAGAACGTCGAGCTGCCCACCGTCCTCCCCAAGCCCGACAACACCATCAGCGGCGGCAACATCTCCATCACCGTGGAGCAATAAGCATAGAAGCACGTCAACCGTCGTTCTCCAGTTTCAGCTGCATGTTGGCCTTATAAGATGGAGTAGCATTTTGTTCAGGCAGTATATATGTCGTTCTACTTTTAAGTCGGGTTAGTTTTAAGTGACTTTAGTTTGTTATAGGCGGTAGTATTTTGTTCAGACATTAATTCTACTTGTAAGTGGCGTTAGTTTTCAGTTGTTTCATAAGCGTGTCTTTAGTTTGTCAGCCATTGTCGTTCTTCTTATTCTTATTTGTGTACATTAATTTGATATAATAATACTCCCTCCGTTCACAAAAGGATGTCTCAATCTAGCTCAAATTTACATGTATTTACATACTAGCTTGAGACATCCTTTTATGAACGGAGGAAGTATAATATTATGATTCCGCTTTGTTCATGTTTTGATTTTATGCAAATCTTATCTCGATCGAGAAGGTGAAGTCTTTTTATGGACAACTTTTAAAAGTACGACCACTAACATTTTCAAGAATATTTTGTTTGGATGCATGGAAATTATATGTACAGATTTGTCCCAAAATATTTGTTTTTCTCAAAAATATTTTCATCATAAAAACAAATTTGTTAGGTTTGAAAATTATAGTTTGTTATCGAAACTTCTGGTCAAAGTTAAGTATTGAAGACCTTGCCAATGTCCAATGCTTCCAAATATTTGGGAACAAGATGGAGAACCACATTGTTGAAAACGTGGTCAACCATGTTTAATGAACACGGAAGGTCTACTTAGGAGACTACAAAGAATAGAAGGGTGCATATTACTTCGCTCCCAACAGGTCTATGCTCTTCCTTATTCAAGATACCACATTCTTGCCACAAAGATGCCGATTCAATCAGTATAGCCCTCTCACTTGCCTTTCTTCATTGAATAAGATATTATCTCTATTAATTTAATTTAAAGTCGGGCTAATAAGCCTTTTATCTAAAAAAGATGTTATCAATGGTCTGTGGTCCAGAGTCAAACCCAACCTTTCAATCCATGAAGTGTGTGCCATAAACTTCATAGTGATAGATGTGTACTACCACCGTGTCATGTTTCTTCAGATGTGTTCATATGTAGTCAACTCATTCAATTCCTTATAGATGTACATGAAAAAGTGCTCGCAATATACTATCAGCCTCCGTCCACTCAAGATATCCATACACAAGTTAAATGTAACACATGATGCCATAGCAGGCCTGGTGCAATAGACATGCACAAAACAGTGAATTACACCAACACATATTACTGTCTAGTTATAGTCCTACTCAAAGCGACGATTCCAAGCTGAAGGCTTGTCGTCAGGACCGCGACCGTATGTGTGTTCTACAGTATGGGCAATCTGCGCATTTCCTTACCCAAGGCTCCAAGCAAGTAGAGTGGAACCTGTGCCCACAACGCAGCCTTATGAGCTCATCTCCGTCATAGAAACCATCGAGGCATATCGAGCATTCAGGTGATGCCTCCCTGTTATCATCTTTCTTAGTATCAAAAATCTCTATCTGTAGCCGAAGGAAGGACCTCTTGCTTAGTCCGCGTGACCTGTTGGTAGTAGCAGAACCGGCTGATGGGCTTTCCTCATCCGACCCGCTGCTGAGCTGGACAGATGATGAGCTTGGCCAATTAGCCTCGTATGGGGCTTCCCTGCTTCCGAAGTCGATGATTCTAAACACATCCGTAGCTGAAAATTCATCTAATGTGATTGATGGCCTGGAGACAGATGATCCGATAGAAACGCCTCTCAGCCTCTCTAGAACACGTGCTTGTGCTTGCAGTACAGCACCAGGAAGACGCTCATTTGTCCTGAACATCAGCCTGTCAAGTCGATTCCTTGTAGCTGCAGAATCCCCAATGTTGCTATTGTCTATGTACGATAATATACGATCCTGTAGACAACAGAGGATTTCATTACATGATCATAAACAATGATGAAAATATGCATGGTAGCTAAAGTTACTGACTTCCCAATTCAAGTTTTTCTTCTATCTTTTTGTGGAACCGGGCAGGACAACTGAATCCAGTTAGAAAATAAGGAAAAGAGCAAGCTGAAATTAATTATCGAAAGGGCGAGAACACTGAGGCTCTGTTTGGGATTGCGGTGGATTATGATAATCCCATTTATCTAGCCAGCTTTTGTGCATCTCACCTAGTTTGTTTAAGCAACTCTTTCCTACTTCCGTGGTTATTATTCTGCAGCAGATTATAACAAATTCATCACAATTCAGCAAACACAAACTGAGCCTGAATTGTGGCATGAATCAATTAATATGTTTGCTCATTCTAGTAAACAATATTTAATCTACACATATCTCAATTTATACATGTTTGTGCATTCTAGTAAACCAACTTGGATGTCGGGAAATTGAAGTAGTGGCGAGCTTCTTTAATGGATCACATACATGGAGGATATGCGGCTCCTTACCTTACAGGTCAGCTAGCGATGAAACTGAGCGCAGAGGTTGAACTCCAGCCGGTACTATCTACTATAATAGTTCCCCGTTTTAATTTTACTTTTTCGAAAGATCGTTTCTCGTTTTCTCTTGCTATAAGAACCATAATCACCACATGATCGTGCCGGCGGGCGAATTATTCACCCTAATCCTCTCAGAATTCAATGAGCGAAGACCCAAAATACTCCAATCTAGCGATGATTTCGCCAAAACTGAAGGTACAAAGGTTAACCTCTAGCTGGCAGAATTCCTTGTAGTTCCCCATTTTGATTTTGCTTTTTCAAATGATCGTTGCCTATTTCCTGAGTTCTAAGGATTGATGCTGTAAATCGAAATTCGCTGACTTCATTACTTTATAATCAATCAGCACAGGTTCGTATCCGAAACAGAACCAGTAACCCTGATCCCCTAAGAATTCAACGAGCTAATACTGCGAAATGCTTCGATCTAATAACGACGACAACCAAAAAAATTGCGATGATCCGGCGGGTGGAGAAGTGTGGAGCCAGGGAAGATTCTCACCGTGTAGGAGGCGCGTCGGCGCGAAGGCGGGGCGCCGGTGTGGAGGTGCTGGCGCACGTCCCCGGCGGCGTCGAGCGGGCGGCGCGAGCGGCACCCGCGTCGGCGCCGGCGCCCGCCGAGGCCGTGCGGGTCCAGGGGCCCGTCGGCGTGCGGATCCGGGTCGGGGTCAGGGTCGGAGAGGCGGGGCGGGCGGGCGCGGAGGGAAGCGAACAGCTCCGAGGCGCTCGTCATGGCCACCGGCCGGCCGGATCCCGCGTCGAGCGTGCGCCGCGCCCGTACTGGATTGGGCGCGCGTGGCCTGCGGGATAGGACACGGGAAGGAGCGGACAGAATGAAGGATTTTGCGCTGGATTGCTTCTCGTCGCCCTTCTCTTGTGCCGGTTTAATTAAAGCTTGGTGCTTTGCTTATCCTGGGGCTGGATCTTGGATAGGGTACGTGTAGGACAGCACGGGGAAGGAGCGCATGACGAAGGTGCCATGGCAGGGAGGGAGCCACACCACAGGGAAATTGACCAGTGGACTGGACGGTGCTGCGTTGGCGCCTTGGATTGGAAATTTCCGTGGTCACGGACACGTCCCGGAGAAGCCGCTTCCTAGATTTTGCTTATTGCGAAGTCGTCGGGAGAAGACGGTGTCAGGAAACAGTAATGGTGGTCCAGTATCAGGAACTTCTGTAAGAGCTCTATGAATGATTTAATGGTGAAACCGAGTTGTTGCAACTCGCTAAATATGGAGTCTACTTTTGGGCCTCCGAATTGTCAAATGTCAAGATATTCTCCTATGCTGCTGATTAGACTGGTCTTACGGTGTAAGCTTTCAAAACCACATTTATTGGTTTGGCAGGGTAAATTACTCGAGGACAACAACGGATTTAGACAATTTCTCTTTCTCTTGGTAAAATGACGAACTAGTAATGAGAAATAAATTTAGAGCAAACGGCAATGATTTTTTTTTGTGGCTTCGCCCAGTCAACTTGAAAATAAAAAAGATTACCGCTCAACTCAGGGTGTGGCATGTTTGGCCCACCAGTGTAAAATGTGGATGGTGATCAAGAATTTTTTACAATTGTTATAGATGGAACTTGCTAAATTTTAAGCGGACTATAGAAATCTTCCCTAGTTTCTCCTAAAATTTTAGCACTCAGCCTTCTCACAGATTTTAATACTCCGATCCAATAGACTTCCCGAGGAAACATTGTTAGGTGAGGGAGCCTCTCAACAAAGGGAGATTGTCTTGGTCCTCTAGGAGGCTTCTCCACAAGTGAAGAATAAGAGTAAAGCTCAACCATCATCAAGTAAAACCTTAGAACGAGAGGAAGGGGTATTTGTAGCCCACCATCCGAAGTGCCAAGTTTTGAGCCAAAAGTGGCTTATATAGGTTGTCCGCCTGTTTTATGCGTGAAGTCAGACATGATGGTGGTTGTTTTAGTCCGAACTGTTCGGGTGGCTAGAGAGCATCATGGTGTTCTCGCGGTGGAACTGATGTGTCCGGGTGAGTTTACGGGAAACTATTTGGGTGCTCTTTGCTGCGGCCTGGAGTGGTCGGGTGTTTCAGCCAGCTTCCCTCTTCTCGGCCCCCTAACCTCGGTTGTGAGGGGTTGTGGCACGGATTGTCCGACGCTTCCAGTAAGTGGCCAATCTCCTACATTTCTTCCCATCCCGTCCCCTTCGTTGCTACGGTTGTGAGGGGAGCTAAATATATAAAAATGTTCGAGTTACAATATGTGCACCTTATTGTGGATTGTTAGGTAACATTCTATCTAATGGCAAGTTTCTCCATGACCGAACCGGTACGAGACAGAGGAGGCGATCGAAAGGCGATTAGGTCTTCCGTCCTGGCCGCCGGCGACGTTGCCGATCCGACCTGCCTCCCATGGCCTTCCAGGCTTTGGACGGGCAGCGGATCCCGGCCTCTCGCCGGCGGGAGGGTTCCCGTTTGCTGTTTTAGCTAGTTTTCGTGTCTTCCTCCGGGTGGTGAGGTGGCGGCTACATCTCGGTGTCAGAATAAGGTACTCCCCGCCCTATCCCCACTCCGTTGGTGCGTCTAGCGCTAGTGGAGGGCGCGTGGAGTTGTGTGTCCGACGGATTTCTTGGGATCTTGTCGGTTTTCGTGTTCGTCGGTCTGGTTGCAGGTCAAGTTCTTCCGATCTACGGTTCTCATCTTTGGCGATGGTTGCTGCTCTGGTGTGCTGGCCCTTTGGGGTCTTAGCACGACGACTTTCCGTCTGTCTACTAAAACAAGCTCTACAACGACAAGCTTTGCCCGACTCCGGTGAGGGAGGGGCGAGGACAGCGGCGCGCCTTCGGCTCGCTCCAGTGTTGGTAGTCATCGCTAGGTGGTTCATTGACCTATCTATAATTTTTATTACTTTTTAGGTCTTATGTACTACGGTGGATGATTAATAGATCGGTGGATTTTTCGCAAAAAAAAGGTAGCATTCTATCTATTTGGAAGCTAGATTGGAGTTGGAGCACTGGAGGAAGGGGATATGGAGAATGGACAACATGAGTGAAAGGGCATTCTATGCCTCTAATCCGTTTTGGAGATAATGACAACACATCCACAGGACTAATTGTGTTTCTAAGTGTCGACATGTTTTCAATTAACAACACGCCAAGTCCGACGATGGAAGAGAGAAAGGGGCCCGAAAAATGGACAAAGGAGGAAATCTTGGCCGGTGGTAGTACCGTTGGTATCTGGCGGTAGTACCGCTCCTCCTGAAGCTGTACTACCACAGCATACTGGTACCCAGCTTCCGGCAGTAGTACCGCGGTTAGTATCGTGCCTTTCTGGCAACGGTACTACAACTGGAACTACCGCTGGAAGTACCGTCAGCTTCGATTTGCTCTCTGATGTCTCAACGGTAGTTAGGCGGTAGCTCCCACGTACTACCGATGGAATACTTCGAATTAATTTGAAGTAGCCAGCGGTAGTACCGGGGCCAACCGCCGGTAGTACCGCTCCCTGGTAGCTACGGTATCTGCAACTAGGAACTGGTATCACCTAGTACCGCTGAGACACTAGGAGCGGTAGTACCGCTGTGCACATTTTCTGTGCATAACGGTTTGATTTTTGGGGCCCCAATAAAGGGAGTGCTTCTTCCCCAAGGAGAAGCTGCGATTTACATTCTCTCTCCTCCATTAATGCTGAGCTTCAACTTACTAGATCTCCCACTCTAGCCACCCAATCGCCTTGATACTTTGAGGAGTGAAGGAGGAGATCTAGATCTACGTTTTCAGCGAAGGAATTTCAAATCCACCCATTGCCCTGTGTGCTACTTGTTCTTTTGGGGTTGCTTGTAACCCTAGGAGACCTTTGTGCGTTTCGGAAGCCTCAACTTGTTGCGAGGTGCTCCGGGACATTGTTGGGAGGCTCCAACTCATTGTGGAGTTCCCCTTCCTTTGTGTACCGGTTTGGTCAACGCCTTCAAGGTGACCTCATAGTGGACGAGCCAATCCCTCACGGGAAAATCTCACGGAGAATAGAGTGAGCACATCCGTGCTATTGGAGTGGCTAGGCGGCTCCACACTCCTCCAACGTAGACGTACTTCCCTTGGAAAGGAACTACGGGAATCATCTCCGTGTGTCTACTTTACGGTTATTTCTATTCGTTACTTGTTGCTTCCGCTACGTTTGTATCTTGCTTGTATCACATAGGTTGCTATCATCTAGTGCATATCTAGTCAACCTTGTTATACTTGCCCAAGCCTTAATTAAAAAGAAAAGGATTAAAGTTTGGTAGTCGCTTATCCCCCCCCCCCCCACATAGTCGACCATATCGACCTTTCAATGAGGCCATCAGCCATCACCCAATAAGCTAGCTTTGGAGACTTGGAGTTGATTCGAAACAAGGGAATATGCTATTTTGTTGCTCCTAGTGGCCACATGGTCGAATTTACAAAAAACATAGTAAAACATGTCCACGTATTAGTGCTTTTAATGACGTATTTACATATCCGTATAGGCCCGTGAACATTGGACATGACTTCCTTTTGTATACGAGTCATTTTTTTTTATTAGAGCAACCGACAGGAGTACTGTCATTTCATATAGATAGAAGGGAAAACCCACACTGTACAGAGATGGGTTTCAGATTAAGATGATAACACGCCAAAGGCACGTAAAAAACCAGAACGAAGCAAAACTTAGTCTGGCTCGGCTATCCCAGTCGAGCCAGAACAGGTTTTAATGAATTCAGATAAGTACAGAGTATAGCTCGATTTCTCAAACTTGAAAAAGCCCGTTTTTTAGTGATGTGGAGTAGTGACTACTCCCTCCGTTTTTAAATTTAAGATGATTTAGACTTTGTCCACATTCATATATATACAAATGAATCTAGACACGTTTTAGTGTATATGTACACTCATTTTACTCTGCATATAGACAACATGCGTATCACCTAAACAATCTTATATTTAAAAACATAGGGAGTAGTTGTAGAAAACATGTTTTAATCAACTCCCTACAAGTTATTTTTTAGCGCAAACTCCCTACAAGTCTACGCTGGCTTTGGGAGATACAACTGCTAGTGCTTAGTGGCTCATATTATATGGGCTTACTTTAATTGCTGCTTGCGGCTAATGCCGGCCCAATAAAACCCAGACCATTATAGACCGCACTTAAGACAAAGATCGCAATGCTAGGGGAAAAGAAAGACAAGATTGCAAGATTTGCATCGCCACCACAAGCTTCCAAAGAAGTGAGGCGCATCTCACTCCCAAACACACCAAAAAGGAAGAGGCATGGACAAGTCTCGAGCGAAGAAAAGGACGGCAGCAGCTAAGGACCGAGCAAGCAGCCAGCCAGTCGAGAACAGAGCAGTGCGTTCGATTTTTCTCCCATTTATCCACAAGGAGCCGCCGTGCTGACTGTGTGGCTTCCAACCGCCGGCACAGGAGTACAGTCCATTGGCAGAGGGACTCAATCCGCGAGTGTTGCACCTGCTTCACTCGATCCGCTGTCCCCGATTTCCCCAGGACGTGGACGTACCTTGGATGAGGTAAAGATGAGGAGAGGGTAGAAAGAAGAAGGGAGGAGAGAGGAGAACATTGCGAGAGAGCTCCAGGATGCAGACTGAGACTGCTCCTCAGTTTTCTTCAGCTGCGATGAAGAGAACCAGCGACTGGTACGTACCTTCGCACTGCTAACTACTCCCTCCGTTCCAAATTAATTGACTTCCATTTGTCCACACATGGATGTATCTAGACATGTTACACGTATAGATACATCCACATGTAAACAAATGAAAGTCAATTAATTTGGAACGGAGGGAGTACAAGTATCAGTGAGCTCATCTTTTCTTTAGCGTCAGATGTTTTGTGTGTTACGTGGTCAGATCATCCCTGCTCTTGTCGATCTCCATTTTTCCCCCACTGCTTTTCAGTTATTTTGATGTAGCCGTATCTCCTTGTTTAACATGGTATCCAACCATCTGTGATCGATCAGTCCACTCCAGGCAGATCGTTCATATTGCTGATGAGCTTTCTTTCTGTTATATTGTGATCCAAATTCAATTGAGGAGGCTATCTTCTGACGAGCGGAGCGAGGCTATGGATCGTTGCCACCGACTATAAATACCTCTTGTAAGCCGCCGCTAGGGTTTATCGCGTCTTTACGATAACCCACGTCGTTTGTAAACACCCACCGATATAGTGAAGTTGTTGCTGGCTGGCGCCCGTGGTTTTTCCCTTGTCTGTATACAAGGGTTTTCCACGTTAAATCTCGTGTCCTCTGCAGTGTTTATTTTTCGTTCTTCGTTATTGTTCATCTCATATTATAACACTTTCTTCTTTCGATGTAAGAATAACAATTATGACATGCTAAGCGTTATGAACGAAGCAACAAGGTGCAACCAATAGTACTTCTGATGTATGAGCATGGAGTTTCTCATAACGATTAGTTCTTTACGAGCTCCAACAATTCTTCTGATTGTTGTTGCAGGATCCGTTCACAAGAATTCCCGAGCGATATTACCATCCAAGTAGGAGAGAGCAGCTTCAACTTGCACAAGGTAACCAACTTCAATTCTCACCACGCATTCGAAGATTACAAGAATTGGCAAAGTCCTGAGTGCTAATGACAAGTATCTGATGTTCGTGCAGCTTCCATTGGCATCTAAATGCGGCTACATACGGAAGCTGGTGTCAGGGGCCAACGGCGGCTCCCGGGTCACCCACCTGGAGATCACGGGCATGCCCGGCGACGCCAAGGCCTTCGACCTCGTCATCAAGTTCTGCTACGGCGTCAACTTCGAGATCAACGCGGACAACGTGGCCATGCTGCGGTGCGCCGCGGAGCACCTGGAGATGACCGAGGAGTGCAAGCCGGGGAACCTGATCGGCAGGGCGGAGGCGTACCTGGAGGAGGTGGCTCTCGCGAGCCTCGCGGGCGCGGTCACCGCTCTCCGCAGGGCCGAGGAGCTCCTCCCGGCGTCCGACAAGGTGAAACTCATTGGTAGGTGCATCGACGCGGTCGCTTCCATGACATGCGGCGACGGCGTGTCCATGGACGGCGACGACGGTGGCTTGAAGCCCGTCGATGAGTACTGGTGGGCCGACGAGCTGACGGCGCTGCGGATCGACACGTTCCAGAGGGTCATGATCGCCATGAAGGCCAGAGGGTTCAAGGGCATCGCCATGGGGACAATGATCATGCTCTACGCTCAGAAGTCCCTTCGAAGACTGGTGATCAGTCGAACACAGCACCACAATACACAGTACATTAGTAGGACTCTTGCTAGAGAGCCTGATGTTTGTTCCTTTCAGGACATCAATGGAAGGGATAGGAAGAAGATGGAGCCTCGGCAAGAGCACGAGAAGCGGGTCGTGCTGGAGACGATCGTGAGCCTGCTGCCTAGGGAGAAGAACACCATGTCAGTGAGCTTCCTTTCGATGCTGCTCCGGGCGGCGATCTACCTCGACACGTCGCTGGCGTGCCGGCTCGACCTGGAGGCGCGGATGGCCGCGCAGCTCGGCCAGGCCGTGCTCGACGACCTCCTCATACCGTCCTCCTCCTCACAAGGCAGCGCCGCGTTCGACGTCGACGCGGTGCAGAGGATCCTGGCTGGCTACCTGGAGCACGAGGGCGAGGCGACCCGGCTGGACTACAACACCGACGACGACTTCGTCTCGGCCGCGTCGCCGCCCAACGACGTCGGGCCGGTCGGCAGGCTCATGGAAAGCTACCTCGCCGAGATCTCCTCGGACGTGAACCTGCCCGTCGACAAGTTCACCGGCCTTGCCGAGCTCATCCCAGAACGCGCCAGGTTCAATGAGGACGGCATGTACCGCGCCATCGACATCTACTTGAAGGTTCGTTTGGTTGCCTGATCAGCATCGATCTTTTCTCATTTATTACTTTTTTAAGTGCTCAAATGTGATCGAGAAAAATGTGATCAATCGTTCATTTGATTCTTCGTAGGCGCATCCGTCTCTGAGCGAGGGCGAGAGGAAGAAGGTGTGCAGCGTGATGGACTGCCAGAAGCTGTCGCGGGAGGCGTGCGCGCACGCGGCACAGAACGACCGGCTGCCGGTGCAGACGGTGGTGCAGGTGTTGTACCACGAGCAGCGGCGCCTCCGCGTGCCGCCTTCGCAACCACCGAGCGGCGCGGCGTCGTACGCCGGAGGGGAGTCGCCGGCGCTATCGTACAGGCCGACGCCGAGCTTCAACAACGGGAGGGACCGGAGCGTGCCGTCCAGCGAGATGTCGAGGCTGCAGCGGGAGAACGACGAGCTCAGAATGGAGCTGCTGCAGATGAAGATGCGCCTGAGAGATCCCTCTGCCGCGGCGCCACCGATCGCGGCAGCGCCGGGCGGAGGCCGGAGCTTCCCGCCGTCGGGGGGGGGGAAGCCGCCTCTGCCGAAGAAGACGGGCAGTGGTGGCAGTGGCGGCGGTGGGTTCATGAAAAACTTGGGCGGCTCAACCCGTTCGTGCGCGACCCTCTCGCCGTCGGGAAGGTCCGCGCGAAGCCGCCCAAGGATCGGAGGCACTCCATTTCTTGATACGCCTTGCTCGAAGATCAATTATCATGTTAGTATAGCGTTTGTACAGTTTGTAATTTGAGCCACCATTCTGTGACCGACACGTATCGTGTCAACTTCCTACGAAGAAACTCAAGCCATTGTAAAATTTTGGCCAATGTACACAGGTATGTCCCAGTTTTCCTGGCTGATCGGATCACTACGCGCTCTACTACACCATGGAAGTATCTGATGTGATCGCGACCATTCTCTCCCAGCTCATCCTGGGAGCTTTTACGATAACGTTGTTCTGGCTAGCAATGCATCTCCAGCACCGGACAAGTGACAACTAACACCAAGACATGACCTGGAGTTTGGATCTTGTACATGAATACACCATACTGAGATGAGATATCATGGTGACAATATCTCACCTACATATCACGAATTATTAGTCGGCACTGTTTGCTCTCTCTATGCACAATATTACATGATTCAGGGCAAAACTCAACCAGGACATCAAGCGTTTTAAATGGCATGCATTTACCTGGGTCAAAACAGTTCTAGAGTGTCACAGCAACCCATGTTCAAGACAACCCATTACCTATTCCTTTTTTACATAGGTATATACTGATACGTGTGTTTCCACAGGATTACATCAGCTTCGGATCTCGATACGATTAGCTGTGCCACTCTATCCACTTGTCACTAAACAACAATTGGGTGTGCAAAACCGTTCAGAAGTCAAGCTATATCTTCCTCGTTTTCATCGAGAAGCCATTGACCAGAAGTTCAGCAGAAAGGACGGTGTAAGAGCAAACCAGCTCATGAATGCCATTGCCGTCGCAGTTTCGAAACTTCCACAGTGGTTTTCGCCACATATGTTCAGATCATTGTCGATCAAGACGGTGATGCCCGCCGACGAGCATGCTGCGCCGAAGGTTAGTGCTGCCGTGATCTACGGAGAAACAACGATGATCACTATATCAGATCTCATGCAGGCAAACACACAATGCATTTACGCTTTCTTCTAGGAATCTACAATGCAGGTACTTATAAATTCAAATTTGCTTCGATTGTCATAATCTAAAGCATGTATTTTATATCACTGCAAGATTTCTTAGCTTATAATAGCACACAACTAATAATATTCTTAAGAATGTTGGAATAGCATAAAATGTTACAAATATATCATGGACAAGTTAAGTGTGGGTAGCACATTTCATATATATCTCAACACCTTTCTTTTAAATCATAAGAAACATAAAAGGTAGATTGACAGACTCAATTACACAAGCATCAGAAACATGAACATAGTTGTATATCGACTTACCCCATCTCCAATAGCGAATAGACAAACAGCACGACGGTTCCGTAAGCAACGCTTAACAAGCAGTGCATACATATCTACGATGGCAAGTGAAAAGCTCCACAGGCATTGCAATATGGTTGCTGCAACAAGATAGCTGCACAAAACAGTAAACGTTAGTTTGTTATGCAGTAAAATGTACAATACTTGCAGATAAAAAAAACCTTGAGATCAGAGGATGTCTAATCTTTAGTGGAAAACTAGAAATAAAGATTAGAACTTTCAAGAGAAACTTGACTGCAGCAGAAACACATCAAAGAAACTAGACACATTAGAGCTTCTTTTATAACTCCAAAGCATGAACACCATCTGTGTTGCTTGCTGTAAACTGAGGCCAACAAAGGTGCTCTCCCTGTGTCTATCCATTAAAATACAAAACTTAGATCATCCACACATCATACTACTGCAAATGTGGAATTGTTGTTGTGCATATGCTATCCCACATATAAGCAGTAAACCAGATAAACCTACATGCTTAAGAAGGTTTACCAAAATGAACTTAGAAAATGTATAAAGGACCAATAGATGCTACACTGAAGTACATAACATGATCAACATTCAATACTGGAGTATGATCCAAAAGGTACATTTTCATCTATATTCCGAAATAACTAGATAATTAACAAAGGTTGGGCCTCCATCGTTCTAGACAGACCAAACATACTAGTACAAGGAATTGTTTAGTAAGGACAACGTAAAGCAGCGTCACAAGCCCACAAGCCTTCAGTTTATCAAAGTTACTTTGAAGTATAAATGTTCTTCAGTCTGTTGTTTCTTTGCCTTTTTTCGTTTCCTAATATCTGTTCCCAAGCTTCAGCTTTCGGCCTTTTTTGTGCCTTCACTCGTCTATGCTTGTTTCTTTGTAGAACATTATCAGGCTTTAGCCTATTTGGAATATAATGTACAAGTTAGATTTTGCTCTTCTAATCCCCCAGATTTTGCCCCCAAAAAAGGAATCTTTGCACTGCAACTCATAGAAATAACCAATATGGATGAGACATATGGGGTCTCTATTTTACTCCGGTAGGTAATGTCATAATCTACAGTTCTGCCCATGAAAGTTTCATGAATTGATAACAGAACATGCCGATGGGATAATGAATCCCAATAACAAAAGAGTTTTCCTCAAAACAAAATGATAATGTTTATTAGTAAGGCCCTTGCGTTCTGGCATGCATAAATGTAACTTCAGACATTTACAAGGCTGCTAAGTATATACATAATACAACTTATTTATAGAGGTGGACACACCATAGAAAATCATGTGAAAAACTATTGACTATTGTTATCCACAAACAAGGTACTTTTTTTTGATAATTTTGTATTGTGGCTCAATCTCTACTGAATCTCTCAGTGGTACAATCTCCATGCCACAAATTAGTGAGCTATGATAGGAACTGCACGCTGTTAGTTCAGTTTCAGGCGAGGCAGGAGTGACCCCAGGCACAGGGATAGGTTTCCAGAAGTTGCATTGCAAACAGCACTAATCAGAAGCTTTGGGAACCTATTGCCGAAATGAGCTAAGTTCGGACAGATGAAGGAGTGCCTATAGTTAACTGCCCCAAAATAACAAGAGCCCCACGGTCCCCAACTTCAAAAGCGTTCATACACACACGCGCTTCATGTATCAGAATGTGATTCCTTTCTTGAACAAACTAGAGACATAAAGCGAACGATGCTCTTCAAGACTACACGACCGAGTTCGGTCTTTTTTGTGCCATCGCTCGTCTCTTTGTACATTTGAAGATTATCAAGCTTTAGACCCACGGCCCCCAACTTCAAAAGCGTTCATACACACACGCGCTTCATGTATCAGAATGTGATTCCTTTCTTGAACAAACTAGAGACATAAAGCGAACGATGCTCTTCAAGCCTACACGACCGAGTTCGGTCTTTTTTGTGCCATCGCTCGTCTCTTTGTACATTTGAAGATTATCAAGCTTTAGCCCGTTTGGAATATATAATGTAGAATTTGCACTGCTAATCCCAGACTTCGCCAAAAAGGAAATTTGCACCGCAACTCAAAAAAATCAACAATATGGATGACACATATGGGGTCTCTGTTTTAATCCAGTAGATAATGTCACGATCTACTGGTCTGCCAATGGAAGTTTCTTGAATTGTGAAGAGAAAGCAGTTTAGTAATCGAGGACAGGTAGAAACTAGATAGGAGAACATGCCAAGAGTTTCCGTCGAAACAAAATGGCAGTAGACTTGCTTATAATATTTATTAGTACGGCCCTTTCGTGCTGGCATGCACAAAATGTAACTTACATTTAAAAGGTCGATAAGTGCATACATAATGCAGTATATTTATGTAGGTGGTCAAACGGAAGAAAATCATGTGAACGCTATTGACTGTTCTTATCCACAAACAGGGTATAATTTTTTGACAAATCTGCATTGTTTTTTTCAAGAACCCGCAGACAAATCTGCATTGTGGTTCAATGAATACTTGAGTGGTACAATCCTGATGCCACAAACTAGTGAAGTACAATACGAAGAGAATGATGGTGGTAGATAGATAGATATCTTTTTGCACAAAGCAGTAGGGCAGTTTAAATAAGCTGGTGCATTTTAGCCCCTAACTTGTCATCAATTAGGCAATCCATTGCATTCAAAATGGAGAAAGTTGCCCAGAAAGATGAGAAGTTTGGTGTAACGGGTGAACTTGGTACCCAATCGCCTAGAGTCAGTTCACTTTCTGGCGAGGCAGGAGTGACCCCAGGCACAGGGATAGGTTTCCAGAAGTTGCATTGCAAATAGCACTCATCAGAAGCTTTGGGAACCTATTGCCGAAATGAGCTGAGTTCCGACAGAGGAGGGAGTGCCTAGAGAGTTAACTGCCCCAGCAACGAGCTCCCCACGGTCCCCGATTCCAAAAGTGTGCACGCACACACTCGCTTCACGGATGAGAATGCGATTCGTTTCTTGAACAAACTAGAGACGTAAAGCAAACGATGCTCTTTAGGCCTATACGGCTACACGACCCAGTTCGGTAGGGGGAATACTACTCCTAGGCTAGCGACGCGGAAGAGGAGGAGGGAGTAGGACGAGTGCTAGGGGCGTTACCAGAAGGCGCTGACGGAGGGGAAGTCGTTGGTGGAGGCCATGACGGCGAGGGCGACGGCGGCGAAGGCGAACTGGGCGAGGCGGAGCCCAAGGCCGCCGGCGGTGCCGGGCATCCCGGGCAGGTCCTTCATGAGCACCCCGGTGGGCTGCTCCACCGGATCCGTCGGCGGCGGCGCCTCCACCGGGTGCACCGACGGCCGGCTCGCGAACATCTCAGCTCCCTCCCTTTCACCTACAGTCTACAGACCAGCCGCTCCTCTCCTCCCTCGCCGCCGGGGAGCGGAATCGGTGGGTGGGGCGGAGGGTTTCTTCACCTCGGAGGGGGCTGGATTGGGGTGAAGTCGAGCAGGAGGAGGGGAGCGAGCGGGCCACACGCGTCGGGCTCGATCGGGGAAGGGGAGGGTGGCGTCTGCCGTTGGCCGCTTTGCTTTTGCCCGGGGACGAAAAGGAGACGGCAGTTTCTGGGGAGCGACGGCGTGCCGTGCCGTGTGCGGTGGAGGGAAATGGACCGAGGCAGGGCTGGCTTTTATTACCCGCTTGTCCGTGCTGCTGTGCGTGTGGGACTGTGAGGTGCTGGGCTGCTGGCCTCTTGCCCCCACCTATCTGCCTATCTGTCTATCACCTACGATTTTTTTTCCTTTGCAATGACTAGTACACGTGCACGTGCACGTGCAACGCATGTCTGTGGGTTTTGCAAACGTAATATTTTTAGCTATATTGACTAAAACAATTTGCACGAAATTTACATGAAAGATAGGATTATCTATATGTTACAAATATAGTATATCTTCGAAGAATGAATTGCATTTTATCTCCATGTAAGATTTGACAACGGATCTTTCAAAGAATAGTACATGAGTAATAGTAATAAAGGGAAGGTAAGGAGGAACTTGGTGCCTTCATCATTCAAGATAAATGGGACGCCCTCGTTAAAGATTGACAACGGCTCGGATGGAATCGGCCACGGTAAGAAAATCCTTATTGATTATCTAGACTGCAAGTAAGCAATTCTGAAATAGAACACTGAATGTTGCACTGACAAGGTAGTGGTACACTGATACTAATAGAAACTGGATGAGGAATTTTTTGACAATTCTAATTCACCAGCACATGTGAGTCCGCCTCTCCAAATATGGCTGGAGCATGTATTCTATAAGCTTACAATTGGTCATTACCATCATATATTCCATCAAGATTCAGCAAGCACTATTCTGCTCTTGAACTTTTTGACATGACAAACTATTCAGAAAACCATGGGGATACAATTTTTTGGTAAAATACCACCAGGATTGAGTCACGGTGTCACTAATTGTCCAGTTTAACCTCGCTAACGGCATTTTCGACTGGTATGACCCACAGTAAGATGTGACGTGACTGTTACTTAAGAATCAACGGCAGACAACCATTAGACGCCACTTCTTAGTTTTTAATTTTTTTTCTTATCCTTCTTTACTTTTTTTTCGCTACAACTCGTGTAAATCATGTCGGCACCGCACTGACAATGATGACCTTTGCAAGTAACGGCGTCACTAGAGTGCATGAGCGCACGAGGT
The DNA here is from genome assembly GCA_947311845.1 of Poa pratensis. NCBI lineage: Eukaryota > Viridiplantae > Streptophyta > Magnoliopsida > Poales > Poaceae > Poa > Poa pratensis. The sequence continues at coordinate 79,001,692 of CAMZMU010000033.1, forward strand.
CACTCCCCGAGGTGTGCTCCGCGACAACTGCCACGGTTAGTCGATCACTCGACCTGCGTGTCGTGCTCCTGTTCTTCATGCATCATCGTTCGTCGTCAACGCTCGTGCCATCGTCGTAGTCGAGTTAACCACTGCTTTCGAAGCTCCGCACCGGGCGCTCCCTATCTTTGCAGATTTGGTTGCAACTTGCAACGTCATCACTTACAAGGGGTTCCACCAGTCAGAAAACGGTGTCAAACTGCTTTTAGCGATGGTTCTGTGTTTTGTGTCACACTTCGACTTGATCTTCGTGGTTTTTTGCCAAAAATATCGAATCCTGGTGGGCTTTTGTGCAAAACAAAATGCCCCAACTGTGATGGCTTGCAAATTGCAAGTATCTCTCCTCCGCAAAATGCACTAGCAAATGCAGCAGATCGACAGTACCCGAGTGATTCTGTCGCCGGTACAAACGCTGGATGATCACGCGGGGATCCCGAGCGTGGTGCCCAGTTTGACAAGGATGTACAGTCAGGGCAGGCCGCCGTCGTAAGCTTGTTGGGCGGATGCTTGCGGCGTGTTCTGTCTCCTGGTCCCCGACGGGCTACCCCATATGTCTACACTGGATGAGAATATATACCCGTGGAAACAATTGCTGATAATCAGGTGAAGCTGAAATATCAACTTTTAGCACAACGCAGCATTGTAGTTTCTTATTTCGACACAATTCGGCACATTTGTATAACTTTTTTTATACACACTTCTTCCACGGCCGATGAAAGATTATCTATTATCCTTGGCTTTTAAAAAGGGGGAAGGGGTAGGGTCTCGTGCTTAGACTCAATTGTAAATTGACTGATTATTTCGTAATTTTATCCTTAACTCAAGATTAGTGTGCGTACAAGGGTTACCAAACATAGGAGGAATATGATATGGGTGCATTTATCACAAGTTGCATCATTCAACAAAAAATCACAATTTGCTATGAAATATAATTTTTTGATTAACCCGTAGCAACGCACGGGTATTTATCTCGCGAATGTAAGATCTTAAGAAGTATATTTTTTGTTACACTTAACAAAACTAACTACATTTTTTACTTCTTTATAACTTATTCTGTCAATATACTACTTTACGGTGTGCATTCTTCTATTACACAAAACAGTACTTGCAAAAGATTAAGCTACATATTCTTTGTTATATAGTTTAAGTGTCAATTGTTGCAAATATATAGGAAGAAAATCACAGTAGTTGTTTCTTTCCAAAGCATTGTACCTATGAAACTCTCCTGTAAACCGAATCCTTTTGGATTTAACAAAAAAATATTAAAAAACAAGACCACGGGGGAGGGCCCCCTTGGCATCTTATTACCTCTATATATTAAGTTCGTGCAAAACGCCGGCCTCTCCGCGATTCACTGTTCCCAGAACAGTAAATTGCGGTACTGTGCCCCGCTCCAGTAACCGGACGCACTCCGCGCCGTCCGATGAGTATCTAACGTACCTGTGGTTATTTTACAAAAAAGACCCTGCGCTTTCAGAAAATTGCTCCGCAGTCCACGCCTTCTAACTACGAAGGATCTGATTGCAATTTTCAGGAACACCCTGTACTTCCATGAAAAATGTCCCCAGAGCATCGCTTCCTCTCCTCTCTCTCACGCTCGGCCGGAGAACGCCGCCGGCGCCGACGCACCGTTCCGCCGCTCCGGTGCTTCCCGTCCAGATCTACGGCCACGACGGGCTCCGCCGTCCTCGCATCCATCTCCTGGCCGAGCATCGCGTCCCCGACCGCGGCGAACTGGCCGGAATCGACCGCGACGTCCACTCCTCCCGCCGCCGTGTTTGCGCGCGATAGCGGTCGCTCCGGCGACCCAACGGCGGCGGCGCCGCTGCATACAACTATCTTGCGTCGATCAGCGTCGCGTGCGCTCACCCGCGTGTCCTGGAATGCCGTAGTTCGGCGCCGGTGTCGCTCTCGCCGCCGCGGCAGAGCCGTCCGCTGATGACGTCAGTGTGACGTCCCAGTGGGCCTGGCCGAGCAGCTGGGCCGTCTGCTGTGCAGCTGCTTGGCCTCTTTTTTTTATCTCCTGTTTTTTCTATTTCACAAATCTTTTATAACTTCCAAAATACAGATTAAATAATTTTTAAATACGATTTTTTAAAATATACAGACTCCTAAAATTGAATTTTACCACGTAGACGCACCATACAAATTTGAATATCCAAAAAAATAGAATCCTTCCAAATCTAAGTATTTCATCAACTTCTACAATAAAAAAAAAGAGGTACAAACCTTTTCCAAAAAAATTGAACTTTTGGAAATCAAGCACTTCATAAGTATAGCCTTTTTTTTTACCTCGATACATCAAAATATGAACACATTTTAAACACGGGCATTTCCAAATTTGAGTAAAAACATGACAAACAATGTCAACATAATCCCGGCATACAACGAAAATTCATATTTGAGTGTTCCAACATTTCACAACAGTAAACACTGAGTATTCACTACGTGCAAACGAAATTCAAATTCGAATGTTCTAAAATTTAGGATGCCCCTCAAACCTGACCATTTGTTATTTAAAAAAACGTGACAACAATATAAACATGAACACAACAATTAATAATGACTACTCACGTCATACGATGAAAATTCATATTTGAATGCTTCAACATTACACAACAGTAAACACTGAGTATTCACGACATACGATCGAAATTCAAATTTGAATGTTCCAACATTTAGGATGCCCCTCAAACCCAACCATTTTAAAAGAAAAAAGAAGTAAACCAAACGCACAAATGAATGCTTTCCAAATTAAGCAATTTTGGAACTCGGACAAAATTTAATCTTAAACTTTCCCCCCAATATCAGTACAGTCAAATTTAAACAAATCATTACACCACATATACCAAAAATATCAACATGACCACAATATCTGACCATTCAACAAACATTAAAATTATTCAAAAATAAATAGCTGCCCAATTTCATCATTCTAAAAAAATATTTTGACTCACAAATTTTGTCTGCATTCCAAGCAATTTATATCTTACCATTTTTTTTCCAGTGCAGACATTTCTTTCAATCCAAAACATTGACGTCAATGCGGCCGCTCCATATCTCCTACCCCCCACCCCCTCCCCCCTTGAATCTAACTATGTCCAAAAATTAAAAAAAATTCAACACTCACCACTTTATTAAATTTAAAAAAAAACAACCAAATCTAACCAACTTTAAACCATAACCTTCAAAAAAAAAAAAATCTAGACCAACACGATATTCCAATATGTACATTCCCAAAAATTAATTATACCACGCACCGCTACGTATAAATTTACAAATTTCAGACATTTAAATACCTTCCAAATCAAATTTACATAACTTCAACCTTTTAGATGTATACTTTATTTCCATTTCATCAATTTCCAAACATTCTAAAAATTTAAATGACCGCATTTTCAAATTTAAATTTTACTCACACACGCGCGGCATCGCCGCGCAAATTTACCTAGTTATAGAAGACACGAGATCAAAACTCCGGTTGAAATATCTGCCCCCAAGTGGGGTCAAACCTGATGGTCTAGAGCACTAGACAACACTGTATCAGTCTACCATTAAGCTACCACTTGATTTGTGGAAAATATTGAAGGAACAATTTGCATTTTCTCAACATATAAGTTTATACCACTTTGATGATTTTGTAGTTTATATGTATATGTGTGTGTCTAGTTGTGTACTTAAATATCTTGGCAAAGATAGGGTCCATTAAATATCTTGATAGAGGTTTCTGGAATAACTATATTGTCTATCTTAGGTGTAGCTTATGAGATGCAAAGTTTGTCCACGGTTGTCTCACTAGTAGAAAATTGGCCTTCCGTTATGAACATTAGTCCCGGCCGTGTTTGGGCCCAGGACTAATGTGAGCATTAGCCCCGGGTCAAACGGGACCTTTAGTCCCAGTTGGAGACACCAACCGGGACTAAAAGGGTTGTGGCAGGCTGCGGCATGTGCCGAGCCCTTTTAGTCCCGGTTGGTGTCTCCAACCGGGACTAAAGAGAGACTAAAGTCTTTCCTATATATTTCCTTCTTCCTGCCCGAGCTCGAGTTCATCTCCATTTTTCTCTTTGTTTCCTCTCCGAGCTCGAGTTCATCCCCATTTGTTTCCACGATTTGTCAAGATTGGCGGCGCCCCAAGGGTTCTAAAAGGTTAGAAACTTCATCCTCTTATCCGTCATTGCTAGTTTAGCTCATTTCATGCTCTAGAAGTAGAGTGATTTGTGGGTTTTAGTTTGGGAGTAATTATGTGGGAGTTTATTTGATTTATATGCAATTTGAGCTCAAATTAAAGGATGATTTGCATATGTGTAGATGTAGTTTACTTACTCATTGCTAGTTTAGCTCATTTCATGCTCTAGAAGTAGAGTGATTTGTGGGTTTAGTTTGGGAGTAATTATGTGGGAGCTTATTTGATTTATATGCAATTTGAGCTCAAATTAACTTCTTAGTTTGCATATGTGTAGATGTGGTTTACTTAGTCATTGCTAGTTTAGCTCATTTCATGCTCTAGAAGTAGAGTGATTTGTGGGTTTTGGTTTGGGAGTAATTATGTGGAAGTTTATTTGATTTATATGCAATTTGAGCTCAAATTAAAGGATGATTTGTGGGTTTTAGTGTCGTCCCGTCCCCATCTCCGTCCTCGCCGCCATCGATCGCCCGCGCCGTCCCGTCGCCGGCACCACCTTGGTGAGCTTCTTGTTCTTATCTTTTTTAAAAAAAATCTTACTTGTATGATTTAGATAGTTACTTGTATAATTTTCTTACTTGTATGATTGTTTGTTATATATAGTGCCATGGTTTTGATATCCGTCCCCGTCGGCCCTCGTCCGGTTTATGATTAGGATGTGGTATATTATCTTTTATAACTATTTGTCTCATTTCATGTTTATGACAATTATGCCGGCCAACTTAACATGGATATTTTTATCTAGGATGTATGTGAACTGGAAATTCCAACCGACCTTCTTGTCGAGAAGTTTAATTTAGTTGAAAAAGAAAACAATGATTTGAAAGAAATATTGAAAAGAATTGAAGAAGAGAAGATGAAATTGGAGTTGTATCTTGCCGATGTTGTCGATGATCACAAGATCAAGATGGATGAAATGTGCTTGAAGATTACAAAGATTAGAAAATATGTCATTAATAAAGAGGCTTGGTATCATTATGTTGTTGGATCAATTATTACCTTAGTTGCTATTTTGATCGCATTTGTTGTTGCATTTAAATGCTTTAGATAGTTGTATGTGGTATTGATGCATGTAAAATGCATACATGAACTTTGCATTATTTTACTTATATTCCAGTCATATTTGCATCATATAAGGGTTATATCACTGTTTTATAATGATTTTTGGAATATTTCATGATTTTCCTATTTTTATGGAATTAACCCTGCGCAGGCAGAAAACCCTATTTTCCATATTTTAATGTTTCAGGGACCCAAACGACGTCCAAATGACCTGGAAATTTACGAGCATCAGTTTTTGGAAGGAACAAAGCGTGGGAGCGAAGGAAGCAAACAAGCGGAGGCCCGAGGGCCCAGATGAGTGGGCCCACGCGGCCCATGTACCTGGCAGCGTGGGACCCCCCTTTTGGCCCTCGGAGCTCCGTCGCCGTCGGTCTTTCCTCCACCGACTCGGTTTTGACCTAAAACCGCCTATAAAAATAGTCCCCCGACGTTCTCTGGAAGGAGCGCCGCAGAAACACCGAAACAGAGACCTGGAGTTGCAGATTGCAGGAGGGAACTCCGGCGGGGCGCTGCCGGCGTGGTCTCCATCTTCTCCAACGACCTCTCCACCGTCTCCATGATGAAGAGGGAGTAGTCCACCTCTGGACTATGGGTTTGTGGAAGTAACTTATGTATCTCTCTCTCTTGAGCTTCACTAATTAGTACCGTATGAGCTGCTGAGCATGATTACGGTCATCTATGTAATACCTTTGTGGTGGATCTTTTTATGAGTTAATATATGTTTGAGATTGCAATGGTTTTGTTTCAGTTATGAAAGTAGATGCATATTATGTACCCCATTCTTATTTACTTGTTATGATCAAGCATGTTTATGAGAGCGTGTGAGGGGAACGTGTGCATTAGTTGGAGTAACGGGGGGTGGCTAGTGCAGTGAACGTGAGAGAAAGTTCTGCGATCCACTTGGGTATCTCTACCTTACTTTGTTGCCTCACTAGGGATAAAAAGAAATACCATGCTACCGGAGATGTGGGTGTGACCATTGCCACTTCCTCCATGACTAGATCTAGCATGTTCTTATTTTAACTTCATGTCATGATACTTATTGCTATACTCTGAGTTATCTTAATTACTGAGGTGTTATGATTTAGTTCGCATCTTGGTGGAGTATAAGAGAGACTAATAACCAAAAGGTCTCTATGTTAGGACGTGATGCCCATATAATTATAACTTGTCACTATACTGTTGTGTTGCAGTCTCATATGTCAACTCTAGTGTTCCATTGTCTACCACTTTATTAAAGAGAGAGTGCATTTGTGAAACCATAAACCCCGGTCCATTTTTAATCATAAGAAACACCTTTCCAACCACTTTTCCATTTTCTGCCATTTAAAAATCCGAAAATACAAAAACACTTTTACATCTTGCATTCATCATATAAAACCCAAAAATATCATTTATCATTGCTACCACCATCCTTGCATATTTATTTACCACCATTGCATATTTATTTCTTGTTTGCATTGCATATTATCTTGATATCATTCTCACACCTTGTGCTTGACAACCACTAGGTGAGGTTGAGGACCAAAACATTTACTTTGTTTTGTAGGTAACCAAAGGAAGGATAGGAAAGATAAATCTTCACTACTGATTCCCCGAGAGTTCGATATTAAACCCTCGAGTCACCCCTCGTGGGGAAAACACGTCTTCCACTTACTATACACTCTGCACTTGGAGTCTCAACCTAACACATTTAATTTTCACGCAGGTAACTACGTGAAGGGCCATCAGGTATGAGAACTATGTTGTTTTATAAGAACTATGTATGAACTTTATGTATATATTTTTGCAATAATAATTTTTGGTCACTACTCTACTTTGGTTTTAATGTGATGAACTTGTATTAATTTGGTCACTTCTCTATTCATGATGTTGTGTAATAGTTTTTGATATACTTATATAATGCAGATGAGCCGGCAATGGATGTACGTTGATCGACGCTCTAACGAGTTTATTAATGGCATGCATTCTGTTAGCGGTGTGACTGAGGCAAACAAGCAGAATGGTTTTATGTGTTGTCCATGTGGTGTCTGTAGGAATAAGAAGAATTACTCTTCCTCAAAAACCCTTCACAGCCACCTGATTCGGTCTAGTTTCATGTCCGGCTATAATTGTTGGACCAAGCACGGAGAAAGAGGGGTTATAATGGAAGACAATGAAGAAGAACAGGATGATGACAACTATCCTATGTTCCCTGAATACGGTGGTACTACAATGGGGGAAGCTGAAGAAGAGGCCATTGTTGATGAGCCCAATGATGATCTTGGTCGGGCCATTCTTGATGCAAAAATAAACTGCGAAAGTGAAAAGGTGAGGTTGAAGTTGAAACGCATGTTAGAGGATCACAAAAAATTGTTGTACCCAAATTGCGAAGATGGCCAGAAAAAGCTGGGTACCACACTGGAATTGCTGCAATGGAAGGCAGAGAATGGTGTATCTGACAAGGGATTTGAAAAGTTGCTGAAAATGATAAAGAAGATGCTTCCAAAGGATAACGAATTGCCCTCCAGTACGTACGAAGCAAAGAAGGTTGTCTGCCCTCTAGGATTAAAGGTGCAGAAGATACATGCATGTATTAATGACTGCATCCTCTACCACGGTGAGGAGTACGAGAATTTGAATGCATGCCCGGTATGCGGTGCATTGCGGTATAAGATCAACCGAGATGACCCCGGTGATGTTGAGGGCGAGCGCCCCAAAAAGAAGGTTCCTGCCAAGGTGATGTGGTATGTGCTAGCGCTAAGTTGACGAGGGAATATCTCCCCGGCAACAGCACCAGAAACAATGCTTGTACGTCACACGTCAGTTGGGAACCCCAAGAGGAAGGTATGATGAGTGCAGCAGCAAGTTTTCCTCAGTATGAAACCAAGGTTTATCGAACCAGTAGGAAAACGAGGTTGCTTCGAAGGTGTTGGTGAAGGAGTGTAGTGCGGCGCAACACCAGAGATTCCGGTGCCAACGTGGAACCTGCACAACACAATCAAATTACTTTGACCCAACTTAACAGTGAGGTTGTCAATCTCACCGGCTTGCTGAAAACAAAGGGTTAAACGTATCGTATGGAAGATGATGTTTGTTTGCATAAAACAGTAGAGAACAATGATTGCAGTAGATTGTATTTGAGATGTAAAATAATGGACCGGGGTCCACAGTTCACTAGTGGTGTCTCTCCAATAAGATAACTAACATGCTGGGTAAACAAATTACAGCTGGGCAATTGACAATTGATAAGTGCATATAACATGCATGTGTGAGTTGTGGTGTCTACTATGAGATTCATTTGGGCATTACGACAAAGTACATAGACCGCTATCCAGCATGCATCTATGCCTAAATAGTCCACTTTCCGGTTAACATCCGTACCCCTTCCAGTATTAAGTTGCAAGCAACAGACAATTGCATTAAGTAATGTGCGTAATGTAAACAATACATTCATCCTTGAATAAAGCATTGCTGTTTTACCCCTAGTGGCAACAACACATCTACAACCTTGGAACTTGCTGTCACTATCCCAGGTTAAATAGAGGTTGAACCCAACTATCATGCATAAATACCCCCTCTTGGAGTCACAAGTATTCACTTGGCCAAGGCTTCAACAAGTAACGGAGAGCATGCAAGATCACAAATGACATAGACATGATAATATAATATTCAGCTCCACATAGGTATCAATATAAGTCAGATCCCAGCAAACACAACATGTAACATTACAATAAGATGATCATGATAGGCAGCTCACAAGATCTAAACATGATGGCACAAGTGGAGAAGACAACCATCTAGCTACTGCTATGGACCCATAGTCCAAGGATGAACTACTCACGCATCACTCCGGAGGCGGGCATGGCGATGTAGAGCCCTCCGGTGATGATTCCCCTCTCCGGTAGGGTGCCGGGAAGAGCTTCAGAACCCCCCGAGTTAGGGTTGACGACGGCGGCGGCAGCGAATATGTTCTGGACGAAAGGCTCGGTGTTTTAGGGTTTTCACGTCTCGGGGAATAAATAGGCGAAGGGGCGATGTTGGCGGACCCCGAGGGGCCCAAACCACCAGGCGGCGCGGTGGGCCCCCCTGCCGCGCCGGCCTATGGTTTGGCCACCTCGTGGCGAGTCTTCGTCTCTCCTTCGGACTCCGTGTACGTGTTGGAAAAATAGGGACTTGGCCTTTTCTTTCGTGCAATTCCGAGAATATTTCCAGAAGTAACTTTCTGAAACCAAAAACAGCAGAAAACAGGGAACTGACACTGTGGCATCTTGTTAATAGGTTAGTCCCAGAAAATGCATAAAAGTGATATGAAGTGTATATAAAACATGTAGCAAATGGTATAATATAAGCATGGAACAGCAGAAATTATGGATACGTTGGAGACGTATCAGTATGCTCCTATAATACCACGGTTGAAACATTTGTTCCAAAACAAAGAGCATGCCAAGTTGTTGCGATGGCACAAACAAGACCGTAAGAAAGACGTGATGTTGAGACACCCCGCTGATGGGTCGCAGTGGAGAAAAATCGAGAGAGAGTTCCCGACATTTGCAGCTGACGCAAGGAACTTAAGGTTTGGTCTAAGTACAGATAATCCTTTTGGGGAGAGAGCTGCAGTCATAGCACCTGGCATGTGACTCTATGTATCTATAACCTTCCTCCTTGGTTGTGCATGAAGCGGAAGTTCATTATGATGTCAGTGCTCATCCAAGGCCCGAAGCAACCCGGCAACAACATTGATGTGTACCTGAGGCCATTAGTTGAAGAACTTTTACAGTTGTGGCGTGAAGAAGGTGTACGTGTGTGGGATGAGCACGAACAAAAGGAATTTGACCTACGAGCGTTGTTGTTTGTAACCATCAATGATTGGCCTGCTCTTAGTAACCTTTCAGGACAGACAAACAAGGGATACAATGCATGCACACACTGTTTAGGTGAGACTGAAAGTATATATTTGGATAAATGTAAGAAGAATGTGTACCCGGGGCATCGTCGATTTCTTCCGATCAACATCTCTTAAGAAAGAAAGGCAAGCATTTCAAAGGTGAGGCAGATCACCGGACGAAGCCTACCCTCCCTACTGGTTATGATATATATGGAATGGTCAAGGATTTAAAAGTAATCTTTGGAAAGGGTCCTGGCGGACAATCTGTTCCGAATGACGCTAACGGACACGCACCCATGTGGAAGAAGAAATCTATATTTTGGGAGCTACCCTATTGGAAAGTCCTAGAGGTCCGCTCTGCAATCGACGTGATGCACGTGACGAAGAATCTTTGCGTGAACCTGCTAGGCTTCTTGGGCGCGTATAGACGACCTGCATCCAGAGCAGTATCAAGGTCCTGCCAGCTACGCTCTTACCAAAGAAGAGAAGGAAATCTTTTTTGAAATCCTGAGCAGTATCAAGGCCCCGTCTGGCTTCTCGTCGAATATAAAGGGAATAATAAATATGGCAGAGAAAAAGTTCCAAAACCTAAAGTCTCATGACTGCCACGTGATTATGACACAATTACTTCCGGTTGCATTGAGGGGGCTTCTATCGGAAAATGTTCGAGTACCCATTGTGAAGCTATGTGCATTCCTCAGTGCAATTTCTCAGAAGGTAATCGATTCAGAAATTCTACAAAGGTTGCAGAAGGATGTGGTCAATGTCTTGTCAGCTTTGAGTTGGTGTTCCCACCATCCTTCTTCAATACTATGACGCACCTCATAGTTCATCTAGTCGAAGAGATTACCATTCTCGGTCCTGTATTTCTACACAATATGTTCCCCTTTGAGAGGTTCATGGAAGTCTTAAAGAAATATGTTCATAACCGTGCTAGGCCAGAAGGAAGCATCTCCAAGGGCTATGGAACAGAGAGGTCATTGAGTTTTTGTTGACTTTATTCCTGACCTTAAGCCGATTGGTGTTCCTCAATCGCGACATGAGGGGAGACTGAGTGGAAAAGGCACGCTAGGAAAGAAAGCAATAATAAGTATGGACGGGCTTTCTTTCACTCAAGCACACTACACAGTTCTACAAAATTCCACCTTGGTGACTCCGTATATCGAGGAACACATGAATATTGTATGCTCCGAAAACCCGGAGCAGTCTGACTCCTGGATTAAAGATTCACACATGGAGACTTTTGGCAGTTGGTTGCAAACACATCTCATGAATAACACCACTGTTGGAGATCAGCTGTACTTGTTGGCCAAGTCACCATCTTCGACTATATTGACTTTCCAAGGGTACGAGATAAATGGGAATACATTTTACACAACTGCCCAAGATAAAAAGAGCACCAACCAAAACAGTGGTGTCCGCTTTGATGCAACAAACAACAGTGGGCAAAAGGACACATATTATGGTTACATAGAGGAGATATGGGAACTTGACTATGGACCTTCTTTTAAGGTCCCTTTGTTTCGGTGCAAATGGGTCAAGCTGACAGGCGGGGTAAAGGTAGACCAGCAGTACGGAATAACAACAGTGGATCTCAACAATCTTGGGTACAGAGACGAGCCATTCGTCCTAGCCAATGATGTGGCTCAGGTTTTCTATGTGAAGGATATGTCTACCAAACCGGAAAAAAAAGAAAAGATAAGCAAGCGAATACATCATACGATGAGCCAAAGCGCCACATAGTTCTTTCAGGGAAAAGAAACGTCGTGAGAGTGGAGGACAAGACAGACATGTCAGAAGATTACAATAAGTTTGATGAAATTTCGCCCTTCATAGTGAACACTGACCCAAGCCTCCTCTTAAATAATGAAGATTCTCCATGATTACGGCGCAATCATAAGAAAGGGTCGACATACGCGAAGAAAAAGTATTATACCCCAACACTAGATAGGGATGTTGGTGATGTGTAATAATGTATTAAACCTTTTATGTAACTGTGTTCTGAAAACTGTTGGTGATGTGTAATAATGTATTAAACCTTTTATGTAACTGTATTAAACAATAACACTCAAAAATATTGGATGTTCCAAAAGTTGTTGAGGATGTTTTCAAATATAGATATCATTTTTACAAATTTTTAGAAACTAATTTGACTTGATTTGGACAATTAAATCAATAGATATAAAAGAAATCAGAAAATAGAAAAAGGAACGAGAACAAATATAGACAATTAAACAATTAAATCAAATATAGATATGATTCAAATATAGATATGAGTTTTACAAATATAGATATGATTTTTACAAATATAGACAATTAAACATGTAAATCAAATAGATATAAAAGAAAACAGAAAAAAAAAAAGGAACTAGAGCAAAAAAAAATTCGAAAATCCCATTTAGTCACGGTTGGCAATGCCAAACGGGACTAAAGGTGGGCTTCGCGCGCGAATTTTCGCGGCCGGCCCAAAAATGGACCTTTAGTCCCGGTTGGTGGTACCAACCGGGACTAAAGGTCTTTTGTATATATAGGCGCGACCGCTCCCCTCCATCCCCTCACCTTTCTCAATTCCAATTTGGCGAAACCGATCGACGGTGAATCCCGCGCGCTCCGCTCCGTCGCCTGTCCGTGCTCGCCGCCACCATCGCCCGCCGTGCTCGCCGTCGCGCCTGCAGGGTCCACGAAGCCGCGTCGCCCTCCAAATCTAGGTACGTACGATCGATCCCCACACGCACCTGCTCCATCCCCTCTCATCTCTCTCTCTATTTCCATTGCAGGTCGGGGAAGATTGGACGGAGCCCGGTGGCCGGCGCACCTGCATCCCCACCTCCGGCGAGCGGCGACCAGAGGAAGGTTCAATTCGTTGGCTATGGTCCTTGCTGCATCGGTTGCTCGATTATTTGTTCTTGACTGTGTCTGTAGATTTAGTGCTATGCTATATTGTAGTGGTAAATTTTTAGTGGTATAGTAGAATGTATATTGGACAGTAGAATGTATGTAAATTTTCAGTGGAATGTATATTGGACAGTAGAATGTATGCTTAATATAAATTTTTTGAATCCTAAGTTGGTGTATAGTAGAATGTATGTAAATTTTCAGTGGTAAATTTTTAGTGGTAAAAGTTAGACCAAATTTTAGGAAAATTTGCTTAATATAATTTTTTTGAATCCTAAGTTGGTGCTATATTGGACAGATTTTGCAATTAGGTTTTGATAATCTAGCTAAATTAGGATTGCTTCATGTGGTTTAAATTTTATATCTAGAACTACATTTTGTGATTTACCGTAGGTCTCTTATGTGTTGTGGTCTAAATTAGCTAGATTATTCTCATTTGTAAGAAGTAATTTGTTAGAAGAAATTTGTAAGTTAATTACCACTACAATTAATTTGTAAAGCGGACACCACTGTTTTGTAAATTAGCTAGATTATTCACGTCAACTTGGTTAGTTTAAATTTTTGCATTCACATTTGTAAGAAGTAATTTGTTAGAAGAAATTTGTAAGAAGTAATTTGTTAGAAATAATTTGTTAGAAGATTTTTTGTTAGAAGTAATTTGTTAGAAGAATTTGTTAGAAGTAATTTGTTAGAAGTAATTTGTTAGAAATAATTTGTTAGAAGAAATTTGTTAGATGTAATTTGATAGAAGAAATTTGCACTTTCTAAAATTTGCACTTTCTGACTTAGACATTTTCATATTCTAAATTGTTTTATCTTTCTTCTGGATTAGATAAGCTATGAAAGACCACGACAGAGACGACCAACAGGCAATATACGATATAATTTTAACCGGAAGAGATGACGGCTCACAATATCTGAACGAGTCCGGTGAGGGAATTGAGCTAGAACCAAGAGACGACCAAGGGCAAACAAGCAATGATGGCACAGAAAATGTTGAACACTTCACGGAGTCCGGCGAGGTATATTAAGCCTCTCGTGATGACTAGATGCATTTTCTGATTTGTATATATATATTAACGAATCTTTCTTCTTTTAGCCCTCCGGATCGAGTCAATCTGCTAGAAGGCAACGAGGCCCGACCAAAAAGTTGGGCGATGGTCCAAGGTTATCGATCGACGAAGTTGCCGAAGATGGCGAACCGAAGGCTCCCAGAGAACACACGTAAATTTGTAAATCAATGCGGAGTTATTGTTAGGGACAACATCCCGATCACCATTCGAGAATGGAATAAGCCGAAGGTAGACGATGGAGTTAGTTATGTCGACCAAAGATCCAAAGATTTGCTTTGGGATACGCTCTTGTCACATTTCAACCTACCGCTAGATCTCACAGAGAGCAAAAAGTTGAAAGTCAAGGAGTGGGCTCTTAAGAAGATGGCCACACAATTCCAGACCTTCAAGAAAAAATTATATAGTGACTATATCAAGAAAAAAGAACTCCAACATTCACTGGAGCACTAGAGAAGATAAAAGATCATTGGGACGCATTTGTGGAGTACAAGGAATCGTCTGAAGCTGTGGCAAGGTCGGCAAAAAATAAGGAAAATGTTGCGGAAAAAAAATCACCATACAATGGGGACATGTGGCTACAAGACTGTCGTGCCTAAGTGGGAAAAAATGACGCCGACCTGATTGCTAAAGGGATCACTCCAGCTACAGCGGAATGGCCCGAGAGGTCCAAGCACTGGTTGTACGGGCATGGGGGATCGTTGGACCCACAGACAGGGCAGATTGTTTCAAAGGAAAAAAATAAGGAAAAAATTCAAACAGTCTCCAAAGAGCTTGTTAAAGCAATAGAAAAAGTTCAAAAGGGAGAGTTCCAGCCCGAGAGAGAGAGAACGACGAGCTGACACTCGCCCTCGGAATCCTGAACTCACAGGACGAACACGAGGCAAAGGCACCGATGTTCCGTGGAGGGCTGGGTTTTCGGAGTGGAATGACACTTATAGAATCCGTCAGAGAAAAAAGAAGCAGGAGTTAGACCGGTTTCAGAAGCTAGAAAGAAACCACGAGGAATTGGAACGCAAGTTCGAGCGGCAACAGGAGTAACTGGACTCAATTAGCCAGCAAAGGGCATCTCAGCAGCAGCAAGAAGATCCTGCATTCGATAGTATCGTCCCATCTCAGCAGCGGAAAAGCAGCGTGGGTTCCACGGCGGTCCAGGTTGATCATGATGCACTGATGGATGATGATGAACCGGTGGCACGCTACCCCGTGGAAGAAATCACGGAGAGGAAAAATTGTGAGCTACATCAGTCAATGAAGAACATATCCTTCAAGGTGGCGGTCGGCTTTGCTTTACCAAATGAACCTGGAGCATGCTACCATGGCTGTCGGATTCCAGCTGGCTATGCTCGTGTCGGGGTGGATGAAGTTATGAAGGGATATGATACACTGGAGCTTGACTGGCTGGAGGTGAAGGGGAGACGACACTGGGAGAAGTCACGCGTGGTTTCATTCTATGGAAAAAGAAATACATCGTGTTTGCAGACTCGGCGCCAAGGCCACCGACTCCTCCGAGTAGCAATCCACCTCTAAGTCCACCCTTCCTCGAGAGGGAGCACAACGCGAGTCCATCTCGATCTCCGGAGCGTCAGCCGACTCCGCGAAGGCCACCGGTACGTCGAGCCGATCTCCGAGCGTCAGCCCATTAAGTACCTAAAGCGGAAGGCCATCGGTACGTCGAGGAAGAAAGGTGCAAAGAAGAAAACCAAGGCCGACGAGGCTCCTGCCAAGTTACCTTACGAAATGACTGATGAGGAACTCAGAACGGTCGTGTCTGCCGATGTGAAAAGACAATTAGCACCGAAACGGCCCCAGGCAAAGGAGAAAATACCTGAGGAAACTGTTCAGCACTTTGTGGAATTGTTTGAGCGACCACCGCCACATGTGGAAAATATGCCGACAGACTATGAGCATGTATTAAGAAGACATATAAGGAACAAATGCAGCAGGCGAGAAGTAGTGCAAGCGGGGAAAAAGTTCCCCAACTCAGAGAACAGGAAATACAATCGATCCCCCCGCTCAAGGTGTTTCCCGATGAGGACGTACACAACGACACTGGTCTCCCCATGGCTGAGCTAGCATGAAAATATGTCCACGGGCAGCCTCTGGTCTGACCTGAGGAGGTCAAGCATCTAACAACACAAATGCGAAGATTGCATGACTGGTACATAAAAGTCGCAGAGGAAGAGCGAATCATGCTCATGGTGGCAGTTAAGAAAGAGCATTACTTCGCTGAAAACGAGATAAGTATTGATTTTGAAGAAAATTTTCAGTTATTCAATCAAGATGCCCTCGACAAACCTATCGTCAGCTCCTATTGTCTGTAAGTGATTTATTTCTGTAATTTAAGTCTCTAGCTCAGCTCGTTCATTGCCTGTAATTATTCTCACTATATTATTTTGTACGCTATTATGCAGATGGAAGATTCTCGAATGTAGAAGAAGGAATATCTATGACATTGGGTTCATTGACCCATATAACTTGCATGAATATACCATAGAAAACTTCCCCACGGACACAGAGGCTAACTTGCTAATGTTTTTAAAGGAACAAAATCACCGCACAAAAATACTATGGCCTTACAATTTCAAGTGAGTGTTACTGTCTTGTACACATTCTATTTTTCTTACTCGATGTTAAGTGTAATTGATGAGTTATGCATGCCTGCGTATATAAACGTGCGCAGATTTCACTGGATTCTGCTAATCATTAGAGTTGACGATGCAATTGTTGAAGTCCATGACTCGTTAAAAAAATCCTGAAGAATACGAGAGCATGGCTTTTAAGCTCGACAGGTAATTTCAATCATTATCACACTATATCGGCCTCTTTCGTTCATTTCCGATATCAAGTAATTAATAACTCCTTTATTTCATTTTCTTTGCCGGGCAGGTGTTGGCAAAAGTTCATCAAGTAGGTTCCCGGTCAGTGGAAACCGAAGCTGACTTTTCGATGGATCCCGGTAAGTAGTACTAGCTAGGTCCGCGCATCTCTTTAATTCTAGTTTTGATACCATTATCATACTTGATTATTATTTGATTGAATTCTATTCTCGTAAAGTGCATGAGGCAGGAACAAGGGACTAATTCATGTGCATACTATGTTTGCGAGTTCATTCGCATGACGACCAGTGAGCGGAAAAGAAATGAAAGACAACGTCAAGTACGTAAACACTATTCACAATTTTATTTTATTACCATCATTTGTGTTGAGTTTCATTCATATTTTTTTTATGATGATTTGATATATAACACACAACTCACATATTCATATTGATCTAGATGGAAGAGATGCGGGAGAAGCTCCTACCAAAGAACCGCCTAAAAGCAATTCAAGAGAAAACGGCGAGATTTTTGCTTACGGAGGTGATATCTCCACGTGGAGAATTCCATTTGCCGCTAATGCCTCCATGTAATTTAATGATCTCCATGTAATTAAATGGATATATATACCAAATTGTATGTGTATGTATATGCATCAACGTGATCTCCATGTAGTATGAATTTTAAGTATACGAAAACTTATTTTTGGCACATCAACGTGATCTCCATACGATGGAAAACACAAAATTCTAAACCCTAAACCCCTCCTAAACCCTAAACCCTGAAAAATAATTGAATAGAAAACACAAAAAACACAAATCTTTAGTCCCTACCAACCGGGACTAAAGGTCGTCCCGCCCCGGCGCTCGGCCGTGGCCACGTGGAGCGCCTTTAGTCCCGGTTCGTGGCCAACCGGGACTAAAGGACGGGGCCTTTAGTCCTGATTTGGTAGTCCCGGTTGTAAAACCGGGGCTAGAGCCCCTTACGAACCGGGACTACAGGCTGTTTTTCTACTAGTGATCTCTAGGTAGCTAATTTTTGGAATCAATTTTTTTCAAACAAAACAACGCCATGCAACACCGTAGGACCCCAGCTGGCCCGGCAAATCCTATTTGCCGCTCAACGTATGCGCTGTCGTCGCTCCCGCGTATCCTAAACAACACTTGGGCCTGGCATATTGGGGATATATATGCTCAATAGGCAATAATAATAGTTATTAATATATGTTTCATAATTAATGCTAATAATTTTATGATATAACTGATTCAGAGTAAAACTCATATGCACGTTTATA
This sequence comes from Poa pratensis, assembly GCA_947311845.1. Lineage (NCBI taxonomy): Eukaryota > Viridiplantae > Streptophyta > Magnoliopsida > Poales > Poaceae > Poa > Poa pratensis. The sequence continues at coordinate 79,019,921 of CAMZMU010000033.1, forward strand.
GAAAGATAAACACATACCAATACCCTAGTTCGTGTAGATTTGGAATATGCAATACAAGCAGGCTCAATAGTTAGGTTTCTTTACAAACCATCGCAAGTTGGATTTACGTCACTCCAAACATAGTCGGTGGTTTCTTTACAAACCACCGCAAGTTTTTTGCATTTTACTCTAAGAAGATTACATCATTTTCCTTTGAGCTCAATTTCTAGCTCTGTCCATTGATCCAAGAAACTAGTACAATCTAACTCCTGAAACTAAGTATGCCCATGATTTGAAATGGAACTGGGGCGAGGACGAGGAGCCCTTTATTTCTATATAAAAAAAAAGTATGCCCATGAAATTCTCCTGAAGTGTGACAACACAAATCGGACATTGTCTAAATAAGCTCCACTGACGTGGCCAGCCGCTTAATCGTCTGATTCGTCACCCGTAGCCTCCGTGCCTCACTACTCTGACCTTTGCTCGGCAGAACGATTGGGAGCAGAAGCCGTTCTGCGCTCCGGACTGACGCCCGCCACGACCGGCGACGTAGCTGACGATCACGCACCGCCCCCACAACACCGTCACACGAACGGCGGATAACACTAGTTGTCCCAAGTCCCAACAGTGGCACCGGAAACGACTAGATCCCATCCGGCATACACAAACCTGGCCACCTGGGCCCGTGCTCGTGGGCCGGCCCGCGAGCACGCGTGCCTGGCCCGCCAGGGGCCTGGCACGGCACGCGGCTAAACGGGCCGTGCCTGCAAAATATATAAAATCCTGGGAATCCCAGGGATCGAACTCGCGTCCATGCGCGTTGGGCAAGCATGCTGTGCAAACCACTACACCACTCTAGCACTCATGTCAATTAACAGGATCGGTGGCTTATTATTAGGATCGCAAATAATATACTGCAGCTTATGTACAGATTGAATAAGTGAAACGCATGTACACATTTTAATTACCTAACATGTAGGATAGAAACGCATGTACACACTGGCACGTTTACATGTTTCGCATTTTACATTTTTCTGTATTTAATTCTGATTTTTTTACATTTTTTAAACAAAAAACAGTCAAAACTGTTTCGTGGGCCAAATATGGCCCGTCGTGCCTAAGCGGGCCCGTGCCGGCACGTTTAAGTCAGGGGCCGTGCCTGGGCCTTAAGGCCAGGCCCGCGTGCCGGCACGGCACGGCCCACTTACTAAACGGGCCTCCACGTGCCGTGCCGTGCCAGGCCCGCCAAGAGCTAAGTGGGCCTGGGCCGTGCCGTGCCGGCCCGTTGGCCAGGTTTGGGCATACACCATGACCCGCCACCTGGTAATGGCGCATAACCACTCTAGCTCATCTTAGCCATCAACCGTGGCCCCATTGTTATTTGTTAACCTCAGGCCCTGCCACGGCGGAAGAGTGACGAAGCAAGTGAGCAGTGGCACCATTAAAAACCACTCGCTGTTTGTTGCCACTCTACTCCTAGCAGCAGCAGCAGCAGCAGCGGCTGACAAGGATCGCTCGCGCGGGACGGCGACCTAACTCGGTCCGTCCACTGACACGGCTCGGCCGTAACCACCACTCAACCGCCACCGCAGAAATCCATCGGTGGGGCCCGCTTTATCAGGACCCGCGCATACGTGTGGCGAGTGCTGCCTACGGCATTCCGGCACGTGCCCGCCGCCCCCCGTTAACAAACTCGCCGCACGCACTGACGCACCCACCCACCTTCGGTACCCCGTCACACGCCACCTGGGCCCCACGGTAAACCACTATGTCGGGCCCGCGTGTCAGTTACTCCAGATAGGACATGGAAGCATCGGTGCGTGCGTTGCTTTCTTCCCACCCCCGCGTGTACATATACGAGCGCCGAGGAGGACCGAGACCCCGGTGGTACAACCGGGAGGAGAGAAGAGGACCACACCACAGGAAGAGGAGAGGCTCCTCTGAAGCTCAAGCTCTCCGGTGTCTGGTCTGGTATCCGGCGACACAGATTCGACGACGATGGGTTCCTGGTGGGAGCGCGTCGTGCTGCCGGTGCGCCGTGCCTGGCTCGGCGTCGCCGCCCGCTTCGGGGTTCGCCAGTCCGGTAATTCATTAAACCTCCGCTGCCTTCATTCTTCGTAGGCATGGGCTGGCGTTAACTAACTCCGCCATGTACACGGTTGGTTGCAGGGCTGTGGAGGCTCCGGCAGGAGGTGAGCACGTGCGAGTACGAGGACGTGCGCGTCATGTGGGAGATGCTGAGCGGCACCACGTCGGCGCCGCCGCCGCCGCCCAGGCGCCACAGCAGGTTCCGGCAGCCGCGGCCGTGGGCCAACAGCATCCGCCTCTGCCGGGACATCTAGGACACCGATCGATCGAGCTCGAGGCTTCCTTCTCCGTCGCCCGAGCCTACCTAATTAGCTTCTTCTCTGTTGACCGGTGCTCGTTTCTGCTACTGCTGCTGTATGTATGCTGCTGAGCTCTGAAGGTGTATTCCATTCCTCCCGTGTGTATCAGTCGATCCGCATGTATGTAGATGATACCTGGGGTATGTGAATGAAACAGAGCTGTCTGCTGTTCGATCGTCTCCTTGTTCACCGTTGGACTACATATTACATGTCCTTTTTTCTTGCTTGCTTGCAAACTTTGATCTGCAAAAGTTTTTTTTATCTTCAAAAGTATTTATCATGGCATGAAACTACGATGAAATCTCTTGACTTTTGCAGCCTGTTTTGTTCAGTCTTCAGACAGAAACCTCATCTTTCAGCAACTGCCCTTGAGTTCAGGGAACGCACCAGGTCCACAACTAGAATATCTCGGCACCGGCCACCCCCCTTGCTGCTTGAAAAAAAAAAGCTATTTCTGCCGACATGCGAATTAATTAGATTTACCAAGATTTGACGTCTCAGTCCTGCCCTGTCTCAATACAAGCTCGATGCGTCGTGCCGTAGTTTTCATTGCCTATCAAAGCAGGGAAGAAACCGATCACCACACACTATGCTACCGACTGGGTGCAAACGAAACGATCAATAATTGCCTCTCCTTGATCTTTTCGCGGCCAATATCGATCTCCCTTGGGTCACACTTCAACTACTAACCAAAGATGATTACTACTGCTAACCAGCTAGGCATCAACCTAGTAGCAGTCTCGTTAACGTCTTTAGTCGGTAACTTAAGCCGTAAGTGTTCCTCTAAAAAGATTGAGAAGAAAAATACAGAGCTTTCGGTCGATGGTTGGACTGACTTTTCCGCCTTTAGCATCCCAGGAGAGAAAAAAATATATATAGAGGTCACTCTTGCTTCTTAATTCTGAACCACCCTATCCGACCAGTGGCAACCAAGTTTTCTGTCGGTCGGTCTTTGCGATTCAGCTTGGATGCTGCTGCTCTCCACATGAGTTTCTATCAGATTAGATTCCGCATTATTCGTATGCAACCCCTTGAGCTGAAGCAGTAGGAGATCATGCATTTTTGCATTATATTGGAGAAAAACGCATAGCAAAGAAAAAAAAGGTGCTCAAGATACAACCTGACCTGCTAGAGACAACGCGGTGCCAGTTTGCCAGTGGATCGTCAATATCATCTGAATATATAGCCTCTGTGATGATATCTTAAATAAGACTAGTTGAATTTAGCGTGGCGTCACGCCACGCCCTTGGTGTTTTTTTTTGTAAAATATATATATTTTTTGTTCACCAAAATGTTGGCTAAATTTGAATGTTCAAACATATTTTTATTTTGTTATGAATAGGTAGCATTTTTTGGGTGCATTTCTGATATATTGTGTATGATATTCAAATATTTAGTGGTTTGAAATGCTCAAACATGTCTGTATTTCGACGTCAATGTTTAATTGAAATAAGGAAAATCCATTTGAATTTGATTCCACATTTGCGGAAAGTTTGTTCGGTTGGTGTCGAAATATTGGCCAAATTGAAATGTTGAAATATATTTGTAATTTGGTATGAGTATTTTGGGCTTTTTTTTTGAGCATTTGCGGTATATTTTGTCGAACATCGGAATGTTAAGCAATTTGAAATGTCTGAAAATGTTGGTATGTTGACTTAAATAGTTCACATTTATTTTTTGTGAGCATGTTGGTAAATTTAGAATCGAAATGGTTGGAAAATGCTTCTATTTTTTTTATCAATAGTTAATTGAAGTTCATCTGTGGGAATGCACATTTATTCAATTGAATTTCATAATTAGAGAAGTTTTTTAAATTGAACTGCATATAATTAGAGGGAGTGCATATTACTTCCAAATATTTAGCAAATTGAAATGTTCAATTTGAGCTCACAATTAGAGGAAGTGCATTGTGTGAGCATTTAATATATGTAACTGCACGTAATTAGAGGAAGGGCAATTAGATTTTATCCAAATATTGAGCAGTTGAAAATATTAAAACATGTTTGTTTTCTTCATACATTTTTAGCATCTGTTTTTTTGGGCATGTTGATATATTCTAGAGTAGTAAGCATTTTTTTTGGCCATCTTGATGTATTTTAGGGTAGTTTGGAATATTTAGCTAATTGATTTGGTGAAATATGTATTTATTTTACCATAAGTATGTAATTGAACTCCATAAGTAAAGAAAATGCATTGTGTGAGTACATATTAATTTTAACTTCACATAATTAGAGGAAATGTATTTAGTTTGTTTTTAAATGTGTGTCAATTTGAAATGTTCCAATATGTTTGCATTTTGGCACCAAAAGTTGGCAGGTATTTTTTTGATCATTCTGAAATGTTGTTGATATTTTTATGATGGATAGATATGAAGATATTGATTTTTGTAACATTTGTCATTTCTTTGAATTTGTTTACATAAGATGGTCTATATTATTTGGAATTTCGAAGGTTTGAAATAATCTGGAAAAGGTTCCAAAGTATTTGGAACGACTATTTTGTTTTCTTACATTTTTTTTGAAATTGGTCTGAATTAAGTATTTTAAAAGGAAACTTTGAAATCTATATTTTTTGAAATGGCGCGAAGGTGGCAAATGAAGATTTATGTATGATTTGAACTGTGCAAGATTTGAAATAACTTGAAAAAGGTCACGAAGTATTTAGAATGACTATTTTGGTTTTTGCAAATATTTGAAAATTCGTTAGAATTGATTTGGACCTATATTTCAGATGTTTTAAAAGTGTTGGAAAATAAAAAAACAGGATGAAAAAAAAGCGGGCCGAGGCAGGCGCCCAGCAAGCAGGCCGGTCTAGCGGACGGCCCACTGCCCAGCCCAGGTCCGTGTTGACGTCAGGATGACGTTGCTCACGGGCGGAGCTGCCGCGGTGGCGGCGCGGACGCCGCCGTCGAACGACGGCGAGACAAGATGCGCGGGCGGGCGTACTGGACGCGCGTCGACGCGGGCAACGCAGGGGTGGCGGCGCCGCTGCCTGTAGGTCGCCGGAGCAGTGGCTGCGGCCTGCGGATGCGGCGGCGGGCTGCGAGCGCCTGGGCAACGATTCCGGCGAGGTGGCGGCGTTTCGGGACGCGAAACTCAGCGAGGAGGCGGAGGCGCGGATGACGGAGACCGGCGTGTCCGTCGATCTGGACGGGGAGCACCGGAGCGGCAAGGGCGCGCGTCGGCGGCGGTGCGGCGATTTCGACGTCGCGGGAGAAGAAGGAGGGGAAGGGGGAGCTCTAGGCGTTTTTGCAAAAAAGTACGTGGGTTTTGCTGTAATTGCTTGTAGGTCCTTCTCCTCGTGAAAATGTGGACTGCGGGTTTGATTTGTCGATCAGTGAGGTTTTTTTTTGCAAAAGTGTCACGGGCATGTCTGGTGGACCGTTGGATCGCTTTTTACAAAACGTATATAGTTCTTTTTCCAATAAAACGGCCAAATGGGTTCTATGATTAGGGTTGCTTTATTGGTTTCTGAGGCTATTCTTGGTTGGAGAGACCACTACGGCTAACTGCTGGTGGCCGCTACCTAAAACAGCAAAAAGTCATTTCGTATACTACTGGTCTTTGAACTCGACAAGTTTTTCTTAATCGGGAAAATAATTCTGTATCAGGAAATGTTAATGATGTGTACACATGACCTTACTTGGTTTTTCGAATTGTTAATCATCAAAGAGTTTGTTAATACGGACGGTCGACATCGAGTACTTGGCACTTGTTTTCCTTTTGGTGAGCATGCTTGAATTTTAGGAATAAATATGTTGGTCCATCCACTATGGGGTCATCGATAAACGGTGCCTTTTGTTTCGCTGTGGCGTACGTGGCCTCTTCTTTTTAGATTTTCATCAAGTGGAGGCACGAGCTGCATGCCCACCATCCATTGATGATGAGAAAGTGAGTGATCTCGTATCCATACTTATGGTCATGAAAATAACATATAGTGAGCATTTCTTAAGAATTTCGCGGTTGAAAGTTTTAACACCGCGTTAACCTGACCCGAATATTCCACGGTTTAACTCAGAAAATGCCATGATATGTGTTAAAACAGCTTTCCGTGTACAGTAAAAATACGTGAAACCTCATGTACTATTTGCTACTATAATATATCGTGGTATTGATTGTTAAAAAAAAAATATGTTAAAGCTGATTTTTTTGACAAGTCCATTCAGATTGCATGACTAAGATGCTGCGCGTGTTTAATTAAATATCCTCCCACGTAAGTGAACAAGTCGAACATTCCAATCAGCATACGCATGGCATAGGCTCCATAGCGCCATAGCCACAATACCGAGCTACTTCGGCCGTCGGGACTGACAGGGACGTGGCAACGGTCAGGTACGTTGTTTTGTACAGTACTTTTGCTCTGTGTGCCGCTGATCCACTACACATGTCACGGATATTTATAATCGTGACATCGTGTGTGTCGGCAGCTTATTAAAATCAGAATTAAGCTGAAAAACTCCAAAGCTACTAGTACCACACTGAGGCCGCCGGTTCATCTCTCGGCTCTCTCAAGTCTGAATGTGTATTCGCACATTGTATATTGGGGCTTTTGCACTGAGATATATGCTTCAGTTTATGAATTCTTACAGAGTCGACTTCCTTCTTTCTTTGTTCTAATTAGTGATCTGAATTTCTGCTCTACTCCGCTAGGCGAGTATATTATCTCGGGTCCAAAACCCTTCCCCTTTTCTCTGATTGCGATATTAACTGTGTTATACAGACTGATCACATGCGGTTTGGTTAGAGGATGGTCATTCAGAAAATTATATATGGGGGCACTCCTAAACAGCTACTACAGACCGGTTCTTCAGGTAAATGTGCTAAGTTGTATAGACAGTCAGGCAGATTTTTAAGTAGGAAATTGAATTTTGACAAGCCATTAAACACCAATATATACTTGATTCTCGCATAATGGCCACACAATCACTTATAAAAAAGTAAGAAATTGTAAATAGAGCGAACTTTATTGAAACAAAGAAGCCTCTATGCCTATAGATAATGGCGAGTAACTGTCACGCTAGACCTAGTTTCTTCATAGCTTGGTGCAAGAGCGTCCTTTACCAGTGCAGCTAGCATACTCCAATTGTGCGCGCGAGATTTCCCCCATAAAGTCGATCATCATCGAAGCATAAAGTGCTTGTTTAACTGATGGGGAGTCCGGCTTGACCGGTTTTGCAGGCCGTGACACGGCAGTAACAGTCAAAGGCGCAACCGTGATTGGCTTGCGTGTGTGGGGGGAGGCCGGTCTGGGCATATGAGGACCTGCCCATAAGACAAACCCTTTTTGTTTTACTCTAGAATGTAGTAGGCTGCAAAATAAAGTGAAAACGTCACTGAAAGCACCAAAGGATAGGAGGTCAAAGATGAATTCATTGTTTGGCCTGCTTTTTTGCTCCCATCCCCATATCGAAAAAGATAGATGTGGTACCAAGTTCAAAGCGTTCAGATAGAGCGTCAACTCTGCTATCCTCTTGCATTGCACGTAGACACATGGGTAGGAACGCGGCCACATCTCTAGAGAGCTCACTGGGCACTTCAAGCCGCATAGCGGTGACTTCGCTCCATCCTGCATCCCCAAGCGCCGCAATGGAGGCGATCGTTTAGCCATAGACCTACAGATAACGTAGAGCAAATCTAAAATCGGATATAAATAAATCCCTTCTGATAACAATATAGCATGCAACATGATATGGTGTTGAAGATTATGCAAAAACAACTTATATCTATTTGTTGTCAACTCAAATCTAGTTACTCTCCCTAGAAACGCATATATAAATGAAGAGGCAGGTGACCGGCAACCCATCAGATTGACACTACTTCTTATGAAAAAAAAGAAAGCACTAGCTATGCAACAACAGCTATTACAGTAAATAAAGTGCAATTGATGATCTTACTTGATCGAAGAAGGCGCGACAGGAGCCAGGTCGAGAGGAGCAAGAATGGCCTCGGCTAGTGTTGGCGCCATCACACATATGGAGCTATGCACGATGTATCACAAGTTTAGCGATCTGAACACGAGAGGGTGGAACAGAGACGGTAGATTCAAGGTGGGGGTGGAGGGCGGCTGAATGACCTAGGCTTATATGTAGAGTTGGAATTTTTGGCTTAGGCGGGGAGCTAAAAAGCTTGAAATTTTGGCAAACTAACAACTAAGATCTAATATCCTAAAAATCTTATCTAGCTAACTAACAATTCGCTCTAGAAAAACAGGGCAGGTAGGAAAACTAACCAGATAAAACTGGGCATGGATCTGTGTGCTTACCTATTCGGCCCATCATGATGGAGCCCATCACGTTTGAAACTTACTGGGGAAAACTGGGCATCGACCTGTGCGTTGCCTGTTTGGCCCATCACGATGGAGACCAAACTTGGAAAACGGAGCTAATGATTTAATTATGTTTGTGCTTGGACAACTGCACAACTGAGGATGCATGCATCATGAAATTAGGTGCATGCTTAAATGTTTGAATGCACGATTGTTTGATAACCGGTTCATAAGCATCTATCGACACATGCAAGTAAAACCTACTGAATCAGTACATTATAAACGCGCACAGTCCTTGCTAATTCCATTTTTATTACTTTGCTGCTCATTCATAGTTTGCTCTTGTTTCTTTTCCCACAACAAGATAAATGCTGCAACATGATAACTTTAAATAAATAGAATTACTAAATATCTAAATAGAGTATGACCGCCAACTTTGGTAACAACACCTCTTCAGGCCCTTAGGAACTTCTTATCCATATGCATGGTGCTGCAAGATTGTTATTATAGCAAACTCAAAAACAATCTCAACAATGGGTATTCTTAAAAATCTACATATTTCCATTGTTGATTGGTAACCAAATACTTACTCTAACGCGTCCTGGTCATTGATTTGCATAATATAATTATACATATGTTCGACAACATGTTCAGCGATAAATGCTGGCCCTTCCATTTGTGCGATACGCAGGTTACTGTCTACAGTAGAAAGAAGAGCGTGCTCAGAATAGTTTTAATAATATGTATATATCTTAGAAGACGGGATTAAAACCAAAACTAAATTCTCAATTACTGAGAGATATATGTTCTAGCCTCTATTTTACCATAAAACAAAAGGTACGTAGATATCTCTATTAACATGTCTTCACACATCTCGACTGGAAGCACGCTTTTTTGTCAACTGTTCTAGCCTCTATTTTACCATAAACCTAAATCCACGTAAGGATCTCTGTGAACATCATAGATCTAGCGTCGGAAACTGTAGGCTCCTTCGAAATGATGGATTTGATAACTATAATTCAGAAAGAACTGAATTTACTCATGCCCTCCAAGTAGGTCTATCTAAAATCTAAAAATCGAATACTTTAATTGAAAAGAACTTGGTCATGCTAGAGCACTCGTACTAAGATCAGAAGTTACCACATTACTGAAATTTGGGTCTAGAAAGTCAATCAAATGATAGACACGTTCTTGAATCTAGCAATTATCTAAGTGTAATTATGAGGCCAAGCTTGCTAGACCTGACGACATAAAGGTAGTGCCTTTTGCCCGGTTGCTGCTGCTGACGACATCAAGATAATTGCTAGACTCAAGACCGTGTCTATCATTTGATTGGCTTTCTATACGCAAATTTCAGTAATGTGGTATCTTCTGATCTTAGTACGAGTGCTCTAGATGACCAAGTTCTTTTTAATTAAAGTATTTGATTTTTAGATTTTAGATAGACCTACTTGGAGGGCATGAGTTAATTCAGATCTTTCTGAATTATAGTTATCAAATCCATCATTTCGAAGGAGGCTACAGTTTCCGACGCTTCTATCATGTTCACAGAGATCCTTATGTGGCTTTAGGTTTATGGTAAAATAGAGACTAGAACAGTTGCCAAAAAGGCGTGCTTCCAGTCGAGATGTGTGGAGACATGTCAATAGAGATACCTATATACCTTCAGTTTTATGGTAAAATAGAGGCTAGAACATATATCTCTCGGTAATTGAGAATTTAGTTTTAGTTTTAACCCCTTCTTGTAAGATATATACATATTATTAAAACTATTCTGAGCACCCTCTTCTTTCTACTGCAGATTGTAACCTGCGTATCGCACAAATGGAAGGGCCTAAATGCTGAACATGCTGTCGAACATATGTATAATTATATCATGCAAATCAATGACCATGACGCGTTAGAGTAAGTATTTGGTTACAAATAAACAACGGGAATATATAGATTTTTAAGAATATCCATTGTTGAGATTGTTTTTGAGTTTGCTATAATACCAATCTTGCGGCACCATATGGATAAGAAGTTATACACCTTACATTATTGAAATAAAACTCGGGATGATCCAACAGACAATCATGGCAGCTGGACAAGTTCACCCAGATTGCTTCAATCTCGTAGTTTATGGGCTTATACGTGTGGAAATCGAGAGGTACGCGGGCACTAAATATGCTGGATGGAAGCACCTTTTTGACCTGCAGATTCAAGCTCAAGCACGGGTCTGAAGGCGCTCGTCAATATCTCAAGTTAACCACACAACGACATTGATTGATACAGTGCTCCCGACCTTATCTCCCTACAACATATGGGTCTCTAAAGTTGTAAGTGAATGTCAATTTCGACCTTGTGTGCTTTCCCGTGTTAGTTATTAACCTCTATTTTCAATTTTACCGTATCTACTACCCGTTGGCTACCATGGACGCATATTCACTTCTTGTGGTCAACATGGACACAAGGAGGACATTTCTGATTGATCCATCCTACTCTCTGGTTCAGAATGAGAGATTTTTTCACTATAGCGAGGTGAGAAAGGAGAGCATAGTTGTGACGGACGAATTTAATGAGAAGATGTGATCGATGCACCCTGACTGGACTACCCAAGTCACGGAGAGGCCAATGGACAGCCATAATGTATTGGCGCCCTATAAGAACATGTAATGAAATTAAAACTGGTTTATATAGCGATGTCCTCAACTAAATATTTAACTTTAAAGTTGCATTTATGCAGCGATGACTCTGGATTCACTGTCCTGTAGCACATGGCCACAATGGATGGCACAGACTGACTTGCTACACGCATCCCTACCTATTTACATTTACAATGCGCTGCAACATTAATTTTATTTTTTTGCCCATTTGTTCTTACTTTTGTTTCGCACCTTTTATAGGAACCCCTGAAGCTTAGGAAGCAGTTTCTGGTCCATCTTCTGAAGTTTAAAGATAATGAAGCCCTAGAAAAAGTCCCAGACGCAATCAAAGCGAGTTTGGGTTTCATGAGGGCCTGAAGATGTGTTGTTACCAAAGTTGGGGGTCATACTTTATTTAGATATTTAGTAATTCTATTTATTTATAGTTATCATGTTGCAACATTTATCTTGTTGTGGGAAAAGAAACAAGAGCAAACTATGAATGAGCACCAAAGTAAAAAATGGAATTAGCAAGGACTATGCGCGTGTATAATGTACCGATTCCGTAGGTTTTACTTGCATGTTTCGATAGATGCTTGTGTACCGGTTACCAAACAATCATGCATTCAAACGTTTAAGCCTGCACCTAATTTCATGATGCATGCAGCCTCACTTGTGGAGTTGTGCAAGCACAAACAAAATTAAATCATTAGCTCAGTTTTCCAAGCTTGATCTCCATCGTGATGGGCCAAACAGGCAAAGCACAGGTTGATGCCTAGTTTTCTCCAGTAAGTTTCAAACGTGATGGGCTGCATCGTGATGGGCCGAATAGGCAAGCACAGGTAAATGCGTGCAGTTGTTCACGCAAATAATAATTCCAACTCGGTTGTCAAGCTTGGGCTGCATCGTGATGGGCCAAAAAGGCAAGCATAAGATCGATGCCCAGTTTTATCCGGTTAGTTTTCCTACCTGCCCTGTTTTTTGCAGCGAATTGTTGGTTAGCTAGATAAGATTGTTATGAGGTTAGATCTAAGTTAGTTAGCCAAAATTTCAATCTTTTAGCTTCTCGCCTAAGCCAAAAATTCCAACTCTACCTATAAGCCTTGGTCATTCAGCCGCCCCACACCCCCACCTCGAATCTACGGACTCTGTTCCACCCTCCCGTGTTCAGATCGCTAAACTTGTGATACAATGTGCATAGCTCCAGAAGTGTGATGGCGCCACCACTAGCTGAGGCCATTCTTGCTCCTCTCGACCTGGCTCATGTCGCTCCTTCTTCGACCAGGTAAGATCATCAATTGCACTCTGCTTACTGTAATAGCTATTTTTCCATAGGTAGTGCTTTAGTTTTCTTTTAAGGAGTAGTGCCAATCTGATGGGTTGCCGAACACTGCCTGTTCATTTATATATGCGTTTCTAGAGAGAGTAATTAGATTTGAGTTGAGCGAATAGATATAAATTGTTTTGGCATAATCTTCAACAACACATCAGGTTGCATGCTATATTGTTAACAGAAAGGATTTATATATATCCGATTTCAGATTTTCTCTACGTTATCTATAGGTCTATGGCTGAATGATACGCTAGCGCAGTGGCCTCCATTGCAGCGCTTGGGGATGCAGGATGGAGCGAGGTCACCGCTATGCGGCTTGAAGTGCCCTATGAGCTCTCCAGAGACGTGGCCGTGTTCCTACCCATGTGTCTACGTGCACTGCAAGAGGATATTAGAGTTGCCGCTCTATCTGAATGCTTTGAACTTGGTACCACATCTATCTTTTTTTATATGAGGATGGGAGCAAAAAAGCAGGCGAAAAAAATGAATTCATCTTTGACCTCCTATCCTTTGGTGCTTGCAGTGACACCTTCGCTTTATTGTGCAGCCTGCTACATTCTAGAGTACAACAAAAAGGGTTTGCCTTATGGGCAGGTCCTCATATGCCTAGACTGGCCTCTCTCCCGCACACGCAAGTCAATCGTTGTTGTGCCTTTGACTGTTACTTCCGTGCCACGACCTGCAAAACCGGTCAAGCCGGATTCCCCATCCGTGAAACAGACACTTTATGCTTCGATGATGATCGACTTCAAGGGGAAAATCTCGCGCGCACAACTGGAGAATGCTAGTTGCGCTGGTAAAGGACGCTCTTGCACCAAGCTATGAAGAAATTAGGTCTAGTGTGACAGTTACTCGCCATCATCTATAGGCCTAGAGGCTTCTTTGTTTCAATAAAGTTCACTCTATTTATACTTTCTTAGTTTTATAAGTGATTGTGTGGCCATTATGCAAGAATCAAGGATATATTGGTGTTTAATGGCTTGTCAAAATTTAAATTCCTACTTAAAAATCTGCCTGACTGTCTATACAACTTAGCATACGTCTCTTATTGGACAAAAGGAAGTAAAACTACCAAGTAATATTGCTCAGACATTTACCTGGAGAACCAGTTTGTAGCAGTTTATGAGTGCCCCCCATATATAATTTCTGAATGACCCTCCTTCCTGCACATTCTAAACAAACTGCATGTGATCAGTCTGTATACCATAAATTCAAAGCAACGAGATGTAGAGCAGAAATTCAGATCACTGTAAATTAGAACAAAGAAAGAAAGAAGTCGACTCTGTAAGAATTCATAAACTGAAGCTTATATTTATGTGTATGTAAGATCGCAACATGTCGATGCTACTCTCTCCAATGATTTATTATATGACGGGAGAGGGCTGCGTTGTGGGCCTTGGATCCCAGCACATTATATGATTATCCCGTTCTAAACAAGTCAATAACCAAGTTGACTTTTATTTACATTGTTGTGATTTTGCGATGAAACAACCAAGTAATTTCATTGAGATGATTAATTATGGATCATTGTTTCATTTTAGGATACAACAATAGCTTAATTAGCTAAATGGAAGAGAGAAAATTTGTTGTGCCGATGAGTCATTAACATATATGTAAGAAAATTCTCGTCCCCATAAAAAGTAGTTACAAATGATCCCTTCCTCTATGATAAAAGGAAACAAACTCTGGTTGGCTTGCTAACTACTCTATATTGCACCAAGTATAATTAATAAATTTCTCTTAATACATCAACCAAGTAATCTCATAGAGTGCACCACATCTCATTTGACAGGAAACATCAGTTCTGAAACTTGCTGTATTGCACATGAAAATCAAAATCACATATACCCATGAAAATCAGATCATCTCATGTTTCAAGACACATCCAGATAGAGACTTATTGTATTACATTTCCACATGAAAATCACATGTAAATTTTCAACTACATTACTTTGACAGTGCTACAATATTTGTAGATTCTAGATTCTTTTTTTACTTTCGACAGTCAAGGTCTTAGGGACAATATACACATTAATTTCACAATGTACACATTACCATAACCTTCATCACATCTCAAGGAACATCAAAAATTAAAAGAGTGTGTGTATCAGCATACCGAAACTCTTCTCCCTCATAATGATTCTCCATTCATATAAGCACATTATGTTCCTTCAGTCTTATATTTTCTGAACCATTGCATCTTTTTTATCCCTGGGATGATCCTGAAATCAGAAAAAGAACAAAACAAGCGAGAAAACGTATATATTGTCTTAACAAGTAATACTTCGCATTCCATAATTATTGAAGAAAATGCGCTGATGGTATTTAATTTTTTTTCCCCGCAGTGGATGGAAGCCGACGCTACAGGTCTCGCATGGGGAACGCCGCGTCACCGGCCGTGGGGAAGCTGGCATCGCCTGGGATTGGTGTTGCGGCTCGCAGGACAATCGGTGTCCAGGGAGTATGTGTGGAGGGGTGGCGTTGCCGCCGGGGAGAAGAACGCGTGGGGAGGCCTCGTCGTGGGGGCAGGGCAGGCGAGTCGCGGCGGCCGTTTGGCTCGGGGCACAGGGGGACGTGGACCCGAGGTGTGGTCCTTCTTTCGGCTTCCGCTTCACCGACGCTGCCCTCTTCTCCATTGCTACAACTAGGTAATACTCTGGAACCTGAAACCTTATATCCAAACAGGAACAGTGATGTGAACCTTCGGTTGCAGGGGACTATCAATTACCCTGTGATATGATCAGAAATGGTTTATATTTACTTTGTTCCCAAACGGGGCCTAATCGTGAAGAACTGAAGATCAGTGGGATTTTTCACTAGTAATCGTTTGATGGAAACTAACCTCGATCGGGATGGAGACAGCAGGCGATGTGGTGACCGGTCGGCGATGACGGGAGTTTGTAGGGCACGCCGGAATAATATGTAGAGATGGAAAATGATAAGATCCGTGCTTGTTGGGCTCTATCCAGGCCGCGTCGGCTGTTCACTTGCCGAGGCCCATATATCCGAGCTTCGATACGCAGAGCGCTAGGCTACGAGAAGTTGATCTAAAAAAAACAAGAAGTTATTTTAGTCCCACCTCGAATCATTACCTCAGCGTAAATAAGTGTGTGTTTGGTTCAACTGTGGATTCCAAAAAAGCTGTTGTGAACTGTGAGATGTGAAAAATCTGCTATGAGATGAGAACTGTGACAAAGCTGAAAGTCGTTTGGCTGAAACAACTGTGAAACTGTGATTTTGTATGCGAATTATCTGTAATACCCCTAAGACTGTGGTGGTGCCGGAGTTCGCCTCGCCGTCCATCGCGCCGGACCGCCTTCGGCCACCTGATATCGCCAGACCCTCGCCGAAGTTGGTCGGACCTCACCGAAACCTCGCCGGAGATAGGGAATGACACGCCGGACCCTCGCCGGAGTTGGTCGGACCTCGCCGGAGATAGGGAAAGACACGCTGGACCCTCGCCGGAGTTGGTCGGACCTCGCCGGAGATAAGGAAAGACACGCCGGACTCTCGCCGGAGTTGGTCAGACCTCGCCGAAACCTCGCCGAAGATAGGGAAAGACACGCTGGACCTTGCCGGAGCCGCGTTGGAATGCATCCGGCCACCTCTTTACTAACACAAGCGTATAAGCTAACAAAAAAAGGAAAATCAAGCCACGGATTTGTTGGCGCAGGTCCAATCTTCATGACACAGTCGTTGAATACTTTCCGACAGCACGCGAGGTAGAAAAGCTAGATCGATTACCACGACTAGACGCACGTTGAAAGAACAAGTCACCAAACAGGCAGACACACGTACATACATACTACAAGCAAGCAGCTTGATGGAATCGATCTGCTGCTCGCTTTGCATGCACGTACCCAATCTTCTGCTAGCTTTCATGCATCTATGATGCAATCAGTGGATGCAATACGATGAATCGCTAGTTTAGACAAGTGCCCGTAACAAGGGATAGAGACTATAGAGTGACAGAGCAGGGATGGTGGAGAGGATCATCTACCTCGGTCGAGGCGGCTCCCGTCAAGGCGGCGGCAAAGCGGCAGCTGGAAACCCTAGCCGCCCGTGTGTTCTGTTCCACTCGTACCAGGGGGTTTTGCTCGGGAGGGTAGGAAAATAGAACGAATCGGTACAATTTATCCGATGGCAGTGGGTAATTAAAGGCAAACTTGGATTTCTAACGCGATGGAAGCTGGCCTTGAGTGGTTGTTCAAATTCCCATGAAACTGAGGCATAGGAATCTAATCCATACGATTTTTGTAGCACCATCTTTGAACCAAAGGCAATGCATAGGAAAATATCGTAAGGATTGGAACCTATGAAAATCTTTTGAAATTCCTACTGTTAGAGTACCGTAAGGATACGCAGCCGGCAGCTGCCGCTGCCCTTCTTGGAGATCACATTGGATACGTATTCAACATACCAAAGTTTGGTTAGCTGAGTTGTAATCGTGTTGATCACGTAACCTTGTACCTGTACTATATATACATGAGCAATGGAAATAGGAGGTGTGCGACATGGTATCAGATTGATAGGTCGATCCTCTCGTATCCACCAGCCTTAGATCCCATCTACTATTGCGTTCTCTTTCCCATCCACCATGACATCCGATGAACTCAAAGATCTTGAGGAACAACTCCGCGCCCGCGAGGAACAGATCAAAACTCGCGAGGCAGAGCTAGCTCGCCAAGCTGCTGAAAAGGGCAACCCCTCCAACACCTCAGCCTCCTACGTAGCCTCCATCAAAGTCCATGTTCCTATCACCTTAGATCTCCAAGACTCAAATTATGCAAAGTGGCGTGAGCTTTTTCTGGTCGCCCTTGGTCGCTACGGCCTTACAACTCATGTCATCGGCGACAATGATGCAACACCGTCCGACACATCTCCGACATCTGACTGGGCGCGGGACGACTACACCGTCCTCTCGTGGATCTACGGCTCCATCTCCACCGAGCTCTTCGGCATTATCGTGGCGCCCGGTTCCTCCGCATGGCAGATTTGGCTCACCATCGACAACCTCTTCCGCGACAACAAGAAAAGCCGTGCCATCGCCCTCGACGCAGAGTTTCGCAACACTCCATAGGGCGATATGATGGTCTCTGATTACTGCGCGAAGCTCAAAGGTCTCGCCGACGCCCTCGCCGATGTCGAGCAGACCGTCACCAATGAAACCCTCGTCCTCACCATGCTCCGAGGTCTGAACGAGCAATACACACACCTTCGCTCTTTTCTTCCGTTTCAGGTTCCGTTTCCAAGCTTCCTGCAGACTAGATCGGCATTGGTGCTTGAGGAAGCACAGAAAAAGACGGACGCCAAGAACAACGCTGGAACTGCACTCTGGGCCAGCGTCAATAGCGTGCTTCCGAGGGGCGAATAGCTCCTGTGCGACGTTTTACTTCGTCAATTGATGGGCAGCGACGTCGTTCGCTGGAATAGCTCTGCGCGACATCGCTGTTTGCGCAAATTGCTCTGCTACGACTTGGCCCTTAAGGGCAGTCTGTTAGTTAGGATTAGGATTATGGGGAGCCGGCGGGTGGGACCCACAACTTATCCACGTCAGATTGGTGGGACCTAGACAACAACGACGACCGTTATATCCTCCTCCCCTGCGCGCGCATTCTCCCTTGCTTGCCTGTCTTCTTCTTCTCCGGCGACGAAGCGCCGCAACGCCGACGAGGTTGTCTGAACTGAACTGGATTCATTTGCGCAATTTCTGAAGTGAAGCCGTAAGCAGAACTGGATTTCAACTGAAATTTAACTTAACATATACTCAAATTCGAAAGATTACATAGCTTAGTTCGTGGCGATCATCGGATCAAAAGCCACACACGCGGGCAGAAGCTCGATTACATAGTTAGCCTAGCTAATTGGGCGTCGACGCTGCTCTACCCCTAAACGCAGATCCAAAATTGGGCTTCGGAGCCCCGGGGGTGCGGCGGCGACGAGCGGCGACGCCGCTCAGTCGGACAAGTCGGAGAAGTCGAGCTCCTCCTCGTCGGAGCTGATGTCGATGATGGGGTGGAGGGAAGCCTCGATACCTCTCTCGAGGCGGAGTTTGTTGAGCTCCTCGATCTCCTGATGGCGCACCTCGACCTCCTGCTGCTGCTGCTGGCTGCGCTGGATCACCTCCTCGGTGATCCAGTCCAGGTCCTCATCGGCGGTGAAGTCTCCGGGCAGCAGGCCGCGGCGTGGTGGGCGGTCCTGCTGCTCCTCCTCCTCCCTCTTCGGCGGCGGCAGCTGTGGCGTCCTTGCCGCCATGCGGGAGCTCCCCGCGCCGGAGGAGCTCCCGTGCTCGTAGCGGCGGCCGCGCGCCGCCACGGCGAGGTCGTACTCCTCCACCTCACGGCGCTGGTACGCTGGCGGCGGCGTCAGGCCCATGTTGAGCCACTTGTACGCGCCGCGCTTCCGACCGACGTCGGAATGAACCCGCCTCGCGCGTTCGGGTCAGCCGGCCGCTTCTGCGACTTGCGGGCATCGCCGGAGCGATTTCCACCGCCGGAATGGCCACCGCGGGAGTTGGAGCCCCCGGAACCTCCACGCCTAAACATCTTCGTGCGGTGGCGCTGGATCTGTAGGTGGCGGTGGCGGTTTCTCGTGGATTTGGTCGCCGGCGGCGAGTGAGTGTGGGGAGCTGCGGCAGATCTAAATTGCTAGGGTACGACGCGGGGCTGAGTGGATAAGTAGGGGAACGGGAAAAAACAAGGTGGGCTGTGGCACGGGAGGTGGGCTGGGCCGTGGGGAAAGCGAACGCGAGGTGGGCTGGGCCGTGGTTGGCACTTATCTTATGCGTGGCTGAAAAAAACTTTGCCCAATTTCAAATGAGCATAACTAATTCAAAAAATATCATAAAAACATGAAACCTTCATTAATTTAAAAAATAGTGAGACTGTAGAATGACACTATATAGATAGAAAAAAAGTCTAGGAATTTGTTTTGAGTGATTAAGACAAGGTGAAAAAGACACTTGCTTAGGTTGAATTTTGAATTTTGCTCATCTGAATTTTGACAAAACAAATAATCAAAATTTCAAAAACAATTAAATTTTTTTGCCCCAGTGCAGCATCTTCGTGGTTGGGACAACTCATTATTATAGATTTTTAACAATTAACAAAATTGTCCAAATGCAATATCTAACTTAAGAGCTCATTTGAAAATTCAAAAAATTGTACCAGTGCAATATCTTAATGGATGGGACAACTCAGTATTATAGATTTTTCTATAATAGTGAGATGCCAGACCCACTAAGCTATTAGACTAGAACAGGAAATGCAACACCCAAATTGCGAGCATGGGGGGCTCGAACTTGGGTGGGCAAAGGGAGGCATCAACCCTTACCACTAGGCTATGCCTATGTTTGCGACAAATCTATCATCGAAAAAGTGTTTGTTTTAACTTGGTCATCAATCCAAGCCTTCATCGAAAAAGTGCTAGAAAGTAGCTCCAAAGGTAGGGTAAACGACCTCATTTCTAAGCAAGCGATTTTCGACCTTGTCTAAATCAGCAAAAAAAACTGTTCTACCAATCTACTATGTATATAAGAAGACCATGTGGACTGTTTTTTTTTTCATTTTTTGATTTTTTTAATTGTTTATACTCATTTCAAATTTGGCCAAATTTAAAATTGAAAATGAAAAATTCCACATGGTCTTCTTATAGACAGAACACAATTTGCAACGATTTCCAAACTATAAACGTGTTTGTTCTAACTTGGTCGTCAATCCGAGCCTTCATGGAAGAAGTGCTAGAAAGGAGCTCCAAAGGTAGGGTAAACGGCCCCATTTCTAAGCAAGTTTTTTTTCGACCTTGTCTAAATCAGCCAAAAAGATTTCCTAGACATCCATTCTACATATTAAGTGTCATTCCAAAGTCTCACAATTTATTGAATTAATCTTCATATTATTTATTTATTTTTACATAATAATGGTTTAATTGCAAATCCTAAATAAATAAAGTTCAAAACATGAAAATGAAAAAGTAAGCTCAGATCTATCTTAGTCCCTCCAAAATGAAGCTGTGGTGAGGTGTTCACAACTTTATATTTTCAAAAACATTGAAATCACTTGAAACCATACTCTCTACTTTGAAATCCATACTAGTCTGTTCAAGATTTCACATTTGAGTGAAGGCATTTTCGTGCAAATGTATGTACACCATGTTTATATTTTTTTCTCGTTACTACATGACATAAGACACACATGTGCGCTGGTTTTTTCATTTTTTGATTTTTTTTGAATTAGTTATGCTCATTTGAAACCATACTCTATACTTTGAAATCCATACTAGTCTGTTCAAGATTTCACATTTGAGTGAAGGCATTTTCGTGCAAATGTATGTACACCATGTTTATATTTTTTTCTCGTTACTATATGACATAAGACACACATGTGCGCTGGTTTTTTCATTTTTTGATTTTTTTTGAATTAGTTATGCTCATTTGAAACCATACTCTATACTTTGAAATCCATACTAGTCTGTTCAAGATTTCACATTTGAGTGAAGCCATTTTCGTGCAAATGTATGTACACCATGTTTATTTTTTTCTCGTTACTATATGACATAAGACACACATGTGCGCTGGTTTTTTCATTTTTTGATTTTTTTTGAATTAGTTATGCTCATTTGAAAGTTCTGTCAAATCTAGGCCAAACCTTCTAGAAGAACACCCGTTGGCCGTTGGATCGACGAGAATCTTGCGATGACGGTTGAGATCCGCTGAGCCAGGGCGATCCGCGAGACTAGCGTTCTGCGCTCTGATTGGCCGACCTCTTTTTTCCACCCAAACACGCACGGTTTGATTCACTGATATGTGGAGCCAACCTACTGTGGGGTCCGCATGTCAGTAGCTGGTTTGCGAACGTGTGGGCCTGCCATGCGCGGGGAACGACGCGTTTGCTTGCTTGATTCAGAGATTCAGAGATTCAGACATTCAGACATTGCCGCGGCGATTCAGATGCTCGAAGTCAGTCCAGGGTTAGGGGGGCCGAAGCTCTCACGCGCGCCTTCCTTGACGCCGGTTATGCCCATCTCCCACCGGGCACGCCGGCGATGTACGAGCTCGAAGTCAGTCTTGACTTCTTTGACAACATTAGGATGATGCGGTCAACTTTCGCAACCCGTTCGACGCGGAGCATCTACTCGGCCAAGTTTTTTGGTGCGGCTGCGAGTCCATTTTCTTCACCATTTGTAACATCTTCACCGGGACCGAGAGCATGTTCCCCCACCCAAACCAGATGCACTCCCTCCCCTACTGAAGTTGAATGAAGGAGCACACCTTTGTGCGAAGCAAGCATCGGATATTAGAAAAAGTCTAAATCATTCTTCACCGGGACCAAGTAATGGAAGTATTATTTTGTGTTTTCTGCGTTTTTTTCTTTGGCATGTCATGTCCCTGAACACTAAAAGGCAAAAGTGGCTCAAATAAAAAAATAAAAAAAGCAAAAGTGGCTGAAATGGCTCCTACACTTACTGGGCCTAATTGGATGGAGTTGGCCCATTCATCTAGCCCACAGTGAAACTTTTTCATTTTTCTCGAAAAAAAAAAGATCTGCGCACGGCTGCGTCCTCTACAGCAATATTCCGAAAAAGTAAATCATTCTGGTAAGTCTAAATAAAGAAGTAAAACATTGTTTCTACAGATGACACGATAATTTACATTTTTTACAAGGTTTAACCCAACGGAACGTGCGAATGACAACATCGGGATGTCCAGAGCACGCCCCCAGGGTGTTCGACAGAATGCAGTCCACATGCCCAGTTCACAAAATTACTCCCCCAGAGCATCGGATATTAGAAAAATATTGTTTCTACCAAAATTCACTACACTTCCTATCTACATAATGCAGCTCAAGCTTCCAGCTCCATCTAGCAGCTCTGTAGCTGATTCTTCATCTCGCATAGGATCAAAGCTATTTCGATGTCCAGACTCGATGAACTAGCTGAACTCCTGCTCGATGTGGTACCCCTGCTCGATGAGCTCCAGCCCGAGTTGCTCTGGTCGCCGCATCAAGTTTTCGCATCGATGCATACCTCTGTCTCGTCATTGGCGGCGATTGACCGCCGAGCGAAAAACCCTTACCGTCGATGCCGTAGCGCTTCCACGCCCGCTTCAAGACCTGATTCACCGAAATCCGGTAGGGTCGCTTGCCGCTGCACGAGTCCCTCGCCGCTGCACGAGTCACAAATAGGGCCGCGGTCGCCTCCGCGACCGGCGACCCGCACCACCCCAACCTCCATCCACCCTCGACGCCCTTACCTTGCATTGCGACCGCAAGCCCTGCGTCGCCGCCCGCCGCTCGAATCGCCGCTTCTTTTCTTGCGCCGCCGCTCGAATCGATTGCCGCTTCTCTTCTCGCGCCACCGCTCGAATCGGCCGCTCCATCTAGCCCGGAGAAGCCGAGACGGCAGGACAGGAGTGAGCTCCGAGGGACGCCGGCGCGTGGCAGAGTTTGTTCCCCACGATGAACAGATGCAGCTGTCGCATCGGAGCTATTATCACCGCTTCAGAGCACGCACGCGTGAGGTCCCACTTGTCATAAACTTATCCATTGAACGGTCAAACGGGGTTTACCGCGTGGGATAATAAATTAACGGCCATATCGTGCCTGGGCTATTTCTGCACAAAGGCATGTCGCACCACAGCTATTGTTACGAAAGATGTAGCATCGCAGACAATTCCCACAAAGACGTCGTACTGGAGCTATTCGCCCGCTTCCGAGTACCGGCGGCGAGCGCTCTACTTCCTCCAGGGGCGACCGTTCCCTCGGCCACGGCAACGGTCCCACCGGCGGCTTCTCCAACTCCGGCAACGGCATCTCCATCGCCAATCGCAGCGGCGGCGGCGGAGGCGGACGTGGCCGTGGGCGTGACACACCGTGGATGTACAATCCATGGACTGGGCTCCCTACTCGTGCGCATCTTCAGCACCAACAGCCGGCACAACAGTGGCAGGTACAGCCACATATGGCGCAGCGCCAGACTTGGCGTGGCCCTGCTCCAAGCCTCCTTGGACCACGTCCTAGTATGACACAGCCCCAGGCGTATACTGCGTATGGCCAGGCGCCGCCACTGCAGACTATGCCATCTTCGTACCAGCAGCAGCAGCTCGACCCGGCCCTTATCAACGCACTGAATAACATGCAGTTCCTCGGCAACAACGACTGGTATATGGATTCTGGTGCTTCATCCCATATGGCTTCCGATACGGCTAATCTCATCTCTCTCACACCTTCTTCTCATACCGTCACTGTCGGCAATGGTGCCTCTCTCCCAGTTACTCATATCGGCTCCCAGTCTATCTATTCCTCCACTAAACCTCTTCACCTTCGTAATATTCTTGTTGTTCCAAACATAATCAAAAATCTCGTCTCGGTCCGACAATTTACTACTGATAATTATTGCTCTATCGAATTTGATCCTTTTGGTTTTTCTGTGAAGGCGCTTCCCACTCGGACAGAGATTCTTCGATGCAATAGCTCCAGACCCCTCTACCCCCTTTGTCGTCCATCCCTGCCGAAGCCCACATCGCCACCACCGCCAGTTCCACCCTTTGGCATCAACGTCTCGGACACCCCGGCCATCATACCATGTCGCGTCTTCATCAGTCCAACAATATTACATTTAGTAAAGATGGGCACTCACTTTGTCATGCCTGTCAGTTAGGTCGTCATGCTAGATTACCTTTTTTGCATCTCAAACCTTTACTATTCGACCGTTCCAGCTTATTCATTGTGATCTCTGGACATCACCTATTCCAAGTACCTCTGGTTATTGTTATTATCTTGTCATTGTGGATGATTTTACTCATTTTTTCTGGACTTTTTCCCTCCGTCGCAAATCGGATGTATATACCACCTTTCAAGCTTTTCATGCCTATGCCTGAACCCAATTTAACCTTCCCATCCTATCCTTGCAATGCGACAATGGCCGAGAATTTGATAACACCAAACTTGATACTTTCTGCTCCACACACGGCATACAATTTCGCTTCTCATGTCCATACACGTCCCAGCTAAATGGCAAGGCCGAACGCGCTATTCGAACCACTAATGATGTCCTTCGTACTTTACTTTTCCAAGCATCCATGCCACCTTCCCTTTGGGCCGAGGCATTCCATACAGCTACATATCTTCTGAACATAAGACCTTCTTCTTCCATAGAATTTTCCACACCCCACCAACTCTTGTTCGGCGAATTTCCGTCATATGATCATCTTCGCGTGTTTGGTTGTTTATGTTATCCTACTACGACCTCCACCTCTCCCCATAAGCTAGCACCTCGATCTACTGCTTGCGTTTTTCTCGGATACCCATCTTGACACCGTGGATACCGTTGCCTTGACCTCACATCTCGCCGCATAATTATCTCTCGCCATGTGGTGTTCGACGAAACCATCTTTCCATACAAGCCACCATCTACTACGACTACACCTCCGGCGACTTGCCTAGATATTTTCGATCCCACACCTATTCTACCTGTTGCACGCACTCGTTCCACTACTGTCCTACCTACTACAACTCACGTACCAGCTCAGCCCAACATGCATGATTTTCCCGGCCAGCAGCGCACCATGCATGCCTCACCAACATCAGCTCACGTACATGATCCAGCTACACATATGCATCCGCTCGATCCCGAGACGGAGGCACCCTCGCCTCCCGTGTCTACGCAGCCATCCCCACATGCGGCTACTGCTCCGACATCTCCAGTGCATCGCACACGCCAGCGCACTGGCCGCCTTCCACCGCCCATCGATCGTCTCAACCTCTCAACCACCGTTTCATCTCCTTTGCCTTCTAACTATTTGATTGCACTACGAGATCCCTCCTGGCGTGCTGCCATGCAAGAAGAGTATGACGCGCTCATGCACAACAAGACATGGGTACTTGTTCCACCACCCTCCGGCGCCAATATAGTCACGGGCAAGTGGATTTTTCAACATAAATATCATTCCGATGGCACCCTTGCCCGTCACAAAGCTCGTTGGGTTGTACGTGGTTTTCTCAACAACCCGGTGTCGATTTTGATGAGACCTTCAGTCCCGTGGTCAAACCCGCCACTATTCGTCTTGTGCTTTCTCTCGCCATTGGACAGTCTTGGCCTATTCATCAGCTAGACATTAAAAATGCCTTTCTCCATGGTCACCTTGATGAAGTGGTCTATTGTCAGCAGCCATCGGGTTTCATCGACCCAGCACATCCGCACCATGTTTGTCGACTTCTAAAATCTCTATACGGCCTCAAACAAGCACCTCGCGCTTGGTTCTATCGCTTTGCTACCTTCGCCAAGTCTCTTGGTTTCACCGAGTCTAAATCTGACACTTCACTCTTCATTTTCAAACGTGGTCGTGACATGGCTTATCTTCTCCTCTACGTTGATGATATTATTCTCACTGCCTCGACACCCTCCTTCCTTGCCTCTATCACTCATTCTCTCAGCAATGAATTTTATATGAAGGATTTAGGTCCATTACACCACTTTCTCGGTATTTCTGTATCACTTACACCTTTCGGGCTTCACCTCTCTCAGGAGCAATACATTCTCGACGTCTTGTCTCGCGCCGGCATGCGTGATTGTCATCCTGTACCTACACCCATTGATACTAAGGCTAAGCTTCCAGCCGATGCTGGTCCCCCTGTTTCGGATCCTTTCCTCTATAGGAGTCTTGCCGGCGCCCTACAATATGTAACTCTCACTCGACCTGAGATCTCGTATGCAGTCCAACAAGTTTGCCTTCGTATGCATGACCCTAGAGAGCCGCATTTCTCCCTTATCAAAAGCATATTGCGTTATCTCAGAGGTACACTACACTTTGGTCTTTCCATCCATTCTTCTTCCTCTCATAAATTGATTGCCTATTCGGATGCCGATTGGGCCGGATGTCCAGACACCAGACGTTTTACGTCAGGGTACTGCTTGTTTCTTGGAGATAACTTGATTTCTTGGTCTTCACGTCGTCAGACTACTGTGTCGCTCCAGTGCAGAAGCGGAATACAGAGTTGTCGCCACCGCGGTCGCCGAATCATGTTGGGTCCGTCAGCTGCTCATGGAACTTCACCGGCCTATTGACGATGCTACCATTGTGTATTGCGATAATGTGAGTGCGGTCTATCTCTCCGCTAACCCTGTGCAGCACAAGCGAACTAAACATATCGAGCTGGATATACATTTTGTACGAGAGAAGGTTGCACTTGGAGCCGTCCGAGTAGTACACATTCCGTCATCCTCACAGTTTGCAGATATTTTTACAAAAGGTTTGCCGACAGCACTCTTCGAGGAATTCCGATCCAGTCTTCACATCGGCGCTCCACCGAGTTCAGACTGCGGGGGCGTGTTAGAGTACCGTAAGGATATGCAGCCGGCCGCTGCCGCTGCCCTTCTTGGAGATCACGTTGGATACGTATTCAACATACCAAAGTTTGGTTAGCTGAGTTGTAATCGTGTTGATCACGTAACCTTGTACCTGTACTATATATACATGAGCAATGGAAATAGGAGGTGTGCGATTCAGCAGCCCCGTTCATATTATTTACACCTACAATCCAAAGAGGCCTTACATTGCTAAATTAAATTTGATTGTTTAGACATCTTATCTGAGAGTCATCCTTTGCTGCTGAAGAACAATAGAGAACGAAGTGCATTAGCACTGAACTAAATAAAACACGGCATATGGAGAAAACTAAAACTAGACAAAGGTCTAGAGAAAAAGATATTTTGCAGTTAGCAACCGCGTATTCTTTGCCAAACAAGAGTCTAGACTAGTGGCGGAGCTTGCAAAAGCATGATGGGGGGCAAAATGCTATATTTCAATAATTGGGTCGGCAAAACACACGAAACTTTCAAATTAAGTTGTCTCAAAAAATAGTCTTCACACATGTGCAATCTCTTGTGGGTGGGGGGTGGGGCCTGACATTCACTGAGCTCCGTCGTTAGTGTAGACCACTTATGTTTCAAGTGTGACATTAGTCAACTGGTATGGAAAGAAAATATCTTTGATTACCAAAATCTATGTTGGTAAGAACTATGAAAATGTAGCTAGATTATGGGTGAGCAACAACAAAATATGTGTTGTCATTACTATTACTTTTGCCCTTCGAACCGAATACTTTAGGAACTAGAGCATTTTTAGTATCAACAAAGCATGTACTGTATTTTGGATGAAGTCTACTTCATCTTCAATGTATTTGTTTATATATCCAGAAAAACAAAAAACAAAGGGAATTACTATTTCTAAATCGATTTAGAAATAGCTAAATATCGTTGGTACTCATGACCAGTCGGATAATGATATTCTCATCCCTAGGAACCTACACGACCTGGATCATATTGGATGATTCTTAGTATGGGCTCGGAAATAACTACTTCATGTTGTTAGACTTCATATCATGTATATACGTAGCAGGTACGATATAGTATACCGACCTATACATATACATTGTAAAGCCACGGTAGGGGCCTTTTCCTACCTTATATAAACACGTAAAACGATATGTCTGCGTCTCAGTTTTTTGCGAATATGAAAGGCTTCGGCTCTGAACTCGCAGCTGTCGGCAAGCCTGTAGACGAGGATGAGATAATAGGTTACATCACTAATGGTCTCGACTCAAGCTACAACTCAGTGGTGGCAGCTGTCAACAACAACAATGCTATCACCCTTGATGACCTGTATGCACAAATTTGTGCCTATGACATGCGTCGGACCATGCTGGAAACAACAGGACATGATGCTGCTTTTACGTCCTCCGCCAATGCTGCTCGCCGCTGACATGATGATGGGCGTGACAACTGCCCGCGTGGTGACCGCGGTGACCGTGGCGGCCATGGTCGCGGTGATCGTGGCTATGACTCTAACCGGCGCCAGGATCGACGTGATGGTGGAAGACGGGATGATCGTTGGGATACTAATCGCCGTGACGACGGTCGTCGAGATGATCGCTGGGATACCGATCGCCGTGATGGTGGTCGAAGAGACAGGGATGATCGCCGCGGTGATGGAGGACGTCGCCGTGGCCATGGACGCGCTCCCATACGTTATGTCAATGTCACATGTCAAATTTGCAAGATACATAGTCATCCTGTGTCGGACTGCTGGAGGCGTTTCAAGGATGATTCCAAGGACCGTGATGATGACTCCGATGGTGGTAGAAATAGAGATGACAAAGAAGGCAATGTTGCTGCTGCATGATGACGTGAAAGCACACGTTCGTTGGGAGACCCCAAGAGGAAGGTATGAAGCAGTGCAGCAGCAAGTTTTCCCTCAGTAAGATATCAAGGTTATCAATCCAGTAGGAGTAAGAAATCACTTCTGAAGGTTGTCATTGGCGCGCTGACGTGGAACCTGCACACAACACAATCAAACTACTTTGCCCCAACGAAACAGTGAGGTTGTCAATCTCACCGGCTTGCTGAAAACAAAGGATTAAACGTATGGTGTGGAAAATAGTGTTTAATTGCAGAGAATGAAAATGAACAATGATTGCAGTTGGTTGTATTATCAGTGTAAAATAATGGACCGGGGTCCACAGTTCACTAGTGGTGTCTCTCCATAAAAATAACTAACATGCTGGGTGAACAAATTACAGCTGGGCAATTAATAAAATATTGAGCGCATAACAATGTATATATATGACAAGATGACTACTATGATATTCAATTGGGCATTACAACATGATACATAGACCGTTATCCAACAGCATCTATGACTAATAATCCACCTTCAGGTTGACATCCGTGTTCCCCATTGGTATTAAGTTGCAAGCAACAGATTATTGCATTAAGTAAAGTGCGTAATGTAAACAATACAATTATTCTTAGACAAAGCATTGCTGTTTTACCCCTAGTGGCAACAGCACATCCACAACCTTAGAAGTTGTTGTCACTCTGCCAGATTACTGGAGACTGAACCCACTATCTAGCATAAATACTCCCTCTTGGAGTTAAAAGCATCTACATGGCCAAAGCATCTACTAGTAACGGAGAGCATGCAAGATCATAAATAACATATAAGATAGATTGATAATCAACTTGACATAATATTCAATATCTATCGGATCCCAACAAACACAACATGTAGCATTACAATAATATGATCTTGATCATGATAGGCAGCTCACAAGATCTAAACATGATAGCACATGGAGGAGAGACAACCATCTAGCTACTGCTATGGACCCGTAGTCTAAGGATGAACTACTCACGCATCACTCCGGAGGCAGGCATGGCGATGTAGAGCCCTCCGGTGATGATTCCCCTCTCCGGCAGGGTGCCGGGAAGAGCTTCTAAACCCTCCCGAGCTAGGGTTGACGACGGCGGCGTCTCTGGAACTTTTCATGGATAATGGCTCGGGTATTTAGGGTTTTCGCGTCGGGGGGATTATATAGGCGAAAGGGCGGTGGCTGGAGGCACCCGAGGGGGCCACACCACCCCACGGCGCGGCAGGAGGTGGGCCCGCGCCGCCCCATGGTGTGGCTGCCTCCTAGGTCGTCTCCGTCTCTCCTTTGGACTCCGTGTACGTGTTGGAAAAATAGGAGGTCCTGTCCAAGTTTCGTCCAATTCCGAGAATATTTCCAGAACAGCTTTTCTGGAATACAAAAACAGCAGAAAACAGGAACTGGCACTGTGGCATCTTGTTAATAGGTTAGTCCCAGAAAATGCATAAAATGCTATGAAGTGTATATAAAACATGTAGCAATTGGTATAATATAAACATGGAACATCAGAAATTATAGATACGTTTGAGACATATCACTGCCTATGGGGTTGACACAAACTGGTATCCAGATTCTAGAGCTACAGATCATATCACGGGTGAGCTAAACAAGCTTACCACACATGACAAGTACAAGGGGCGTGATCGTGTCCACACTGCTGACGACAAGGGTATGTCTATAAGTCATATTGGTCATTCAATGTTGCATACTCCCCATAGTAGTTTACATCTAAATAACATTCTTCATGTTCCAAGTGCATCTAAAAATCTCATATCTGTTCATAAGCTTACATTAGATAATGATGTCTTTCTTGAGTTTCACCCATACTTATTTTTGATTAAGGACCAGGCCACGCGAAGAATTCTATTTAAAGGTCCATGTCATGGTGGTCTCTACCCGCTAGTGCCATTGTCTACCGGGTCTTCCAAGCAAGCCTTCGTTACAATAAAGCCATCGTCTTCTACATGGCATCGCCGCTTAGGACATCCATCTTGTTTGTGGTGCAGCAAATTCTTAGGAAACATCAAATTTCGCATACTCCTGAAATAAATCCATATGTTTGTGATTCATGTCAACTAGCTACGAGTCATCAGTTGCCATATCCTGTATCTACCGGTGTTTCCACTGTTCCTTTGGAACAAGTTTTCTCTGATGTATGGGGTCCTGCACCTGCCTCTGTTGGCAAATACTTATATTATGTAAGTTTATCGATGATTTTAGTAAATTCACTTGGATCTATTTGCTTAAGAATCGTTCTGAAGTTTATCAAGTCTTTCTAAACTTTCAAACTTTGGTTGAGCGAAAATTCAATAGGAAAATAATTATCATGCAAGCTGATTGGGGTGGTGAGTATGAAAAACTCCACAGTTTCTTCCAGAAAATTGGTATCACCCATCATGTTTCATGTCCTCATGCTCACCAATAGAACGGTTCTGCTGAACGAAAACATCGTCGTATTGTTGAGGTTGGCCTTGCCTTACTTGCACATGCGTCCATGCCCTTGAAATTCTGGGATGAAGCCTTTCTTACAGCCACTTTTCTCATCAATCTACTTCCTAGTAAAGTAATTGGTTTTGAAACTCTGTAGAGCGTCTTCTTCAAACCAAACCCAACTATGAGTTCTTCGTATTTTTTGGTGTGCTTGTTGGCCCAATCTCCGACCCTACAATAAAAGAAAATTGGCTTATGGCTCCACACAATGTGTTTTTCTTGGCTATAATCCTCGTCATAAAGGAGTCAAATGTTTGGATATCAAAACTGGACGTGTCTATGTCTCTCGCGATGTAGTCTTTGATGAGAATGTGTTCCCTTTGGCTGCCTTACATCCTAATTCAGGTCGTCGCCTTCAAAATAACATCCTCTTGTTACCTCATGATACACCTACATCTACTAATGGGGATGCACTTGAGGATCATATGTCTTTACCTGTTATTCCTGTTGTTACTAACCATAACCAGGATAATGCCTCCTATGATGGTTCAGATGATAGTACTTCTGAAGATGATCACAGCAGTGAAAATTTCAGTCAAAACAATGAAGAACAAAATGCTATGCAAATGATTAAATAAGCAGTCAAGCCGATGTTGATTCTGCGCATCTCTCGGATCTGGAGCCCTCCGATCCCGAGGCAAATTCGCATGCAAATCCGCCAGTGGACAGCGACACGGATGCGGCGTCAGATTCGTCTGCCACCACCCTGTCTCCGTCCGCGCACATGTAGCAGGAAAGCGACGCTGCCCAGTCCAGCATTCCACGTTGCCGCAATCATCTCCATCCCGACACCACGTGATTTGATGCATGCAGAAGACAACGACGACGCCAGTCCGGTGCCTCCATGTCACCGAGACCCCCGTCTCCGTCTGAGGCTGGAGGGTTAGATTCCGATGCTGATTCTGGACCCCTGGGATCTTTGTGCCACTCCTCCTACTGGTTCTCCTGTGGCTGGGGTTCGCACTCGTCTTTCAAAAGGTATTAAACAACCAAAAGTTTTCAAAGATGGCATGTTCCCTATACTGTCAAGAAAGGTGTTGTTCGCTTTGGTATGCTTGCTTCTACAGATGAACCCCGCTCTCTTACTGAAGCTCTTGAGGATCCAAAGTGGCGCAAAGCAATGGGGAAGAGTATGATGCATTGCTTCAAAATAAAACATGGCACTTGTGCCGTGTAGTCACAATAAAAATTTGATTGATTGCAAATGGGTATATCGTGTCAAGAAAAATGCAGATGGTACAATTGATAGATATAAGGCTCGTCTTGTTGCAAAAGGTTTCAAACAAAGGTATGGAATTGATTATGAAGATACTTTCAGTCCTGTTGTTAAAGTTGCCACTATTAGAACTGTTCTGGCTATCTCTGTTTCTCGTGGTTGGAGTTTGAGACAGCTAGATGTCAAGAATGTTTTTCTGCATGGTGTTCTAGAAGAAGAAGTTTACATAAACAGCCACCTGGTTTTGAAGATCCAAATGCTCCTCATTATATTTGCAAACTTGATAAAGCTTTATATGGTTTGAAACAAGCTCCTAAGCATGGTATTCTCGACTCAGCTCCAAATTGCATGATTTAGGTTTCATACCGTCAAAGGTAGATACGTCTCTATTCCTTTATCAAAAGACATGTATCATATGTATATCTTGATTTATGTCGATGATATTATTGTGACAAGTTCTTCAGATCGTGCTATTTCTGCCTTGCTTCAAGACCTCAATGACAGTTTTCTATTAAAGATCTTGGTGATTTGCATTTCTTCCTTGGCATTGAGGTGAAGAAAATAAAAGATGGTCTGTCTCTAACACAGGAGAAATATGCCACAGAGTTACTTGAAAAGGCTGGTATGAGTCAATGCAAAGGTTTTCCTACACCCTTGTCTCCTTCGGATCCATTATCATTGGTTGAAGGAGATCCTCTCAGTTCTGAAGATAGTACAAGGTATCGCAGTATTGTTGGTGCATTACAACATCTTACACTTACAAGACCGGATTTGTCCTTTTCGGTTAACAAGATTTGTCAGTTTCTTCATGCACCTACTACAACACATTGGACAGTTGTTAAAAGAATTTTGAGATATGTCAAGGACACTGTTAAACTTGGAATTACGTTTCAGCCCTCTACATCTACTCTTTTGAGTGCTTTTTCAGATGCAGATTGGGCTGGTTGTATTGATGACAGATGATCCACTGGAGGTTTTGCAATATTTATAGGACCAAAATTAGTTTCTTGGAGTGCCAGGAAATAGGCTACAGTTTCACGCTCAAGTACAGAGGCAGAATATAAAGCTTTAGCAAATGCCACAGCTGAAATAATATGAGAATATAAAGCTTTAGCAAATGCCACAGCTGAAATAATATGGGTTGAAGCACTTCTTGGTGAGCTTGGAGTTCAGTTAAAAGAAAAACCTTGCTTGTGGTGTGATAACCTAGGTGCAACATATTTGTCTGCAAATCCAGTGTTTCATGCACGCACTAAACATATTGAGATAGATTTCACTTTGTTCGTGAACGAGTGGCAAACAAACAGTTGGATGTCAAATTCATTTCAAGCAAAGACCAAGTTGCTGATGGTTTCACTAAGGCTCTTCCAGTTAGCAATCTTCATGAGTTTAGGCGTAATCTAAATCTACAAAGATTTAGATTTAGGGAGGCTGTTAGACTTCATATCATGTATATACGTAGCAAGTACGGTATAGTATACCGACCTGTACATGTACATTGTAAAGCCACGGCAGGGGCCTTTTCCTACCTTATATAAACATGTATCCCGAGCCTCGGAGAGGCATCGGCTCCGCTACGTACTTTGACATGGTATCAGAGCACACGATCCCCAAGACCTAGCCGCCGCCACAAACCTCTCTCAAGATCTTCTTGATCGGAAACCACAAGATCTCACACGATCCTCTCGATCGGAAACCCTCACAAAGCCTCCCACGATCTTCTAGATTGGAAATCCCAAAACCCTGCCACGATCTTCTAGATCGGAAAACCCACACACCTTGCCACGATCTCTGATCGGAAAAACCTTCCCCAGCAGTCCCATGGCATCCTCCTCCTCGGTGACCCCGCTGACTGCTGCGTTGGGGAATCCTCCCTCGCAAAAGCTGACCAGGTCGAATTTTCTGTTCTAGAAAACCCTAGTCTCTCCCGCTCTACGTGCTGCTCAGGTTCAAGATCTTCTTGATGGAACCGAGGAGGCGCCAGCGAAGTCTCCGAGGTTGAAGATGAAGAGAAGAAGAAAATCATGGTTCCCAACCCTGCGTATGCAGCATGGGTCCCGAGGGACGCTACGGTGCTGAGTTGGATCATCAACTCGCTCTCACCAGAAATCCTTGCCCATGTCGTCGGTGTTGATTCGACAGCTGTTGTCTGGGCAATCATCACGGGTATGTTCAGTGCTGCCTCTCGGGCGAAGATCAATCATCTGCTAGGTGAGCTAAACAGCACGAAGAAAAACGATATGTCTGCGTCTCAATTTTTTGCGAAGATGAAAGGCTTCGCCTCTGAACTCGCAGCGGTCGGCAAGCCTGTAGACGAGGATGAGATGATAGGTTACATCACTAATGGTCTCGACTCAAGCTACAACTCGGTGGTGGAAGCCATCAACAACAACAATGCTATCACCCTTGATGACCTGTATGCACAAATATGTGCCTATGACATGCGTCAGACCATGCTGGAAGCAACATGACATGATGTTGCTTTTACGTCATCCGCCAATGTTGCTCGCCGCGGACGTGATGATGGGCGTGACAACCGCCCGCGTGGTGACCATGGCCGTTCTGCTGAACGCGGTGATCGTGGTGCACGGTGACCGTGGCGACCATGGTCGCGGTGACCGTGGCTATGACTCTGACCGGCGCTAGGATCGACGTGATGGTGGAAGACATGATGATCGCTGGAATACTGATCGCCGTGACGGCGGTCGTCGAGATGATCGCTGGGATACCGATCGCCGTGATGGTGGTCGAAGAGACAGGGATGATCGCCGCGGTGATGGAGGACGTCGCCGTGGCCCTGGACGTGCTCCCACACCTTATGTCAATGTCACATGTCAAATTTGCAAGATACATGGTCATCCTGCGTCAGACTGCTGGTGGCGCTTCAAGGATGATTCGAAGGACCGTGATGATGAGTCCGATGGTGGTAGAGATAGAGATGACAAAGAAGCCAATTGCTGCTGCCTATGGGGTTGACACAAACTGGTATCCAGATTCTGGAGCTACAGATCATATCACGGGTGAGCTAAACAAGCTTACCACACATGACAAGTACAAGGGGCGCGATCGCGTCCACACTGCTGATGGCAAGGGTATGTGTATAAGTAATATTGGTCATTCAATGTTGCATACTCCCCATAGTAGTTTACATCTAAATAACATTCTTCATGTTCCAAGTGCATCTAAAAATCTCATATCTGTTCATAAGCTTACATTAGATAATGATGTCTTTCTTGAGTTTCACTCATACTTATTTTTGATTAAGGACCAGGCCACGCGAAGAATTCTCTTTAAAGGTCCATGTCATGGTGGTCTCTACCCGCTAGTGCCATTTTCTACCGGGTCTTCCAAGCAAGCCTTCGTTACAATAAAGCCATCGTCTTCTACATGTCATCGCCGCTTAGGACATCCATCTTCGTTTGTGGTGCAGCAAATTCTTAGGAAACATCAAATTTCGCATACTCCTGAAATAAATCCATATGTTTGTGATTCATGTCAACTAGCTAGGAGTCATCAGTTGCCATATCCTGTATCTACCGGTGTTTCCACTGTTCCTTTGGAACAAGTTTTCTCTGATGTATGGGGTCCTGCACCTGCCTTTGTTGGCAAACACTTATATTATGCAAGATTTATCGATGATTTTAGTAAATTAACTTGGATCTATTTGCTTAAGAATCATTCTGAAGTTTATC
Source organism: Poa pratensis (assembly GCA_947311845.1). Lineage (NCBI taxonomy): Eukaryota > Viridiplantae > Streptophyta > Magnoliopsida > Poales > Poaceae > Poa > Poa pratensis. The sequence goes on from CAMZMU010000033.1 coordinate 79,056,108, forward strand.
AAGTCTTTCTAAACTTTCAAACATTGGTTGAGCGAAATTTCAATAGGAAAATAATTACCATGCAAACTGATTGGGGTGGTGAGTATGAAAAACTCTACAGTTTCTTTCAGAAAATTGGTATCACCCATCTTGTTTCATGTCCTCATGCTCACCAACAGAACGGTTCTGCTGAACGAAAACATCGTCATATTGTTGAGGTTGGCCTTGCCTTACTTGCACATGCGTCCATGCCCTTAAAATTCTGGGATGAAGCCTTTCTTACAGCCACTTTTCTCATCAATCTACTTCCTAGTAAAGTAATTGGTTTTGAAACTCCTGTAGAGCGTCTTCTTAAAACCAAACCCAACTATGAGTCTCTTCGTATTTTTGGGTGTGCTTGTTGGCCCAATCTCCGACCCTAAAATAAAAGAAAATTGGCTTATCGCTCCACACAATGTGTTTTTCTTGGCTATAGTTCTTGTCATAAAGGAGTCAAATGTTTGGATATCAAAACTGGACGTGTCTATGTTTCTCGCGATGTAGTCTTTGATGAGAATGTGTTCCATTTGGCTGCCTTACATCCTAATGCTGGTCGTCGCTGAAAGGACAAGGATGTCGCCTAGAGAGGGGGGGTGAATAGGCGATTTAAAACTTTTCCGGTTTAGGCTTGATAAATGCGGAATAAAACTAGGTGTTTTTAATTTAACAAGCATACAACCTAAATATACTAGATTCACCTATGTGCAACAACAACTTATGCTAAGCAAGACAAGTAACAAGGTGATAGCGAGATATAATACTTCAAGCATGAAGGCTATCACAATGTAAAGTGCATAAGTAAAGAGCTCGGGTATAGAGATAACCGAGGCACGCGGAGACGATGATGTATTCCCGAGTTCCTCCTTTTTAGGGGAGTACGTCTCGTTGGAGGGGTGTGAGTTTCAAACTCAAGACGCCACAAATGGCCTCACCCTATTCTCCGATGAACCTCGCACAAAAGCTCGGTTCACCTTCCACTATTGATTTCCTTTTGGGCGGAAATCAAGTCCCTTACAACAATCTTGAGGCACAACCCACAAAAGGATTGGGAGCTCCCAAGTGACCATAAAAGGTCTCAAACACCACAATGGCGTCTAGGGTCCAACGACCCAAGAGTAACAAGCTCACGAACTTTCACTTCCACGAATCCTCGTGGAGAGAGCAAACCGATGCAACAAAATGCAATGGCAAGAACACAAGAAGTGCTCAAGTAATTCACTACCAAATCCCACCAAAAGCAACTAATGCTTGTGGGGGGAGAAGAGAGGAAGAACAAAGAAGAGAACCACACAAGAACTTCAAGATCAAGATCTACTAGGTTCCCCTCACTTAGAGGACAGATGGATTGGTGAAATTGTAGATCTAGATCTCCTCTCACTTTCCCTCAAAGATATGCAAGAATCATGGGAGGGATTGAGAGAGGGGCAAGCTTTCCAAGGTCAACAATGGTGGTGGGGGGGGGGAGAGAGAAAAAACGTGCTGCTGAAAAGATTAGTCTCTTTGGGGAAGAAGGGGCCTTTTATAGGACCCCCTAAAAATAGAGTCGTTGCAGGAATTTTACACCGGAGACTCCTGCCTGAGGGATCGGAGACTCCGGACAGTCTCCGATGACACTCCGGACCGAGTCCAGTACGCGACACCATCAAAGACTTAGCCGATTTTTCGACAGACCGGAGAGAGACCAGAGACTTTGCCCTGAGACCGGAGACTCCGGTCTGCAGGCCGGAGACTCCGGCCTAAAAATTCCTTCAGCAACTCAGCAAACAGAAAATCCCATAACTTTTTCATCCAGACTCCGTTTTTGATGATCTTGGGCTTGTTTCGAAGATAATCACAAGCTCTACAAGATCATGCACATAAACATCATAGTACATTATGTGAGGAGGAAAACAAGAAGAGATTTTGACCGCTCTTAGAAAAGACAAACCGGTAAAACCTCCAACATAAATAACGCAACAAGATATTCATATGAAATACGTTTTTGATGAACAAGAGCTTGGCATGAAGATGAACCAAGCTCTAGTTCCTCACATGGATAAAAACCAAATAAGAACCAAGAAAGATGATATGCCAAGTATGCAAAGGTTTGAACTCTCCACAAAGATGCGATCAAGTTACTCACTTCAGAGCCCCTCTTGATAGTACGCCGTCTATCTTATAACCCGGTCTCCCACTAACACCATGAGACCGATAAAATAGAAACCCTATCAAGATCATACCTTTGCCTTGCGCATTCCACTTGAGCTAGATGATGAAGATCTTGACTCCCTCAAGTTGGAACACTTTTCTTGATTGCGCTTGCTAGCACATGCTTGATGAAGACTTCTCCAAATACTCCCCCATACACCAAGATGGGAGAGCCTTGCTAATCTCCGTCTTCATGAATCTACTTGCACTTCATCTTCTTATCTTGATATATATGATGGCTTGGAGATAACATGAATGTTCACTCAATCTTCTTTTCCAATCCATGCTTGCAATAAGCTCAACTCTTCACATGACCATTCTTCATATAAACCCTTGGATAGAACCTTGGTCATCATATAAGCTTCTAGAGTCCAACACATGAACTCCAATCTTTTCCCATGGACAAGACAATAAGGATATCTCAATGCAAACATTAGTCCATAAGGATTGTCATTAATTACCAAAACCACACATGGAGACACCATGCACTTTCAGTCGCCTTCGAAATGACATCCTCTTGTTACCTCATGATACACCTACATCTACTAATGGGGATGCACTTGATGATCATATGTATTTACCTGTTATTCCTGTTGTTACTAACCATGACCAGGATAATGCCTCCTATGATAGTTCAGATGATAGTACTTCTGAAGATGATCACATCAGTGAAAATTTTAGTCAAAATAATGAAGAACAAAATGCTATGCAAGGTGACGAAATAAGCAGTCAAGCCGATGTTGATTCTGCGCATCTCTCGGATCTAGAGCCCTCCGATCCCGAGGCAGATTCGCATGCAAATCCGCCAGTGGACAGCGACAAGGATGTGGCATCAGATTCGTCTGCCAGCACCATGTCTCCGTCCGCGCACATGTAGCAAGAAAGCGACGCTGCGCAGTCCATCATTGCCATGTCGCCGCAATCATCTCCATCTCTGACACCACGTGATTTGATGCATGCACAAGACAACGACCACGTCCAGTCCGGTGCCTCCATGTCACCGACACCCCCGCCGTCTTCGTCTGATGCTGGAGGGTCAGATTCCGATGCTAATTCTGGACCCCTGGGATCTTCTGTGCCATCTCCTGCTACTTGTTCTCGTTTGGCTGGGGTTCGCACTCGTCTTTCAAAAGGTATTAAACAACCAAAAGTTTTCAAAGATGGTACTGTTCCCTATACTGTCAAGAAAGGTGTTGTTCGCCTTGGTATGCTTGCTTCTACAGATGAACCCCGCTCTCTTACTGAAGCTCTTGAGGATCCAAAGTGGCGCAAAGCAATGGGGGAAGAGTATGATGCATTGCTTTAAAATAAAACATGGCACTTGGTGCCGTCTAGTCACAATAAAAATTTGATTGATTGCAAATGGGTATATCGTGTCAAGAAAATTGCAGATGGTATCATTGATAGATATAAGGCTCGTCCTGTTGCAAAAGGTTTCAAACAAAGGTATGGAATTGATTATGAACATACTTTCAGTCATGTTGTTAAAGTTGCCACTATTAGAAGTGTTCTGGCTATCTCTGTTTCTCGTGGTTGGAGTTTGAGACAGCTAGATGTCAAGAATGTTATTCTGCATGGTGTTCTAGAAGAAGAAGTTTACATAAAACAGCCACCAGGTTTTGAAGATCCAAATGCTCCTCATTATATTTGCAAACTTGATAAAGCTTTATATGGTTTGAAACAAGCTCCTAAAGCATGGTATTCTCGACTCAGCTCCAAATTGCATGATTTAGGTTTCATACCGTCAAAGGCAGATACGTCTCTATTCCTTTATCAAAAGACAGGTATCATTATGTATATCTTGATTTATGTCGATGATATTATTGTGACAAGTTCTTCAGATCGTGCTATTTCTGCCTTGCTTCAAGACCTCAATGACAGTTTTGCTATTAAAGATCTTGGTGATTTGCATTTCTTCCTTGGCATTGAGGTGAAGAAAATAAAAGATGGTCGGTCTCTAACACAGGAGAAATATGCCACAGAGTTACTTGAAAAGGCTGGTATGAGTCAATGCAAAGGTTTTCCTACACCCTTGTCTCCTTCGGATCCATTATCATTGGTTGAAGGAGATCCTCTCAGTTCTGAAGATAGTACAAGGTATCATAGTATTGTTGGTGCATTACAAATATCTTACACGTACAAGACCGGATTTGTCCTTTTCGGTTAACAAGATTTGTCAGTTTCTTCATGCACCTACTATAGCACATTGGACAGCTGTTAAAAGAATTTTGAGATATGTCAAGGACACCGTTAAACTTGGAATTACGTTTCAGCCCTCTACATCTACTCTTTTGAGTGCTTTTTCAGATACAAATTGGGCTGGTTGTATTGATGACAGACGATCGACTGGAGGTTTTGCAATCTTTATAGGACCAAACTTAGTTTCTTGGAGTGCCAGGAAACATGCTACAGTTTGACGCTCAAGTACAGAGGCAGAATATAAAGGTTTAGCAAATGCCACAGCTGAAATAATATGAGAATATAAAGCTTTAGCAAATGCCACAGCTGAAATAATATGGGTTGAAGCACTTCTTGGTGAGCTTGGAGTTCAGTTAAAAGAAAAACCTTGCTTATGGTGTGATAACCTTGGTGCAACATATTTGTCTGCAAATCCAGTGTTTCATGCACGCACTAAACATATTGAGATAGATTTTCACTTTGTTCGTGAACGAGTGGCAAACAAACAGTTGGATATCAAATTCATTTCAAGCAAGACCAAGTTGCTGATGGTTTCACTAAGGCTCTTCCGGTTAGAAATCTTCATGAGTTTAGGCGTAATCTAAATCTTTGTAAAGTTTAGATTAAGAGGGCTGTTAGACTTCATATCATGTATATACGTAGCAGGTATGGTATAGTATACCGACCTGCACACGTACAATGTAAAGCCACGGTAGGTAATTTAAAATTTTGAAAACAGTATGTAAAAGTTTCAAAAAATTCTAAAAAAAAATCTGGACGTACCTAATACCGTATCCTACAATTGTGCAAAGTTTCAACCCGAAATTATTTGTATTTTAGGCTACGTAAAAAAGACAAATTCTGATAAGATTTGGAGGTGTACTGTTCACACACGAGATCTATCATTTTGTCTTTTCTATGTAGCGTGGAATACAACGTATTTTGGATTAAGATTTTGCACATTTGTAGTATATATTTATAGCTACACCTACATATTTTTCAGATTTTTTTTGGAACTTTAAAATTTGTATTTCGAATTTTCAAATTAAAGGGCTATATGTAGCCCGGGCTACAAAACACCCCTCTCCCTTTTCCTACCTTATATAAAGACGTATCCCGAGCCTCGAGAGGCTCCGCTACGTACTTTGACACATGTCACATGAAAAAATATGCAAAATTAACTAATAAATAATATTGGCAAGATGTATTTCCGCACTTACCTATTGACTCAAGGTTCATAGGAAGGGGAACCACACGTAGTGGGATGTAGGCTTCAATTGTTTTCGGTACTTTTTCACTACGTCTTTTTTTTTATCGGCTCGACACGTTATTAACATGTAAAGACAACCACAATGTAGTCAGCAAGCACACCATAAGTCAAAGGGTGCAACTTAAGTTTTACAACATACATTGTGGAGGTTCATCTTAAGGGAATCTTCTTAAAGGCATAAGCTTATGGTTGTACACAAGGAATAAAAAACTGTTTTACTCTTTGATCTCTCTTCCATATAGCAATATGACAAAACATGTTGATCCCATCTTATGACTAAATTTTATCTTATAAATTATGGAGAATTTCATAGGACAAGCGGGACCTAGCTTATGAAAAAACCTCACCATAAACATTACAGATGCCCATAAATAGATTGTTTTTTTAGAACTTGCACCCCCTTTTATTCAACTCTCAAAGTTATAGTAATACAAATGCCTACTGGTGGATGAACAAGCCATCGTATGGTGACCAACTTCTAAGCTTGCAGAAAACTTAGCTAGCCTATGAGACTCCTTATTCGACCTAGCTTCTACCTTTGAAAACAAAAGCGATGTCATCGAAATATCTTCCCCTTGCTTGTATCTCCACAACAATCTGCATCTAAGATGGTCTTGAACTCTTGATGTATCATGCATAGTGTTAAATAACTCTCAGGCAATCACTCGCCATTCAGACTCTCCTTATCAACATATCAAGCGACCGCCATCACTTCTCGGACAACAATGGTCCATGCATACAATCCCTCCCCCCGTCCCTCACGTCGCCCCTAGAGGGCGACCTGGGGGAAACCCTAGCCGCCACCGCTAGGTCTCCCTTCCCAGCCACTTCCTCTCCGCCATTGCCGCTGGCTTCATCGCGGTCGCGGCGGCCCCTCCCTCCAATGGATGCGTGGGGAGATTCACGGCGCGTGTGGGCGGGCTCCCCCTCGTCGACAGCTTGCTTGGCGACGGCGTCTTCGCACGTGGGATCTAGATGGATCTCCTCCTTGGATGCCGGCGGCTCGGCTTGATATGTGGCCATCAGCCCAATCCGCCCAAGGCTGCTGATGGCGGCATGACGAGGAGGGCATGGTGGAGAAGCTGGTCCGGATCAAGGTGGGCGTGGGACTGGTGGAAGGCTCTGGCGGCAGTCGGAACCATCGACGGCTGGGCGTCGTAACCTTGTTAAAGGCGTTGGAGACGTAGTTCTCGATCCCGCCGAAATCGCTCCTAGGGAAACCCTAGGCCCTTCCGGGTCGGACATTGGGGACGCATAGCGTCGTTCTCCTCCTTGGAGGCAACGTGTGGGTGTTGGACCTGGCTTGTGGGACCAGTGATAGATGTTGGTGCTCGAGAAGGTGGTGCGGTGTTGTATCTACACAACGACGATGGCGAGTCTCGGCGGCGTGGCGCTGCAGGGTCTTGGCGACGAACGCGGGATGATGGACGCGCGCAGGGTGGGGCGTTGTCTGGCGTCGTGGCCCACTCTTTGTTGAATAAATAAAATAAAAGTCGTATGCATCTCTGGGTAGCTCCCATTTCGAGAAAAAAAATCACCTCCGATTCAGTTATTATGTCCTGAACAGATTGTTTTTTTGAGAGAATGGCCTGAATAGATCAATGGATTGATCCGTCCTGGTACACAATGATCTCCCGCCTGGCCCATGCCCGTCAACCTGCTCAGACAACGTTACCAGGCGCGGCCCACCAGAAATTCCCCTCCTAATCCACCGATTACGCCCCACCCTCTGTTTTTCCTGCTCTGCTCTCTCCTCCGGCAACGATGCCACCGCCGAGCTCGAACCCGCTGGACCCGTGTTCCAGACCGTCGCCGCCTTCTCCCGCCGCCTCCTCATCGCCCCCGACACCTCTCCCGACGACCTCTGTCTCCGCCCCCTCCTCTCACTATCCCTCTCCCCGCCCCCGCCCCCGCCCCCGCCGCCAGAGGTCCTCAAGGCAAGCTCTCTCCCCGTTTCCTCTTCCGTTTCTCTGGACGAAGGGGCCACTCGTCATGTGTTCGATTGAATGCGCAGGAGAAGGATGCGAAGGTCGCGCCCCTGACGAAGGAGGAGGTCGGCCGGTCCACGTGGATGCTGCTCCACACCATCGCCGCGCAGGTGCTCGGTCTTTTACTGGCTCTGTCATTGTGAGTAGCACACGGAAGTTCACAAATTGGCTTAGCTACCAGTCTTTTTTCGTATTAGTAATGTAGCATGGGTCGTGAATGTGGATGTTCTCCATGGATGCATTTGTGTACATTAGTCACGGTGTATTTGTGGATAAGCTAACCATTCAATTCGAAGCATCAATGCTTTACATCGATTTGCTGCCCCACTTAGTTCTCTAATTGCGTTTTGTTTACTTGGGTTTCAGTTCCCTGATGCACCTACTAGGCAGCAGAAACGGGATGCTAAAGAGCTGGTAAGCATGACAGACAACTTAGCTTTCTTTAGAGTTGCAGCAGATGATTTAGGTATACAAGTAAAGTCCTATTATGAGGAAAATTATGGGTTTCGGAAGATGAATGGAAACTTTGCAGGTACTAGTTATCTACTGTCATGGCTAAATACAAGAACATTGCAATTCAGACATTGATGTTTTGTTACATGTTTAGCTGGAGAAGTATCTGCATGCTTATACTTGATAAAATCACCTGTAACAGATTTGTTGAAATCAATGATTGTATTGTTCTTTAAGTGGATCAATAAATACCTGTGCAATTTGTTTCGCTTATCCATTTTTAATAAGTGTGCCTTCTGATTGGTTACCATGACTCTGAATGGTATCATGATGTATGACCATTGAGTACTACTAAATCTATCTATCTTGAATACTTGTGTAATTAGTTTTTATTAAAAACAAGATCAAGGGGAACAAACAGAAATACACTTTTCTCATCCTGAAGATTTCCCTGCCCCACATCTCATTTTCCCTTGCTTATTTTTGCAGTCCATGCAAAAATAACATTTCTTCCTGTTTGCATGTTCAGATGGCTTTAATTTCTAGACTGTACCCTTGCAAAGAATGTGCTGATCACTTCAAGGAAGTTTTGAAGTAAGCAATGCCGTCTAGCCTCTTGTACAAATTGTGTTGCCCGTTTTAGTAGTTTGATTCATGAGATACGTTTGCATGTTGCAGGCTTTGTTCTTGTTGAAAATTTGGCATTTGATGAAGTATTAATTAATGAATGTATCTTTGACCGTTTGCTGCTTTATGACTTGCTACGAGAATATGACATGAGGACTAGGAATGCATGTTTCTTTTGCAATATCAAACTGTGCATATGAATGTTGATTATGAAGTTTTACATCCATGCATTTGTCTGTCAGAGTTTGCAACATCTTTACCTTTAGGTTATATGAGGGGCATTTAGGATCAAACTTTTAGTACGCGCTTTAGGGTCCTGTTCGCAGAAACATATGATAACTGACCACGGGCATAGATAAGACAATTCTGCATGATGATCCAATGTCTGTTTATCTGTTTTAAACTCATTTTATCAACAGCCAACATGCGAAGCGCATGAATTGTTCGTCACTTTGTTTCCTAGAAGCTTGCATAGCGTAAAACATTTCATCGTCACTGTGTAACATATGTTCCAACAGTGGTTGTCCCATTATTGTTGTTTTATTACTTTCTTGTGTCCCTCAACGTAATAACCGTAGGCTATTCTCTCTCACAAAAGTATGAAACTGACTTCTTATGCTTTTTTTTCAGAGCAAATCCTGTTCAAGCAGGATCTCAGGCTGAATTCTCTCAGTGGTTGTGCTATGTACACAATGTGGTTAATCGAAGGTGAGGCAATAGAGGCAACTTCAGTGGTCCCTTAGAAACTATCTCAAAGTATTAGTATATGTTAATGTTTTTCTATTTTCACTGGAAAGACAAAGTCTCAGGACACAAAGAGGAAAATTAGAGCAGTATATCAGTGTTTTCTTAGGAATGCAGTAATATCGTCTGTGCTCCTTTTCTTATCATAAACGTAGATGTTCTCATGCACAACATCAGGTTTTGCAGAACAGTACACCCTCCTCTGATGAGACCATTCTTATGAGCTGCTCATCTGAGCGTTTTGTGGTTGTATTTTGCAGCCTTGGAAAAACAACATTTCCTTGCCAGAGAGTAAATGCACGGTGGGGCAAGCTCGATTGCCCTGAACGCGCGTGTGACCTAGAAGGCTCCAACGACATCATGCCGAATCGATGACATTGCCGAGGAATCCTTCTAAAATATATCTCCGCCAGTAACAATTTTAAACCGCTATTGGATGGGCAATACTAGGAGGATAAGGAAAAGAAAATTCAGGACAATACCGATGTATTATTGTTTACCTTCTCCATCTTGTCCCTGGCGAATGTAATACTAGTATATGCCATCTGAACTTGGCCGTTGGTATGGCGTTCTTGTACAGTTTCACCATCTTTACAGTGATGGAATTTCCTATGATCTATGAAGATTTTGGTGAAGTTGTGTCGGTTATGTGGATTTACTAGAGTCTGGTGTCTGAAGCCTGATGCATTCAATTCCCCTATCTGTACAGGAGTCTGTGCACCCTGTATCACTGAAAATCCTTGAAATAGGGCACGCTATGCTCACAAGATTGCTTAAAAAAATTGTGGAGAAAAAGAGGCGGCATATATTCAAGGGCAAAAACACCTGCAAGGGCTTGGCAATCAATGAGAAGTGCAGGTCTGACGGAGGAATGCATGGAGGCCATTTCCTGCACCCTCCTCGGTGTTGACGAGACATAAATTCTGGCCGTGTTATCACACCATTTCTTTAATCCCATGCTGACATGCACATGAAAGTTACATCATGGATTGCATGGACCCGTCTTTATCTATTTTACAGGCTGCCCGAAGGAAGCAAAACCAAAACGAACGCCGGTGCTGAAGCATCATTCTGAAATTCTCAAGGGATCATCGCCGTGCAGGGGAGAGAAAGAGATCGACGGCAACATGAAGGGCCGCACCGTCCTGGCTCTGCTCGTCGCCGCGCTCGTCGGATGGAACCTGTTGCTCGGAGCCTCCAAGTCCGCAGGTACGCACGCAACAAACGTCGCTCTGCCGCTTGCCCGTCTTCGTCTTCTGTTGCCTTGTAGCTTTGTTCAGGAGATTCCTATTCTTTTGGTCCTTGTGTGGCGTAAGGTTTAGAGAGAGAAGTGTATAGCTCTAGGCTTTAGCAGCAGCTATCTGGTACGGTGTCGGTGCTTGGTTCATGGTTTTGATGATGGATCTTTGAAAACGTCCTGGATTTGGTGATGCTCACAGTTCAACGTGATAATTATTCATCTATTTTCTGGAGTTCTCTTCCCTGTAACTGTACCACTTGAGGTATATATGTTTGGTCGAAAATAAAGCATGGTCTCCAAAGTTGTCTCCATAGGTCCAATAGGCTGTACGAGCCATGAGTTTGCTTGGGTCGCTTCTGATGTCTTCAATTCTCAGTATGTAGGTTCAGAGCTGTTTTACTTTAAGTAAGGAATGATAGTATATGGCCTATGCCTTGACATCTTAACTGCAATGCAGACCCGGCCTACGGAACTGTTCAGCTAAACGGCAGGAGACTCAAGGTGTGTACTTTAAAAAAGAACCTGAAAAATGTACTCCTTCTCATAGATCAGAATAAGCAACTCTGATGGAAGAACACCTGAAGACAGTGTTCCTGGATGTCGTTTTTTCAGGAAAGTATACATACTATTACTAACAGAAGCTTGCAAGACGTGAGGGCTGATGACTATCAACCTGTTGACCCAAGTCCAAGCTCCAAGGCGAGTATCAAGCCCGGTCCTATTGAGCATGGAACTCCTCTTTTTCCTTATGTCCCAGGGTACCCGCCTCCTGCTCAGGGCCCTGCTTCTCCTGGCGCTTAGCTGAAACCTGAAATGCTCCAAAAGCGATACCTGAAGAAGAGAACCACTGTAAGCCCAAATTCTTATGTGATGTTCTGTTATTCAGGTTTCGCGGTGCGTCAATCATATGCTCGTTTACTAAGTATACTTGAATGGTGCGTGTGTTGTTTGATGTATGTGGGATCGCCTGTTTCCTTTTGTTTTTGTCGGTGGTCATTTAGGCAACTGCTTAAATCTTGAGGGCATGCCTTCTAGATTGGATTTGGTAACAGCATTCTTCTGTGCCACCTAGGTAAGATCCAAAGTTATTGTCTGTAAATGATATTGTATAACTACAGTTGCAATCAGAACTGATTACTGAACTCTCGTGTGACGTTTGTGCCTAGTTAAATCAGTCATCCAGTTTGCAGCGATCATAAGTTTGGAATTTTAGTTTCAATTGCCTATGTAACTCACTCATGTAAGCCTTTTTAGACGGCCCTATTTGGAATTGGAACACGAGATTTAATTTACGGTATCTAGCTATTTCTTATATTCATCTACTTATTCTATGTATTTTTAGTATGGGTATCAGGACTTATATATAGAATCCTGGAATAGGGTATTCCAGGTAAGGTTAGGAGCCCTTTAGCTTTGGTAGGTATGATGAGAATTGAGAAGGACGTCTGGTTAGTACTGCAAGTCATTTGCCGAGACACTTTGCAAACACTATTAGCCGGTCTAGTATGCAACCATGTGTTGGTTACATTTTGCACAATCACCTACCGTTGCCATACCCTCGTGCGTATTATATGACATTCTATTGACCACATGCTGATTCTTTTATTCCTGATTTGCCTTAGAAACTAAGCATGATGAGCTAATTAGCAAACAAAGCATACCACCTGTCTCTACTCTCTTGGCAACTTCCTGCACGCATGCGCCCAAATGTATCGCATATTTGACTTAAGTGATACTAGTACAGTATCATCAAGCTGCAGTTCAGTTGATGTGAGTGCAACTGCAAAGGTCAACAAAACTTAGTTTGTCATTTCACTTCTGTCTAAACATTGTCAAAACAAGATGTCACTTAGCCGACACCAGAGAGAAGAAATATAGCATGATTAGCTTCTTATTTAGAAGTTCAAGTAGGCACACGATACTTGATATGCTGCTGAAGTGTGGTGTTAGCTTACCTATATCTGATGTAATCTTCTATTTAGTAGAACTGGTTGTTGGGATTTCCAGGATTGCTTTCAACTTAAGATCAGACAAGCAGAACAAACTAACGGTGATAGACTGATGGTTCCCCTTATACCGTTCTCTTCCTTTCAAGCTTTATTCACTTGTCCCACCGACATAGAGACGTCACACAATATCATATGATGCATTCTATGATACATGTCACTGTTTTGTCTCACGAAACTAATATTTGTGAAAAGTAAATTTGACGACAGACGTCTTCTTGAAATGACTTTGGTCGTCAAAGGCATGTTCTGTTGGACTTGAGAATGCGTACTCCACATCCAAAGCATGTAGAACTAAACATGCACATTACCTGCCAGGGCACATCCCGGTCTTAATCTTATAAAAACGACAGTGTTGATTCACACGCAGAGAAAAGAATCAAAGTAGCATCAGCGACTTGGATAAGCTAGTGACATGGGACCTAATCACCAAGCATCACTGGCAACAACTTTGATTACCATCATGAGTCGTCATGACATGCATGTTCCTTCTGTTCCAAGGTATAAACCCATCAGCATTCTAGCTAGTTATAGTCTACATGCCCAATTCATCCACCACTATGGATCTTTTTACGAGAAATTAGTCGTGCATGCATCATGCATCCTCTTGTTCGTCTACTAGGCACTGAGCTTCAGTTACCTCTCCACTGACAGCCTTCATCCCATATTGCTTTGAGGCTGAGTGACTGTATCATTATTATCATGCTTATTAGGTGACACATACTTTCAGACTTTCAGTGATAGGACTATTACTACAAACAGCCTAGCTAACAATTAAGCATCGTTAGTGGACAATCATTGTGGTTGAATACCGGTGTTAAGACTCAGCCATCGCAAAATGGCTCTTCGCTGACACCTTAGCTGCTAATGGCGACGCATGGTTAGACTTGGAGCGAAAACCGAGGGTGCTGTTTCTTTCAACAGTGTTCTACAGTAGCAGGGGTTGTTCAGGAGCTGTTAGGTTTGCGCTTTGCAGTGACATTTTTCCAAACCGTGGCTTCGACGCGGTACGATTCTTTTTCAAGAACATGACGCGGTACGATTCTTTTTGTAACTCATAAACGGACATTTCGTGTGGCGTACATCTGAAGTTCCCTTTGGGAAATAGTCGCTATTTATCCTCTTCAGTCCTCTGACATGCCATTTCATGTCCTTCTAAAAAATGACATTAGTTTCTGCAAATGAAGTCAAATCACCTTTCATTTTCTAAGCCGTTATGTTTTCATTTTTCTTTTGTTACGTATTATATCAGTAAGAAAGTTTTGATGCATATGTCCATGATAACCATGATGTATATGTTATGCTGTAACTAATACGTTATACGACCAATTATATTTGATAAGCTTATGACAGATGACATAAAGATTGCATTACTCCGTTCGTTCATGAGAGCTTTAAAAATGGAAAGTGGATTTCGCTTTGACAAATTCTTAAGTTTCAGAATATAGATTCTAAAACAAGTCAATCCACTACTTTCTATCAGTCATATTTGAAGCAAACTGCTTCTTAGCATTCTCTGAGTGCCCCATTTCCCCAAATAAGCAAAGTTATCATGAAGACTAGCGAATGGAGACTTCCTTGCCAGGAACTGAATCAATTCAAAAGAATAAACTGCAGCACTGAATCCCAAGCTTGTGAGACCTCACTCTGAAGTTATATTCAAATGCAATTATGCACAGATCCTTTCTAAGCATGGAATATGGCAACTGCAAGCAAAGTGCTGGCAATACAGAACAAGAATAACGACTTGCCCATCGCTACAACTTATAGATAAAGACAACTGTCTCAATTTTTACAAATTTTGGGACCATTTAAATTCTGCAAGGAAACGTAAGCAAAATAAGCATTCTCGGCACACGCTTAGCTGTTGAGTTGCACGCCGCGATGCCTCTTATCTGAAATTCTGGATCGAGCAATCGTCCTAGTCACGGTGCGTCGACGCAAAGGCAAATGTATCATAGACAATTATGCCAGCCATGCCCCAGGTTTAGCCAGTAGAGTTGTTATTCCTTTGGCAGTAGTCAGTGTTAAGTCATGTGCTCTTGAGAGATACTCATATCCTCTTTATTTTTCCTGGATGCTTCCTCTGCTTTGATAGTGCAAAACTTGTGGGTTCTAGTCTGTGCCTGTGTTCTCAAACCACTCACCAAAATGATAGTACATCAGAGTTAAATGTTCCTTCCTAATTTCTCTGTAAGGCACTAATATACAGTGCAACTGTACCATTTTGTTGTACTCCCTAAGCAGCAACTGGTCAGTACATCAAAGCGTAACTTACTGGCTACTATTACTTGCTAGTACTACGTACATTTGGCTTGTTGTCATGGACATATGCTAATCAATGCCGTAATGCATGGTCCTGGAGCTTCATTTGGCTTGTTTGGTATTCACTGTTCTTCTATGCTGAACCTGCTGCACCAGTTAGCAGCCAGTGAGCAGAAACACTGCTGTGATTTCATAGCAGAAGCCCCAGTCCTCTCCACCAACCAATCAACAGTCAGTACTCGCTGCCTCAATAACTGCAATCTACTCCTAAAACCTTCTACACGAGCTAACCAGCACAAAAGGTCCAGCTGTACTAAGATTCTGCAGCTTTATCTATACTGTGTGGAGCATCGGTCTGTCAGATAGGAGTGACCTTTGTACACACATTTGCACATGGCCAATTGCTAATGTGATATGCATTCACAGACTAATTAATTAAGCAAAACTCTGATCAGGGAGAGAACATATGTCTTTGGGAAAGTTGATATACTGTTCCAATCTGTAAATTAAAGAAGACACGGTGTGACCCCATGGCTGATTAAAAAGTGCATATAGAAAAAATGGAGTAGATCCTCCTTAGAAGCAAAGGGGAGAGAGGACAAGGAAAGGTATTGCAGAGGGAGCTGTGTGGCGTGGGGGGCTAACGAAGCTTAATTTGCAAATAATAGCCCCTTTTAAGGGCCCTCAAGCTGCTGCCTGCTGGGTTTTGGAGCCTATTTTATCAGTAGCAGCTGAAGATCGAGCCGGAGGCAGGCAGGCAGGCCGGCCGGATTTTCTCCTGCCAATTAAGCTTCTCGTCTCTGTCTGTCCGCTGCACTGCGTTTCTTAACGCAGGTACTACTGAAACCTCCGCGCCTACTCAGAATTCAGATCTCGTCTTTGCTTACTGTAATTTTAGCAGTTTTGATTTGTCTCGGTTTTGTTTGGAATATATCTTTGCGATTCCCCATCTCGTTCTTTTCTCGTATATATATTGCGTGCCGCTCGCCATTGCTGCATCGATCCGTTGTTTCCTTGTCTCTAATTAAACCATCTCCGTACCTTGTGAACTGAAATCATGCATTGCATTGCACTAGTTCGGCTGTACGCTTTCAGGAAGTTGAGGTTAATGTTCCTAGTACTGAACTTATTGGTCATTTTTAACAGCAAGTTCATTTGGAAAAGTGAAAGGGAGACAAAGGCTAGCTTTCGGCAAACATAACCCACTTTCAGCAAAGTTGCGCCATCAGAAGTCAGAATTGTGTAGTGATGAACACGTAGTCTACTAGTGGTAATAGTACTAGTAATCTTGTCGAACTGTTAGTTTTTGGCCCTTTTCGGAACGACGTCGGCGTCGTAGGTTGGCAGCTTACTGATGTCACATACGCAAAAGAAATTATGACGTGAAAGAAGTACTCCCTCCGTTACTAAATGTAAGATGTTTTAGGTGTTACACATGTTGTCTACATATACACTAAAATGAGTGAACATGCATATGAAATGTGTCTAGATACATTTGTGCACATGTGAATGTGGACAAAACATAAAACATCTTATATTTGGGAACGGAGGGAGTAGCTAGCTACGAAAGTGAGAAGCTAAAGAAGGTACTGGACGAATCGTCCAAATCCAATTGTTCTCACATCCTTGTCGATGATAACGTGTATATGTAGTTCACGTCAACAACCTGGACCTGATCGACCCTGTAAAAACCGCATCCATTTCTCAGTATACAGAACTAAAATGCGTGGACTCTAGTACACTACGGCGCGAACTGCGTGAACGTATGCATAATGCGACAATTTTGACATATTTTGACCCTTTTTTGAACTTATTTCACAAAATGAACCCAAATCAGAATCAATTCACGATCTAACCTTTTTTCACGGCGCCCGCCCCGGGGCGTCATGCTAGCCTACACGACGCCCTAATCAAAGGCGCCATGAACCACGCCACGTAGACATGCTAGGATCCAATTTTTTTGTACGGCGCCCCAAGCTGAGGCGTCATGCTAGAAGGCACGGCGCCATGGCCCAAGGCGCCATGCAATTAGCTTTGCATGCACTTTATGAATGGCAGACGTGGCCCTTGGCCCAAGGCCCATGCATGCAATGAGCTAAAAGAAACGAATCCTGATTGAGCAACATGACACGCGTGGTAGACGTGGCATGCAATTCATGTCGGCCGGCTCATGCATGGCATGTAATATGATTGGGCAGCGTGAGAAAATTGCGTGTCATGTAATCATGATTGAAAAATACTTCTTTCACTTTTGTAAAATAGCCCGTCCACAACAAGGTTTTTCTAAATAAGTTATGTATCAACATACAATTTTTTGGATTTATGTATTAACAAGATTTTCAGATCCATGAATCCATATTTTGGGGTCAATTAGGGACCTTTTTGTAAAAAACCATATTATTTACAGGCACCTTTTATATAAAAAACACAACGACCACCGCACCCATCGGATGGAGAATGGACGCCCCAAATAAACCGGGGATGTCCAACTAATTGTGGGAAAACCACTTTCGGCAACGTGGCTTCTGGCTAGAGGTGGTGCATATTAATGATCCAGATACGTGGCTTTTTACGAGAGAGTTTTGGGTTGTAGTGGCAGTGGATCAGTCGGCAAAACAACATTTTGGCTATATACTTAGCTGGTTCTAGCCGGTACGCTCTCCTATATTTAGGTCATTATAGCTGCGTTGCTAGACAACACTAAGTCGCGCTTGATTGGCAAAAAAACACTGAGTTATGCTTCAAGAGGAGAGCGAGAGATTGATTGAGAGCATCTCTAGCAGATACCGAATAATCCCAAACCGTAAAACTTGTTCCCGGGCAGGGGCCGATATGCGGTGTCTGTTCGGGCCGTAACAATTGCCCGAACAACATATCTGCTAGAATTTTCCTCGCCGGGGGTTATTCGGTATCTCCTAGAGATGCTCTGAGAGCGAACATGCAGCCTTGCAAAAGTGTGTGTTTCATAATTCAGAAAAGAAAATACACTGCTCGTATGAGCTCGTATTGGTATTGTTTGGTTACGTTACCGACGTATGAGCTCATATCCATATGTCGATCGTATCTAGCACGGTCGATCATCTTTGACCAACATTGGTATTGTTTGATGGCTACGACTTAGCAAATCGAAGCAAGATCTTTTTACCATTTTTATGTAGATGAATATAAAGTATCAAAAAATATTTTTTTACACATTTGTGGATTGGCCACATCTGAGATTGTTTTCAATTTTTTTGAAACTCGCTAATATTTTATTCAATTTTTTTAAACTATCGGGATCACTGTACAAAAGCAAGATCTCGTGACTTGCACATTTTTACAATTTAAACTACTAGTTCTAATACGAGTCAAACATGTGGATCGAATTTACTACTCGAAAATAGAAAGATGCAGAATCTTTCGATATTGCAGGATAAGCTAGTACTACTTCTTCACATCCTGAATGCATGCATGGATGGTACATAGTACATGTAGAAAGCACTATTAATGCACGCAAACGTGCATGCAAGCTATTGATCTGAACCCCATCGTGCATGATTCGTCAATTGCATGGCGCCTTGGGCCACGGCGCCGTGCCTTCTAGCCGGACAAAAAAAATGTGGGTCCTAGCGTGTCTACGTGGTGTGGATCATGGCGCCTTTGGTTAGGGCGTCATGTAGTCTAGCATGGCGTCCTGGGGGCGGGCGCCGTGAAAAAAGGTTAGATCGTGAATAGAATCTGATTTGGGTTCATTTTGTGAAATAAGTTTAAAAAAGGGTCAATTATGTCAAAATTGTCGCATAATGCTACCCCTGAGCCGTGGACACGCACAATCATGGGCACATGATGCTTCCTTCCCCCCTGTCTCATCCCCTGTCCATCATCGATCGATCGTCAGACACAAGGCTCCAGTGAAACTGAACTTCCAATCAGGATGTACAGTGCCGTTGGGCGGCGAGATGGCCATCCTGATCATTTGGGTGTATTTCTTATTCTTGTCCGAGATCTAGGAGAATGTGTGATGCTCATCGATCATTCTCCCATGGATTCTGTTGTTTCTGCTGACCATCGGTGATCCGGTTTAGTGTTCTCGGACCGAAATCCGGCCCAGTCCACATGGTGGCATGCTTGGATATATAAGCAGAGACCGGTACACAGTTCCCCGTGGTCTCTCATCACGTTTGATATGGCAATCCCTATTCATCGACCTGGTCGATGATAAGGGAGCGTCGCACACCCCGGCAGTGCGAGGAGAGGCGTGAGTGGGCCGGCCCAGTTCAGTTCAACGGAGGAAGAGGATGAAGCGATGGTGGCCGGAGCATCTCACCGATGACGGGGACGACGCGGCTGGCTACGGCGCCCCGTCGGAGGTGAGGCCTGGACCTCGCCGGAGACGGGGACGACGCGGCGGGCCGCGGCGTCGCCGGCGGAGGTGAGGAAGCAAACGTTATCTTGTGCGGGTGCGGTGGCCGGCCGGAGTTAGGTTTTGGGTGCGGTGGGGGGGGGGGGGGGGTTTAGAGGGGATGGCCGGCCGGGCGGCGGCGGACCGGCGGAGGTGGCGGCTGGGGCAGGGCGGGGCGCGGAGGCGGCGCGGTAGCGGCGCCGAGCGCGGGGGGCGGCTGCAGGCGGCACGGCCGGCGTCGGATGGCGGTTCGGGAAGAAGGTGGAGGCAGGCGGAGGACGCGGAGGCGGTGGCGGGCGGAGGTGCGGTGGCGGAAGGAAGAAGAAGAAGGTGGCGCGGAGGTGCGGCGCGGGGTGTGCGACCCGTGCTTATCGTCGCACGGGTCGACACACAGGAGCACCCTTTGATATGCCTTCGCATGAAGCTCGAAGAAGTATGGATTTCGCACTGTAAAAAACAATAGATTTTCTGAAGGAACGTTTATTTGAGTAGAAGGCGGTGGTCCAGAGATGAGTATTCCCGGAGTCATCGATCTCCATTTTCCATCTCATCTGAGTCATCTCCGTTGCTCTCTTCCCTGGATGCCACGTCTCGACGTGTGTGTGCGGCAGTTGCGTTGGTCCCCCGGTAATGCGTTGTTCTTCACTGTAGTGTAGTGTAGCGTAGGGATAACATAACAGATGAGTAGATCACCACAACACTCGTGCAGTCATACGCTAATGCTACCCATCCATCCTTTCCGATCATAGACCCAATTAAGTTCTTGGACATGGAACGCCACTCTCTGATCCGTGGAGGAGGGCCCATAGCTACCGGCAAGCACGGCAGCGGCAATTCAGCGACCTCCCTCATCAAAAGAAGAGCATCCTGCTTTACAGAGGAGGCAGGCAGCCTCCTTTTTTGTCCAGCGAAGGGAGCGAGCAGGGGCACCGGTGCGGAGGAAACAGCCAAACAGAGGAGGAAATACGAGTAGCGGTAGCGATTGGGATAAGGTGGTGGCTTTGCACAAAGTGAGGTTTTGGCTGGATCGCTCCGCTTTACAGCCTCGCTCAGCAGCAGCACGGGAGGCGGCATATATCGCTCCTCTCCTCTGTGGGTGGTTTTTATAGCGGGTGTTGGCACTTTGCATACGCGTACTGAGCAGTGTAGCTAGCTATGTATGGTTGATCAAGCAATAACTAGCTAGGACTCATCTTGGTTAGGTTCAGACAGTTAGCACCCTCGGGGCTGGTCTCAAGAACCCAAAAACCACTTATCTTTCCTGGTCTGGCTCTCTAGTGACAAGCACTTGGAGGGAGGTCTCATTTAATTGCGTCCACTGAACGCTCGTGTTTATGAGTCATGATGAATAGCGGATCAGTAACGTAAGACTCCGTTCGACGTGACACTGACACATCACAAATCTGCGTGCTTAGGTTTAGTAGGTGCCAACTACTGAGACACACGTACTATTAATGTACATATATATCCGAGTTAACAGTACTTTCCGGTGACCATGGGATTGTTTATGGTTGCTTCTCAGTGCACACCACCTTGATTATCATCATACGGCAAGGCAAACTGAGCTGATAAACTAGGAGCGACTTTAGTTGTTCAAGCAACCGCGCGTAGATTAATTGTGTGTACAGATCGATCAGTTTAAGAGCGTTATCACCACGGATGGCTAGCGTACAGCGCAGCATGCTTCCGCCCCTTTTTGGAGTGAAATACAAAACGTATTACTTTCTCCTTTTTGACTTTACATACAGCAAGTATATATGCTTTCTAACAACTGCCCGTTAGTATGATAAATCCAGCACATTTCTACATTTTTGCCCTGTCGAGTTGGGATTTTGAGACAGATCTTATCCCATTAAGATTTTTTTTTTTCAACATTTTACCTTAGTTATGATCTTGACCTTGTCACGTATTTAGCTCATCTTTTCAATTCCCGCAACCGAAAATTGGACTTTTCTAGTTAGTATGGCATGGCGGCTAACTGCATACTAGCGGTGATGGTGGTGTTGACCTTGAATATTTTCATTTCACATGTGAAATGCTACTAATTTTATCCAATGTCGTGGTATCGTTGGCATAGCTAATTAGTTTGGTGTCGGAGAGGCTTTCACTTTACCCTTGGAAATGCTAATTTCTTCCAATGCGTTGTGATAAGGAAACGGAACACTTGCACTTGTGTGTACCGGGCTCTCCTACGTACGGTTCCCCGGTCTCCGTTGGAGGACGACGTGCCCGTCTTGGCAGGTTATACGGCGGGTCGGCGTCGTCCAGAGGTACGAATGGTTGGTTGGACCAGCCAGAGGGTTGCCTGAACAGGACTGCTGCTGTGTATCTTTAGTGTTGATTAATTTATTAACTCAATACTCATCAACGGATGGATATATAGTGTTGTTTGAGTTTTATTTTTCACATCATCCCCTTGAACTGCTCTAAACCCTAAAACATCATCCCCTTGACGCGGGTGATGCTAGTTTACGAGCACGCGGACGCTCGCGCGGTTTCGGACCGCTAAACGAAGGATGTCAGGAAGAACAAGAACATGGCACCCCTTCCCCCGCCGCCGCAGCCAACCGTGTCCGTGCCGCCTCGCCGCCCCCTCCTCAAATCACCTCCTTCGCCGGTCCGTCGCCGCCCCGGCCATCCCTCTAACCCCGGATCTCTCGCCGGCAAGCACCCCCACCGATAAGGTATAGTCCTCACGGCCGCCTTCTCCGCCGCGGCTTCGCAGCAGCGTCGCCGGCGCCTCGCCCGACCGAGAAGGATGGGGTGCGGGGAGGGACAGAAACGTGAGGGAAGGAGAGAGAGGAAGGTGGGAGGGTCCCTAAGATGCACGTCGCGCGCGTGCACGAACCGCGCGACGACTCAGTGCGCTTGAGAAAGAGCAGTTTCGCCTTGACGTTGACGGAGTACGAAACTGAAGGGCTCTGGAAAAATATTATTACACCTATTTCCTGAAGAAAATCAATGTTACTTGATACGGAAGCCGATCGACATGTTTCACTAGGCCATGTAGTGGCGCCTCCTGGTCCTGACAGGACGGAAAAAACAACACACTCACGGAAAGCGTTAGCTGGGAAGGTTAGATGCTAAGCAACCACGCAATTAGGAAGAGAAAGGCGAATCCAGCGTCGACCTGAGAAGGACTCGTTAGCGAGAGTGCTATATTTTGCATGAGATGATGCGTATATAACAGAGTGATGGGAGCAACCTAGCTGCTACTGATGCAAAGCGTAGTTCCTCGCTGCTGCTTAAATAGGTACGGTTTACCTAAAACCGAAGAAAGGTAGGAAAATGACAGTGATTATTGTGTCATGTGGATTTGTGGAAGTGTGGTGTGGTGTGTGCGCGACGGAGTAGAGGTGTGCGCAGTGTAGAAAAGCGGAATTCGATAAGTTTAAACCTAGCATTCGCTTTTTTATAACGGGAGTGCTCTTTTTTTTACATGGGGGAGTTCTCTTTACGCTGCATCGAATCCATGCATACCAGAAAAACTGCCAAAAAATGTTACAACGATGAAACGAATTGAACAGTAAAAAAGAAGGTGAGAACGCACCACCAATTAGCACAATAATACAGGAAACAAACTGAGCGTTATACCCCGGCCACAAGTATCATCGGCTCAACAGGTAGATCTGGAAAGCGCCTCATGCACACACTCTCGAAGTCACCTCCGCCATATCCCGCCGATCCATTCGGGTGTGTAGATCGAACCGAAAAACCCTCACCAGGCTAGCCGACGACACCACCACAGTGCCAAACAACGCCACCGCCCTACCCGCGTTCATCTGCGCACAAGTGTTCCACGCCGCCTAGCCCTGTTAGCTGACACAACAAGACGATGCCACTCCATCTTGGTCACAACAGCGTTCCGCGTGACATCGCCTGCCTGAAGCCGCCAAATCGCATGCCGCCGTCTGAGCACCCGAAGCTTGCACATGGTGAGTCCCGCCACCGAGTAACCGCACGTATTTTGCCTAGCGACGTGCACCGACATCAGCGAGGGAAAGAAAAGATTGATTTGATGGCCAGCCTCTGGTGGTCAGAAACTCTGGAGCGGCCCCACGCATCCGCACGGGAACGGGTTCTCCCACAATTTCCAAAGGTGTCTACTCAAACCTAGGATGTGTCTCACTGCCATATATAATTTCCCTTGCAAATGGGAAAAAATATTAGATTAGTTTTGCTAAAGTTTCACTTATCTTTATTACATAAACAAAGTGAAATCGAATTGATTTAACAAGAAAGCAGCTACCAGTCTGATATTTCCTTTTTTTTCCCGTTTGTACACACACACAGCCCATGTTTCCTTTTGTTGCCTCATTTTTTTTAGAATCTCTATATCCACAGTTGTCAAAGGCACAAGAGTCTTGCATCGATCATGATAATACTTTGCAGTTTTTATGCCATAAAGAAACCAACCAACTGCCCACTAGTGTAATATTCTGACTTTTTCGGGAGATCTTCCTGGTGGGTCACATAAGCAATCCTTTTGCAGATGACTTGGCATTTCAATAATATCCATCACCCACATTTAAGGGATGCTTATTGGTGCACCCATTTAAGAATTTGTTCATCTGCAATTTAGCACAAAATGTCCACCACGAAAACTTACACGGTACGTTTCTTTTAGCAAAAGAACAACACTCCCATGTTAATTTGCCTTTTGAGTGTCACCCATTACTTTATACATTTGCCAAAAGAGAAGAACTATACTTGCACTAACATAACTATTGACCGGCTATATGTCATCCCTTTTGGGAAGATCGTTCAGATTATACACCAAACCTTTCTCAGGAGTTGTTTAGGTGGGTCACCCATGCATTAATTAACAGAACTTGTGGCCATGATCAGTGATATACGCTCAATAATTGTTTCGTTTAATTGAAGAAACCTGGCTAAATCTTTTCTCAAGAATTGAGATCGCAAGTGGCCATCACTCACAGGTTCGCCACTGAACCGGCCGGCCACCACATGGTGCATGCGGTCCGAGCCTAGAGGTGGACTCGTGTTATCTCAGGCGTCAAATCGAGATTCCTAGCTATCGGAGCCTCCAACGTACCATACCCGCCCGGACACTGATCTCACCCATCAAATCGTGACCGCAAATGCCTTGAGCAAGCAAACTAATTAATCTTCGCTACTTGATTAGCTCATGATTCCTCTTTAATTATACTCTTTTTCAACACAAAAAATGATTCCTGTTAATTGCACATGCTGGGTCGCTGCCCTCTCTTTGAGGCTTAAGTGGCCAATTGCTTTCATATATTATTTAAAAAGTCGTTTCTTCCATAGATCATGAATATTTTTGCGTGGTTACGGACGAGCACTTTTTTTCCCATTGAGATACAAAGAACAAACTCTGATCAGTCATAAATCTGACGTAGTATTACTGATAAATTCTAACATGAGGAATGAAATGCCACCAACATTTGTATGGGCATCTATGAAGTCACCTCGCATAAATAGAGTCAAAGTTGAATACTGTACTGTTAGCATCTTGTGCAACAAAGAATTCATCATTTATTAGAAGTAAACTACACATGCGAAAAAGAAGGAAGCCAAAGCGATCCGATAAGAATCCCATTCCTTCAGGATACATCAACAAACACCCAATTAAAAAAATGTAACCAGGACACGAAATGTCCTCCCGTTCTTTCTTTCAGTAACATCCTAATTAAACTAGGGAAAGTACTAGAAGATGGATAGTGGCAGTTTAGCTAACCTACCCTAACATAACACACTTCGGCTTCCGGTCTCCCACTTCCAACTAGACGTACTTGCAATTCATACCCCCAAATGTCTCCTTCGTTTATTTTTCTATTGCATATTTTCTTCTTTCTTCCTTTTGTTCATCCTCCTTTTATATTTTGAATGATTTCCTTTCGTCAGTATTGCATTGTGTACACATTTCTCGTGGCACTTCAAAGATAAAGAAAAGTTGCCAATTTCACTGGGTACAACATTTCTTCCAATGATATTTTGGTGGATTTCGATTTCTCGCTGTTGTCTTCACTCCGACATGTTTATCAAAATGTTCATTGAATTCTTGTCACTAGCGAGAATTTGCTGAAATATACTAGGGCGGAACAGAAGGAATGTACATCCACAAGACGTCATTTTCCAGCCCAAGTAACAAATTGACGTGATAAAGCACCTTTTTCAAATGATATTTTTTACTCTCCTTTAATCTATTAAAACCTAGCTAAGTTGTTGTGCAGAAAAGAAAGCTAGCATTATTCAAACACCCATCTATTGCTTGAAACATGAAAGTTCAAACTCTAGCAGTTAAGTTCAGAAGCTGTTATTAAAAAAAAACTGCAGCAGCCTTCTTCTTCTCACTGTAGTAAATTTTTGAAAGATATGTGGAAAAATAATCAAAGAAAGAAAATGTTGTGACGTACGTACCCCCTCTCGGATAGCTTGACCAGGAGGAGCAGTGAGCTGCACAAGCAAAGATCCCCAAACCCAGTATTTTTTGCCAAAACTGGCCCCTGGCCCGAACTAATCTCGTATCTGGCCCTTCCGGAAAACTATGTCTGGATCTGGCCCCTGAGGTCGGCGCCAACGCAAATGGCGCCGAACTTGTGCAGTTCGGCGCCAGCCAAAATTTCAGCCGAGCTAGGTCGGCGCCAATGGAAATGGCGCCGAACCCATCAGACACCAGATTTGAAATTTTGGCTGAGTTCGGCGCCATTTGCGTTGGCGCCGACCTCAGGGGCCAGATCCGGAAATAGTTTTCCGGAAGGGCCAGATACGAGATTAGTTCGGGCCAGGGGCCAGTTTTGGCAAAAAATACCCAAACCCAAAGCCAGACACAAAACGAGTAAAAAACAAGAGCAAAAGCGACCAAAGAAAAAATACGAAAAGAAGCACAGAAAATCCCCCACTTCACTATCTCTCCTCTTCCACCTCTCTCTGCTCTGCGCTCCCCCATGCTGTAACTACACTGCATCGCCAGTTCCCACCTCATCTTCCTCCTCCCTCCTCTTCGCAGGCCAGGCAGGGAACGCAAGCAGGCGCGCCACGTCGATCCGGAGGGTGCGCCGCCCGCGCGCGCCGCCAGCAGGAAGGCTAGCGGGCGCGGCGAATCTGGAGCCAGGGGCACCTGCATTGCTGGAGGAGCGCAGACAGCGGGTAGCCAGATCTCCCCCACCTCGCGCTGCCGCGGCACGGCATGGTGGCTGCCGCAGCAGCGGCCAACGCGCCAGATCCGGCACGCACCTCGCGCCCCCCGCTCACGCCGGCGCTCGACAAGCCCAACTCCGGCGCCGCGCCGCGCCGCCCCGCGCGCTCCAACAAGCCAGTCTCCTCGCGCTACCTCACCTCCGCCGCCTCGCCGACCTCCTCCACCTCGTCCACGTCCTCCTCCTCCTCGTCGGCCTCCTCGCGCCGCTCCCTGTCGGCGCAGCGCGGCCGCTCCTCGACGCCCCCACCGCAGCACACCACGTCGCCCACACCCGCGGCGGCGGCCGCCACGGCGACGGCCACCACGATGCGGAGCCTCTCGGTGTCGTTCCAGGGGGAGTCGTTCTTCTACCAGACGTCGCGCGCGCCGCGCGCCGCGTCGCCGTCCTCCCCTGGCGGCGGCCGGCGGGGCCCCACGCCCGAGCGGCGGAAGAGCGTGTCCTCGGTGCCGGAGGCCGAGAACGCGCGGCCCCAGCACCGATGGCCCGCGGCCAAGCCCAAGGCGTCGGACCCGCTCGCGCGCAGCCTCGACTGCAACCTCGACCGCAAGGACTCCATCCTGGCCGCAGTTCAGCTCCTCCGCCGATCCATGGCGTTCGACTCCACCACCTCCTTCTCCCCCTCTGACCCGGCCGCAGCCGGTGCTCCTGACCTGTCGGCCTCCTCCGACACCGACAGCGTTTCCTCGGGCAGCAACTCGGGCGCTGGCGACCCGCCACGCCGTGGCATCAGCGTGCCAGCGAGGTTCTGGCAGGAAACTAACAGCCGCCTACGACGGCTACCGGACGCAGGGCTGCCGCTACCATCGTCCTCAGGACGAAGATCCTTCTCTGACAGTCAAATGTCACCGAGGCTGCCTGGTCGGTCCCCGTCTCCGAGCCGAGGAAGCAGGGGGGTGGCGAGCCCATCAAAAGGGCGAGCTGGGGAGGCATCACCCAATGGGCACATGGTTCAGATGGCAGCCAATGCGCCGTCTATCATCAGCTTTGCTGCAGAGGTGAGGAGGGCGAAGAAAGGGGAGAACCGAATTGAGGAGGCACACAGGTTGCGAATGCTAGACAACCAGCATTTGCAGTGGCGGTGCATCAATGCTAGGACAGATGCAACGCTTCTGGTGCAGAGCTTCAGTGCCGAGGTAAATCATCACATGTAAACTTTGAATGTATATGTTCCTATATATTTTCTGTTCAAATGCTAAATGTTGATAGCTTGTAATCAAACCTAAGTTCATTCTAAAGTTTTACTCGGTGCATCTTATATCTTGCATTCCACTAGTTAACAAAACCTTTTTTTTTTGTTATGGCTGCTTGCATAAATATCAAAACTGCAAATTTTGGTACTTGTATAGCAAAGGTGATCTTTAATAGCACATAATGGTTAGTACTTGTTTCCGTTTGCTTTCAAGGGAACATAAATTATTTAGAAGCTTCCCCTACTCAGATCGGGATACTCATTTTACACAATGGGAACATTAGTGTGTTTGCCGTTTTGGGGTTTAAGAATTATAGTAACTGGAGAAATGAGTTAGTAGTTACCTTCACTAAGTCAGTTTGGAACTTAGGATTGCCTAGCTGCCTTTTCAGGGCACTACTCAGTTGTTCACAATCTATGTTGATTAGCAGTTGATTCTCAAAGCGAATATCCATATTCTTTTTAGGTGAAATGTAGCCTACTCGGATTACTAGGTCCTGGTACCATCGCTTATTGTTGTTATAGGAGAATTTTTGAACACACTATAGTTGCCAAGTTTACCATACTGGTGAATCAAACTTGTTGTCTAGCACTTAGACGCTACGTAGCACCGATACGGCGAGACGGATACGGCGACACGGTACGGCGATACGGGATACGGCAATTTCAAAAAACAGCAATACGGCGATACGGCGAGTACATATGTAAAAATAATAATATGCCATGTAATAAAGACAGAAAATTCAAATGCTGTGGGATACTGAGATGGTGAGATGAGATGAAAATACTGCCCCATTTATTGCCTTTTCATGTCCTCAATGACTGAATAGTTATCATTCATCAATTCCACAATGCACTAGCCCCAGCCCCAGCTTCTTTACCATCAGTAGCTAACTAGCACTAACTATTTTTGCTTGAACTACCACCAAAAGAAGACTGGCTGCTTGCCATGCCGATGCCCGGTATCTCACTCCAGATATTGGTAGCACCAAAAGAAGTCTGGCTGCCTGCCATGCTTCTTCACCATCAGTAGCACATAGATTTCAGGTATCGGTATCTCGCTTCATAGACTCCAGGTAACGCCGAAGTATCGTCGAAGTATCCTCGGAGTATCGGCATTCTTTTCTTTCTTTTTTAATTCAGGAAAATAGGATACGCCAGGGATACGTGTATCGGAGTATCGGCGGAGTATCGGCGGAGTATCGGAGTATCGGCAAAGTACGGTACGCGGATACGCCAGGTTTTGAAGTATCGGTGCTACGTAGTTAGACGGACATAATTGAAGGCGCAGATAGAGTGGCATGCTATTGTAGATGTACAAAATTATATCTTTTCGATTGGTTAGGTTCTATTCGAAATTATAAATCATAGCTCAACATGTGTCGTCATAAATAATTTGACTAGGCCTTTAAACTGTGATAAAATCATAAAAAGGTGATATTCGTGACTAAAGAATATCAAAATCGAAGGAATGTCAGTTGATACTATCTGATAAATCATGTATTTCCTTTTGAGTGGGCAAAAAAAAGGGTACCATACTAGATTACAAATCCCAACATGTCTCATGTATCTTTCTGGCAAGAATGATAAACTGGGAAAAAATAGCTCATATGGAAAACTTGTTCCACTGTATCATTGCCAATATTACATCCCCTCAGGTCCTCCCTCGACAGCTGTCCTTTCAAATTAGTAATCTAGATTACTGTGTAGTGGTTGCTACATAAATTTAGCGATGACAAGGCTTCAGCAAAATCCTACATGCGCCTGCATGCATGTACCACTAGTATTGAAAGCTAGAGTTGTATTATGAGAAACAGATGAATATACATGCAAATCACTTGTACTTGCGAAGCTATCTTTTATTGAAGCACAATATAACTTGAAACTAATAATGTTGCAGCAAGTCATATGCTTATGCATATGAAAATCAAGAAAGGCTCAATATATTTAGCTAATGTATCTCATTATTTATTCAGAAAACCTTACACAGTGCGTGGAAGGACATATCAAAGTTGCGTGACAATGTCAGTTCAAAAAGGTGCAAGCTCCAGCTTCAAAAACAAAAACTGAAGCTATTTGCTATTCTTAGGGGAGAGGTATGTGATATTAATCAATATGGCATTTTTTTACATGTTATCGCTTTAACTGTTTTGTGGCCTGTAGTAGGATTTTCTTGTATTTATTTAAGTTTATCCAGCTTATATATCTGACTGCTGCCACTTGACATGTTCAGATGTCCTATCTAGAGGAGTGGTCCCATATCGAAAAACATCATTCTAGTTCTTTGTTAGCTGCAATTAAAGCACTGAAGGCTAGTACTCTCCGTCTTCCGGTTGTTGATGGCGCAAAGGTGTGAATTTTCTCCTCAAATCATAGCTGACTTGTTTTGTTGTGCACAAATTAATATTTTCTTATCTCTGAGCAGGCTGATGCCCAATGTGTGAAGGAAGCTGTTAACTCAGCAGTGGATGTAATGCATACAATGACGTCCTCGATGTGTAGTTTGTTGTCGAAGGTGCATTCCAGATTCCTGCAAAGCTTCAATCAATGTTTCATTATTTATTTTCCTTGGTTTAGTTTGATATATTATGTCAAGTTTTGAGAATGAAATCATCAATGTGAAATTACAACAACTTTGCAAATAGATGAATAGATCCATAATGTCCATTCCTGATGGATGGGTTTGTGACCATGCAGAGTTCTGCATTTGCTCGACTTCATTGTATCATATGAGATAATTTTGGACATTGTGCCTGGATATGTGATTACAGTAGAATGTAATTACACTTGGTTTATATGTCCTTGAACAATAATCTGATCCACACAGACAACTTCTCATAATAATTTTATTGATCCAGGTGGAGGGGACAAGTTCTGTGGTGTATGAGCTTGCAAAACTCGCAACACAAGAGCAAATGTTGCTGGACCAATCAAGAGATCTATTGTCCACAGTGGCGGCAATACATGTATGTATAATTTCTTTCCAGTTCAGTTCTAAACATTGTGCATTGCTGTTTAGATCATTGTTTTGATCTTGCATATTTATAAATTGCATTACAGGTCAAACAGTGTAGCTTGAAAACTCACATGCTGCAACGAACGCAAAGGCAGGGCCAAACACAGTGGTAGATCAGATTGATTTCGTAGCCACGTTTCTGTGGTCACTACTAACATGACATCTTTATCTCACTGGAGGCCACTACAGGTAATAAAGCTGTAACCAATTGTTGGGTGTGAAGTTTGTCCTAATCTGGTTGATCCCGCTGAGTGTAGCTGATCCATGTAATTTTTTGAGTGCATAGCAGTTCTTGCAGTGGATGATGATGTATACAGAGAGAGAGAACCTAGTGTTGACCAAAAGATAAGCTTTCCGTGTAGATATGAAAAAGCTTTGTAGTTTGCGTGTTGTAGTGCTGGTGTGTTTGTATTCTGGAATGGAAACAAGTGTCGGTTTGATATAGGCGTTTTCATGGCAAATTAACGTGGAGTGGAGGTTAATTTTTTTTGTAACCTGCTCATGTTAGTGTTTACTGCAACATAACCATGTCTGTTTGTGTTCATCCTGCGAGGAATCGTGAGAAATCTCTGCTTGTTTTGTGACCAAAGTGTGATCCGGACTCTGGTTCCCTGGACATGTGTGCTGCTGTCGTGTTGATTGTGATGCCGTATGATGCTGATCGAGTGATGGAGAAGAACTTATAAAGCCAGATGGGTGGCATGTTAAATGTGGTGCACGATGTGGCGGGTCCGAGATGTGTAGGACACGTACCGTAATGGAAGGCCCGGACGGCGTCGGCGTCGAGGGGTTGGCGCCGTGTCACTTCATAGGCTACCTCGAACATGAGTAATCCTACGCACCAGGCCAGCATCCTCCTGGTGCCCTCGCACAGTGGCACCCTACCTACCGTTCTGTTCGGCTGCCTCCGCCGGAGAGGGACGGCCGTAGCGACAAGGGTACAGCGCAATTTAAGAGCGGCGGCGCATAGAAACAATGCCAAGATACGGGCGGATCCAAGGCGTTTGGCTCTTGTTCGTGCTGCATTTTACCCAAACAAGTCGCTGCTGTTGTTCGGACGCTCGAAACCATCAGCCGGGCGCCGCCGCGCCACGATCTTGGTTGCCCTTCGGCCGAGCCTACCGTGGGTTTTGATACCTGCACTTGCCACACATTTTTTTTAGCAAGTGCACTGGCCACACTTGGCCGTGGGTTCAAACCTAGGCTCAGCATCAAAACGATGCACATAGACTTTTATTTAATTAATTATTTAACAAAGTCTGAAAAATAAAACATACATCGATCGATAACCCGAAGGCGTCAAGTGTCACCATACCTACAAATTCGACGATAGAGGTGGTCATGCCATCGGGCCTTGTGCGTTGACCTTACAACGAGACACCACCAATTAGAACCGGTGGCATTACTGAGCGGCTCTATGGCTAGTTGGGTTCAACAGACCCACGACACGCACCACATATGCACGCACCAAAAGCCCTCGTTGCGGTCTTCCGTGGTCCCATATTCAGGGCATAGATCAAGGCATTGACCTCGCTAAGCATGTAGTGGAAAATACGTCTAGACAATGTCACCGCCCTGGGTGTGTCCCATCACGCATCTACAGTCGAGACCCGACCGCGCCACGCCGCCGAGACTCGTCATCATCGATGCGGTAGATGCAGCACCACTGAAGTCATTCACTGGTCTGGTACACACCTCCAAGATCGATGCCCCCAAAAGGGAACGACACTGTGTCACAAAAGAGTAATGAACGATCTGATGTTCGCACCGATACCCCATAATTGCATATTCTTAAAAAACCTTCGAAACATAGTCAGAGATTGCGTACCGTGGTGTTGAACCCCGACAAATATAGACTCGTGACATTGGTGAGGCAGGCCAGGAAGTTGTACATAGATTTCAGGTAAGGCATGTACAATGGTAGAGAAGGCACACCTTCTCTTAGCCATCCACATCATCTAGAGAAGGCAAAATTATAAGTTGTACAATGCATTATATCTTATTGTCATCCCTACCAATTAATGAAAAGTAATTATATTTTAGTAGAAAATTGTATTTATAAGGGAAAACAAGTGGTACAATGGTGAAATTAGCCTTCTCTTATTTCGTAAGAGATCATCTCTTAGCTAAGGGAAGGTAGTCTCTCCTTTCTTCAATCTCTCTCCTCCAACTAGACAAATATCCTACGTGTCAACGCTAAGAGAAGGCTGACGTCACCCCATTGTACATGCCCTACAAACTTCTGTTTCTTTATCACT
Organism: Poa pratensis; assembly: GCA_947311845.1. Lineage (NCBI taxonomy): Eukaryota > Viridiplantae > Streptophyta > Magnoliopsida > Poales > Poaceae > Poa > Poa pratensis. Next base: position 79,089,112 of record CAMZMU010000033.1, read on the forward strand.
TCATTCCGAATCTCCAGTAGTCCCTCCTTATACGTTATAAGGATGGAAGGCATTACCAGCGACGGCAGCACCTCCTGACCGGCAGCAACAGGATAGGCAATGTTGATGCCGTACGGAAGCTCGAGGCGTAGCGATACGAGGCGAGGAGCCGCGAGGATGAAAGGAGCGTATGCGTCGTTGAAGTGATGAGCGACCAAGGCGAGGCTCTTGAGCGTAGGAGAGGCGATGGTTTTAATGGAGCCTATGCACTTCTCGACGTGCAGGTCCTCGAGGACCGGGCATTGGTCGCTGAGACCCTCACCGAAGCCAGGCATCAGGGCGACCGCGAAAAGACGGAGCTTCGTCAGGTGGCAGGAGTCGGAGCACAGGCGCGAGGTCGGTGGCCAGCGGATTTTCCAGTTGTAGCCGTGGACGTCGACGGCCGCCGGAGGCCGCGTCGGACCCACCTGGAGACCGTCGTGGCGTCCGGCGGCGGCGACGGAGGCGATGACGAGGATGTAAGTGGCAGCGGCGTCCAACGGACCCACATACGCCGCCCGCAAAAAATCGGTCAAACGGCGTATACGGCGGTTCGAGAAACTTTTGTGGCGTATGTGGCCGAGCCACCAACGCCAGCGGCGCCAGTGGCTGCCTGCGCGGCAAGGTGGTGTGGCTGGGTTAGGGGGGCGCTCGCCCCGGCCGTTCATCGACTCAAGCTCCGCCGCGGCGCGGCGGACGGGCATGGCAGCGTCTCTCATAGGGCAAAGTGTTCCCTGACAGCGGCAAGTTGGAAGGTGGTCGTCTTCGTCTCCGACGCCGGCGTGGTCGGTGTTCTCGTTGCTTCTGGTTTCGTTTTCCTCTACGTATTGTATGCTTGTTGTTCTTCCGTGTACTCTGTTTGTGGTTTTTGTTGAATATACGTGGGAAAAATGCAAAAAAAAAAAAAAAACTCTACGCCGCCTGCACTCTACAGCTGCCGTAGTTTTACTCCTTCGAGCGCCGAGGGCCGTAGCGAGGGCGTCAGCCTTGATTTTCCTCTTGCCTGCTTGCTTCTCGCCGAGACAGCCACAAGGAAGGCGCCACCCTTGATTTACCGCTTGTCTGCTTGCTTCTCGCTGAGACAACCTGCAAGCGCCAAGCGGACCAACATACAAGCTAGTACCGATCAAGACAAGTACAGTCTCGCCTGCACGAAGCTAGCTAGATGGAATTGATTGATCGATTTTTCTTGTGGCTTGAGCATGTAGCAACGAGCTCGCTGACAAAACGTAAATTGGTACTCTGCTTTAAATACAGCACTGAGTAGTTTAACAACGAGCTCGTTGCCGAGCGGCACTCTGTCCGGCGCGCGCCGCCATAATAGAGCGCTCCCTCGAGGCAGTAGAGAACTAGAGAACTAGAGAACGTCGCCGACCTTCTCGGCGAGCTTGGCGACGCCGGCATCGGAGAAGTAGGACGACAACGACGGCCGAGGCCGAGAACGGCCGGAGATGCGCGTGGACACGGCAGTAGTCCGTGCCTCGCAAGCCCGGACCGGAGCGCGTCCGTGCCGGAGGCCGTCGAGCGTGCCACCACGCGCCGTGGCCCCCTCGTCGTGGACTTCGCCGTTCGCCGGCCTGCTCGTCTGGTCGACGTGCGCGTCCACCCAACCTACCTTCCCCTGCACAACGGAGAGAGTTCGCGTACACCCAAATCAGGCGCTAGAGAGCTGAGCGCTTCGCCATCGCGGCTTTCGCGGCGCCACTTAACTGCAGGGAGCCGCCAAACTTAATAAGTGGCGGCCACAAAATCCACGAAACTTGTATGTGGCCGAAGTGGCGTCTGCAAATTGTCCAGCGGAGGCGCCACTTACATCCTGACTGCCAGTAGTCATTCGGCACGAAGTCGCGGGGCAGGAACTCGCGCTGGTCAATGTTGAGGCAGTGCACGGAACGCCAGAGGTGCCGCCACCTACGCGAGAGCGCGCTCGTCCGCGCGGCCTGCCGGGACCCGAGGTAGGAGAGGATGTCGTGCAAGAGGCAGTCTGGCAGGTCATCCAGCCGGTCCACGTCACCAAGGCGGGCGCGCTTGCTGGAGGACGCGGCCGCCGCCTCTCTCTCCGTCTCCTTGTAGATCGTATTGCGCTTGCGGGAGGGGGACGCCGTCCCCATGATCTCCTTGTGCACAAGTTGTGCTTAGCCTTAGGGTTTACCATGCAAATCCACCTTGTGAAGTCTCCGTCTACTGTATACTAGTAATCGTGCACGTGCAATGCACGTATTGATTGGTGAACATAATTTAAAATACACACTAAATGACATAGACTGACTTGGCAACATAATATAGTTAACAAATTTCGGCATAGCCTTACAAAACTTGCAACAACATTTTGCATGCTAAATCCAACTCCGTCAAGCTAGCAAACCATATTGCATATTATTCATACAACCATCTAGTACAAGGTGGCAATAGTATTTATAACTGCAATGTTTACTCAGGTAGTCTTGTATACTAATTAAGTATAGTTTTGTATGTCTTGTAGCCCTAAGATATGGGAAATAAGAGAAAGAGGTATTTTATCTTAACATATGAATTGAGACTAAAAATATAGAAAATGGTGTAACTAAAGCTAAAATCGAGGGCTATAAAGGAGTAGAGATAACTACTGTCTTAAACATCAGTGATAGCTTCAAATGCCTGCAAATCAACTATGGTGATTTGACAGAATAGTTTGTATACATATCAAGGCAATAGAGCACTTCTAAGCGTGCATAATTTAAGGTGAAATATTCATAAAAGTAAGAAACTCTGGAGCACAAATTGCAAGGCAATATATAGTCTAAACATTGAGAAGCTATAACAATGTGAGAAGCTGCAAAGCTCAATAATTGCTCCTGGAGAAGTATGTAAGAAGAATGCTAACATCAAAAACCAAATCAAAGGGATGGGAGTATATGTGCATAGTTCTTTTACAAAGCATCTAATTTCACCTTCGTCTCATTTTCTACAGAGACTAAATATAACATTCTTGCAGTACAGATTAATGAGGGAATTGTCGCTTCATGTTGTACAACAGAAAATGAAATTAATAGAAAAAGAGAGAACACCGGTAAAGTTACACATGCTCCAAAGAGAAAATTATGGCGTCCTGGGGCACGGGTGCAACATCAAATCATCGTCAAGTAATCTTGCACTGTAGCTTCATGGTCGTAATGCGATATGAAACAGTTGCTTCTTGTATGCTTAGTTAATTAACAATTCTTGAATCTGGGGATAGAGTGAGAAACTTAATAATTCGTCCATACTGATTTTCGAATATGTATTTTTTCCTTTAAGTTTCCAAAGAACAATATTAATCACGTCAGATAATCAATAACGGATGACATCAAGATATAGTATATAGTTCCTAATGAAGGGGAGATGCATTTTAAGAACAAACTAAAACTTTGCTTGCAGATTATTAAGAATAAGGTTCTCATAGTTGTACTGATAAATGTTAGGTTATTCCACCATCTAGTGACTTAGTGAGCATATGGAAAAAATGGTCTTTCAACAGCCTATGTGAAAACTCATATCGGAAGAAAACATAATGCAAGGGAAATGAGCACCCAGGCTTAGATAAAGCAACATAACAAAGACTTGAACGAACAAAGTAGTTTGAAGGCGCATGCAGTGTTACCATTACCGTGTAGTGCAGAGTGCAACATCCTGATCTACAGATGGCAGGATATCTCTTATGTAAATATTGTTGGTCTCTAATTTTAGGAACCAAGACCTGATGTACTCGACAGCAGTGCATCACATTGTCAGGTGCATTGATATGCACATTACAAATCTCCACTTAGACCGAGCCTTTGCGGTGAACCTGGAGCATATGTTAGGGGTCAGTGGATGTGCCGTATTCAGGTACCATCTGATGTAGTGCTTGCCATCTAAATTTTTTGCTCAAACTCTGCAAAATTTGCTCCTGGCCCTTCAAACGGTGAATTCCCTAGTGCACACAAAGGACAAAGGTGATTACCTGTGGAAGTGGTGTTGATCTTGCTTGTTGGCTACCTTCTTGGATCTGAAATTTAAGCCACATCGATGAAGAAAAAGAAAGGTCAAAATTCTGTGTACCCAATCACTATCCTGCCATTACATAGTATCCATTGAAGCCAAATCAATGAAGTTGAAAAAACTGAACCTGTGGGACACTCAGATGTCCAGTCGAGATGGGCGATCAGGGCAACGGCATCCACGGGTGGCGGGACCCTGCCGTCGAGTAGGATGTGTTCGGCGATGACAAGCAGGGAGTGGGCAAGGATTAAGGCAGGGTTTGGGACGGCCGCCGGCGGCCGGGTATGTGGTCGCTGACTCACTGGCGTGCGGGCGAGAAGGCGAGCGTCAGCCAGGGGCAGAGGGCCGTGCGCGTGGGCGCGGACGGGCAGCCTCTCGCGTGCAGGGCGGGTGCAGAGCAGGCGGCTCTCGGCGTCTCGCGTGGCAGCGTGCAGGGCGGCAGCCTCGCTTCCAGTGCGGCGATGGTTCCGGAAAAAAGGAAGCAGGGACGATGGTCGAGCGGGGCAACGGATGGCGGCTTCACCATGGAATCGCGTGGGCGGCAGCGCCTGCACCCTCCAGTGGCGTCGGAGACGGCGAGCGAGGTCGACGGGCATGGTAGATTAGTGGATCACGCGTTAGTGCATGGAGAACGCCTAGCCAGGGAGGCGGGAGGCGGCGTGCTGCGCGGTGGAACGCATGAGGCATCGGGGAGTCGTTCGTGGTGGAGGTCGTGGAGAGTGTTAATTGACGTGATTTCGGGGATTCCCGTTTTGAACGGATCTCGGAGCGAGGCGGGCGGAATCAAGCGACGGACAATGTTTTACCGTCAAATACGGGAGTGATTTGCTGCGTTAGATCGAAAGTTGGGTGGTCAGGATGTATTGGATCTGCCCCCTCTCGCTCTTTTTATAGATGTATAGATGTATAGATACGTTCTTACGCTGTGGGCTGCGGCCTACCGGGAGGATTGGACTGGACGGATGAAAGGGTGGAAGAGAGACCGTGGGCCTTGACTTCTTTTTGTGCTGGGCTTTATGCATTGGTTTGATTCTTTTTTTTTTGAACACGTTGGTTTGATTTCTTAAAATAACGTAACTAGCCCTGCTTTGCATGCTCTGATTTTTCTCCATAAAAATTGACAGTTTTTTACGAACTTTTTTTTTTGCTGAATGGAGGAGATAATATTAAACCAGCGATCTTACAGAAAAACCCAGAAGAAACTGAAAAATACAACGAAGCCCTTCTTCTAGATCTCGACGGGGATGCCGCACGGAAGCCGTCGGTGGCGCGCCGCTACCGCTGCTCCGCTTCACGCCTTGGATACAGGGGCGGAGACAGTACCCGGCGACCCGGGGCAGCTGCGCGGGCTCGCTCGCTCGCGACCTTTTAACCCAGTACATCAGGTACGTATTATTTCAGCTAGTTACAGCGTGATTTGCCCTGGCAGATTAATTACTGGGCCTCACCTGGTACGCACAACCAGCCCATCTAGTCAATTAGCCCAGCAGGCCAAAAGCCCAACTAATCCACTGGTCCATTGCCTACGATTCACGAACCAGTAAACCACGAACGCAACCGCTCCGCCGACGCCTCGACGGTTCGACTACAGACTGCTCCGCGATCGCATCTCGGCAGCTGCGGCAACTCGCCCGGGCACTAGGCGTAAGTGACTCCTCCCGGCGGCGACGGTGGAAGGCGACACCTCCTCGGCTTCTCCCATCGTTCCACTCAATCTGGTATGCTATTGCTAATTCATTTTCTTGATTATTTACGTGTCATGCTTTCTAATGTGAATAAGTCTTTACAAGTCTATGAATTCTTTATTTTTAATCTTGCAGGTTCTGTATTTGCAATTTGAATGGACATTTGGATATCTCAGTTTCTCTTCGTTATTTTTATCATCTACTAGTGAGCTATATTGTTTCTTATTTTTTTAGTTATGGATTATGTTCTTCCGAACTATCATGAAAGTACGGTTATTCAGTTTGGTACTTATATTATATATATATTATATTATATATATATATATATATATATATATATACCCCTGCTATTCTAGACTCCCTTCTAGAATAACTATTCTGCACAACTTTCTGAACTGCGGGTTAAGAAGGAGGTGAACTTCCTGCCGACCGGGCAGTTTTCCTCTCAGAACTCCCCTATATCGGAACCAGTGAACTTCCTGCTGGGAGGGGGGGGTTGGGGCCCCCCCCCCCCCAGTTTTTTTTATTAAGTAATTTCCTTTTTCTTTTATTTCCACGTATTTTACACTCCTGCCATTAATTTGTTTAATTACGTGTCGAAACCCCCGCTCCACACATCCATTAACTCCCACCTCTCTGTCGACACAACTGCTGTCGCCACACACAACCCGCAACTGCTGTCGCTCTCCCTTCTCAAACCCCGCATTCCCGTCGTGGCCGGAGCTCTCGACGTCACCGCCGCACGCTCCGCGCTCCCCCGTATGCTCCACACCTCCGCCTCTCCGCGCGTCTCTCCCGTATACCAGTCGGTGGAGCGGAGAATCCCCCACCCGCGCGCCGCTGCACGTCGGCCGTCTATCTGCTAGGGTTTCTGTACCGGCGGCGCGGGACGATTTGGGGGCCTGATTTCGTCGGTGGGGGCTCGGATCCGCCGCGTATATTCCTTTGACCCGCCGTATTGCATCCTCGGTCGGTCGCGCGTGGCATCTGCTCTCCCCTTCCTCACCGGTTTCCTGCTCGTGTGTGTTCTTCTGCGCCTGGACTTCGAGTTCCTGCCGTTCCTTTTTTTTTCTGGTGGCTTCTGATGCGCATAAGCAATGGATCCTTCATCCCCGTCAGGAATCGGAGGTTAATTTCTACCCCTTTGGCTGTATTTAACTATTCTGTGATAATTATTTTGTATGTTGCTGCGTAGGGTTTGCATATCTTTAGTTATTATTTTTTTGTGTGATATATGCACTGTGTGTAATGAGTGACATTTTCTGAATCATGCATGAACAATATAGTTTTCTATATCATAATTATATATGAACCTCTGTTATATGTTCTTGTGAACCCCCCTTATGTTTATTTTTGTTGGCAGCAATTGAAACTTATGCATATTTTGTGCAAGTGTCTTTTTAGATTTTTTATGCCAGTGGCTTTCATGTTGATTTAGTTTCTTTTTTTATAGCTATGTGTTTTGTGTTTGTTAATGCTTTGTTCTGAGCATTGTTTTTTTGCTAGTATCATGTGAACTACTTTTTTTTTGTTAGCATCTGAGCATAACCTTGCTTGTTTCGTAACACTATATTTTTTTTTGTGTGTGTGTAGTTGATGATATCATTAAGGAATCCTTAGATCAGGTCAATGTTGATAACCCCATCGGAGAGACCACATCAGCTTCAGATTTGCTATCTGATCTGCCTTTGTTCGACCGTACGCCGCTGTCCACTCGAGGGTTTGGTGGTGACAGCACTGTTGTTACTGGCAATGGTTCTACTGAAGCAACGGCTGCAGATGCGCCATCTGATATGCCTTTGTTTGACGGTACGCCTCTGTTGGCCTCTCGATCTGATTTGGGTGATGGCAGCGGTGCTTCTGGTGACGGTCCTCCAAATGCAATGGCGGCAGATGCGCCACCTGACCCGCCTCTCTATGATGGTACTCCGCCGGCGTACACTGTAGGCGACGTGCTTGACAGTAGTAGTGCCCCTGGCGAACGCACAGCTGGACCATTGTTTGACGCCACTCCAATTCATCCAGTTGGTGTGACTGATTCTCTTGATTGCACCCCTGAGTGGCAGGATACGCCATCGCAGAGTGTTGTTGGCCCGGAGGAAGTTACTCAGGAACACAATGTTCAGGCACAGCTTGATAAGTATGCGGAGGAACACGGGGCCCGTGTAGCTGAACATGAGAAGAAGTTGACAGCTTACTATGAAAGAAAATATCCAGGGAGGTTGAGAAATCTCCAGGTAAACGTCTCTGATGCCCCTCACGAAGAACTGTGTGCAGAGCCCCCACCTGCCAAGAAAACCAGGGTGGCTGCTGCCAAGGTGAAAAATGCAACTGGGGATACTCCTCGGCGTAGTAATCGTGTTGCCCGTAGTGTCCAGAGATTGTCACACGATGCACCCGCCCCTGTTAAATGGAGTGCTGCTAAACGTAAGCGGGTTGCTGACAGTACATACACCCCTGATGCTCAATCTGATGGCGATAATGCGGAGTTTGATGCTGAAGATGGTGACTTTGAGGACAAAAATGTTAAGGTGGGGTTCCTGCTTTTCTTTTTTCTTATTGTTTGTTTTACTTAACTTTCTTTTTTACTCTAAGTGAACTTCCTACTGGTATTTTATATGAACCTTTATTTTTTTTCTTTCTGCTGTGCTGCAGATTATGAAGAGGAGGAAGAGACACGTAGCTCCAAAGAAGCCGCAGGGTCGGAGGAAGAGAAGAGATGATGAAGACAGTGAAAAGAAGCGTTTCCAGCAAACGGTGCGCTGTTCTCTTGGTGAAGTCCGTGCTGCGGCCAGTTTGCTGAAAGAAGCTCACAGGGCAAAGGTCATTGAAGCTGGCTTTGGATGTGTTTTTGATTGGGTGCTTGAGGGCAATGTCACCCGCGTACTCATGTGCCATCTGTTGTCGATTATGGACACAGCAACTATGAAGATTCACTGTGGACCTGGCAAAATGCTTGACGTCAACAGAGAGGCGGTTCACCATATTTTTGGTCTGCCGATTGGCGGCGACACTGCACCAAGGCCTTCTGACACTGGACACGACGAGGCTCTAGCTAGTTTTAAGAGAGAACTGGGGATTGATAGCAATTCTCCCATTCTGATAAAGGATTTGCGCAAGATTCTAAAAGATTTAGTTGAAGATCCAACTAAGGTTGATTTGGCTGTGAAGGTGTTCTTTGAAATTCTGTTTAACAAGCTTATATGTCCTGGGTCAGCTCCACGTGTGGGGAGGGAGGCTGCTATGCTTGTCAATATGAACTACAAAAAAATGGCGAAGATGGACTACTGCCAGTTAGTAGTTGATGAGATACAGAGAGCTGCCATCAAGTATCAGGATAGAAGTATCCCGCAGGCTGGCCCTGAGGGTGGCGGGATTGTGCCGACCGTCATGTACCTGGACAGCTGCTACTCAGCTCGGTACTCTGTGATGCACATCAAGACGCCACGTGCGAATTACTTGCACGAGAAACCTCTGAGCGAGATTTTCTACCTTGACATGAAAAAAAATGGTGGCGCTGACCTGTTACAATACAAGTTTGGTGGACTCCCGGTTAGTTTCTATTTTTTACATTCTTGTTTTTGCATCCTTCATACCATGTTTTGTAGCTATAACTTTTTATGCTAAACTTGTCTATTATTATCCCTCTTTTTCAGTGGAAAGGCTGCAATCAAATTGTCTACTGTTATAGTTTGCCTGCTGAAAAACTTTTGTACGATTCACGCCCTGGTTCACCTGCCAGCCTACCTTGCCCTGATCACACTTCTGATCCTAATCCAAGCACTCAGATAACTATTCACACCCCACAGCAGCCATCTGATAAATTTGAACCAAGAGATCATCCTACTTCAGATGGGGATGGCCTTTCTTCTCTAGCATTCTTTGACCAAATGATGCAGTTGTTGCAGAAAGTTGAAGAAGTCTCTCATAATATTCCAACAACCTCTGATCGCATGAGCATTATATCTGGTCTTTTTCCTGATGGGCACGGACCTAGTGTTGAAGCAGTTAAGGAGCAAACACAGACTGAAACCCAATATCTGAACAGTTTCAGGCTTGCTATAACTTCCATGAAGTCAGATTTTGTTGAGTTCCGCTTGAAACAAGATGCTGCATGCAAGGAGCATGAGAGAGAAGCTGCCACTATAGCAAAGCAAATCTTTGAGGGAGATGCTGATCCTGAGAGTTCTCACAGCAAAATTTATTCATTCATTCAATCAGGAGGAGTTGCTGAGGTAGTCTTTTGTTATTGTGTTTTCCTACTTATATATTATTCTCTTCTTCTTTTTTTAAAACAAGTAGTTACATGTAAATGATTTTTTAAACTGATGTTGGGTTGAACTTCCTTTTCACAGGCAGAAGCAAAACTAGCTGAGATGTTAGCTTCTCAGGATCCTGTTGGAGTTGATGAAGAAGACGATGTTGTATCCGATTATGGCAACCTTAGTCTTACACCTTTTGCTCCTCAGGATGATCGAAAGTCGTCCCCTGCACCTGTCTCACCGCCACAACCTTACAGCGATGGAGATGATGGAGAAGACGCCTTGTTTGACAATACACAGTCCAGTACGAAATACACACCTCAACATGTTGATGCTTCCGTGCTGCGGGATCTTCCTGACGATGATGATGTTGATGCTTCAACAAGTAAACAGTTTTATGTTTCGTTCAACAAGGACCTAGCACCTGAACAAGCTTCTGGATTCCATGATGGTTCAACTCGTGAAGATGGCGTTGAAGACATTGGCGTTGCACAGCAGGGTTTGCATGGAACAGTTATGCATGACAACATCCCTGATGATGGGCTAGCTAAACAAGACGATTTATGTGCTGACATACCAGCTGAAGAAACCCAGAAGGGGACTGCTAATGTCCATGCTGATGATGAACCTTCGCAAGAACAAGGCAAGACGCATATGCACCAAACTTAAACTCCCCAACACATATATGTGAACTCCTCATTTAATCATTTTTTTGGTTAACTTTGCAGCTTCCAGACCAGGCTCGAGTTTTTCGCTCTCTGATATGCCAATTATGAAGAAAATAATAGAAGTTTATGAAGCAGTTTGTAGGCTGAGGAAGGATCCCAATAAAATGTGCGCTTTAATACCCTCCAGTACATTATTTTGCCATTGTTAACTTCCAAGTATTACAATGTGAACCTCCTTAATATGTCTCTTCTTTTTATGTCCATTTTTTTCTGTCCGCAGGGATGATGTACTTTTCGATCTCGATGAATGTCGTTGCACGATTGGACAAGTTGGCAAAGCTTTTTGCCCTTATGGTTATCTATGTTCATTCACGGCTACTGTTGGATCATTTATGATTGGTCGAAAGTTCAGGCACTCGAACAAACTTGTCGCTTCATATGTCGTCTCTGTATGTGTACCTCTTTTTCAACTTTTATATGTGAACCTCCCTTGTTTTTCTTTTTTAGTTTATTTTTAACTGTTTCTTTTTTGTTGTTTTTGCTTTGTTTTTTTATTCAACCAGAGGCATCTATTCGAAGGAAACTTAACAAGTAATGTTTTGATGAGATTTTTTGATCCGGCTTCTGATGAACGCTTAGACAAGAAAGATATTGTAAGCACAATTTTTGTGTTGTTTTTGGTTACATGTTCCTTGCACATTCTCTGATTTCTTCGTTCTTTTCTAGCGAATTTTTTATTGTGTATTTGCATTGTCTCTTTCTTTTTTCTGCAGGTTTTGTTTGCTGTACTAGATGGACCTGTTGATGTCATTGGCCACTTCTGTGTAGTGGCTATCAATGTGAAGTTGAAATGTTTTGAGCTCATCGATTCCCTGCGAGGACCTTTGGATCCAGATGGCAAGAAGGTTATACATTTGATGGCGCGTAATATAAAGAAATTATGGAGGGAAGCAAGAGACTCACAAGGGAATTCCTTTGAGCCAAAATCAATTGATAGCTGGGGTTTGGGTTATCGCAATTCGCCAAGACAAGAGAACACGTAAGCACATACCTTAATGACTAGATCTTCAGTTTCGACATTTTTTTTCTGCACACAACCGTGCAAACCCCAGCTATTGTTGATTCTATCCAGCTAATTTTTTTCTCCATGGTGCAATGCGCAGTCATGACTGTGGCTTCTTCATGCTGCAAAATTTGCAATCCTATGATGGCCATGGCCTGATAGACTTCGGGCAAAAGGACATTATGAACATCAGGATGACTATGCTTTACAGCTGGTTGACCGCGAGTGATTTGATCATAGACCTCAAGAGCGCTATTGGTGTTGAACCAGGTAGTAACTACAATGTTTCTATTCTTTTTCTGTCCCCAACTATTTTTAAACTTCAGTTTACCCTATGTATGAACCTCTGCTTGCTATTGGAATGAACTATTTTAATTTTTTGGAGAGTACTGAACTCCTGCTTTGTGATTTGTTTTTCAGGAGAGCGTCTTGACATGGAGGAGGATAACTATTCTTTATTTGGATCTCAAGGCTACATACCTGATTTTACCCCCATTGGTGAAGAAGATGTTGTGAAGGTCAAAAGCAAGGCACAGAAGGTTGTTGCCCGTCTTCATCCCACTGTCAAAACAAGGTCTAATAAGTCTTCTTCTACTGGAAACAAAGGGAAGTCTACTGTTGTTGAAGTTGAAGACGATGATGATGATTTCGTCAGTGATGCATTCTGGAAGCGCAAAGATAATCATGTCTCTAAGGATGCGCAGCCTCGCAGTTCTGACAGCAGTGACTTTGTCACTCAAAAGGCTGTACCACCAAAGAAGTTGCCCACTGCGAAAAATCCAGGTGGCTCTAAGAAGATGCCGTCAAAGGTCTTCAAGAAGTCGAGTATTAAAGTCCCAAAGCTTATCATTCCTGAGTTCCGTCATCTATTGGGTGCCAAGGATATCAAAAACTTAATATTAAGCAAGGAGTATAGGAGTGTCCACGGCGAGTGAGTAATGCTGCATGTTATTTTTTATGTTTTTATTTTGTTGCCTAAAAAATAGTTGAATATTTTTTATTTGGGCTCCAATGTTCTCACACCTTTTTTTATGCTCCTGCAGTTCACCCCTGGTGATGTTCATGACCAGAGATGATCCTGTTTTTATTGATGCCAACCGCATGTATAGCATTTTCGGACGTTGTGAAATGATGGAACTTGACATCATGGATTGGATAATCTCGTACTGGAAAGATTCTGGGGAGATGAATCACTTGTTCCAATCAGGCGAACGTGTTTTGCTCTCACCGAACACAATCCCAGTAAGTTGCCTTAACCTTATTTTTTCTATTGTAAAATACAAGAACGTCTAATGAGCTTCTATCTGAACTCCCCAAAAAAAACCAAGCAATCTGAACTCCATGTGTGTTTTTATTTTTCTCCATGCAGTACCTTCTTGACTTCGTACCATTCGATCTGAAGGACTCCAAAGGTAATCCTATCCAGAGGCCCCCATTCGACGTTAAATTAGCTGCTAGACAGTGGAATGAATACGTGAGGGTTTCTGAGAACATTTTGACTGCAAAACTGGTAATTTTTCTCGCCTTTTCCCAATTTTTATTATATGCAGATTGAACTTTTGTTTTTGTGTAACCTGAACCCCCTGTTATCTCAGATTGAAATTCCTCATTTCGTAAACGGCCACTACTCGTTGTACGTCATAAATAAGTACACTGGGGAGTTTGATATCATTGACTCGAGGCGGTATACCGAAATGACACACTTAACCAGGAAAGAGCACCACAAGCACCGTGTTGAAATTGTAAGTTTGGTTCCAATCATCTATATGTGCCTTCGCGCTATCTGTTGTGTACCATATTTTTCTTTTTCTCCTAATTCTTCTTTTTCTCTGTGAATATATTACATCCAGGTTAAGAGATTGGTGGCTGTCATGAAGGAGGTGTACGGGGCTGAAGAATACGACCAGCACAATCAAGTTGATTGGGAAGAAGCAGCAGAAGATTGCCACTATGTTCCAACACCACGACAGGGTGCCAACGAGTGTGGATTCTATGTTCTGAGGCTTGCTTGCGTTTATGATGGTCTAAAGTTTGTAGAGAAGATCATCAACACCGATGTAAGTCCCTGTTGTATTTTTTGTTATTATTTCAGAACACTTTTTGCTTTTTACAAATCAATATGAACGGGGTTTTCACTTGTTTTTTCGTTTATGCTTTTCTGAAGGCTCGCGTCGAGGACTGGAAGGCTGAATATATGTACGAGCTTCTGTTCCATCCAAAGAATTTATTTGTGCCTTCTGATTGGCCTGATATGCTCCAAGACTTGGTTCTTCTTCGAAGTTTAGGATCGCAGTCTACACAGGAGCTGCTGACCCAGGCTGTGAAGAATCGTGCTCACCGCCAAGCTAGGCAATAGATAACTCTCCCATGTTGTGTAATGTGTGTAAAAAGAGAACATGTAGTGATCCTTTTTGACGCCATGATGTTACCCTACTCGCAGACTTATTAGTGTTTTATCCTTCTTTTTTTTAGGGTGAACTTGATGTACCTCCTGTTTGTGAACATCTAATTTATATCTAATGTTTTTGGTACCCGTTTAATCTCAGCAGTTTTTCAGAACATTATTCTGATACCTCCTGTAAGCAAAGAAGTGAACCTCCTGTGTCCGAGTTAGTGAACCTCTGTATAAGTTACAGTACAACTTCCCATACGTTATGCCACTCACATCCCATTCCAGCCTGAGCTTCCCTTTTCCTTTCATTTTCACAAGTTGTATACAACCACCACAACAAAGACTGCAAAAAAGAAAGTGAACGTATGCATATGTTTTTCTTTTTCCTTTTTTCATAAGATATCTGATATCTTCAGAGGAATACACAAGCTAATCCAGGTTCTACAGTCTAAAACTGAACTAAAAATAGACTGAGGTTAATCCACTTTTGTTCCTAAGCATACTAGTTTCTGCGAGTCTTGGCTGCTTTCTCCCAAATTTTCAGCGATATGTGAACCTCCCTTACACAGATATGTGAACCTCCCTTAAACAGACATGTGAACCTCCCTTAAACAGACATGTGAACCTCCCTTATATAGTTCAACACCTGTTTAATATTTATTACGCAAACATTAATATCAGAAACAACATTATTATTACCACAAAAAAAGAGTAACTACTATGTATATTACTGGTTTTTTACATTTTTGTTCATGTGTGCTAATATGCATACAAGCTATTTTTTCTGGTAAATCCCACTAACACAATGTATACTTTGGTGCTATCTTTTTCTCCTCTATATTTTTTCACTATGGTTTCTGCAGCCTTTTGCTTCTTCTCGGCGGTGTTGTTGATTGTGTGCCAGCCTGGCTATCGTTTGTGTGTTGCTGCTGTGTTCTTTTGGTGTTTACAGCACTTTGGTGCGTCTGCAAGGTCTTTCTCAGCTCTTCTTCTAGCATCAACCTCTTGCACGTCCTTGCATTGTGTCCTCTTATTTTTCCACAATCTCCACACGTCCTTTTCCCTTGCGGCACCATTCTCTCGCTCACGCCCACCTGATGCGCTGAAAGTTTCGCTTGGAGGATCTCCAGCTTCCTTGGACAAGTCCTCGAGTTGTGCCACTTTTTTTCATTGCATAGGCTGCATCTCCGTTGACTTTCCGCCTCTGGAACAGCTGCTTCCTCAACTTGTTGCTGTGCTTCATGGTTGCTACGATCTTCAAACGTGGGTTCTTCATTCTGTTCCTCTGTATCGTCGCCATCCTGGGTCGATTCGTTGTAATCATCTGAAGCTTCTTCTTGTGTTCCCAGGCCGTCTTGTTCAGTTTCATTTCCAGAATCATCCTCATCATCATCAGCATCAGTATCCAGCATGTCTTCATCATCCACATTCCTGAACCTTTGTTTTGAAAGCAACTTCTTGATGGACAGCTTAAAATTTTGTGGAGTGCTCGTAGTCCCATGCACCTTCTGATGAGCCTCAATCAGCTGCTGCTCAAGCTGTCTCCTCTTGCATGATCTGGCATTGTGTCCTGCAATTCTATTGCAGTTGCTGCACAGCCTTTCACCTTTAGGATTACCATTCTCATCTAGCTCTGGCTCTGGTCGTTTAGTGGCAGATTTTTGGGTTTTATGCGTTTTCCCATCATCATTCTTTTTGGCATTCTTGCTGCCTTTTGTCTGTGATTTTAGCGGTGGCTGGATATCCGCATAAGGTTCAGCAGTAGCAGTCTCTTCTGCACGAGGTATATCGTCAGAACTAGAAGGTCTTGCAGCGGTATCTTCACGCGGCGACTGATTAGTTGCGTTTTCCTCATCTATTGCATCAATTTCCAGACGATAATTCACTTCCTTGAATGCAGACAACGCCTTGTCAAACATTTGGTCTGAGGAGCACCCTTTGTTTACAAGTTTCATGGCCTCGTTGTACAGAATCGTCCGCCTGTACTGGAGCGTTGCACCGCTATCTTCTGTCCTTGAACAATCTTTGCGGTTGAAATCTTCTTCTGTCACCGGGTTCTTCGTGTATCTTTGTAGTATGTATCCAGCTGGTATACTGTCTAGCCGCAGGTGTTCAAACAACGCTATGACGTGCTGGCAGAACAACCCTACACAACATGAGCAAAAAATATTTTTTGGTTAATCTGACATTTCATCAACAAACAACACACTGAACTACCAGTTAAAGATCATGTAAACTCCCAGAACCAATATAGGTGAACTTCTTTTTCCCACAGCAAAACATAATAAACAAGAATGTGTACCAGTGTGTTCCCATAGTTTGCACTCGCATTGGAATTTGCCTTCATCTTCATCTGCAATTACATGAAACTCATGCCTTGACCAAGCAAATTCTCTGCTTTGATTGTAGTGGTATACGAGGTACTCTGTGGCTTTGTCTCGTGATTGCTTGATGCGAAACGCCGTGCTGTGCCATAAGCGTTCCCGGAATACATTGTACACATTTCGGGTGTACTTCTCAATTAGCTGTGCTTCAAAGCCATAGCGTGTCACTGGCTTCCTTGGGGCCTGTTCAGGTTGGATAGGAATTTAGTATGAAATTAAATTCCAGTATTATAGGGAATCATTTTTCAGAAGCTAGTATGAAATACCAGTTTTTTTATATAAGTAAACTTCCTACAGAAGCTAGTATGAACTTCTAATTCTGAGAAGTGCAAACTAACAACATTATTTTTATTTCATGGACACAGAGGTAGGGTGAAGAAAAGCATACCATCGAAGCTAGTGTTTCTGCATTCTCTGCCACTTGTCTTGTTTGGATGCAATTATTCACCTGCTGCACAAAAATATGTAGATCAAGCTCCTCTTTTACAAATCCTTTCTTCAGAATATGGTTCATGCTTTCGCTTCTCTGAGTTGACGTCATGCGAGCACAAAATACTTCTTTCCAATAGGCAGATACCCAGGATTTTCTCTCATCCCACAAATTTAACATCACGTTAACATCGTGCAGACCATACTTGTCAACCAAGGCATGCCAAGCATCTTCGAACTCTGACGGCATCAAGGGATGGTTAAGGACTGCAGCAAGCTGTGCCTTCAGTTCAGGGAATAGTGCGTAAAGTTCTTTCAAAGGAATTTTATGCTTTCTCATGATGTGCCACCTGCACCATTTATGCAGAGAACGTGGGAATATCTTCGGTATTGCTGTCGCCATTGCTGGGCACTGATCTGCACATTTTTTTTGTTTTTTATTAGAAATGGGGGGGGGGGGGGGGGGGTGGGGTAAACAGAATGCATATATGAAGTTAAAAAAAGAAGCACAAACCTGTGAGGATGCACATGGGTTGCTTGCCTCGCATGCATCTCAAGAATGTGCTAAACACCCACTTGAATGAGTCTTCATCCTCTTCTCCAACCAATGCAACACCAAAAATACACGACTGCAGGTGATTGTTTACTCCGACAAACACTGCTAGAGGCATGTGGTATTTGTTCGTTTTATATGTTGTATCAAAAGTTACACAGTCACCAAAATCAGCATAAGCTGCTCTGCAACTTGCGTTTGACCAGAAGATGTTTTTAATTCTGTTCTCTTCATCAACCTGCACATCATAAAAGAAGTTTTCATTTTGAGCCTCCATATCCTCAAACCATTTGAACATCTTCGGGACAGCGTCTTTGGACTCCTCACGTGCAAATGCTGCTTTCCTGAAAAATTATAGCACAAATATTTAGTCTTCACCTTTTTTCAAATTTTTATCAGGTGAATATGGTGGACCTTACATTTTTGTGCTATTACGGTAACTTTTTAACTTACATGTTGAGTATATCTTTGTCGTGGAAGGGAAGGTTGGCTCTCCCATTATGCATTTTAGACAGCAGCCCCATTATGTTAACATGCTTAACATTGTTGGAATAGAGATCTCTCACATAATCAACCAGAGTGGAGTCAACATTCTTGTGCGAGTGCATAAACACCAGCATCGATGGTGTCAAGAGCAGGGGATGATTGTGATCATGCTGAATTCCCTTTATGACACATGTGCCGTCATGTCTCTCCTTAAATCTTATCAAAGCCTTGCAGCCCGTTCTTTTGCTGAGCTTATCCCGCTGTCTGTCACCGTCAGCCACATAGGGCTTGTGGATACCTTCATTCACGCACTTGAGGTACCGTGTTCTCTTGCTGCGTTGCGCCTTCCTGATGCCAAAACCCGTGTGTTTGGCATAGGTGTTGTAGAATTCATACACTTCTTTATCTGTGCTGAATTCTTGACCAACAGTTGGTATCAGATCCCTTGGGAGCTCCGGCGCCTGCAATATTTTTTTCAGAAAAGATATGTAAGTATTTTTTTCATACCAGTCATTTTTTAAAATAGACACGCAACTGCTGCTCTAGAAATCTATTTTTTGCAAGTCTATATCGTTCAGCTCACAACTTACGTGTGTGTATGTTCGCAGTTCTGTAGGAGTTTCATCATCCAGAGTTTTGATCGGACAAGGCGGGGTGACAATTGGGACGTGGCACAGAGGATCTATCGAGGGCATATGCGATGATTTCCTGGAGACTTGTAGTAGCATTTCGCCACCGCAGCCTGCACCTTGTTTTTTGGTAGAGGAAGCTTGCTCAGGCATAGTTTTTGTCGGGGGTAGCTTCTTGGATGTTTTGCTCTTCTGAACTTCACAATCTGCATATCTGGCCCTCTTAAAAGATGCATCATCACGCATAGTAGCCTGTCTGGACCTGTCACTCTTTTGAACCTTGATTTCTGAAGAGCTGGACTTCTCAATAGAATCATCAGTGTTAGCAACATGACTGGAAGATTCTCTCATATGGACCTCGCACTCTGAATAATTGGACTTCTCACCAGATGTGGACATTGATCTGGAATTCTCCAAATCATTTTTTTGTGCTGATCGGCGACGTGGTTGGCGGTACACTGGATCTGAGACAGTTAGCTTCTCAGTGCATATGACTGGAGATCGTGCAGGCTTCGGTGGACCTGACCACATCAGAATCTCATCCTCTTCTCGCTGACTGCTGCTCAAAGGCACTGTTCTTATGGGAACTTCATCATCGGCTGTGCTGAACTTCCTTTTGTTCTGTTTACCCATCTGATTCTTCAGAGCCAATGCGCTGGACACATTGGCTATCAACTCATCGCGCTCACTGAACCACCTCACTTGATCACTCTCTCTCTGTTGCTCAGCATGCAGATATGGAGGTTCATTTCGATGAGACCAGCTAGATATATTATCTCGCAGTTCGGCATATACTCGTTCAAGCTCCGGCCTAGTTCCAAACTCTGTTAGATTCATGTGCATTTCTGATGCAGTCAATGTCTTGTTGTCATGTATGTTCTCAACAACTCTTGAACGTTTCCTCGGCCCCAACCCCTGCAATACAATTTGAGGAATTTTTTTATAACTAGTGAACCTCTACTGGGAGATAAGGTGAACTTCCAGGGAATGAAGAACAAGTTATTTTTATTGTAAACCCTCTAAGAGAACTTTTTCATGGTGTGAATTTTATTAATGACACACGTAATCCGAACTCCCCCCAAGCCATCAGGTGGACTTCCAGCATCAAGCAGCAATTTCAGACAATCTGCTAGTTTTCAAAAATAATTTCATCTAGACTCTCAGTTTGAATCACAGGCACTACTGATGTTGACCAAGACAATATATCAGGATTTTTTTGCTGATCGTACCTTCTCATCTGCCATTGGAGGCCTCTTAGGCGAGGATTTTCCAGTTGGAAATCCGGCGATATGTCGACGAACTGGAGCCATGTATAGCGGGGGAGTTGTGATGGGAGGTTCACCCTGCTCGTTGTTGTAGCAGGTCACCGCCGTGCGCGGGCTCCCTCTCTCGTCGCCGGAATTGACGAAGGAGGTCGTCGGCAAGAGAGTTGGGCCGCCTCCGCCTCGGGTTCCCTCCCGTAGGTTCCCGCCGCCGATCTCTCGCCGGCGCGGGATGCAGGTTCGTAGTGGAAGGGTACCGCTTGCCGCCGCTGGATCCCTCGCTTCGGCGACCGCCGCCGCTCGCTCGCCCGCGCCGGGATGTGGGAGGTTGGGGAGGTTCGCCTCTTCGGTCGCGGCCTCACTCGCGACGGCTGCCGCCGTCGCTCGCTAGCCCGCGCCGGGATGTGGGAGGTTGGGGAGGTTCGCCGCTTCGGTCGCGGCCTCACTCGCGACGGCGACCAGGTAGGAGGTGGGGTGGAGATCGAGGCGTGCTGTCCGGATCGAGGTGGAGGTCGAGGTCGGGGGGTCAGAATTTTAGGGTGTGGGGCGGGGCGCGGTCGGTGTCTGGTTCCGGGTCGGTGTATGTTTCCGGTAGGAACCACGTTGGTTTCAAAAGTTGTCTAGAATAAGTATTCTAGAAACACTTAAGGGGTTGTCTAGAATAGTCCTGTCCTATATATATATATATATATATATATATATATATATATATATATATATATATCGAATATTTGGTTGCAATTCTCGATTTTTTTTAGTTAGCTTAAGGTCCGCCCCGGCTCCTATTTTTCCCTGGCTCCGCCACTGCTTGGATAGGAGTTAGCCCCGAAGCAGCTGGGAAGTCGCCGATCGCCGGATCTGCAGATCCTACTCGCCGGAGCGCTGCCACCGTCGCGCTGGACAACACCATCTCCACCACTTTAATACTACGGATCCGCCGCACCGGATCCGGCGGGGGCACACCGAGCGCCGCCAGTCCGAAGACCAGCGACCTCGACGAAGACGGCCACCGCGCGAAGGAGCTCCGAGGACCACCCACGCGAGAGGGGAAAGCAGCCGCCACCACACTCCACACCGCCGCCATCACCACCTCCAGGACGACGCCGGCTGAGATACCCCGTACCCTACACTATGTACAAGCCTCGATCTACGGATTCCCCACCCTCCCGCCGCTGAGGCGACCGCCGGAGGAGGAGGGATCCGCAGATCGGAGGCGAGCGAGGTGGGACGACGGAAGAGTTTCAGAAAATCGCCTCTCCGGGCACTGTTGCGGGAGAGAGGAGGCGTCCAAGTCGCCTATGATGACTGGGAATAACTTCTCCGTTTTTTCAACTTGATTTGTATTCCCCCCTTTTCTTTTGGGTGATGTGCGCAATCAAAGAAGTCGCGAGTTCCATCGTGGACTATCGCTGCATATAGTATGTTGTTTGATTCACCCACTTATTAGAGTTAAGGAGACTGCAGCAGTTAGAGCTAAGGAGACTGCAGCACTCGACATCAAGATACTGTCCTTTTCAGAGTTAACACTCTTGTCCAAGAGTTGATCAAACGATCTTTGATTCATTTCACCGTGAACTATAAAATTGGAAGCGCCTAACACACATTGTTCCCGAATTGCATCGAATTGATCAGGTGCTCCTCAAACTTGGCCTCCCGACTCCTACTATGATTTTTATTAGGGCCTCTTTGATTCCCATGATTTAAAAAACACAAAAATAGGAATACTGCAGAAATAAAATGTCATGACACTTGAAATTCTATAGGAAGCGGAAACGCAGGAATCAGCAGTGGATGTTGTTTGGTTGCACCGCAGAAAAAATGCAGGAATTTTGTATTGAGATTGAGTGCATGTTATAGTTGTTATAACCACAAAGGAATTTTTCCAAGAGGTCTCACCTCTTGTTAGAAATCTTATAAGATTGTAGTGTAGGAAAAAAATCCATAAGAATTTTGAATGATTTAATATTTCGAATTAAACGGACTCTATATAAAAAAGGAGATATATGCACCATTGGTCACTAAACTTGGCAACGATGAGTACTTTAGTCACTGAACTTGAAGAATGTTGTGCGCATGTCACCAAACTTGGCAAGGATGAGTAAACCGGTCACAATCGTGAAGTGACACGTTGACTGGGACGTTGACCAAAGACTGTGACCTAATTTTTTTTGCAAAAATAACCCTATAAAATCACAAAATCATATTAATTTCTTTCGCGTTATGTTTTTTGCACTAGCTGCTCACCATGGCCGCGTCCGGCGACTAGACCCTCCGCGAGCTCGTCGTGGCCGTGCGCAAGAAAGAGTCGCGCGACGGGTGAGCCACCGGTGAGATTCGAACCAGACGCAACCCCGGTGACCACCGGAGCGGCGGCGCACGGTGGCGCTCGAAGGAGGCCCGCCACAGAGCATGGGGAACGACAGCTAGAGGTCTTATCGGACCAGAAGATCACCCTAAGGCCATAGGTGTGCTCGCCGAGGGCGGAGGAGGGTCGTGTCGCCAGAAATCAAGCGCGATGACCATGGCCGGAGGAGGTGAAGAAGTCTTCGATTCCGTCGATTCCGGTCATCCCGGCCAGCAAGCTTCAACGAGGAGGAGAAGGATCTCATGGCAGAGCTATTAGTAGCCTCTGTTTGGTGCGGGACGCTCTGTGTCAGCTACGCGACGCCACGATCGGAGGTAGGGTTTGCGTACGCGGTTGGGAGTGGTGGTTGGAACATGCCTTGGAACGCGCGGCGGAGGAGCACAGGGGCTACGCGATGGGTGGGTGGCGGAGCGGGTCTGCCGGCGACGGGGGAGATGGCCGAGCCAGGGTGGGGATCGAGATGTGGTGTTGTGGTGCCATGTCCAAAGATCGAGGACAACTCTGATGGGTGGGCCCCACCGGTCAGTGGAACAGATGCAAACAGTGGGGCCTGCTGGTCTGTGAGACAAACCTAAGGGGAAAGAAATTAATTTTATTTTGTGCTTTTACAAGGTTCTTTTTGCAAAAAAAATAGGTCACAGTCTATGGTCAACGGCCCAGTCAGCGTGGAACTTCACGATTGTGACCGGTTTACTCATCCTTGCCCAGTTTGGTGACCTGCGCACAACATTCTTCAAGTTCAGTGACTAAAGTATTCATCCTCGCCAAGTTCAGTGACCAATGGTGCATATATCTCTATAAAAAAGTCTATAGGTGAAAATCCTATGCAATTTATCCCTCACCTCTCCTAACTGCTTTGCCTTTGAAACAACACCGAATTTAATCCGTTTATTTTATGGTCTTTCTGAAGCTGATCAAAAGTAGGCTTCGCTGCGTTCCGTCAGTGCTTCAGCTGAGGCTGTATGGCTTCCATCGGGCGAGCGAGCTGCCGAGCTTCCTTTTGCCCCTAAGAAGTAACATAACGGATCAGCTGGAGTGTCTGTCTTCGCACCCGATGGTCCATTATCCACACCACATGCTAGTTTTTAAAAAAAAAAAAGGATACACCACATGCTAGCTGATCTGAACCGGATGCAGCAGCCATTTCCTGGACGGCAGCGCGGGTTTATTCTGTTGCTGCAACGGACTGATGACACCTGGAAACCGCCAAGGGCGGTTGCATGGTCGGCTAGCTCAGCTCGTTCATCTCCATGCTGACATGCGGGCCGTAGTAGTAATGGAGAAATGCCATGACAGACCACGACACTGCCGGTTCGTGTGGGTTGCAGAGCTGAAGGATGATGATACAGTACGTGCAGTTGGACGAACACTTCATTGATCGAGCGATCCAGAAAGCACAGTGAAGAAGCAAACAGGTCATAGCCAGCATTACATGGCTGCGAGAGACGAGAGGTCGCCTTGGATCGATTGGTGCCTGTACCAGCGTCGCGGCGGGTTCATGCATATATGGTACACGGCAGGTCAGGGGCAGAGAACACGCTAGCTAGACAACTGACCCTCCAATTATTACTGGTACTATTGTACTCCCTTCGTTCGGAAAAGATTGTCGCTAAGAAAAGATATATCTAACACTAAAATATGTCTACATACATCCATTCTAATGAAATCCTTTTTCGGACGGAGCGAGTACAGACCAACCGACACTTTGCATCCTTGGGTTAGTATCCAACCATTGAACTATATATCTTGGTTACGCTCCTTTTCATAATCTATTAGCTGAATATTGCCCTTCCATTGAACTAAATATGTTCAAATTTTTATTTATGGTCACAGTGAGTCATGGAAGCAAGACAAAGGGTCGTTGTCTAACAATAGCAAGACTATCTTACCTTGCAAGGCTTCATCCCCCCTCCACAACCCACCATCGCTCGGTGACCCCACAACTTATAAGTGTTGTCAATTGGCTAATCGTATTCGTTAGAGTTGTTTTTCATAGTTGATGTCTTTATTACAAAACCTCGGTAGTCGACTATTGTCACCCGACCTCTGTTGGTTTGTTTTTTGTAATTTATTCTAGCATAAAAAAGGATACGTGTTGTTTTGAAATTTTGGCAACCACTTTGAAAAAAGTATCCATTGACTTCTTTTCAATTCTCCGTGTAAAATGCGAGTTGGTTCCCCTCATTTGCTTTCTTTGCACAAGTTTGTCACCTAAAATTTTCGGGGAGAGTAAGGTTATATGTAGACGTTGCCCTTTTCAGCTTGTCATAACACTATCATAATTAATCTAGTAAGGAAAATATGCCTATGTTTTGAACAAAGAAAAACAAGTGAAAGTTAACGACGCTGGGCCAAATTATCTTCCAGAAGAACAACCCTTGGTATATCTCTAGGTGGGCAATTTGCATCTGCTTTTGTCAACCTTGCCTAGATCCAGTCCTTTTCGGTGTCTTGAATAATTGTATTGTTGTATGTCAAACAATTAATGGTTTCTTAACTTGTTGCCACTGAGTCAGCCACATTTCCTTTTGCCCCCCATCTGAAATTTGAGAAAACAGCTTCCCCAAGTGACCTTTATCACTTTCCTCGTACTTGATTTCTATTGTCTTCAGGTTCTTGCTGAGAAGTATTGAACTATGACATATACGAGACATGATAGTCTTCCTTTTCTTCTTCCTTGGTCGATCTAAGAACTTTTTGTACAAGCCATCACACACGTTAGATCAGGTATACCAAAAGAAATTGAAGTAAGTCATATTTACCTCTGTCAAATGATAAGTAATAACCTACCTCACAAAGGTATAATCTAAGCTTCTCGAGATTAGGGGTGTTCCGGATGCACGGCAACGCTTGGAAGTCAATTCCAATGTCACAGCCGTCGAGAGCCAAGGTTCTCAAGTTATGGAATACTAGAAATTCTTGATTTTCCTCATCCAGCAATGCCTGAAACATAGGAACAAGCAGAGTGCAATGCAATCATGACATAGTGTGTGTTGCTAATGTAGTGATATATGTAATTTGTTCAGTCTCTGAATAAACATTTGGACAAGATATCTCTCTCGGTAAATAGTTTTGATGTGTGCACTGCAGTGCAAGAATATCATAACTTCGTTTCTCACAGTTTTGTAAAATTGCATGCGTACATTGATGTTTTTTTTATTTGAGCAAAAGAGTAATCCTACCTATATAAAAGACCACCGTTTCAACGGCCGCTGGAGGTGCCCACGTCACCGCGGGCACTGTAGATGCTACAATACCGTGCATCTACAGTGCACCGTGGCACTGTAAAATCGCTACAGTACCGCGCACCTACAGTGGAGCAGCTACGCGCACAGTATTTTTTCCTTTTCACGATAATATGCACATGAAATATATGCGCGCCGACGAGTAGATTTCGTTCCCGTGATCGGTTTCGAGTTTGGTCGACTCTAACTCCTTAATTTTGGATCCAAACTCGCAAAAATATTTAACGAATTTTGTCAAATTCTTCGCACTCAGCCATCCGTTTAAATTTTCTTTTCACGAGTAAACGAATTTCATCCTTCCGAACAACTTTCATGTTTTAACCTTTTTGTTTTGACGGACATAAATAGGTGCACTGTAGCAGCTGCAGTACACGCACTGTATTTTTTCTTTTCTTTTCGCGATAATATGCACATAAATATATGCGCGCCGACGGGTAGATTCTATTCCCGTGATTGGTTTCGAGTTTGGTCAACTCTAACTCCTTAATTTTGGATCCAAACTCGCAAAAACATCTGACGAATTTTGTCAAATTCGTCGCACTCAGTCATCCGTTTAAATTTTCTTTTCACGAGTAGACGAATATCATCCTTCCGAACAACTTTCATGTTTTAACCTTTTTGTTTTGACGGACATAAATATATTTCTCTCCACTCTTCAAATTTGTTATATTTTAGGATGTGCAAAAAAAAAATCTAGAATCCGAGTATTTGGATCCAGAAATTTTTCTTTTAGACAAATTCGTCGCACTCAGTCATCCGTTCAAATTTCCCTTTCACGAGTAGACGAATATCATCCTTCCGAACAACTTTCATGTTTTAAACTTTTTATTTTGACGGACATAAACATATTTCTCTCCAATCTTCAAATTAGTTATATTTTAGGCTGTGCAAAGAAAAAAAAAACTCTGACAGATTTAAAATTTTGAATCCGGGTATTTGAATCCAGAAATTTGTCTTTTAGATCTAGCCCAGAGTAGCATTTTTTATTACTTACCTGTCATGTACAAAGTTTTCGTGAACCAAATTATATACCTACAATCTCAGTTAATAACTCATTTTACAAAACTACGGCACATACCAATACAACAGACGCGGCTGTGGTCGACATAGCCGTCATGGCCATTACTGATATCAGCAGCTGACGTCATCAGTAGTCCACTTGCCAGCCTTTTAATATTTTGAAAAAAATGATTTCGATGATTATTAAAACTCTGACAATGGGTCCAGGTTGTTAGAATTTTAAACTTTCCTAACAATTTCACAAATTTGTCCAATTTTGTAAATTCAATAAGTTCTTATCCGTGATTCATAAAAATAAGTTCAACATACCAAAATATTTAGAAAAAATGAATTCTATCTATTTATGTCCAATTCATGCACTATCTTTCGGTTAGAAGAAACCGAATATTTTATCTATAATACCAATTATGTTATCATAGTCCGTTAAAGTTAGCTATCGGCATTCTAATTCCGTATGTATATATATCTTACAACCTATATATTAACTTTGTGTATATGACCATATTTTAGAAGGAACACTTTACGTATTGTCATAAAATACACTTCAAATTACGCAGCAAAATTAACACCACGGACATAATGCAAATATATTTAAATATTTCAATTTGGTGAATATTTATGGACAAACTAAATGCATTTTCTCCAATTATATAGAGTTGAATTTAATAAATGCTCACACAACGCATTTTCACTACTTATGGAGTTAAATTAACTATTTATGGCAAAATACAAACATATTTGAACATTCCAATTTACTAAATATTTCAAGCTACTCTAAACTATATAAAAAATGCTCAGAAAAAAGTGCTAACTATTTATGGCAAAATACAAACATACTAGATCATTCCAAATTGGTTAATACTTGGAGATAATCTAACTGAAATTTCTCTAATTATGGAGTTGAATTTAATAAATGCTCACATAATGCATTTCTTTTAATTATGGAACTAAATTAAATATCTATGGCAAAATACATCCATATTTGAACATTTAAAATTGGAAAATATTTCGAGACAATCTAAATGCATTTTTCCTAATTATATGGAGTTGAATTTTATAAATGCTTACATAATGCGTTTCCCTTGATTATGGAGTTTAATTAATTATTTACGGCAAAATACATACATACTTAAACATTTCAATTTGCAAAATATTTGGAGCTACCCTAAACTACATCAAAATGCTCAGGAAAAAAAATGCTAACTAGACGATAAATTCCGATGGATTTGAACATTTTTAATCACAACGGCCGTGGCGGGCTTTATTAAGTGATGGGGTATAAGAGCTGGTTTTACTGAATTTCCATGATTGTTTTTTTGCGAACTACAAATTTGCTGTTGTTTATACGGGCTACATTGTTCCACCTGTTCGTTTTTATCAGGTGAAACATCTGTTGAAAAAAAACTCCATGGTCACCCATCTAATATTTCCTTTCCTAATAACAATTTATTTCACTATTAATAATCACACGGGTGCGGCGTGTCGCCGCACCATGATGACTAGTAAACGATTTAATGTTCGAACCAGAGTGCTCTATAGACTTGTGAAACGATTTAATGTTTCAGTTTCTTCAAAAAAAACTTCGAAACAAAGTCAGAGGTTGCGTACCGTGGTGTTTAACCCCGACAAATATAGACTTGTGACATTGGTGAGGCAGGCCAGGAAGTTGTACATGGATTTCGTGTAACAATGCTTCTCTTCATTCCATAGTTGCTCCTTATCCGTTATGGAGATGGAAGCCATTACCAGCGACGCCAGCACCTGCTGACCGGCAACAACAGGATAGGCATCGTTGTCGTACGGAATCTCGAGGCGTAGCAATACAAGGTGAGGAGCCGCGAGGATGAGAGGATAGGTATTGCAATCCTCGTCGTCGAATTCATGAGCGACGAAGGCGAGGCTCTTGAGCGTGGGAGAGGCGATGGTTCTAATGGAGCCTATGTACTTCTCGATGTGCAGGTCCTCGAGGACCGGGCATTGGTCGCTGAGACCCTCACCGAAGCCAGGCATCAGGGCGACCGCGAACAGACTGACCTTCGTCAGGCGGCAGGCGTCGGAGCCCAGAGGCCCCAGACACGAGGTCGGGCCGTCAGGGGACAGCTAATCTCGCCTTCGTCGCACTGGATGTCGACCGCCGCCGTAGGCCGCGACAGACCCACCTGGAGACGTTCGTGTTCCTGCAGTCGTCGACCAGGTGCAGGCGGAACGCGTCCAGTGGCGGCGCCGGCGCGATCGACGACGAGGATAGCATGGTGTCGGCCATGTCTTCGAAGCTCTCCCATTGGCACTGGTCTAGCTCCGGATGGTCGGTCAGCACGATGCCGGGGGGCAGGAACTTCGCGCTGGTCGATGTCGATGCAGTGCACGGAGCGCCAAAGGTGCCGCCACCTACGCGAGAGGGCGCTCGTCCGCGCGGCATGCCGGGACCCAAAAAAAGAGAGGATGTCGTGCAGGAGGCAGTCTGGCAGGTCATCCAGCCGGGCGGCGCCGTCGAGGCGGGCGCGCTTGCTGGCTGAAGCGGCCGCCGCCTCTGTCTCCGTCTCCGTGTGGATCGTATTGTGCTTGCGGGATGGGGACGCCGTCTCCATGATCTCCTTGTGGTTAGGGTTAATTATGCAGGT
This sequence comes from Poa pratensis, assembly GCA_947311845.1. Taxonomy (NCBI): domain Eukaryota; kingdom Viridiplantae; phylum Streptophyta; class Magnoliopsida; order Poales; family Poaceae; genus Poa; species Poa pratensis. The sequence continues at coordinate 79,118,193 of CAMZMU010000033.1, forward strand.
CCACGTAGTGAAGTCTGTGGTTAGGGTTAATCATGCAGATCTATATAGTATGCAGAGCAGAGAGCAGACTCTGTGGGCTGCGGCGTACCAGGTGGATTGGACTGGACGGATGAAAGGGTGAAAGAGAGACCGTGGGCCTCGCCTCCTTTTCGTACTGGGCTCTATGCATTGCTTTGATTCTAAAAATAACGTAACTAGCCCAGCTTTGCAAGCTCTGATTTTTCTCCAAATATAAAAATTGACAGATTTTACAGACTTGACTGGGAAAAATAACTTGTGCGTTTTTCAAGTAGATGATTTTGGACTATCTCTGCATACATAGTACGTCGTTTGAATCATTCACCCACTTATTAGAGTTGAAGAGCCAAGGAGACAGCAGCACTCGACAGTAAGCTACTGTCTTTTTTTCAGAGTTAACACTCTTTTTCAAGAGTTGATCAAGAGCGGTCTTTGATTCAGTTCACCTGAACTGTCAAACTGGAAGCGCCTAACGCTCATTGTTCCCGAACTGTACAATCGACTTGATCACGCGGGAAGACCAGAAAATCGGTGCTTCTGAAACATGATCAAAAGTAGGGTTCGCTTGGTCCCGTCAGTGCTTCAGCAGAGGCTGTATGTCTTCGTTTTGTCCTGGGGAGTAACAAAACACAACAGAGCAGCGTGAACTGTCAGCGCACCCGATGGATGGTCGGTCGAACGATGCGATGTCACTCGATCAGTGCCAATCCATTATCCACACCACAGGCTAGCTGAACCGCATGCAGCAGTCATCTCGATCTGTTTATTCTGTTTGCTGCAACGAACTGATGACCGAATGACACCTGGAAAGCGCCAAGGGCGGTTGCATGGTCGGCTAGTCCATCTCCATGCTGACATGCCGGCCGTAGTAGTAATGGAGAAACGCCATGATAGACGAGGACGACATGGCCGAGTCATGTTCGTATGGGTTGCAGACGGAACCATATCTGAAGGATGATGATACAGTAGATACAGTCGAACGAGCACCTCTTCGATCAACTGATCCAGACAGAACAGTGAAGAAGCAAGCGGCTCATAGAGAGCCAGCAGCACATGGCTGCGAGAAACGAGAGGTCGGCTTGGATCGATGCCCGTACTAGTGTCGCCGCCCCGGCCGGTTCATGCATATATGGTACACGGCCGGCCGGTCAGGGGGGACATAGAACACGCTAGATCGACAACTGACACTCAAAATTATTACCGGTACTCTTGTACTCCCTCCGATCGGTTTTGATTGTCGCGGACGGAGAGCTAGCTTAGTTCAAATGTGTGTGCACAACTTGCGACGACCAATTCCGATCGGAGGTATCAGTCTGTTCCATAATGTAAGCCGTTTTGGCTAGCTAGGTGAAACAGTTGGCCAAAACGGCTTATAATCTGGAACGGAGGTAGTACTATAGATCAACTGAAACTTGGATTAGGTCGGTGTACGTAGCGGCTTACACTTTGCATCCTTGGGTTAGTTTGAGTTGGGTCCCCAGCCATGGGCGAGCTAGGGACATCACACCTGGGCTCAAGCAGCTGCGCAGGTGTCTTGTCTCGGGCGCGCTATCGACCGTGCATGCATGAATCAATGAAGCGATGGCCGCTAGCTGGGTCTGCAATTCTGCATGGCATGGCGAATTGAAGTTGATGCACGAGGAGTTGTTCTCGGGACGTACCATTCATGCTGCTAGAGCGGCGCCCGCACGCACGCGTGTGATGAGGTTCTTAGTTTGCAACGGCGGAGCGCACGCGTGTGTGATGTTCTGCGTTTGCATGCAGCGGCTCATCATCGACCGATCAGTTTCGTCACTGTGCTTTGGCGCGCGTCAGGACAATGCTGTTGTTCGTCTGCGTTGGCGCTTTGGATTGGCGGCGCCTCTGTCTGTCTGGATTCATCTGCCGATCCAAGGCCCATGCAGTTAAGCTGCGTGCCCATGTCCTTCATGGTCTGAACATGCATGCATGGATCATCTGATCATGCGTCCGTATTCCTTTCTGGATATGTTGTCAAAAGAGGCTCGTTCATAGGATGGCTCAGTTCCATGACAGAAGTGAAGAAACTCACGAAATAACTGGAACTGATTGATGCAATTTCCGGCGACGCATGCGACGCAAGCTGATGTTTATCCCGGCGAGCAAACGGACACGACGACGACGCGTGCAAATATAGGACGGGGCGGGGGTGAGGTGTCGTTGTATGCGAGGCACGGCCAGTCGAGGTCATCAAATAACGGTTAGCCGGGCGAGAACAAGAACACGTATCCGGCCGGCATATCTCCTCGTCCATGGTCCATGGGCCGTCGTTGTCGTGGACGGCGACGCGGGCAGAGCTCTGGTCGGTCTCTCCCGGCGTCGCTCTCACTTCTCAGACTCGCCACCACCGTCGGCGTCCTCTGTCGACTGTCTGATCAGTGTATGTGTCCCAGTCAGAATGTACAACACGTAAAGCGGCCGGCGTTCCCCGGCCCTCAGGGCAGAGCATCAATTCTCTGATCGATATGTATGGATCGATCGGGGCGTGTGCCTTCTCGACCGATCTTTGTTCTCCCCTGATAGATATTCCTTGGCTCCTTTCGCTGTTCTTCTTGACAGGAAAAGAAATTTCTGACCAGCACTCATCTGCATGACTGTATCTGTATATATGTGTAAACTCAACCAAACAAGTACTACTAGGACACTACTTACTTGACTAGGAGCAGTGCTGCACTTCATTTATTTGTGAGCTCTGAAGTGAGGTCGAACGTCGTCACCAAGTATTTGCCGTATACATCTGGAACAAGAGTATTCGTAGCCGTATAGGTCAAATGCAAATAGACCAAACAGTCGAGTTAGGGGGGCCCACCTAAGGCGGCAAACAGGGGTATCTGCTACTACTAGCTAGCTAGGGGCCCTACTGCGCCGCCCGTACCGCCGCCATACCGCATCGGCCAGTTAGTTTCTGTCATGTATGTGCCGAACTTAAACTCTGCTCTCTGTGCGACCGTTGCTGAATTGAAGCTAGCCCGGAGCCCACCACGGCATGCATGTCTCGGTGTCCTGTCCTCATCGACCGGCCGCCGTTCGGAGCTGTTGCGCGGCGCCAGTTAGCTGAAACGGCGGCTGCACGTACGCGCGCGCGATCCGTGGCGGCGGCGCTGCATTACTCGCGCTAGCGCACTCCCTTTCTCGATGCTTCGATTATAGTAGCCTCCTGATGGGAACACTTAAAGCATGATTACATAAATTTGCTAAATATGTCCTCCAAACCATACAAGATATAATATACTTATGTTATGGAACGGAGAGAGTAATCAACTCAGTAATTACCATTGGGTGCACAGTATGGTCGTGTTTCATGACAACATTGATGCATGTAAAGGTTTTAGGCTTATTCCCCTCTACTTTAAAAAAATGAGACGAATTGCCCGTTTTGTTAAAAAAATATAACCAACTTTTGCAGCACAAAAGATAAAAAGGAAAGAGAAAACACAAGTGGATACTTCTACTCCCTCGAGGCGGAGGCCTTCGTCGCTGCCGATGATGTCGCGGATGAACTGGATGGAGGGGACGAGGTGCTTGTCGAGGCTGCGCGTTAGGATGTGAGGCGCGGTGGCGAGATTCCGGGGCTCGAAGCCGAGGGAGGCGAAGAAGTCGAGCTTGAGGCAGGCTGGGATGGAGAACAGCTTACAAGTAGGAGAAGTGCCTCAAGCAGGCTGGCATGGAGAGCAGCGGGTCGAGGAGGAAGACGGCTCGCTCACCACCACGCCCAGCCACACCATCCAGCGAGATCAAATCAACGAGCTCGTCCACAGTCATCGCCGCCGCCGCCACGCCTCGCCTCGCCTCGCCAAGTCCAAAGTCACAAGTCACGCGAATCCCGCACGCGGCTTGTGATAATGGCCTTGTACTTATAGAGAGGCGAGATAATGGAGGGAGAAGGAAGACTGGGGTCAATCTGCTACCTCTGTTGTGTAGCTATCTTCCCAAAGGAAGTGGACGGTTTAGATGTGATGATGCCCTGGATTGATGACATGTAGCAAAAAAATCTCATGACATCACGGAGTCGATTGATTTCCCCTTGCATGCAGGGCAATTAATTCAGAACGGGCGGGCTACCTAATTTTGTGCGTCCGATGGAAGTTAATTTTGTGCGTCCCGACGCAAGTCGTAAGGTAACGAACAGGAGAATCCGCGGTATATTCTCCATCGTAAGCAGAACTGTCTCCTAGTATTACGTTACTAGTTACTACTGCGGTGCATTCATCCCATTTAATTAAGAAATACTCCTAATTACTAGGCTATGATGGTACGTGCTTTATAGAGAGAAAATCGAGAGAGCTTCCATGGCACGTGTATTATTTGGTCATTCGTACTAAAATTAACTTGATCGACATACATACATGACATGGCATAAAAAATTATACCAGTATTATTTGGTCATTCCTACTAAAATTAACTTGATCAAGCGAGCGGGAAACAAATACTGGAGTAATCGGTATATACTGGCAACAACTCTTCTTCGTCTTCAGTACATAAAACGTGAGTTATATCCGTTAGTATGTATACACAACTCCACTAAGGCCCCGCTTAACTGGGAGCAACTCCACAAGCAAGCTAGCTAGCTGGGAACAAATACGTAGGATGTATTGCCACCAGCTCCCCCGTTACATCAGGCCATAAGATTCAATCAATTCCCAATATATACATCTGCTACTACCAGTTGGCACATAACGAGACTAGTAGTAATTAGGCAACACATGCACGCCAGCCAAGGCCTCGCATGGCTTCACCACAGTTGAGTAGGACAGCTACCAATCAACAAAGATAACGTCTAGCTGCAAGGAGGTGGATGCTGGGACCGCACGTCCACGTGTGACAAGTTGGCGCCGCCAGACCTCCCACCCATAGCCCAGAAGTGATTGGAGTCCGAGCGCTTGGAGGTCGCGGCAGCTGCATCAAAATTTCAAGTGAGGAATGTCCAGTTCAATCTATGTAGATATATATAGTACACAACTCTAGAAAAACACTAAGAGCTGGTCTTTTACCAAATAGTTAAGCATCAGATACCCAACACACCGTTTAGCCGCACGAAATGCTTGCAGCAGCCTAACAGTGCCTCAGCCTTGTTGAGCGCCACGACATCTTTCAGCTTCTGGATTTCAGAGACGACCCACACCACGATTGAGATGCCATCCTTCATCTCGGCAAGAGTCAAGAAGTCCTCGAGCATCGTCTTGTTGAGAGAACGACTACTTGAGTGTTGAACCGAGTCTTGGCTGATCCAGCAGCATGAGCAAGATTCCTCCATTCAGGTTAAGTAATATCCTGAAAATGCGATTACCAGTTTGGTCAATGAGATGCATGTTTGTGTGCGGCAGTTGAAGACAACAACAGAAACGTACTATGTATGGATCGCACAGAAAGAAACAGTATATTTATTGCCTCAAACGTGCTTTTATGTGCAGACAACAATGCAAATAGAACCTGCCTCTAGGACAATCTACTTATTCATATCATACCCCAATACATCATTAGCTTACATTATTTGTTTAATCCTGTAGGATTACTCGATCGTCTACAAGAAGCTAGTTCAATCTGTGTAGATAGATACAGAGATAGCTAGCTACATAGATTTCCTAATGCATGATCTTTAAAAGCGTGCATGTATAATCCCAGGATCACCTAAGAAATCCATCAAAAGGATTCCAAAGGAGTTAAATGCTACAGGGAACGAATTCACATCAATATATTCATGGATCCAGTAAACTAGATAAAAGCCTAACAATTAAGCAAATGGACATAGAAAAATCTAAGAATCAGGGTAACGGACCGGGACAGTACAATATGACTCTAGATGAGCCAAGCATAATCATCAGCTATGTATATCACATTCAACGGCAATAATCAGAGTAAATGACCAATATTCGATAGTGAGCTCTTCAGAAAGTTGGCCATGGTATCATAAAGCAGGAGACGGGCACCAAAAAGTTGTAGCTGAGGCCAAACGCCACCACTACCGTGGTTGCGACGCAGTCAACTTGCTGCCGTCGCAGCAGCAGTAGCCAAGGTGAAGGAGAGAGTAGTTAGCAGCCATGGCTATCTGTTGTCCAGCTCCACTTTTCACCTGCTGCTGCATCAAGGCCACATCCGCTTCTCCCCTCACAAACGCCACGACAATATGTTGCTCCATGCTGCTCCAGCGACTACCAAAGGTTCAAGAAGCCAGGTTTGTCCATCACCTGCACCTACACGACAACAAACCAACACAGATTCACCTCTACGGCACTAGAAACTATTACTCGACACACAAACAATATAAACTACGCAAGGCCAAGCATCAGCACAGGCATAAAGCATGCTCAATATCATATACTAACATTTGGTGGTTGGAAGGTGTTCCAGTGAAATAAAAGAACAAATCCTGCAAATTATGCAACTGGATATGAGAAAAGCAAGTAGTTTCTTTCTATGCTTTGTTATTTCCAATAAGATTCATGCTGAAAACTGGACAAGTCGGCTAAATTCTACATCACTTCTTGAATGCTTATTATATGGGACAGAATCAAATCTATTAAGATGGACAGCAGTTTGTCACAAAAAATTCACATATTAGTACCATCCTCTGAGTAAACCATGGACATCAACTTATACACAACTACAGAACATGGAAACTTACACAAACCAAAATGGTTGGCATCATGATGGTTTAAATAACCATGCGATTCAATAGTAAAGTAAACTGAAGTTGTACCGCTAGCTAATGATCTGGAAAATATACCGATAATCTACAATGAGCTGTGAAGCCCGCCAAATCAAGGTAATGTGAGTAAAAAAAGCAACACTACACAGTCCAGGCAATAAAAATGTAAAGTAAGAACATAATGCACAATTTCCACAGCCCATTCCTTGCGTTGAGCAAGAACATAATGCACATGGAGCACACAATCTGCAGCAACCATATATACCAAACCATCAGGGATGGAGAGAGTGAGATTACCTCGACGCCGTACTCGATGGTGATGCGGTCCATCCTAGACACCTCGTGCTAGAGGAAGTCCTGGTCATCCACGGCCGAGCAGCAGGTCACAAGGATGGCGGCGTCCTCTCCGGCAACATCAGCAGAGCACCGCTGCCGAACTCGTTGGACATATGGTGCGAGATCCCCATCGGGAACAGCCACGAAAGCCATTCCTGCCGGTGATGCCATATAGGAACTACAAAGCAGGAGGAAATGGCAACAAATCAATTATTGCAAGATAGAACAGCAGCAATTGATTATTCCAAAATAGAATGGCAACAATCAGTTTGAGCGCAGCCTAAGAGGTACCTTTGGTATGCATATCGATGAGATCCATCAGCGGCATCAAGGTCGCCGCGGTGGGCCTTGGGGATGAGCAACTTGACCTACTGCACGACGTGGACGCCCCACACAGCATTCATATCTGGCACGTATTTCAGATTGTTTGCTGGTCAACAAGGTGCTTAGAAGATGTAGTGATTCCAGAATCTCCATAGTGTAAATGCCCCCAGCTTTGTCAGGTTTACTCTCTGCAAACCGAAAAGATCCTTGGATCAGCACAATGGCATGATACACATACTATTATTAGAATGCCAGGAGTTGAACAAAATTATATTTTCATTGTAAACAGTGAGGAACGCGTCCAGCAAAACCAGGAGAAGCTAGAGAAAATGAAGACAATGCCAGATTAGATAAATCATAGTGAAAATAGATGGAATAGCAATTTTCAAACTCAAACAGCTATAGATTAGATAAACTAGAACATAACATGATTGACAGATAGCTCGAATTAATCATCTATGTGGAACTTAGGCAGATACTGAGAATTAGCAGCTAAACCGTAGCATCGAATAAACCAACAAAAGACTAGATATTATGAACTATTTTCCAAAAACAAAAGTGAAATATGATCAGACCAATAACCAGCAACAACAGATCAGATACACCTAGTGTATATACTCGACAAGACAAGTCAAGAGTTAACGATAACAACTAAAGCCAGTAGCTCACCTAATAAACCTAACTAGTGTCATTCACAACAGAAATCACTACAAGATCAAACAACCGGAAGTGCTTGTCTAAAATTAGATCATGCTTGATCAGAGATAAGAAATCATGGAATCCATGATCCTGAACATGGGATATATTATGCCAATCACCATTAGCCCGCCGCATTGTAGAAAATGCAGACTTTCTTGACAAGAACACTCCAAATCAAAAACAAAAGATGGAGATAGACAAAACTACCTTCCCTGCCTCGGACCAGCAGCGCTTCGCCCAGTTCCAGCAGCTACATGCCATGGAAGGGGCCCTCTGATTGCACCGGATGGCGGCGCGGAATAGGAAACCGAGCTTGATGTGCTCCCTACACATTGCATCTGGGTCAATGCAGCAATAGATGGAACGACTAACTATCTATCGCGAGCAAGATACCTTGCAGGGAGCCGACATTACCGGTGCGCCGGCGACAAAGACAGAGTCTTGCTCTTTCACGGGGGCCTCCAGCACGCGCCACGGCCTCTGCCACGTAGACCCGAACAGCAGGAAGTGAGCGAGCAACCTGAGAGGTAAATTCCTCGTCAGATATGAACACCTGCAGGCAACATAACACAGGCTCATCAGCAGCATAATAATAAATTGGACCATGAACACGGTGCAAGAAAAAATCTAGCAACTTTAGCATGACATTAAAGATTTATTTATAGCAGAGTGCAATATATCCAATCTATAAGCCACCTCTGAAATTGTACACAAGTAACACAACCAGTATGTAGATAAAAACTTCAAATTAATGGACCAGACAGAACGGTTTTCGCCCAAAGCAACGATACCGGTAATAAAACTGTGGCATTATAGTCTATCATAAAGCAGAAGCAAATGGCATGTAGCTTATGTTATAATTGCACCAGAGTGTAAGTGCAAAAGAATATCTTTGATATGCAACTTATACAACCAATTCGTCATAGTCCCACTTCTCTTCCTGCTACGTATATCCTCTTATGCACTAATGTACAGGGATTTCAGATTTGTACCAGTGGCAAATTTGCACTAGTTGGTAGCGCTTTCAGGTTGACTAGTGTACAAGGTAAGAGCAGACGAACACTAATTGCATGTGTGGTAACACATAATTGTATCACAATGTATGATGCAATTAGTGCGTCTTGTTGTGCAATTTGGCAGTATTAAGAGCATAAAGCTTTCAGGGTTTGCACTCGTGGACAACTGCATTTTGAAAACAACATAGTTGCAACATTACGAAGTACAAGAAGTTATCCATGGCATAGAGGAAACTTCATCCTCTAAAAATAAGTGAAGAGGAGGGGAGTGAAGGAGCAGATCAACAAAAGCACCTGACCTGGTCATGTGGAAGCCACTGATGATGATGGAGAGTGTCTTATTGTCCTTACGGAACAAAGAGCTCCGGCTACGCATTGAGTTTAGCCTTGTTCATCAGACTCTTGAACCGGTACTTACCAAGCACCTGCAACATTTGCGAAATGCTACTCAAGTGTGAACAAACCAACGATCCATCTTCGACGAATAAGATGAATGACAAAGCAGAAAACTAATTATCATGTATCCTGTAGTCGCAAAAAAATGATCATGTAGCTGGGGTAGTACTTTGCATTTCGAGAGTACCGTGGTTGCATATACATGTACATAAAAAAATGCAAATCAGGAGGTGCCAAAAATGTTCATAAAATTGCTAGATTACATTCAGGCAGTCATACTAATCCTAGATTTGCATCATGCTAGCAGCTGAACTACATGAGGAGCGTCGCTAATATGTTCACAGCAGCTCACCCGATCCCAGCTAGCAAAACTGATATTACAAACAGCAAAATGCATGGCACCTTGGCCACACTCTAACTCCTACTGCTTCAAACTGACCAACAGAGTCGTACACAAATCACTTCAAACACATGGACCTAAGATAAACAGGCTAAAAAGGAGGAACCAGAATTCCTTTTTACTAGCAACGACACAGAGGAGCGTTAAAAAAATTCAGAAAAGTAAAAGACAAATTAACCATAGGAAATGATTGATTTCAATAGTACATAGCAACTTTACTGAAAAAATATCAGAAAAAAAACAAATTAACCATTTGCACTTAGAATGTGACATGATTAAACTCACAAGTCATGGCTAGAAAAACTGCAAAACTGACAAAATGCTATCTTAAGTGAACATATGATGACCATATAAAGGAATGACTTAGCTGTGGAAGTACTTTACATTTCAAGAGTGACATAATTGAATATAAATGTATACCAAACACAAATGCAAAACAGGAGGTGCAAAAAAGAATCCAGAAAACTGCTATATTACATTCAGGCAGCTATACTTCTTCCAAAATTTGCATCATACTAGCAGGCTAGCAGCTAAACTACACTAGGAGCATCGCAAAAAATGTTTACAGCGGTTCACCGATCCTAGTCATTTAAACTGAGATTAAAAAACAGCAAATGCATGGCACATACACAGTGAAATCCAAAAATGTCATGTAAGGTTATCATGTTAAAAAAAAGGCAGAACACAAGTCCTTGAGTAAGGTACCCGGCCAATTGTTGTTACAACCCAAGGAAAATATGTACATAAAGCACCAGAGTTCAATTTGGATGTGGGTTTCTAATCTAGCTAACTAATCATTAAATGAATACAAGAATCTTGCTCCTAACCACATCTATATGCCGCTGCATGAACTCAAACCAGGAGCTTGCATACATGGAAAAAAAATTACAGGAACAAAACCAGCACCCACAGTTCATTCATACACATAAAATTTGGAGTCCAAAAAAAAAAACTGCACAGAATTTGTAGTAAGCAAAATTCGTTCAGATTTCAGAGCATTCCTGACAACATTCAGTAAAATGGAAAGTCGAGCATGTCACAACATAGATCTGGAAGGCGGAATCGTACCAAGACCCAGCACACATGAACCACCTTGTTCCCCAGATGAATCACAGCACAACACATCATGCCATAAACCTAATCCCAACTGAAAAAATCCCCAGTAATTAACACAGGTCGGCAAGCCGCGACGCAACGCTCCATTACCGCGACGATAAGCGCCACCAGGCGAGAGACTGAACGACTACAAGGGATATTATGTCCTGCCACTGCATCCATGGCAAAAGAAATAAAAATTCTGACGTACGGACGTAGCTGATTAATCAACTCCTCCACGCTTCAAACCATGAATGGATCTCACTCACGCTGTTATCTTTATAATAATTACAGGACAACAAATAAGCAGGCACATGCATATAACGCTGACGAACAAAACAGAGCAGGACAAAAAAAAACGCCTTGCATCGGGCGGCAGCGACCGATTCGAGCGAGCGCGGGCAAAGAAACAAAGAAAAGAATCGACCTTTGGGTGGGTGAGGACGTGGAGGAGGTCCGGGATGGAGGTGGCGTCGAGGTCGGCGCGAAGGTGGGGCTTGGGGGCGAGCGTTTTGACGCCCTGCTCGCAATTGGACCCGGCCCCGCCCTGTCTTAGGTAAGAGGTGCCGTGGAGGGGTCGCGTCCATGGCTCCTGGTCGTTGTCGGCCAGATGCAGGAGCTGGAGCTGGGGGAGGGCGGGCTTGATCTCCTCTCGTCGTCAGGAACCCTGAGCAGGAGCTGGGGGAGGCCTGTACAGCAGGAGGTCGTGGCGGCGGTAGAGCAGGATCTGGTGGGGGAGACGAGCGGCGAGAGAGGAGAGGTCGACGGCGGTGCGGGAAGGGGAGCCATCGAGGGGAATGGTGAGTGGGAGCTGAGAAGGGGAATGAATGCGTTCTCTCGGGACTGGAGCGTGCGTGCGTGTTTTTTTGCTGGTTTCCTTTCAGTCGTTGGATGGCTTGGGTGGGCGGTGAACGGTCTAGATGGGCGATCCGTGTGGAGCTCAATGGAGTCATCTCATTGGCTGGATGCGTGTTTAGGTATGTTTCTTTTCTCCTTTTTCATCCGCGTGGAGCTCAATGGATTGATATTATTGGTCCGCAACCACCGCCAGCAACCATTGCTTCGTTTGGGTAAAAAATATTAATCCACCCGTAATTACTGCTTATTATTGCTACACTTGTATGGCCCTCAATTGATTAATAACCTAAATCAATATGCATGCACGTACATATTTCTACACAAGTAAGTACTTGGAGAGTCCCCGGTCGTGGCTCGACTCAGCCGTCGCCATAGTTGATGGCGTGACAGGGAGGAGAGAGGCAGGAGAGGAGAAGTTAGCGTCGGAGGGGATCGTGAGGAGAAGGGAATGGGGATCGACAGGGTGGGGTGGGTCTCGATGCGTCAGGAGGAGGCGTTGGCCTATCCAAACCAAGTGCATGCGGCGTTTTGGTTTTTCAGGAGGGCCTCCACGGTGCGATCGGTGCGTGATGGACGGTTCAACTGGGTGATCTGCGTGGAGGCGGTTTCTCTCTTCTCATTGGCTCGTTGGGTGGGGGTTTGGAGATGAAATCTCCCGCTGTCCAATTTTTGGCTCCGGAATCAAACACGCATGGCGGGCTCTTCTGAAATCAATTTTTTCGTGAAGCCTTGCTCACGTACTAGTACATGAGATTAAAATGTCCCCTATGACATACTAGTACATGTGATCGCAAGAACCAGCTACCTCTAAGGCCATATACAATGCAATGTACCAACCTTATAAAAATAAACCAAGATTTTTGTTAAGCACTAATGTTTTTTTCTATAAGAGAGGTGTCTAGTTAAGCATTTGTCTAGTATAAATAAGCACTAGTGTTTACTCATGAATCGGTTTATTTTTAATGTTCCATGTTTGCCACGTGTCCATGCTTATATCTAGACTTACCACTTTGCTTCCAAACTACTCCCTCCGTTCCAAATTAATTGACTTCCATTTGTCCACATGTGGATATATATAGACAAGTAGATACATCCATATTTGGACAAATAGAATTCATTTAATTTGGAACGGAAGGAGTAGTACTTAAAGGACTGTTTTTTGGAAAAGTCCCGCCCATGCAAGACCATGCGCACCCAAGTGTAGCGCCTAGCCAACTCCGCCGCATGGTACGCCGTGCACGAACACGACCTACCTCCATTGAGCCAGGTGCCCGGTTCTGGAGGGACGGAATGAGGCAAAGATATTCGATGCCTCCGAGAAGGTACAACGACACCACAGGGTGTCGCCATCGCCCTGTCTAGTCAGGAGAGATTCTGATATGTGATCTCTCAACCGTGTGCGCACAAAAAATTCATACCCCAAGAAAGGTCGTCTAGGCTGTCAAACTCGCGCGCGAGATTGAAACAATAAAACTGATCCCTTCAGAGCAAGTACAACAAGAGAGCCGACTGCCGGCTGTATATCGATGCCAAATCACCTATAGTCACCTTAAAGCCAGGTTAAGTATAATAGGCAGGCTCTTAGGCGGGCTGTACGCAGTATTGCAGGTGGGTGACACGCAGGATTGGTCAATCAGTAGCTTGCATGCAGTTTTTTCTCGCAGCGCGTGCTATAGCCAGGCGGCTCATGGAGCGCCCTCTCCATTCTCTCTCATCCTTTCTCTTTCTTCCACCTATGATTTTTGGTGACATGGCAACTCTTACAGCCGGTTGACTAGGTTTATTGTACTTGCTCAGTGCCAGATAGCTACGCCCGACATACAATGGACCATTATGACCTGTCATTTTATGTGTCGATTCATCGTTTTGCGTGCTACGAGGGTGTTGCTTTTATGCTAGGAGGTGAAACAAATTTTGTGCAACGTGTACTAAAGAGCCTGCGCTCATATGGAGAGAGGGCCGCAAAACGGTTGTTTCACGAAATGACTTGATATTTATGCCTACAACTAGATAGTATCTAGTTACCTAATCAAAAGTGTCAAAATTTTGGTGAGAAACCACAAAGAGTGTGTGTGTGCCAAAAATGAACCGGACAACAGTCAGAACACAAAACTGGCGGTTGAAAACTGCCCAGACAAAATAATTGCGGAAAAACCAGCAAAAAAAGAGGAAAATCTGCCAAAACGAAAAAAAATGTACTATGGCCCCCGAAAACAGGGATTTACCAAACAAGGGTCACAAATTTGGACGATAAAACCAAAAGGAAAAACACGCGAAACTGGGTGGGGCCGGCCCGTCAGCCTCCAGGCGAAAAAGGGCACGAAAGAAATGAAAAACGGCCGTCTTCATCTCCTCGGCTCCCACGCTGGTTAAAGGCCTGCCGCGCCGCGTCCAATCGGCTGGCACGCGGCGCACTAATGGTGCGCCATCGCCCCGTCGTCTGGCCTTCCCCGCCGCTATAAAAACCCCATCTCGTTGTGGCAGATCACACCTTCTTCTTTCTCGCCCTCTTTGTCTCTCTCTCTCTCTCTCTCTCGCCCACCCACGCCGAGATCCATGGCAGAGCGCTTCCCCGGCAACGGCGTAGCGGCCAACGTCTTCGGTCGCCGCTTCCTCCACGACTGGGAGACGCGGATGTTGTACGAGATGGGCTACCCTGCGCCGCCCGACATGCGCGTCCCTGGCGCCTGGCGGCTGAGCGCGGGCGGCGTTCGAGTGCCCCTGCCACCGGAAATCGGCCTAGGGGGGGGGGGGGACTGGAGATGCTCTTACGCTGAAGTTGTGGCTCACAAAAATGAATTCTTTGGGCACCTTTGATTTTGGGCGGGCAATTTTGATCGCATAAATTGGACGGTCAAACCCATACCTTAAGGCACGTACATGTACTGTAGTCCCAGAAATCTAACGGGAAGACCGACAAGTCTTAAAAACTAATTTGGTAGGTTTAGAAAATCACTGGTCGCAAGAATTCGGAGGGAAAACCTAAAAATTATGTGTGTTGTGGCCCGTGAAAACAGATGAAAAATTGTCAAAACGAAAATGTGTCGGCAAACTAAAAAAAACAGAAACAAGCGGGAAAATTGTCCAGTCTTTGATGCATGTTGAATGGTTTAATATTTAGTCCCGTCGCGATGATTTCAAGGAAAATAGAAAACAATTGTGCTATAGACCCTCTAAAATCGGGCGGGAAAACTCCACTCACTCATGTGCTTACAATTACATGCATGTAATCGCAAGTACAAGCTACCTCTAATACTCCATGTTTTCAATGTGGCATGCACTTGTCATGCTCGAGATAAACTCTCAAATTAATCAAAAGATTGTTTTTGGTGAAAGACCCGTCGAACCGGATCCATGCAGCGCCTTCGATCACCAGCGTCGAGTCGAAAGATAACGCGCCTTCCACGGCGTCGTGTGATGCACCTAGGCAATGTCACACATGACACCATGTGTGAACACGACCTAGCTAGCTCCACCGGATCCGGATACCGTTGCTGGAGGGACGGATTGAGGCAAAAGTATCGGATGCCTTCAAGAAGGTGCAACGACATGGAAAGGTGTCGTCGCCGCCCAGATCGGCAGAGACTCGGATACGAGATTTCTCCCGAAAGAGCCATGTTCTGAGTAAAAAGAGAGGAATAAAATTCCTTTAGCCCACAACTTAAATAGGCAATCATGAGTGCGAACCTATCAGGATTCAGGAGAGGTTGCTATATAAGTAAATGCCATTGTCAAAATGTTGCGTTGTTTTGGACAAATGGATTAGGTGCACACACGCCGCCACCCGACTGTGGTGGACCTAATTTGAGCTGATTCCTCGCCATTAAGTCGGTGCTAAACATTAAATGCATAGATTCGATCCTTCTTAATGCAACCCCTCGTACGGGTGGAAGAAACGACACTAGAACAAGTCTGTCTCAGGATATCACTGAGTGAGCCATATCATAGGAACATAACTCTTTTGTAGCATAAAGTAATAATGCTCGACAACAAGATGATGAATTAAATGATATGTAATATCTATTTCTGCACATGGAAACGGGCCTTGATAACGCGCGGAGAAGAGATGACACATGAAATGACTGGTCTTATGCTATCATGTCATGTATAAAATATTAACACACGTCAACAAGATATCACATCTAATGCTACGTAATACATAAAATAATAATGCGTGACAACAAAATTTCAGATCAAATAATAGGCAGTAAGTATATTCTAGCATGAAATGATGACCCTAAAACGCGCAAAATTATTTGGTGAATTCTAATCACTTCTTGTGTTGTGTAACTCATGGGCCCGTTGGATAGCCTAGACGGCCTTTTTTGCGCTTGAGTATGGAGAGAAACCCGTGAAAATTGGGTTTATGAAAATAACAAGTCATGGAAAACCTAATTCATGATTTCTTTCCAATGCCACCGTAACCGCCTCGGTCAGAGAGCCCGGATGCAAAATTGCGACTGGTGAAAAAAATACATGAAGGACCTCAAGATTGCCAGTTTATGGCATCATGCATGCAACACACGTAATGCTCGAGTAAATTTCTATTCCGTAGCAAGGCAAAAGTATTTAGCTAGTACTCTTTCCATTGCAAAATACTAGTTGACTTGCATTTATTTACATATGGGATGTAGGTACGCACTAAAAGCTGTCTATTTTGCAACGGAGGGTGTATCAAGTAATATTGCAGGTCCTCATGTCGGTTTCGACAGCTGAGGGAAAAAAAAAAGGTTAGGTCGGTTCGGGTGATACACAAACTCATGCATGCGTGCACGTACGTACTGAAAACTGTACAAGCTGGATTGGCGAGTGCAGTTATGAGCTTCTCACGTACGTACGGCGCGCGCGAGAGAAACACGTTCGAAAAAGTCCATCCATCATCGATTCGATGAAACAGCAGGACGGACTCCACGTCCACAACCAGCTGTGTCACGACGTACGATCGAGATCGCAACACCCACATGCATGCGTGTCAAACTCGATTTAATCGTGTTGAGTAAGAAGTAACATAACGGATCAGCTGGAGTGTGTGTCTTCGCACCCGATGGTCCATTATCCACACCACATGCTAGTTTTTTTTATTTAAAAAAGGATACACCACATGCTAGCAGCCATTTCCTGGACGGCAGCGCGGGCGTCCGATGTGTTTATTCTGTTGCTGCAACGGACTGATGACACCTGGAAACCGCCAAGGGCGGTTGCATGGTCGGCTAGCTCGTTCATCTCCATGCTGACATGCCGGCCGTAGTAGTAATGGAGAAATGCCATGACAGACCACGACACTGCCGGTTCGTGTGGGTTGCAGAGCTGAAGGATGATGATACAGTACGTGCAGTTGGACGAACACTTCATTGATCGAGCGATCCAGAAAGCACAGTGAAGAAGCAAACAGGTCATAGCCAGCATTACATGGCTGCGAGAGACGAGAGGTCGCCTTGGATCGATTGGTGCCTGTACCAGCGTCGCGGCGGGTTCACACGGCAGGTCAGGGGCAGAGAACACGCTAGCTAGACAACTGACCCTCCAATTATTACTGGTACTATTGTACTCCCTTCGTTCGGAAAAGATTGTCGCTAAGAAAAGATATATCTAACACTAAAATATGTCTACATACATCAATTCTAATGAAATCCTTTTTCGGACGGAGCGAGTACAGACCAACCGACACTTTGCATCCTTGGGTTAGTATCCAACCATTGAACTATATATCTTGGTTACGCTCCTTTTCATAATCTATTAACTGAATATTGCCCTTCCATTGAACTAAATATGTTCAAATTTTTATTTATGGTCACAGTGAGTCATGGAAGCAAGACAAAGGGTCGTTGTCTAACAATAGCAAGACTATCTTACCTTGCAAGGCTTCATCCCCCCTCCACAACCCACCATCGCTCGGTGACCCCACAACTTATAAGTGTTGTCAATTGGCTAATCGTATTCGTTAGAGTTGTTTTTCATAGTTGATGTCTTTATTACAAAACCTCGGTAGTCGACTATTGTCACCCGACCTCTGTTGGTTTGTTTTTTGTAATTTATTCTAGCATAAAAAAGGATACGTGTTGTTTTGAAATTTTGGCAACCACTTTGAAAAAAGTATCCATTGACTTCTTTTCAATTCTCCGTGTAAAATGCGAGTTGGTTCCCCTCATTTGCTTTCTTTGCACAAGTTTGTCACCTAAAATTTTCGGGGAGAGTAAGGTTATATGTAGACGTTGCCCTTTTCAGCTTGTCATAACACTATCATAATTAATCTAGTAAGGAAAATATGCCTATGTTTTGAACAAAGAAAAACAAGTGAAAGTTAACGACGCTGGGCCAAATTATCTTCCAGAAGAACAACCCTTGGTATATCTCTAGGTGGGCAATTTGCATCTGCTTTTGTCAACCTTGCCTAGATCCAGTCCTTTTCGGTGTCTTGAATAATTGTATTGTTGTATGTCAAACAATTAATGGTTTCTTAACTTGTTGCCACTGAGTCAGCCACATTTCCTTTTGCCCCCCATCTGAAATTTGAGAAAACAGCTTCCCCAAGTGACCTTTATCACTTTCCTCGTACTTGATTTCTATTGTCTTCAGGTTCTTGCTGAGAAGTATTGAACTATGACATATACGAGACATGATAGTCTTCCTTTTCTTCTTCCTTGGTCGATCTAAGAACTTTTTGTACAAGCCATCACACACGTTAGATCAGGTATACCAAAAGAAATTGAAGTAAGTCATATTTACCTCTGTCAAATGATAAGTAATAACCTACCTCACAAAGGTATAATCTAAGCTTCTCGAGATTAGGGGTGTTCCGGATGCACGGCAACGCTTGGAAGTCAATTCCAATGTCACAGCCGTCGAGAGCCAAGGTTCTCAAGTTATGGAATACTAGAAATTCTTGATTTTCCTCATCCAGCAATGCCTGAAACATAGGAACAAGCAGAGTGCAATGCAATCATGACATAGTGTGTGTTGCTAATGTAGTGATATATGTAATTTGTTCAGTCTCTGAATAAACATTTGGACAAGATATCTCTCTCGGTAAATAGTTTTGATGTGTGCACTGCAGTGCAAGAATATCATAACTTCGTTTCTCACAGTTTTGTAAAATTGCATGCGTACATTGATGTTTTTTTTATTTGAGCAAAAGAGTAATCCTACCTATATAAAAGACCACCGTTTCAACGGCCGCTGGAGGTGCCCACGTCACCGCGGGCACTGTAGATGCTACAATACCGTGCATCTACAGTGCACCGTGGCACTGTAAAATCGCTACAGTACCGCGCACCTACAGTGGAGCAGCTACGCGCACAGTATTTTTTCCTTTTCACGATAATATGCACATGAAATATATGCGCGCCGACGAGTAGATTTCGTTCCCGTGATCGGTTTCGAGTTTGGTCGACTCTAACTCCTTAATTTTGGATCCAAACTCGCAAAAATATTTAACGAATTTTGTCAAATTCTTCGCACTCAGCCATCCGTTTAAATTTTCTTTTCACGAGTAAACGAATTTCATCCTTCCGAACAACTTTCATGTTTTAACCTTTTTGTTTTGACGGACATAAATAGGTGCACTGTAGCAGCTGCAGTACACGCACTGTATTTTTTCTTTTCTTTTCGCGATAATATGCACATAAATATATGCGCGCCGACGGGTAGATTCTATTCCCGTGATTGGTTTCGAGTTTGGTCAACTCTAACTCCTTAATTTTGGATCCAAACTCGCAAAAACATCTGACGAATTTTGTCAAATTCGTCGCACTCAGTCATCCGTTTAAATTTTCTTTTCACGAGTAGACGAATATCATCCTTCCGAACAACTTTCATGTTTTAACCTTTTTGTTTTGACGGACATAAATATATTTCTCTCCACTCTTCAAATTTGTTATATTTTAGGATGTGCAAAAAAAAAATCTAGAATCCGAGTATTTGGATCCAGAAATTTTTCTTTTAGACAAATTCGTCGCACTCAGTCATCCGTTCAAATTTCCCTTTCACGAGTAGACGAATATCATCCTTCCGAACAACTTTCATGTTTTAAACTTTTTATTTTGACGGACATAAACATATTTCTCTCCAATCTTCAAATTAGTTATATTTTAGGCTGTGCAAAGAAAAAAAAAACTCTGACAGATTTAAAATTTTGAATCCGGGTATTTGAATCCAGAAATTTGTCTTTTAGATCTAGCCCAGAGTAGCATTTTTATTACTTACCTGTCATGTACAAAGTTTTCGTGAACCAAATTATATACCTACAATCTCAGTTAATAACTCATTTTACAAAACTACGGCACATACCAATACAACAGACGCGGCTGTGGTCGACATAGCCGTCGTGGCCATTACTGATATCAGCAGCTGACGTCATCAGTAGTCCACTTGCCAGCCTTTTAATATTTTGAAAAAAATGATTTCGATGATTATTAAAACTCTGACAATGGGTCCAGGTTGTTAGAATTTTAAACTTTCCTAACAATTTCACAAATTTGTCCAATTTTGTAAATTCAATAAGTTCTTATCCGTGATTCATAAAAATAAGTTCAACATACCAAAATATTTAGAAAAAATGAATTCTATCTATTTATGTCCAATTCATGCACTATCTTTCGGTTAGAAGAAACCGAATATTTTATCTATAATACCAATTATGTTATCATAGTCCGTTAAAGTTAGCTATCGGCATTCTAATTCCGTATGTATATATATATCTTACAACCTATATATTAACTTTGTGTATATGACCATATTTTAGAAGGAACACTTTACGTATTGTCATAAAATACACTTCAAATTACGCAGCAAAATTAACACCACGGACATAATGCAAATATATTTAAATATTTCAATTTGGTGAATATTTATGGACAAACTAAATGCATTTTCTCCAATTATATAGAGTTGAATTTAATAAATGCTCACACAACGCATTTTCACTACTTATGGAGTTAAATTAACTATTTATGGCAAAATACAAACATATTTGAACATTCCAATTTACTAAATATTTCAAGCTACTCTAAACTATATAAAAAATGCTCAGAAAAAAGTGCTAACTATTTATGGCAAAATACAAACATACTAGATCATTCCAAATTGGTTAATACTTGGAGATAATCTAACTGAAATTTCTCTAATTATGGAGTTGAATTTAATAAATGCTCACATAATGCATTTCTTTTAATTATGGAACTAAATTAAATATCTATGGCAAAATACATCCATATTTGAACATTTAAAATTGGAAAATATTTCGAGACAATCTAAATGCATTTTTCCTAATTATATGGAGTTGAATTTTATAAATGCTTACATAATGCGTTTCCCTTGATTATGGAGTTTAATTAATTATTTACGGCAAAATACATACATACTTAAACATTTCAATTTGCAAAATATTTGGAGCTACCCTAAACTACATCAAAATGCTCAGGAAAAAAAATGCTAACTAGACGATAAATTCCGATGGATTTGAACATTTTTAATCACAACGGCCGTGGCGGGCTTTATTAAGTGATGGGGTATAAGAGCTGGTTTTACTGAATTTCCATGATTGTTTTTTTGCGAACTACAAATTTGCTGTTGTTTATACGGGCTACATTGTTCCACCTGTTCGTTTTTATCAGGTGAAACATCTGTTGAAAAAAAAACTCCATGGTCACCCATCTAATATTTCCTTTCCTAATAACAATTTATTTCACTATTAATAATCACACGGGTGCGGCGTGTCGCCGCACCATGATGACTAGTAAACGATTTAATGTTCGAACCAGAGTGCTCTATAGACTTGTGAAACGATTTAATGTTTCAGTTTCTTCAAAAAAAACTTCGAAACAAAGTCAGAGCTTGCGTACCGTGGTGTTTAACCCCGACAAATATAGACTTGTGACATTGGTGAGGCAGGCCAGGAAGTTGTACATGGATTTCGTGTAACAATGCTTCTCTTCATTCCATAGTTGCTCCTTATCCGTTATGGAGATGGAAGCCATTACCAGCGACGCCAGCACCTGCTGACCGGCAACAACAGGATAGGCATCGTTGTCGTACGGAATCTCGAGGCGTAGCAATACAAGGTGAGGAGCCGCGAGGATGAGAGGATAGGTATTGCAATCCTCGTCGTCGAATTCATGAGCGACGAAGGCGAGGCTCTTGAGCGTGGGAGAGGCGATGGTTCTAATGGAGCCTATGTACTTCTCGATGTGCAGGTCCTCGAGGACCGGGCATTGGTCGCTGAGACCCTCACCGAAGCCAGGCATCAGGGCGACCGCGAACAGACTGACCTTCGTCAGGCGGCAGGCGTCGGAGCCCAGAGGCCCCAGACACGAGGTCGGGCCGTCAGGGGACAGCTAATCTCGCCTTCGTCGCACTGGATGTCGACCGCCGCCGTAGGCCGCGACAGACCCACCTGGAGACGTTCGTGTTCCTGCAGTCGTCGACCAGGTGCAGGCGGAACGCGTCCAGTGGCGGCGCCGGCGCGATCGACGACGAGGATAGCATGGTGTCGGCCATGTCTTCGAAGCTCTCCCATTGGCACTGGTCTAGCTCCGGATGGTCGGTCAGCACGATGCCGGGGGGCAGGAACTTCGCGCTGGTCGATGTCGATGCAGTGCACGGAGCGCCAAAGGTGCCGCCACCTACGCGAGAGGGCGCTCGTCCGCGCGGCATGCCGGGACCCAAAAAAAGAGAGGATGTCGTGCAGGAGGCAGTCTGGCAGGTCATCCAGCCGGGCGGCGCCGTCGAGGCGGGCGCGCTTGCTGGCTGAAGCGGCCGCCGCCTCTGTCTCCGTCTCCGTGTGGATCGTATTGTGCTTGCGGGATGGGGACGCCGTCTCCATGATCTCCTTGTGGTTAGGGTTAATTATGCAGGTCCACGTAGTGAAGTCTGTGGTTAGGGTTAATCATGCAGATCTATATAGTATGCAGAGCAGAGAGCAGACTCTGTGGGCTGCGGCGTACCAGGTGGATTGGACTGGACGGATGAAAGGGTGAAAGAGAGACCGTGGGCCTCGCCTCCTTTTCGTACTGGGCTCTATGCATTGCTTTGATTCTAAAAATAACGTAACTAGCCCAGCTTTGCAAGCTCTGATTTTTCTCCAAATATAAAAATTGACAGATTTTACAGACTTGACTGGGAAAAATAACTTGTGCGTTTTTCAAGTAGATGATTTTGGACTATCTCTGCATACATAGTACGTCGTTTGAATCATTCACCCACTTATTAGAGTTGAAGAGCCAAGGAGACAGCAGCACTCGACAGTAAGCTACTGTCTTTTTTTCAGAGTTAACACTCTTTTTCAAGAGTTGATCAAGAGCGGTCTTTGATTCAGTTCACCTGAACTGTCAAACTGGAAGCGCCTAACGCTCATTGTTCCCGAACTGTACAATCGACTTGATCACGCGGGAAGACCAGAAAATCGGTGCTTCTGAAACATGATCAAAAGTAGGGTTCGCTTGGTCCCGTCAGTGCTTCAGCAGAGGCTGTATGTCTTCGTTTTGTCCTGGGGAGTAACAAAACACAACAGAGCAGCGTGAACTGTCAGCGCACCCGATGGATGGTCGGTCGAACGATGCGATGTCACTCGATCAGTGCCAATCCATTATCCACACCACAGGCTAGCTGAACCGCATGCAGCAGTCATCTCGATCTGTTTATTCTGTTTGCTGCAACGAACTGATGACCGAATGACACCTGGAAAGCGCCAAGGGCGGTTGCATGGTCGGCTAGTCCATCTCCATGCTGACATGCCGGCCGTAGTAGTAATGGAGAAACGCCATGATAGACGAGGACGACATGGCCGAGTCATGTTCGTATGGGTTGCAGACGGAACCATATCTGAAGGATGATGATACAGTAGATACAGTCGAACGAGCACCTCTTCGATCAACTGATCCAGACAGAACAGTGAAGAAGCAAGCGGCTCATAGAGAGCCAGCAGCACATGGCTGCGAGAAACGAGAGGTCGGCTTGGATCGATGCCCGTACTAGTGTCGCCGCCCCGGCCGGTTCATGCATATATGGTACACGGCCGGCCGGTCAGGGGGGACATAGAACACGCTAGATCGACAACTGACACTCAAAATTATTACCGGTACTGTTGTACTCCCTCCGATCGGTTTTGATTGTCGCGGACGGAGAGCTAGCTTAGTTCAAATGTGTGTGCACAACTTGCGACGACCAATTCCGATCGGAGGTATCAGTCTGTTCCATAATGTAAGCCGTTTTGGCTAGCTAGGTGAAACAGTTGGCCAAAACGGCTTATAATCTGGAACGGAGGTAGTACTATAGATCAACTGAAACTTGGATTAGGTCGGTGTACGTAGCGGCTTACACTTTGCATCCTTGGGTTAGTTTGAGTTGGGTCCCCAGCCATGGGCGAGCTAGGGACATCACACCTGGGCTCAAGCAGCTGCGCAGGTGTCTTGTCTCGGGCGCGCTATCGACCGTGCATGCATGAATCAATGAAGCGATGGCCGCTAGCTGGGTCTGCAATTCTGCATGGCATGGCGAATTGAAGTTGATGCACGAGGAGTTGTTCTCGGGACGTACCATTCATGCTGCTAGAGCGGCGCCCGCACGCACGCGTGTGATGAGGTTCTTAGTTTGCAACGGCGGAGCGCACGCGTGTGTGATGTTCTGCGTTTGCATGCAGCGGCTCATCATCGACCGATCAGTTTCGTCACTGTGCTTTGGCGCGCGTCAGGACAATGCTGTTGTTCGTCTGCGTTGGCGCTTTGGATTGGCGGCGCCTCTGTCTGTCTGGATTCATCTGCCGATCCAAGGCCCATGCAGTTAAGCTGCGTGCCCATGTCCTTCATGGTCTGAACATGCATGCATGGATCATCTGATCATGCGTCCGTATTCCTTTCTGGATATGTTGTCAAAAGAGGCTCGTTCATAGGATGGCTCAGTTCCATGACAGAAGTGAAGAAACTCACGAAATAACTGGAACTGATTGATGCAATTTCCGGCGACGCATGCGACGCAAGCTGATGTTTATCCCGGCGAGCAAACGGACACGACGACGACGCGTGCAAATATAGGACGGGGCGGGGGTGAGGTGTCGTTGTATGCGAGGCACGGCCAGTCGAGGTCATCAAATAACGGTTAGCCGGGCGAGAACAAGAACACGTATCCGGCCGGCATATCTCCTCGTCCATGGTCCATGGGCCGTCGTTGTCGTGGACGGCGACGCGGGCAGAGCTCTGGTCGGTCTCTCCCGGCGTCGCTCTCACTTCTCAGACTCGCCACCACCGTCGGCGTCCTCTGTCGACTGTCTGATCAGTGTATGTGTCCCAGTCAGAATGTACAACACGTAAAGCGGCCGGCGTTCCCCGGCCCTCAGGGCAGAGCATCAATTCTCTGATCGATATGTATGGATCGATCGGGGCGTGTGCCTTCTCGACCGATCTTTGTTCTCCCCTGATAGATATTCCTTGGCTCCTTTCGCTGTTCTTCTTGACAGGAAAAGAAATTTCTGACCAGCACTCATCTGCATGACTGTATCTGTATATATGTAAACTCAACCAAACAAGTACTACTAGGACACTACTTACTTGACTAGGAGCAGTGCTGCACTTCGTTTATTTGTGAGCTCTGAAGTGAGATCGAGCGTCGACACCAAGTATTTGCCGTATACATACATCTGGAACAAGAGTATTCGTAGCCGTATAGGTCCAAATGCAAATAGACCAAACAGTCGAGTTAGGGGGGCCCACCTAAGGCGGCAAACAGGGGTATCTGCTACTACTAGCTAGCTAGCGGCCCTACTGCGCCGCCCGTACCGCCGCCATACCGCATCGGTCAGTTAGTTTCTGTCATGTATGTGCCGAACTTAAACTCTGCTCTCTGCGCGACCGTTGCTGAATTGAAGCTAGCCCGGAGCCCACCACGGCATGCATGTCTCGGTGTCCTGTCCTCATCGACCGGCCGCCGTTCGGAGCTGTTGCGCGGCGCGCGGCTGTACGTACGCGCGCGCGATCCGTGGCGGCGGCGGCGGCGGCGCTGCATTACTCGCGCTAGCGCACTCCCTTTCTCGATGCTTCGATTATAGTAGCCTCCTGATGGGAACACTTAAAGCATGATTACATAACTTTGCTAAATATGTCCTCCAAACCATACAAGATATTATTATAAACAATATACTTATGTTATGGAACGGAGAGAGTAATCAACCCAGTAATTAGTCTGATATTCCAGATTTTTTTTGACAGAAACGGTAGGACTCTGCTTTGTATTTTCAGTAGTTTAAAAAAATAATGTTTAGAAAATGCACAAGAGAATTGTACAAATAATACGAAAACAATTAAAGAAGCTATTTATCCATGCAGAAAAGAGGTAGTAACTTTTCCTGGTATATAGTTACTACTAGTTCAACTGCGAACAAAAAAAAAAAGGGCTCAATACAATAGGCTTCTAAAACATCAACAACTTAAATGATTATAAAGAAGTATAGAGAATGAATTTTAAAAAGGCAAGACAATACAAAATACGGACGCATAAGAAAAAACAATATTACTTATCTTGAACAAAATAAATAATATTGTTTTTAAAAACGCAAAACAAAACAAACTGTAGAGTTTTTTTAGAAGAATTTCAAACCTTTACAACAGATCATTAATGAAATCAAGTCGGAACCAAAACAATGGGCGTATGTAAGAAGAGGTCGTCTCACATTTACTGCAGCAGAGGCTAGTTTAGGATAGTTTCCTTTTTATTTGTTGTTA
The DNA here is from genome assembly GCA_947311845.1 of Poa pratensis. Lineage (NCBI taxonomy): Eukaryota > Viridiplantae > Streptophyta > Magnoliopsida > Poales > Poaceae > Poa > Poa pratensis. The sequence continues at coordinate 79,144,707 of CAMZMU010000033.1, forward strand.
CAAGTCAGTTCGTTTTAGGAGGTTGTTACCTCTTCTTTTCTGAAGTGCGACTTGTAAAACTTCCAACATCCTTTGATGGTCCCTTCTTCTTAATACATTACATGCAGTTCTCCTGCATGGTTAAAAAAATTATCTTAAGCAAAATGAAGGGGCGGCTGAAGATGAAAGCAAGTGATTGACTGTCACATCATTCTTAAAGACGATAACGTTCAATTTTGTTCAATATTTACTTGATGAGCTAGATTTTAGTTCGAATGTTATGCCAAGTGATAAAATGTAATAGGGATATTCTTTTTTTAGCCAAACACCGTGGCTAGGTGGAGAGTAACGTTTTGCCCTTCCCAACTATTTTCTATTATCGGTTCTCTTGTGTTTTCTGTTACTTCAGACTTTCTCGGTAAATACCTTTGTTTCTGATAATATAAAAATTGAGAGAAAACCCTATTTGTGAAAAAAGAAACTATTAGTATGTAAAAAAAATCCCGTTTCATAAATAAGCCTTATAATTTGGTGAAATAATGTCAAAAGTTTGCTAAGTTTAACCAACGATATGCAAGAAAATATCAACATTTACATAAACTATGAAAATATATTTTGTGAAAGTTCTATTTTGTTATTGATTTATATTTTAGAAAAATGGTTAAACTTAGACAATACTACTAAATTTATATCGAAAATTCATTTTGACTCCTGAGCTCCAGTGATCCCACTTATTTATAAAATTCAAAAAACATATTTAAAAGTTTCAAAAAATCTGAAAACAATTCCGCATGTTTTGAATTATGTACTCCCTCCGTTCCACAATGTAAGATGTTCTACCTAGCTTACATGTTGGCTAGGTGCAAAGAGTGTACATACACATTAAAACATGTCCACATACATCTAGATACATGTGAATGTGGACAAAAGGTGAAACATCTTATATTTAGGAACGGAGGGAGTATATTATAAGCATGAAAAATCACAATGCGTTGTTTTAATTATGGGCTGCACAAAAATGACAAAAGTTTGGGATTTAAAACTATATATATACATTGTTTATTATACTCAGATCTGTAAATTTATCATTTTTGTGTAACTGAAAACACAAAGTATTTTGCATGCTTTTAGGATATATCATTGAGAACATGTATTATTTTTTCAGTTTTTTTAGACTTTAAATATATTTTTTGATTTTTTGAAAATAGTGAGATCGCTGGAACTCTGGAGCACTAAATCTCCACTCAATTTATATGCCTTTTTGTGAAACGGATTGAGTATTTATTTCTTCCTTTCCTTCCTTGTTTGGAATTTCAAGTTTACTTTGCTTTGTGAGCATTTTTTTTTTTTTGAAACGAGAGGCAAAAGCTTTGCCCCTTATATTAATTAAGCAGAAGGTGCCCGGTTTATTAGTGGAAGAAACCGGGCGAAAACCAAACAACAGACACCAACAGCAGCAACAAAGAACGCCACGGGGCAAAGCCCACACAACACCCACTCCACGGCCAGCCGGCCAACAATCCACCCTTGCCGGAGAGGAGAATCCGCAACTGCTATGGGAGGAGCAGACACGGGACACTCCGTCGTAGATGAAAGCGGCCACCACCGGGGAGCCCCGACGACGAACAGCACCGAGAGCAGCCTTGTCGCCCACACGAACCAAGGAGGAACGCCCTCGATGAAGCAGAAAAACTCGGAGCCGCTGCCCCGACATCCAACCCTCCGTCACGCCCTGCGCAAACCACCTGCACCACCTTCCGGGGCCGCCGCCCCGACATGCCACCGCCCACACCCGGGCCACGACGCCGCACGACTCGGCCACCCACAGCCCAAGCTGCACCAGGTAAGCCGCTCGCAGACCACGGCCGCCGTACCAACATCCGGGGCCGCCGCCCCGGCCTAAAAGGCAACCGCTGCTGCCGCTGCCCCAGCAGCCCCGACAGCCTCGCCGCCAGCACCCCCCTCCGGGACCGCCGTCCCGACATAGCACCGCTCGAACCGAGCCACGACGCCGCACAAACCAGCCACCCGCAGCCCAAGCTGCCCAGGGAGAGCTGCTCGCAGGCCACAGACGTCGTACCAACATCCGGGGCCGCCGCCCCGGCCTAAAAGACAGCCGCTGCTGCCACCGCCACACCAGCCTCGACACCCTCGACGCCACACTCCCGCATCCACAGGTCCCTCCGGCCGGTCACACTTCAAGAACGATGCCCCCAAGGGGGAACATGGCGCAGGACGCCACCACCGCCCGATCCCGTAAGATCTAGGGTTTCCCCCGAAGTGGCACGAGCAGAAGGCAGTCATCGCACCTCGACGGTGCCTCCAAGGAGGGAAACGGCGCCCGGAGGCGTCGCCACCGTCTGCGCCGGAAAACCGCAGCAGAGCTTTCGCTCGACGACGACATGCCCAGTGCCTGCCCGTGCAGCCCGACCAGCCAGCCGCCAGCCACCACATCCAGCGCCCACACGCCAAGCCCAACACGCTCCGCGGCACACCTCTGCCACGGAGATGCAGGAACCAACCAGGGCCGCCGCGCCCCGACCAGCCTGCCTCCCGCCATGTCCCTCCGAGGCGCCCCGGCCGATCCGCCGCCGCAGCGCCCTGCACCAACGACGCCCCCGCACAAGCGAGCCCAGATGGGGCCCGCCAAACTCCCGCAACCGCGCCGCAACAAACCTCCCCACCGCACGCCCGAGACGAACGCCCGCAACCACCGCTGCCTCGCGCCGTCACCACGGCAGCCCCACGCAGCCCTGCGCCGCCGGCCCAGACGGGCCCAGATCCGGCCCGTCGATCCACCGCCAGCACAACCTCTTCCACCGAGCGAGGAAGCAGCCCCGCAACGCCGGACAGCACCGCCACGTCGCCCAGCATCCTCTCCGGTCCGGGGCCGCCGCCCCGGCGTCCGCTCGCTACGAGCTCCGGCCGACGCCGCCCAGCCGCGCCAACCGACCTCGAGCGGCCCCAACAGCAAGGAGAAGCTGGCCCCGCAGCCTTTGGAAGAGGGGCCTGCCGCCACCGCGGCCGAAGCCGGCGGCAGCGGCCGTGCGAGCTGGCGAAGAGCCTCGAGCGGCGGCGAGGTGGGTGTCGCCCCGGTGTCGCCTGGGGGGCAACACGGGGACGGGATGTGAAAATGATCTGTGGTGGTTCAGTCGACTACGGACGAGGTGGTCGATTCTGGGTTCGGAAAATTCACCGTCTGCGTCAACACACGTCCTTTCTTCGCCCCTACTGCAACTACTAGGCTAGCCAACAAAAAGCAGGAGGATGCCGCAGCGGATAGGGATGTCGTCTTCCAAATAATGAAGCCGTGAGCATGGCAACTGGCATGCGATCCCGGCCGTCGCCGTCTGTTTTCACAGGCCGGAGAGCGAGCGAGAAGCGTTTCCTTTTCATCCATTGAACGACGATGCATTTCTGGTGATCTATAGGTCCATCCGCTTCGATCCAGACAAGACCTTGAGCATGACATGATCATGATCATGATCATTGCGGTCGTTTTCTCCGTAGAGAAGAAAGATCGATCTCCTTGTCCCTTTGCTTCTATCCGGAATGTGCATCGCATCCAAAATGCATGCTTCCTTTATCGGAAAAAGAACGGAGAATAAACGTGCTACGTACTGCTCAAGTGGGCTCGCAAGATCGTAGCGATTTGTTGACGGCAATGTGTAGTGGAGGTTTTCTGTTTTATTGACTGATTATTTCACATTCCAAAAGGTATAATTTTTAGTCTTGAGTTTTTGTGAAAAGGTCTCACGACTCAGCTTATAAAGAAGAAAACCGAGAAAATTCAAAAAAAAAAAATCAAAAAAAAGAGAAGAAAACCGAGAACTTGGTTGTGGCAAGATGGTTAGGAGGGTGGTTGTACCTCCAGCCCACCAGAGTTCAAACCCCAGGTTTGACGCTGATGTTTCTCATTTAGGCGGAATATTCTTCAGTGGGAGACGACGTTCCCGTCGACAACGAGCCGCCTGTGGTGACTTCGTCAATCTCAAGACGTGATCCGCCGGCTCAGTCTCTCGGAGTTGCTCATAGGTGTAGGGTTTGCGTGCGTGCGTTCATAGGGATGAGTGTATGCGCATGTATATGAGCGTATGCGTTGTACTGTGTTTCGCAAAAAAAAAAAACTTTTTCAAAGTTAATTTGTACCGAGTCCTGCCCGGTTAGGGCTTGTTTGTTTATAGTGTTTTTGTGGATATTGGTGGGGATTATCCCGGTGAAACCCCGAATCCCCACATATGTTTAAAATGTCGTTTGTTTCTGGTGTATTTTATCGGTTTTATCCCCACGTTTCCCCACATTTTCCCAAACTCTAGTAAATTTTCTTCAATACACAAAACACTACCCCTGACTAGTGGATTGGGGATTTTAGGGTTTGATAGGATTGGGTGAAGCTTGTGGTTTCACCCAATCCCTGTGGGGATTATCCCCACTAATCCCCACAAAAACAGTAGAAACAAACATAGCCTTACGCGATAAAACTACCTCTGCTCCTAAACATAAAACGTTCTAGGAGTTCATGAACTCTCAAAATGCATTATATTTAGGAAATTAAATTAAATTTCTAGCATGTGCATTGCAATGATTTTGTGTTTAACAACCCAAAGAAACCATCTATTTTGCAGGTTATTCCGCTGATTACCCACTGGATTCGTACGTGTTCTTATCTACAACCAGTGAAGCAACACATACACTGTATTTTGGGTGCAACACATACGTTGGAGACGATCGCCAAAGATTTCTACAACCGATCAGGTTGGCGTTTTGATAATAGGATATCACTATGCGGAATCTTTATTGTTTTAGTCTGTTTCGTTGGTTGATACATGTTTCAAGCCTTTGTCCTTTGTGATCCGTGATTTGCATTGGGATGATTGCAAACATTAAAATAAATTAATAAAGCAGCCATATGCATCACTTTGATTCAGAGGGCGGGGGTACGCCCCCATTTCTGGAAAAATGTACATCACATCCAAAATGTATGCTTCCTTTATCAGAAAAGAATGGAGAATAAACGTGGTACGTGCTGGTCAAGTGAGACTCACAAACTCGGAGCAACAAGAGAACATCCACGGAAATATAATGATATATGGAATGCAAGAATTTTCGAAGACAAAACCATGTATCTAGTTTTTGGTCATGGAGAATAAACCATGGAAGCATCTATTGCAAGTCCACACTAGCTTCTTTCACCACTGGCCTCAGCAACAAGAGAACATCCGCGAAAAGCAACAACCTGTGTCATGCACCGAGAGAGGATTTTTGGCTCCCGAAAGTACAGTAATCCTAATGTTTAAATATTCTAAAAAAATATATTTAAGTCTAAAAATATCTAAAACAAATTACGTGGGTACAAATACATGTTATCTACATAATATATGCATAGTTTAGCTCGATAATACATTGCATTGTACGCTACAATAAAATCACAAAATCATGGATCTGAAAAAGGTGACAAATACTTATTTTACTTGCTACATTTTTCTTTTGTGTATTTCACATATGAAAAGATATTTCGATGGAAATTAGGTCATACATATTAGACATGTATATGTACTTAAAAGTTTTTTCAGAATTTTTTGAGCTGCAAAAATAATTTTCGATTCGTTTAAAAAAGTGGAGCACCAGAACTCAGGAGATACAAGTGTTCTTCAGTCACGCAATGTACTAATTCAGCGACACATGAAGTTACCTGCAGCTTCTGCTTTCTTAAAAACTAGAAGGATACCCCGCGTATTGCAGCGGGATCTCTTCAAGTATTGTATGAATTATTTGAGCGAATGGGTCTAAGACGGTGAAACATGAAGTTTCTATAAGAGTATGAAAGATTAAATTGGTCACGGTGAAATGGTTGCCGCACGATTGCAGTGGAGCTTTGTTACAACTAATTTTCTTTATGTATTGAGAGATCAAAATAGATAATGGTTGCATATGTACTGTTTAGTAAGACAAAGTTTCCTAATTATCTTGTTATTAGAAACATCTGGTTGGTAAATCCTATGACTAGTAAATTGATTTCATTATAAATATGCTAAAAAATCATAATTCATATTCTGGTCGGCAAAATACAACAAATTTACTCGAGATGGCTCTTTCCTTTTTCTTTAGTTGTCCATCTGAGTACTGAATTCGGTAGACTTACTGTCCGGTATCCAATTATCGAAGTCAGCCTAATCCCATCACCAAGTTGATCAGCTCAGGTATCCAAGCATTGTACTCATTATTGATACACGCCCGCTTTACAATATGATTTGAAGAGAAATTCTTGGTTACTCTCAGTACTCCCTCGTCCATGTATATCTGCACAATTATTAAAAAAAAAGGAAATAGCATATTTGTTTCATGGTTTTCACACTTATCGCGAGGCTACAATGTGAGGCCATCTGGAGAGGATCTACATCCGTACCGTACCTGCCAACAAAAGAAGCCTTGATTAACTGATGAAAAATTACGGGAACCATAGCGACCATACCTTAAATATAACTAAATTTTTTCCTAATTCACTTAAGAGAACTGTATGCTGGAGAAGATCAAATTAGTGAGAACACTGAAAAACAAAATCCTTAAGGATAGAATGGCACATGCATTCCAAGACTCGAGGATCTGGAGTCTGCTCCGGTATATTGCCGAGAGGAAAATCATCATCAAAGGGATATACCCCACCAATGCCGTCTACATGATGATGCGTGAGTAATTCATCCTTATACTATGGGTACATAATAGTAGCTAGATGGTTATGTCTCCTCCATTTCTTCAATAAAATGATCGCGTGAGCTGCCTAACATGATCAAGATCTATATGATGTAATTGTTATTAGCTGTTGTGTGCTCTGGGACATGATGAATTGTGAAGTTATGATCAGATTGTGAATGTAATCTTTATGATGATATTTGTTCTATGAATTGCATATTTATGTTTCTTACATGATCTCCCGATTTAGGGGTAGATTATTTGAAAGGGCATGGCGCCCCATGTGTGGTTTTGGTAATTAATGACAATCCCTATGGACTAATGGTTGCATTGAGTTTTACTTGTAATGTTTGTCCATAGATCATGCTTGAACTCCATATGTTAGATTCAAGGTTGATGCCATGAATATATTGATATAATGAAGTATTTGGCATCAAGATCATCGAGTTGAGCATATTGCAAGTATGTCTTGAAGAAAAGAATTATGTGATCATTCATGGTTATCTTCAAGACATCATCTATTGAAAAGAGAAGAAAAGATACAAGGTTGATCAAGTATTGATCAACACACAAAGCTACAAGATGTACCAAGTGGGATCATGTATCTCTTGGTATGGTAAGCAATTGTTCATATAGCTTTGTGAACTAACCCATGATATGTGTGTTGCATTTCTATGTGTGGTTAGGTATCTTTCTATGGGCTTGCATCAAATGAAGATTTCATATGGCCCATGATCGATGACGTCAAGTGGTGATCGTCATCAATGTTGAGAAGCGCAAGTTCAAGAGGAGCATCTCGAAGAAATCCTAGGCTTGAAGCTTGCCACCCATTTAGAGATAATGTTCATGTGAAGATGTGCCTAAGAGAGGCTCTCCCATAGTAGAGTATGGGGGAGCAATGTTTGAGTCTTCACAAGCGAAGCGCAATCAAGAAAGGTGGTCCACTTGAAGAGATCAAGATCGACGTCATCTAGCTCAAGTGGTATGCGCAAGGCAAAGGTATGATAGGGTTATAGGATAGATACCGTACTATCAAGAGGGGCTCTCGATTGAGCTTTAGCGTATCAGTTGGAGAGAGCTCAAACCTTTGCATACTTGCCTTCATCATCTTTCTTGGTTCTTATTTGGATTTTCTCCTTGTTGGGTTTTGGTGCTTGTTGTGATCTTCATGACAAGCCCAAGTTCTCCGAAAACGGATTTCATATGGAAAGCTTGTTGCGTTTTCAGGTTGGAAATATTATCGGTCCACCTTCGAGATAGGGTCCACACCTTCCCATGTGTGGTATCCCCTCTATATTTGTGACCCTTAATATTTCCAACAAAATTGGTTTCACCTGTTTTGGAATTCGAACGAGAAAGTTATTGCATTTCAGGTTTTCCTGTTTTTCATGGTGCGGAAGTTCCGCTCGTTTTCCCGGAAGTTCCGAGTATCGGAAGTTCCGGGTGAAGTTCCGATGCAAGTTCCGCTTAGTATTTTTGCTCTCGGGTGTTTTCATTTCATAAGCGGAAGTTCGTTCGGAAGTTGGCTCGGAAGTTCCGGTGGTGCGGAACTTCCGCTCTTAGTCTCGGAAGTTCCGGCCCGGCGCAAAAACTGGCCAACGGGCAGATTTCTCACATATCCGGAAGTTCCGGGTGAAGTTCCGGAACTTCCGACCCTGCGCAAAAACTGGCCAACGGGCAGATTTCTCACCTACCTACTTAAGGGGTCTTCTTCCCCAAGGAGACCTCAACTCTTGAGCTCGAAATTTGCCACCATTGTTGACCTTGTTGAGCTTTGCTATCTCTCTATTCCTCCATGATTCTTGCCTCCAATTAGAGGAAAAGAGAGAGGAGATCTAGATCTATCATTCCACCAATCAATCTCTCCTCTAAGTGAGGGGAAGCTTTTGGATCTAGATCTTGGAGGAATTTGGTGTTCTTCTTTGTTCTTCCTCTCTTCTCCCCCCAATAGCATTAGTTGCTTTGGTGGGATTTGAGAGTGAAGGATTTTGAGCACTTCTTGTGTTCTTGCCCATTGCATCGGTTGCATCGGTTTGAGTTCTCCACGGTGATATGTGGAAATCGAAGTTGAGAAGCTTGTTACTCTTGGGTACTTGGGGTGCCCTAGAGCTTGTCCTCTTGGGTACTTGGGGTGCCCTAGACGGTCCTTGTTGATCTCGGAGTTTTGGTGGCTCGCGGGATAGTTGGGAGCCTCCAATTAAGTTGTGGAGTCGTGCCCCAACCTTGTGAGTCTTGTGGCTTTGGGAGCCACGGGATTCCAGTGAGAGCCTCCAATTAAGTTGTGGAGTGTGCCTCATCCTTGTACAGGTTCGGTGACCATCCTCAAGTGTCCCATAGTGGCTCGTGGCACTCTACATTGGTAGAGGCACGAAGGAGATTACGGTGTGCCATTTGACGGCTATTCGGAGATCACTTTGTGACTCCGCACCGCTCCAACGGAGACGTAGCTTCCATTGGGAAGTGAACTTCGGGATAAATCATCGTCTCCAAGTGCCTCAGTATTTCTATACCCGAGCTTCTTACTTATGCTATTTACTTTGTGATAGCCATCGAGCTTGAAGTAATATATCTTGCTATCACATATTTGCTTATCTTGTTTAGCATAAGTTGTTGGTGCACATAGGTTAACCTAGCTTGTTTAGGTTTCGTGCTTGATAAATTAAACGCTAGTTTTATTCCGCATTTATTCAAGCCTAAACCGTAAATAATTTTAATCGCTTATTCACCCCCCCCCCTCTAGGCGACATCCGTGTCCTTTCATTATTGATACGTGCATTTTATATCATCATTTATATAACTTTTAGTATCATACTAGAATGTTATTTGCATGATTATATGATTGTTTCTACATGTTTTAGATGATTTTGGGGACTTTCATACAAAGTCCCTATTTTTGGTATTTAATTTCTGGGAGGCAGAAAACCCCTTTTTCTTGTCTTTAATGTTTCAGGAGCTACAGGACTCAAATAATAAAAGGAAAAATACTGCGTCAGTTTTTCATCGGGAGAAAGGCAGAGGGAAGAAGACCGAAGAGAGGAGAGCCACGAGGGCCAAATGGGGGTGGCCCACGCGGCCCATGTACCTGGCCGCGTGGGACCCACCAAAAGGTGCCTCGGGCACCTCCTCGCCTGGGGCTTTTTATCGACGCCTTCGTCTCGCCCGAAAAGTAACGCCCTAATTTTTCCAAGTCCATCCGAGGTCGCGGCGGCGAAACTCCTGATCCCTTCCGAGGGGGGTCAGATCCTGCTGCTCCGGAACTCCGGAGAAGGGGGAAATCATCGTCATCGTCATCACCTCTCCTCCTTGGCGTGGGAGGAGGCCTCTACATCATCACCCCCATCAAGACCAGCACCATCACCATCATCATCACCGTGATCCACTCCGTTCCCCTCGCAGTTTGAGAGTTGCTATACCCTAGATACTTGTCTTGTGCTACTATTCATGTTTGTGATTGAGTACTTGTCATTATTTGGTGGTGAAGTTATAATTTCAGATTGTGTTGTACCACTTATGCCACTGATTATGATCATGTTCGCACGTTGTGAGTAGTTCCCGTATGTTCCTGAGGGCATAGGATGAATTGGCATTGATTTATATATGACATGTGTTGGTATTTTGTCAAGAGTTTATCTTTTATGTGATTCTATGATGGTGTTGTGCGAACGTCGACTGCACAACACTTCACCTTTATGGGCTCATAGGAGAACACCGTAGTGTAATGAATTGATGGAGACTTGGGAGGACACGTAAACCTGAGACCGAGTCATGAAGTTATATTATGAGGGTATTAGTATCGGGGACCTTAGAGTGTAATGCTATGGTGGGACTTTAGGTCTTAATAATTCTTGTGCAGTCATTTGCTTGGCCACATGATCCATCATAAGGGGTTGTAGTTTATTTATTTAGCTATACCTAATTATGGCTCCGTCCAAAGAGGATTAAAACTTGACAAGATATTCAACGTGTTGTTTAATAAATCTCTATGCCTAGCATCATCCATGCCGCCCTCGGGAACGTTTGCCACATATAAGTTACACATCACTTGAGCTTGTCCTTTTGCCACATAAGAGGATTGGGCTTTCTCTCTTTGAGAGCTTTCACTTGCTACTATCTGTTATCTGCTTGCAATTATACAACTGAAAATACCAAAAACACTGCATCTTTTATTGTTTTATTTATCAATCTTACTAACCAATACCTTCAGCTCCTCGTGGGTTCGACAACCTTTTCTAATTGAAAGGTACTACAATTGATCTCCTGCACTTGGGAGCCATCAAGATACTTTTCTGGCGCCGTTGCCGGGGAGCGTAGCGCTATTGGTAAGAAGTTTGGTAAGGAAACTTGAAAGCTGTTTATCTCATTGTTACTATGGCATTTATGAATCGTGCCTCGCTGCATCTTGCTCTATATGAAAGTGCTTATGCCACTACTGCAAAGGTGGTTGAAACTGCTGTGCCTGAGATACCTAAAGTGGGATATAAAATTCCCATGGGTCATGTTAAAAGAGTTATGAAAAATCCATTTACAGGAGATGGAACTAAGTCGGCACGCGAGCACATGGAAATAATTGAGGACATATGTGGCTTATTCAGACTACCTGGTATTTCAGAGGATCAGGTAAAAAGGAAGCTATTGTATTTGTCTTTATCTGGTAATGCTCGTGATTGGTACAGGTCTTGGATGAAGAGGTCCAGAATGAATGGAGTATCTTGAGGAAGGTTTTCTTTCTTAAATATTTTACTCCTAAAGAAGCTTATGATAACCGCTGCTATATATTCAATTTCTGGCCACATCTGGGAGAGAGTATTACTCAAGCTTGGGGGAGGTTAAAGGAACTCCTTCGCAAGAATCCATGTCATGATCTTACAAGGAAACTTATATTGATAAACTTTTATGTGAGACTACCTATGAAGCACAAGGAGATTCTGGATAATTCATCTGGTGGAAGTTTTACTAATAACACTGAAGAAGAAGCATGGAATTTATTGGAGACTATTTCTGAAAATACTAGCCACTGGGATCTTGATAAAGGTAATGAGCCATATTTTGATTATGAATATTCATGTGTAGAGAATTTCTCTACTTCTATTCTGTTTAAAAATCTGAGTGATACTTTTGGTCTTGATCCTTATGTTATAATTGAAATAGCTAAAGGTTTTGCTGATCATATCTGTGTTCCAAAAAGTGGATTTGAAGTTTATGTTGAACCTGTTAAACAATCTATTGTTGTTCCTAAAGTTATTAAACAGGTTGAACCAATGTCATCTGTGACAATTGAGGAGTATGTTGAACCACCTCCATTTCCAAACCAAGTTAAGGAGAATTTACTTAAAGCTGTTACTAACAAGAGTAACAAAAGATGTTCTCAGCCTTATGAACAGGTGGAAGTCAACACTCAAATTTCTGTTATCAAGCAACTAAATGAAGAAGACCCAGTGGATGTTTATCTATGTGAAGATGCTACCAAAGTCATCAAAGGTAATTCGGCCAAAGTTGGGAAACCTGTTATATCATGCTCTATTGGGACTTCAAGTTATCATGGTCTATGTGATATTGGAGCAAGTATTAGTGTCATTCCATATTCTCTTTATCTTGAGATCAAGCCTGATATTGATCCCATTGTTATGGAAGAGACAGGTATGACAATTCAACTTGCTAATAAAGATTATATTAGTCCATTTGGAATTGTTAGAGATGTTGAAGTATTGTTGGCAAAATAAAATACCCTGCTGATTTTATTGTGCTTGGTTGTCCTCAAGATTCATTTTGTCCTATCATTTTTGGTAGACCTTTCTTACATACTGTTGGTGCTGAAATTAATTTGCCTAAAGAGAAAGTGTTTATTAAATGTGCTGGTGAGAAACTTGAATTTAACTTTTCCAAATTTGCTGATAAACATGTTGAGAAAGAGCCAATTCCTAATAATTTAATTGAAACTCTTGCTCATATAGCTGTAGCTTCAACTGATGTTGTAGAACGTTATATGCTTAATCAAGATGAACCATTTAATGATGAGGAAAAAGAGGCTTTGGAACAAATATTATGGCAACAACCACCACAATTACAATTGCATATCCCACCTGATAATTTAGGAGTGCTACCACCACCTAAAGGGGATCCTAGTTTTGAATTGAAACCTTTGCCTGCAAATCTGAAATATGCATATTTGGATGAGAAGAGCATATATCCTGTCATTATTAGTGCTAACCTTTCAGCTGAAGAGGAAGAGAAATTACTTGATGTGCTAAAAGCTCACCGACCAGCCATTGGATACTCTCTTGATGATCTTAAAGGTATAAGCCCCGCTCTATGTATGCATAAAATTAATCTGGAGGAAGATGCAAAACCTGTTGTTGATTTTCAACGCCGCCTCCATCCAAAAATGAAAGAAGTGGTAAGGAAAGAGGTAATAAGACTTATTGAAGCTGGTATCATTTATCCTATAGCTGACAGTAAGTGGGTTAGTCCTGTTCATTGTGTTCCTAAAAAGGGTGGAATGACTGTTGTTCCAAATGAAAAGGATGAACTTGTGGCTCAACGTACTGTAGTTGGTTATAGGATGGTTATTGATTTCAGAAAATTGAATAAAGCAACTCGAAAAGATCATTATCCATTGCCATTTATTGATCAAATGCTAGAAAGGTTGTCTAAACACTCTCACTTTTGCTATCTAGATGGTTATTCAGGTTTCTCGCAAATTCCTGTCCATAAGGATGATCAAGAAAAGACCACTTTTACTTGCCCATATGGTACTTTTGCTTACAGGAGAATGCCATTCGGTTTATGTAATGCTCCTGCTACTTTTCAAAGATGCATGAATGCTATATTTGCTGATTATATTGAAAAGATAATGGAGGTTTTTATGGATGATTTTTCTGTGTATGGTACTTCCTTCGATAATTGCTTGTTCAACCTTAACAAAGTTTTACAGCGTTGTGAAGACCAACACTTGGTTCTTAATTGGGAGAAGTGTCACTTCATGGTTACTGAGGGTATAGTTCTTGGGCATAAGATTTCTGGAGAAGGAATAGAAGTTGATCCAGCAAAGATTGAAGCTATTGAAAAACTACCATATCCAAGGGACCTCAAAGGTATAAGAAGTTTTCTTGGGCATGCAGGTTTTTACCGTAGGTTCATTAAGGATTTCTCCAAAATATCAAAACCTCTAACCAATCTTCTGCAAAAGGATGTTCCTTTCTCTTTTAATGATGATTGCATTGAGTCCTTTAATATTTTGAAGAATGCTTTAATCACTGCTCCCATTATTCAACCTCCTGATTGGAACTTGCCTTTTGAAATTATGTGTGATGCTAGTGATTATGCAGTTGGGGCTGTTTTGGGCCAACGTGTTGATAAGAAACTGAATGTTATTTATTATGCTAGTAGAACACTTGATGCTGCTCAAAAGAATTATGCTACAACTGAGAAAGAATTTTTAGCAGTACTGTTTGCTTGTGACAAGTTTAGACCTTATATTACTGATTCAAAAGTCACAATACATACTGATCATTCTGCTATTAAATACTTGATGAATAAGAAAGATGCTAAGCCTAGACTAATAAGATGGGTACTTCTATTGCAAGAATTTGATTTACACATTGTTGATAGGAAAGGGGAGGATAATCAAGTTGCTGATCATCTCTCTAGGATGGAAAGCATACCTGATGATCCTATTCCTATTAATGATAGCTTTGTTAATGAACAACTTGCAATTGTTAATGTTTCTAGTGCTAAAGTTGCATCTCCTTGGTTTGCCAACTATGCAAATTTTATTGTTGGTAAAGTTTTGCCTCCACACTTCACTTCTCAACAAAGAAAGAAATTCTTTTATGATCTTAGACATTATTTTTGGGATGATCCTTTCCTCTATAAGAAAAGTGTGGATGGTATTATTAGACGTTGTGTACCTGAGCATGAACAACAGGCTATTATAAGAGATTGTCATGACAGTCCCTATGGAGGGCATCATGCAGGAGATCGCACAGGAGCAAAGGTATTACAATCTGGTTTCTATTGGCCTACTTTATTTAAGGACTGTGCTGAATATGTTAAATCTTGTGATAAATGTCAAAGAGTAGGAAACATTGGTAGGAGGAATGAAATGCCTATGAATTATTCATTGCCACTTGAACCATTTGATGTGTGGGGTTTTGACTTTATGGGTCCTTTCCCAGAATCAAAGACAAAGCATACTCACATTTTGGTTGCAGTTGACTATGTTACAAAGTGGGTGGAAGCAATTCCAACCAAAAGTGCAGATCATGCCACAGCAATGAAGATGCTCAAGGACATCATTTTCCCCAGGTTTGGTGTTCCTAGGTTCTTAATTACTGATGGTGGTTCTCATTTCTTGCATGGTGTTCTTAGAAAAACTTTGGCAAAATATGATGTTAACCATAGAATTGCATCTCCTTATCATCCTCAAACAAGTGGGCAAGTTGAATTAAGCAATAGGGAAATTAAACTCATTTTGGAAAAGACAGTGAATAAGTCTAGATCTGATTGGCCAATTAAGATTAATGATGCTTTGTGGGCTTATAGAACTGCTTTTAAAAATCCTATGGGAATGTCTCCTTATAAAATGGTTTATGGAAAAGCTTGTCACTTACCTGTTGAACTAGAACATAAAGCTAGATGGGCTATTAAACAACTGAACTTTGATTTTAAAACTGCGGGAGAAAAGAGAATTCTTGACCTAAACCTACTTGACGAATGGAGAAATGAAGCTTATGAAAGTGCCAGGATGTTTAAAGAAAAAGTTAAGATTTGGCATGACAAGAAAATTAAGAAAAAGGAATTCAAAGTAGGTGATCAAGTTTTATTGTACAACTCTCGTTTCAAGTTTTCTGCAGGGAAGCTAGCTTCAAAGTGGCAGGGACCATTAGTGATACAGGAGGTGTACCGTTCAGGAGCTATCCGTCTTCACGGTGACATGAAAGGTAAACCTCATGTAGTCAATGGACAACGCCTTAAACCTTATATTGCAGGAAAGAGCTTCATCGGAAGGGTGGAGGAGTTGAATTTACAAACACCGGAGAGGTAATTGAGAGAAACCGTGCAGTTTCAGAAACCCAAATCAATAGAAGGTAACTTACTGTTGGAAAGTTTCTCGGAATTGCATAAATTTTACGGAGGTCAATTTTTATGGAAATCATCGTATGGGACAAGAAAACTGGACGAAACGGAGACCCGAGGGAGAAAGAGAGGGGCCCACGCGGCCCATGTACCTGGCCGCGTGGGGCTGTCCCTTTTCCACCTCGGAGTCCTTTTTCGTCTCGTTTTCGATCCCGACGCTTCGCCTTGACCCAAAAACTCTCAATATATACCCCTCTCTGTCGATCTAATCTCGCACCGAGCGTTCTCGAGCGATTCTTTCTTTTGCTGTTTCTGCCTGTCAGGTTTTTAGCCATGTCTTCGGGAGACTCCTACCAATGCTCCTCCATGGACGACGATGATGATGAACTCGATGGGTACAGCCCCACGTCCATATGGAGGAGGAATAGGAAGAGGAAGGACTACTCCGACGATGAAGACTACAAGCTTGATGAAGAGGAGATGGACAAGCAAGAAGCTGAAGAAGAAGAGCACAAGCCCTCCGTCGACATCGCGCCCTTGGCGACAGCACCTCCATCACCCATTGCTGTTGCCGGCGTGAGGGTGAACCACTCTCTTGGAAACAAGAGGCGGGGCGCGCGCATGCAGACCGGAGGGAAGGTTCCCAGGCGCTTCCTTGCGAGCAAAAACGTAGCTTCTACTCTTATTGACAGGGAATTTCAGCGCACCACTCAAGAGAACTATCCTGGTGAATGGGATCGCAAGATCCCAACAAGAAGGTGCCAAGCCCGGAGTGGAAGCCTTGCAAAGAGTCGGTGGAGAAGAATCTCATGCAAAAACTGGGAGAAGCCGCAAAAGAGTTCGAAAAAGCTTACAACCTCATGATGAAGATCATTGGGGATCTTGAAGATAATTATTATGAAGGCAATGTGAAAGAAGAGAGGGAGTTCTAGCAAGACACCAAGCTTGGGGGAGTTCCATCTAGTCTTTCTCTTTATCAATCTATCATATCTATCTAGTCATGGTGTGCTTTGCTTTTATCGATTAGTTATCAATATCTCTTAGGCGTGTGTGAGCTCATGGAGCATTATCATGTATCCCTATCTTATGGTTTATCAATGAATATTAAAGTATGGTGTCATCCATGATTCTCTTGTTTGGGGATTTATGGGTAACACTCATGCAAATGAGCGTGGCATATTTAGAATTTCAATCACATCTTGCCTTGAAATTAATTAACTTGAGTATGTTGGACAATTATAGAATTATCTCAATATAGAAGAAGTAAAAAGACTTGTGAAAATAGTTTGAGGTTAAGATATAGTCTTGTAGGATAAGAAGTTGAGAAGACTTAATGAAAAGGATATAAAACACTCTTGTTACAACCTAGTATCTTTTGAGCAAATTAATGATCATGGATATTTCAATACTTATGCTCTTGAATGTGAATGAAAGGAAGGCACCTGAAATTTCAGCTAGCCATGGAAAGTGTAAGAAAAGGGTTGTGTAGAGCATGGGAACTTGATTGAGATATCCATGACTAAAGTTTGCACTAGTTACTAGTCAAGCAAGAGTGATAACAATTTTTATATCTATCTGTCTTTTCATTTGTCTTCTTTTGAACTTGTTATCCAATGAGAGTTTATCTTGTCTTTGAATTTCAGCAAAGTATAAAAGATTATAATGCTTGCCATGAAGTGCAAAAGCATGTGAAAAACAATATGATTCGATTGTCCAACATACAATGGTTATTTGCTTTCAAAAGTAAGGGGTGATTGCTAGAGTTCTACTTATGTTGCCCTCATATGTATGAGTTTTAGATCATTAATCTTATCTTGCAATTGAATATGATGATGATACAATGCCCGTATTTATTTATCAACCATAAGTCCATTGATGCATGTAATGATCTATGTCCTTACTTACTCGAGGACGAGTAAAGGTTTAAGCTTGGGGGAGTTGATACGTGCATTTTATATCATCATTTATATAACTTTTAGTATCATACTAGAATGTTATTTGCATGATTATATGATTGTTTCTACATGTTTTAGATGATTTTGGGGACTTTCATACAAAGTCCCTATTTTTGGTATTTAATTTCTGGGAGGCAGAAAACCTCCTTTTTCTTGTCTTTAATGTTTCAGGAGCTACAGGACTCAAATAATAAAAGGAAAAATACTGCGTCAGTTTTTCATCGGGAGAAAGGCAGAGGGAAGAAGACCGAAGAGAGGAGAGCCACGAGGGCCAAATGGGGGTGGCCCACGCGGCCCATGTACCTGGCCGCGTGGGACCCACCAAAAGGTGCCTCCGTCTCGCCCGAAAAGTAACGCCCTAATTTTTCCAAGTCCATCCGAGGTCGCGGCGGCGAAACTCCTGATCCCTTCCGAGGGGGGTCAGATCCTGCTGCTCCGGAACTCTGGAGAAGGGGGAAATCATCGTCATCGTCATCACCTCTCCTCCTTGGCGTGGGAGGAGGCCTCTACATCATCACCCCCATCAAGACCAGCACCATCACCATCATCATCACCGTGATCCACTCCGTTCCCCTCGCAGTTTGAGAGTTGCTATACCCTAGATACTTGTCTTGTGCTACTATTCATGTTTGTGATTGAGTACTTGTCATTATTTGGTGGTGAAGTTATAATTTCAGATTGTGTTGTACCACTTATGCCACTGATTATGATCATGTTCGCACGTTGTGAGTAGTTCCCGTATGTTCCTGAGAGCATAGGATGAATTGGCATTGATTTATATATGACATGTGTTGGTATTTTGTCAAGAGTTTATCTTTTTATGTGATTCTATGATGGTGTTGTGCGAACGTCGACTGCACAACACTTCACCTTTATGGGCTCATAGGAGAACACCGTAGTGTAATGAATTGATGGAGACTTGGGAGGACACGTAAACCTGAGACCGAGTCATGAAGTTATATTATGAGGGTATTAGTATCGGGGACCTTAGAGTATAATGCTATGGTGGGACTTTAGGTCTTAATAATTCTTGTGCAGTCATTTGCTTGGCCACATGATCCATCATAAGGGGTTGTAGTTTATTTATTTAACTATACCTAATTATGGCTCCGTCCAAAGAGGATTAAAACTTGACAAGATATTCAACGTGTTGTTTAATAAATCTATATGCCTAGCATCATCCATGCCGCCCTCGGGAACGTTTGCCACATATAAGTTACACATCACTTGAGCTTGTCCTTTTGCCACATAAGAGGATTGGGCTTTCTCTCTTTGAGAGCTTTCACTTGCTACTATCTGTTATCTGCTTGCAATTATACAACTGAAAATACCAAAAACATCTGCATCTTTTATTGTTTTATTTATCAATCTTACTAACCAATACCTTCAGCTCCTCGTGGGTTCGACATCCTTTTCTAATTGAAAGGTACTACAATTGATCTCCTGCACTTGGGAGCCATCAATTATGGCCAAGTTTATGTTTAAATTTGCAAGAGAGAGACAGTGTTTGATAGTGGGTTCAACATTACTCTCTCAACAGTCGAGTGAAACGAGCAAGCATGGGTATTGTGTTGTTGCCACTAAAGGATAAAATAATGGTTGCTAAGTATGCAATTGTTGATATCATGTACGGTGCTTAAGACAATACTGTGTTATCTTGAAGTTAATACCTACCGAGGCAAGCATAAAAGCACTCTCAAAGTTGAGTATTTAGCTATAGATGTTGTGTAGGTGGTGGTCTATATATGTTTAACGTGATGCCTACACGAACAATACCATGAACATTCTTATATCATAATTTTTATTTACCCAACAATATTCTATTTTTATGGAGAGAAACATCTACTGATGCTATAACCTCGTTTGTTCACTTTACACTATTACTTGCTCGCTGATCCTTTTTACTTGTATTGTTCTTCATTCATATTTTCCACACTATGCGTTTAATATTTGTTTTCATCAAGACGGAAAGCTGGACAACCTTCGTGAAAGGTGGGGACAAGAGAATTTTGAATTTTGTGTTCATATGCTATTAATTTGCTGAAGATTTTGTATTCATGTTGGTTCGATAACCTTAGTTCTCAATCGAGTGAAAGTCTTATTAATTGTCTACATCATTCGCTTCCATTTTGGGGACTTCCCAATGAAGACATCAATAGCATCTGGCGTCGTTGTCGGGGAATATAAAGCTTCAGCAGAGGGATCTATACACTCTCACTTTACTCCAGTGTTAGTGTTCTTGCTTAGTTATCTGTATTTCCTTTGTTTTTCTTGTTTGCTTTCTTAAAAATTAAAAATAGCAAAAATATTGGAATTCCATCATGCTAGTTATCTTTGAGGTAATATTACTGAAAATGGGATTGGAAAGATATTAACATTCGCTAGAAGGAGTCCCATACTTTCGAGAGTGATTAATGTACTTGCAATAAACCTACTAAAAGTGGGTTCGAGGAGGTGAAAACATTAAATTATGTTGATCCCACTATTTTGAAGTGTGACAAAAATTTGTCACATACGCGCGATAGAGATCCTAGCTCGTCTCATTCCTGAAGCATGAGACGAGGCGGGCAGCAGAGGATAAGCGAGCGTGTAGGTGTCCTTTTCTCATGCTCATACAGGTAACGGAAGAATCCCCCTTATAAGAAGGTCCAATCTTGAATAAACTAGGAATGTAGAACTAAATTTAAGTCCCACCTTTTGCCGTGCATGAATGGACAATTTGGTCTTTGGGAGTTTCTATTAGGGATTATAATTTAAATATTTTAATGGGCTAGCCCAATTATTCCAACACAAAACCATAACCTTGGATACGATCTTCGTAAAAGAGTGCACAAAGCCGATGTGATGGAAACGTAAACTAATTTCGACGGTAATTTAGGAAATAAAGATATAACTTTGATTTCACGCTTCTAAATAGACCAATGACACATGACAAACTTATGAGACAACTTTACAGCTCTAGCATAACCGACGTTTGCGTTGGCACAAGGGGTCATGTAGCTTGTGCGCGAAAGGGCGGAGTGGGATGATGACTGGACTAGCGTGTGGGGTCCAATGGGTCAGAGCGAACAAAACGCTAACATGGAGACGATCACGGAAAAAGTGAGGGGTGTCGACAGTTTTGGACAAATGGGCATGAAATTAAGGGTGTTATTAGATGCCGTTTTTCACACGCGCTCAAATGAAGAAATGGGGGAGAAAGTGAGGTTTTGTAAGATATCCTTGGGTGCAAGTAGAGAATAATCTAGTTGAAGGGCCAAACTTAATCTTAGCATTAGTTTGAATACTAAAGAGATACCTTTTCATTTCATATTTTTGAAAAATAAACTACTGAAACCTGGCAGAGCTTATGAGATAGCCGTGTTTGCCTTGGCACAGAATCGAAAAAACAAACGATCAATCACCTGAGAAGAAGATCTACAAGTTGGCTGGTTGTACAGCTCGCCAAAATCGATACCAACTTTGCTGGATAAGTTTAACTATTGGAGAGTTGGGTATAGGGGGAGATCCCAATATTTGCCTTCTCTTACGACTGACTCAGCTGAAATGCATTTCCACTAGTACTTCCAGGTACGTCATGTCAAAACCGACCGTTGTTAGTGTTGTAACGCCGCTAAAAACGCTGGTCTTTTGTGATCACCGAAAGAGCATCCTAGAAACCCAATGTAAAACCAGGTGTAAAGGGGCAGTTTTCTCCCACTATCATCCAAAGACCGTGATTTTACAGGGCCTTAATGGTGCAGCTAATTACTCCCGCGCACAGCAACGCAATCATATGCTCCACTCCCGGCCCGGGCGGCGCTGCATCAATCAAAATTTTAATTACGGCTGCGCACTCGCTCAGGGAAATCCAAAGGGCAAAATTAAGCCGCCAACCGTCTTCTTTTCTCCCCCATATGCTTCTTGTTCAGTTGCAAAGCTAGCGCGCCCTTTTTCTGTTTCTAGTTCCCGTACGTGGACCTGGCCTACACGTGATTCAGGAGAGATCGAACGGTCCGGGCGCGATCAGTGCGAGGAGTTACAGCTTTCAACCCCTGAATTCCTCGACGGCTTCAATTCGCGGCTGCGAGGAGGCGAAGTTCAAGGGCTAAGATTACGCCGTGAGCCAGGCGAAGGTTTGGGCCGTCGTCTATATATATACCCAAGCTAACTTCCAGCGTCGACGCCTACTTCTCTTCCTCCCCGGCCTCGGGAGCTTAGAGCTAGTGCAACTAGGTAGGAGATAGAGGAGCGGTAGTAGAGATACGGTTAGTATCGAGGTCTCATGGGAGACGCGAAGGTGGTCATCCGGAAGTATGATCCGTCCAAGGACCGCGCCGGCACGGAGGCCGTCGACGGCGAGTGCGAGGTCGGGTCGCCCGGTGGGATGTCGCTCCACGCCGATCTGCTCGGCGACCCCGTCGCCCGCATTCGCCACTCGCCGGAGTACCTCATGCTGGTAATTCCATATTGCATATCTCTAATTCTGCGTACCTACGATAGAGCCGCATCAATGGCCGTGCCGCTCGCTGCTTCAGTGCTGCACAGTTACACGTCCGGAGAAGAAGACCGCGGCGACCTGATTTTGATCGTTCCATTCTTTTTCTGGTAGTGGGTTGCTTTAATCACTGAACTGTGCTGATTTGGACACTGAAGGTAGCTGAAACGTCTGGCCCTGGGGACGGCGGATCGTCGGCATCATCCGCGGCACAGTCAAGTCCGTCGCCACCGGAAAGAGCTGCCCCGGCGCCCCCGCCTTCGCCAGCGTCGGCTACATTCTCGGCCTCCGCGTCTTGCCTTCCCACAGGTAACAATTGAACCGATCTTTTCATTGCCCGTGACATTTGCGCGCGCGCGTGCACTGTAGCATTGATTCGGCGCGTGCGTGCCCAAGAAGAAACTAATGGAGGCGCGTGATCGATCGGTGCATGCAGGAGGATGGGCATCGCGCTGCGGCTGGTGCGGCATCTCGAGCTGTGGTTCTCACTGATGGGCGCGGAGTACGCCTACATGGCCACGGACAAGTCCAACGAGCCGTCAGTTCAGCTCTTCACCGCACGGTGCGGTTACTCCAAGTTCCGGACGCCCTCGCTCCTCGTGCACCCCGTGCACGCGCACCGCCTCCGCGCGCCGCGACGGGCGGCCGTATTCCCCCTGGACGCGCGCGACGCCGAGGAGCTGTACCGCCGCCGGTTTGCGCACGTTGAGTTCTTCCCCGCGGACATCGGCGCCGTCCTCGGCAACAAGCTCTCCCTCGGCACGTTCCTGGCCGTCGTGGACCACAACGGGTACGTGTGGCGCGGCGTCGAGCACTTCCTGGCGTCGCCGCCTGCGTCGTGGGCCGTAGCGAGCCTTTGGGACTGCGGCGGCGTGTTCCGGCTGGAGATGCGCGGCGCGTCGCGGTTCCGCCGCGCGGCCGCGGCCGCGAGCCGAGCGCTAGACCGCGCGGCCAAGTGGATGCGCGTGCCGTCCGTGCCCAACTTCTTCCGCCCTTTCGCTGGCTGGTTCTCGTACGGCCTCGGTGGCGAAGGCGACGACGCCGCGCTGGCCGCGGAAGCGCTGTTCGCGTCGTTCGTCAACATGGCGCGCGGCAGGGCGGCGGCCGTGGCCGTGGAGGTGGCCGCGCTTGACCCGCTCCGGCTCCGGCTGCCGCACTGGCGCAGCCTGTCGTGCGCGGAGGACCTGTGGTGCATGAAGCGGCTGGGAGGCGGCGGCGAGGGCGACGCGGACGGCTGGGATTGGGCCAAGTCGGCACCTGGCACCTCCATCTTCGTGGACCCCAGAGAGGTGTGATTGACTCGGCAGCGACCGGAGCTAGCTAGATCGAGCAGCTAGGTGTTTTGGGAGTTTGGATTTAGCAACTTCTTTCCTATGGTTTAGTTTTGGTAGTCGAGATTTTGTAGGACTCGTTTTTTTGGGTAGAGGAAGAAACCGTGGAGTGCTGCGAACCGATCCATCGATACGTCGAATCGACGAGACGGAGATGTGACGCCGACGGCGATGAGATACTGTCAAGCAGTTACTAGTAGATTCTACTCTCTCTGATAGAACATCTCTTTCCATGTTTTTTGTTTCGTCTCTGTAAATCTGACAAGTGTGTGGTCGCCGGCCATGCCTCCAAGCTCGATCGACATCGATGGAACTGAATGCATCGATGGCCGTACCTTTCCCGAGTTCCGGCACTGTGGAAGGTTGATGGAGGGATACAATGGCAGATGG
Organism: Poa pratensis; assembly: GCA_947311845.1. Classification (NCBI taxonomy): domain Eukaryota; kingdom Viridiplantae; phylum Streptophyta; class Magnoliopsida; order Poales; family Poaceae; genus Poa; species Poa pratensis. Next base: position 79,168,604 of record CAMZMU010000033.1, read on the forward strand.
GGCTCCTGACATGACACTGTTGCCATAGCTCAGCTTGTTTCGTTTGACCGGCCGGCCGACGAGCTTGTTCGGACTTGGGAATATTGTACTGTACTGGCACTGCGTTGTCATGTGGATTCAGAGTGTGTGTGTGCGCCACCTAATCGTAGGCGTGAATGTTGTCCAAAGGAGGAACCCACCGAATTTCACAGCGGCCGCGGTGTCGCCTAACAGCAAAATGGCAATCAATCGGCCGTACGACGACGCATCCGCTCATTGCCTTCGTGGTGTGCATGCAGATGCAGGGCCGGGGACGAAAAATGATTGGATCTGTCGCCGTGTAACTATCCCGTTTGTCCATTTCGTTGGTAGGGTTGAGCCGGCAAAATCCGGCCTATGCCAAACTCGGAAAATGTCCAAGCCATAATTTGGGAAAGTTTCAAAACCAGGGTATTGAAAAGTATCATTTGATGTGTTGGAAAGTGGTCTGTTCACCGAAAGAATGTGGAAGGCTTGGTGTTATGGATTTGGGATGCAAGAATATTGCTCTTTCGTGCACATAGTTATGCAAGCTTGAAACTTGAGATTGTCTTTGGCAGAGAATTCTATATAGGAAGTTGGGAACGCGGAATTTCCTTTCAAGGCTCTATGGAGTTTTAAAATTCCAGCCAAGGTAAAAGTTTTACTTTGGCTGGCAGTGCATGATAGTATCCAGAACCAAGGATGTTCTTCATCAAAGAGGGTGGTCAGGTGACTGGATGTGTCAATTTTGTGGGAGTAACGAAACAATTACACATATCTTTTTCGATTGCCCCCTCGCTCAATATATCTGGAACATCGCATGTTGTGTCTTTGGATATAGACAACGATCTGTCTCTATGCAACTTGTTGGGGGTTTGGTTGCGAGGAATTAGAAAAAGATAAATGTTGTGTTAAAATTTGTATAACAACGATCATTTGGACTATTCGAAAACCAAGAATAATGCTTGTTTTCGAAATATTAGACCCAAGGATCCCATAGTTGTTACTAATATGATTGATAACCTGGTCTCTTCTTGGTCGCCCCTGCAGGTAAGGGAGGAAAGCCAAGGTGTTGCTGAAAGATTTCGATGATCATTCGGTTAGGCACGCGCGACATTCCTGTAACGAAGTAGTGCGTCTATTATCAAAGGTACCCCAATCGTGTAAACGTTTTGGCATCTGATTGTGCCATTTAATATATCGTAGCATTGATCTTGAAAAAATAACTTTTCAAATGGATGTAACCTTTTCTCTTTCTTTTTTACATCCAGAATTAGGATAGGAAGCAACTTTCTACCAAACCGATGCAAATTCTTTCTTTTGAAAGGGTTAAGGTCTTTTTCATAACACCGATATGTACATTCCTTTCCACAAGGATGTAACTTTGGTGTCAATTTAGTAGAAATACACCAAAGGTAACATGGTAAAATTATTACTCACAATCGCTACTTTTTTACATACCAAATTGGGATGCAAATGTTGCGTGAAAAATGTATCTAACAACTCGGACGCATGGTGGGGGCGCTGCATTGCTTTTTCAACAAAGAAATTTGACTAATTGACTTTCCAAAAATACAATTGATTTATTGTTTGAGCTGACCACTCTATATACTAAATAGTTGTTGATCACTATATGCAGTCGCATCCATTTCTATGGTTGAATAATGTTTATTTGAACAACATCATTATCTTAGTCTTGTTTGAACAACTCTGATGCTTTACCATGATGATTATCTTGAAACACTAAAAACAAAATTAATTGGATGTATAACATCAGCAATCAGTTGAAATATTAACTGTTGCACCGACGACTAAAGACCATCTGTGCCGAAGTGCCTCGTCAGGATTGGGTTGGGTGCTTGGCGATCAGCTCCCTGGCAGCCTAGCAGCCTAACTTTTTTGCCCCGTCTAGGTATTAGCGTCCTAATTTTTTTTTGAATTTTCCACTATATATTAATCAAAGGACATAGAAGTATTACAATCAAGTTAGGTCAGATGGACCACATTCAGAGGGACAGACCCCAATAAAACACTACTCAGTCTATCAAACCAACCAATTTTAGCAAGTTCGTGAGCAACAGCATTGCTGGAGTGATTAACTTTCGAGATTTTCCAATCAGGAAGGGACATCAGAGAGATCTTGATGTCCTGAACAATTCCAGCTATTTGCGATTTTGAAGAGTTTGTATTCTTCAACTCTGCAATCAGGGAAGCATAGTCATTCTCAATATGGACAGGACATGCAAATCTTGATATTATGCATTTCACACTTTCGTAACCAGCTATAGCTTCGGTACATTCCGCAGATGAGCAAGAAGGGATAAAACACCAAGCTGACAGAATGACCCCGCCATTCTCATCTCGTAAGACACCACCCCAGGCACCTTCACTTACATTATCATGGAAGCTTGCATCGAAATTTAGCTTCGCCCATCCAACATTTGGTTTTGACCATGGGACTGGAATTTCTTTACAGACCTTATTCCTGTGGTTCACCAGGGTATCAGCAGGAGCTTTCTCTTTCCCATCAACCACAATTTCGATGTCTCTTTTATCTCTAACAGCGCTGAGATACGATTGGAGAAACAAAGCGGACTGGGCAACTCTTTGTTTTCCATCTCCAAAAATGATGTTGTTTCTTAAGTGCCAGCATCTCCACCATAACAACAATAATTTTGCTCTCATGAATTCATCCACTTGACTGAGTAAAATGAGTACCCAATCATCACCAGAGTTTCGGAGAGTTTCTTTAGAAGGCAGGGTCCATTCATTCTCTAGGCATTGTCGCAGGTCACTAGCCTTAGTGCACGAGTTCATTGCATGATAAGTGGTTTCTAGCTCCATTCCACAGATGGAACAGGTTGGCGGCACGTCCATATTTCTTCTAAATCTGTGGTTTTGTATCCCAAGAGAATTTGTGGCAAGTTTCCAACCAAACATCTTTACCTGGAGGGATATTTGTCTTCCAAATCATGTTCCACATATCTCTCTCCCAGCAGCCTTCATACTAGTCCCAGGACTGGTGTGACTCAATTGAGACGCTGCTAGTTTATAAGCACTCTTCACCGTGAAAATTCCATGTTTTTCATGTTGCCATGCAATATAGTCCTCTCCATCATGTCTCGGGATCTTGATGTTCAAGACATGATCAGCATCAGTTCCATGGAAGATAGATCGAACAAGCCCCTCATTCCAACTTTTACTTACCGGATCAATCAAATCCGATACCCATTTAAGTCTTGTGTTCTTGGCTTTACCTATAATTTTCAGATTTCCCCTGGGGACCCAATTATCACTCCAAATTTTAATCTTGGCAGCATTCACAATTCTCCAAATGATACCCTTTTTCAGAAGCTCCAGACCATGCATGATACCTTGCCAACATGGCGACGCGTTTTGAATGAAGGCTGTATCAATTAGCTCGCCAGCCGGGAAATAATTTGCCTTGAAGACCCGAGCACATAAACTATCAGGGTGCTCAAGCAGACGCCAAGCTTGTTTTGCAAGGAGCGCTTGGTTAAATAACCTCAGGTCTCTGAAGCCTATACCCCCTTGAGATTTAGGCTTTGTCATTTTATCCCAAGCCATCCAGTGGACCTTCTTCTTGTTCTCTTCGTCTCCCCACCAAAAGTTCCTGATGATCTGACAGAGGTCGTCACACACGCCAGCGGAAAATTTAAAAACACTCATAGCATGGTTAGCTATAGATTGGGCCACAGCTTTAATGAGGGTCTCTTTCGCTGCACCGGACATGTATTTTTCAGACCAGTCCGAGCATTTCTTCATGAGTTTCTCTTTAATTGGATCAAATTTCTCATTGTCCATTCTACCCTCCGGGATCGGCAAACCCAGGTATTTTTCACCAAAGGAATCAGTCTGAATATTTAAGATTGATCTCACCTCATTTGCATCACTCTCAGAGCATTTCTGTCCAAACATGATTGAACATTTAACAGGGCTCAGCAATTGCCCTGTACCTATTTCATATGTTCTCAGTAACTCATTCACCTTCATAGCTTGCTCTGCATTAGCTTTGAGAAACAGTAAGCTATCATCAGCAAAAAGTAAATGGGATATCCCTGGACTTCTTCTGCATGTCTTCAAATCATACACGTTGCCCACACTAGTACAGAAAAGCTATTCTGTGGCGCACCATTTTTCTATTCTGTGGCGCATGGGTGGTGCGCCACAGAATAGTCGCCACTAAATAAGCCATTCTGTGGCGCACCCAGCCTGGTGCGCCATTGAATAACTATTCTGTGGCGCACCCCACTCACCATGCGCCACAGAATAGGGTGCGCCACAGAATAGTTCTGGGTGCGCCACAGAATTACTGTGCCGTATTGTACCCGTATATTACCAGAATACAAATACCAGTAACCAGAATACAAATACCAGTATAATACCAGAATACATGTATATTTCATATTTACACAGATATATACAAACACATTACTAATATATGTCTCATCACAAGTTGATACAAAAGTGCCGAAGTTTTACACAAGTGTTGAGATATATACAAAAGTTAATCGATCGTTGCACACGTTACAAATGAAGTGTTCACCGCCTACACTAGGATCGAATAGATTACATCTCGGCGTTGACGGTGAGCAAAAGCGGGAGCACGACGATCTCATGTAGCGAGCGGTGCGAGCGGCGCCGGGAATGGTTTGCCGTCTTTCTTCGTCATCCACGCCCTGTTGTCCTTCTGCAACTTTAGGCGTTCTTCGATTTCTCTCTGATGCAACCCTGTAGATGGAGATAGATATAAGTGGATAAAATAGAGTATGTATGTGTGCATGTGTAAGGTTTTCTTTTATAATACATCCTATCTACCTCGTCGGGAGCAATGGAAGGTCCCCCCTGTTGTGATAACATTTCCGACGATGACTTCCGATAACTTGGTCTTGATGCATTGGAAATCTTTTCTAAGATCCATATCGGACTTGCGTCTGTCATATTCGACCCATGTTTGTAAAGCAGATGGCAAACCACATTGCGCTCCATCTCGGATAATCATGTTAATATGACGGAGGGCGTAGAAGGCATCCATCTCGCTGCCCGACTGCTCCTTGAGGCAAGAGAACTCGGTGATATGCTTGAACCGGCGCAACTTATTATCAATTAATTGTGGTTGCGCGGTGCTTTCGAAGACGCCTCCCTTTTGGTGGTAGCCGTGAAGAGCTTGATTGAGGACAGCAATTATGTTGGCATACCTTTTCGTAGTACTACTACCTGAGTCAAAATAAGTGGCATGGTAATGGCTCGGGTGTAGGATGATGAGGACGCAGTACTTGTCCCTGCTCAACACAATTTAAATGAGATGATGATCAGAAACATGCATGCATTGAACTCGGAAAGGCACAAGATACGGCGGCGAGCGGATGTGTACTTACTCGGGAAAGAAAGGCACAAGAAGGCAATTCTTTTGCTGGTTTTGCAACATGAACCTCTCGAGGTACTCAACTGCGCTGGTCCGTGTCACAGATCCTTGCACCAGCTGGCTGTCACGCATGTAGTAGGGATCCGCTACCGCGACATGCGAGAGATTATCTCTGTGGATAGTCATGGCCTCATTGAGCGCGTATAGGCGGACCAAGTTATAGTTGAGCCGCTGCTGGTTAAATAGATTGAACACGTCCTCGTATGCTACTAAGAACAGATCCGCGGGGTGTTCACCGACGACCACCAACCCGCCTTCTTCCTTTGGCACTTGGACAGTGAACGCCGGGTAATTTGGATCCCTGTCTTTTAGAAGAAAGCCCTCTAGCATAGAGATAGAATCGCTCAAAGAGATCATTGATGGAGTTGCGAGGTGGGTCATCTCCGGAGGCACTATCGGTTTTCCAGCTTCATGAACCATGTGCGCCGATTTGTCCGGAGGGGGTGGTATGGTGTCTTCACGACCCTGGATAATCATAGGAGTTGGCTGGCTCGCAGAGGCGCCCTTTGATCCCTTTGGCATCTTAGGTGGCTGGCTCGCAGAGGCGCCCTTTGGCATCTTCTTGAGGGGCCTCCTGGGCTTATTGCTCCATGGCTGCCCACGAAGACCCTCTGCAACCGATTTTGCAATCGTGCCAGGGGAGAAAACGCCGGTAGCCGGTTTGTCTTGAGCTGCAACGCCGGCTGCTGGAGGTGTCTCTTGAGATAAACCCTGGAAGTCCAGGCGCTGCGTGACTGCATTGAGACGAGCAGGTTGATCGGCGTGGGCACGGAAGGGTGGTTCGAGATCCACAGGACGCATGAATCCGTCGGCGTCTTCGGCGCCAGTGTTGAGGAAGCCATCGACGTCGATATCATCATCGTCGTCGTCGTCGTTGCCACCAATACGTTGAGGTGCAGAGGCGTTGCCTACCAACAGTTGCTTCTGGCGGTTGGTGGTGGTGGCGACGGCTGCAGGCTTCTTCGGGGGACGGATCGGAGCGTCCCGCCGGAACTTTGAGGTGGCGCCGGTGTTGCGTCTTGGGCCCTCATCAATAATACCCCCCCCCCCCAAGACGAATCTGGGTCTTCGGCCATAGCGAGACCCATTCGGGGCACTTTCCAAGGACCACGTGTTCATCGGCTCCTTGAGGTTGAACGGGGGGGTCCATGTTGTGATACACTTTCGGCACCGTGACTACCTTGACCTTCATAAAACCCTTGTCCACTGGAGCGTGGTGCATTAGTTCGCTGCCTGTTTTTAGGATAAGGCCCGTAGCAACTTCCTTCAACTCGTCGCCTACCCTATGCAGGAGCATGCAAGGCGTTTCCTATAATGAAATTAAGCAACATATGCATTTGTGTGATTAATACAGTCATCGATCGAAGCAGACATAGTTATACAGAAGGACATAGTTATACAGAAGACGACGCAGACTAATTAATTAGTAACCTTGGTGACGACGTCCAGCTCGGCTTCCGTCGAGACACGGGCGCCGGTGCCAGCGGCGGTGGCCGGAGTTTTCTTCTCGCGTCCCGGTGCGGTAGGCAGCGCCGGTGTGACCAAAGGGGCCATGGGCGGCGGGGTCACGATGATGTCGCTCGGCGACCGGTTCATGGTGGAGTTGCTGCCGGAGAAGCTGGGCACGTGTATCGGCCCCTGTTGACCTCCCGCCATCCAGGCAGCGAACCCCTCCACTATCTGCGGGGGCATGATCTGGTGGATGCCTTCTCGGACTAGCTTTTGCACCTCCTGCTTGTCCACGGTGTTCTTCTTCAGCTCCGCCTTCAGCCGCTCAACCTCGGCTCTATCCTCGTTCTTGGACGTCCTCTTCCTCTTTTTCTTCTCGCCGGCGCCGTCCGAGCTGTAGTACTCCGTGAACTTCACGCTCGTACCATAGCCTGACACACGGCCAGCTGATGTCGGCGGCGCCAACTTGTCCCTTCCCTTTGCAACGTTCATCGCCCGGTTGAAAGTAGTGTCCCACACTTCCCTCTCACCCTGGGACGACGACTGGCCGGCCTCAGCCTCAGCCTTCAACTCGTCCTCCTGCACACAAAGGTGAACACACTTAGAAATTTGAGATCAACGCAATGGACTTTGAGATATCTGTGGTATTTAAATTCACTTACCAGATTTTGCTGGAATTGCTTCACATCGTCGTGATCGGTAACGAACTCCCCAGTTTCCCAGTTGAGATAGTAGCGGGACCGGACAAAGTTCCTGGTCTGCTCGTCTGTGAATTTATCCCATGGGTTGTCCAGCCCACGTTTTCTTATTTCTGCGTCCTCCTTGTCCCAAGTGGGTTGTTTGGATTTGTAACCGCCGCTTCCCAAACGGTGGTTACCTAAGTTCCTCTTCCGCATTTCCTTCCCCCACTCGGTCCATATTGTACACTCCTCAGAATTTAAAAAGTCCTTAAATACCTCGAACTCTTCTAAGGTGATGTGAGGCTCGCCTGTACTAATCTCCTCCCAGCTCTTCTTCTTATGAATCTTCGCCTTCACCCGGCATTTCCAGCTGCTCAAGGCGGTGCTCATCTTCGTGGTGGCGTAATTATCCACATTTTTGGGTTTAGGGTTCGGGAAGGTGTATCGTCGGTGAACCCTCCTGAGCAGGTGTTCGAGCAAAGCCGCATTCTCTTCGCTTCTAATGTCAGACGTGTTGATCGACACGCCTTCTCGGAGGATGCACCCTAGTTGCATGCTGTACCCTCGTGCAACGTGCTTAGGCTCCAACGGCATGCCACTTGGACTGACCTCCGTGATCACGTCCGTGACATTGTCCACCGACTGCACTTTACGCGGTTTAGTCCTTGCCCTCCGCTTCTTCTTCTTCTTAGCGGCCGGGTTGCTGTCGCCGGGTTCCGTGTGGTCGCCATCGGTGCGGTCATCGCCAGTGGTCGTGTGGTCGCCACCATCTCCTGAGGTGTCATCCTCACCACCTTCTTCGTGGTACTCGGGGTCGGGATCCCGGACCTCCCGTTGATGCTTCTCAGCCTCGTCGCCACTAGTGACCGCGGCTTCGTCCCTCATATCGTCGGGCCAAAAGTCCATGTTCTGTACTCTTGCTTGCTCTTCGATGCTCATGCGCTTAGCTGCGTCGCCCGACATGTTTGAACTGCATTAAAAAGAGGCAAAAAGTTAGTATGACAAATATAAGAGAAAAAAAAACACCTAACTAAGTACTAAGATACCCCGGCCTATGCATTAGTCGCAATACCCCATATGTCCTATTTTTAGCAAAGTCATGCCAAATTTCACGAAAAAATTCGGCATGACCTTTGCTAAAAAAGGGACATATGGAGTACCCGAAATTGCCGGAACGGAAGTTAATCGACGTTCCGGCAATCTCAAGGGCCTCACGGGGTACCTGCAAACATTTCACAAATAATATCCACATCTGTGCACGGCATCTCCGGCCGGCATCTCCACGACACGATGGTCGGAGCACAACAACCACGACACGATGGTCGTGGACACATATCCTCATGCACATACATCACCACATCCACATCCACATCGAGGGAGAGAGGAACTACCTCGGGTAGGGAAGGGAGGCTCGGGTCCGAGATCGGCGTGGTGGAGGTGCTCCTCGTGGCGCTGCAATAAATTAACAAAACCATGATTTAGCATCTACCACACACACTTAGCAATTTTTTTACAAGAAAAGCATTAGCAACCATAGTGGCAGTAGCATAAATCACTTCTTCTAGTTTCTTACAAACAAGCATCAACACAAACAAAGTTTTTTAAAATGGAGACAAGAAAAACATTCACCACTGCCGCAGTATAGATAGGAATGGAGACAAAAATGAATAACTCAATTTAGAGAACTCAAAAATCTGAGTTTCTGAACCGGAAAATGCATCAGGCTCAACATGTGTATCTTGAAAGCATGTATGACTTGAAAAGTGATTTTTTTTCCAGCAAAGGCATATGTATATGTATCACACCAGTCTTAATGAACTGAGCATATGGTTCTCATTGACCAGCAAAGGCATGGTGACCAGCAAAGAATCGTGCATACAAATAAACTCTAATGTTGATATGGGAGCATAGAATGTTGATATGTTCACCCGAATTTCTTTATCAAATTTTTTTGACATTTTGAAACACGATTTTGAACAATGGGAGCAAATGCTCTTATGAGTCAAAATGGAATTCTGGTGTATTAGGGTCGCTTCCTATTCGTTTTGCTACAAAAGCAGATGTGAAAACAGATATGTCAGGACCACACTCCTATGAACCATCCAACCACCTGCACAATTACCATTAGAAACAAAATAACCTAATACTCTATTTGTATTCGACGGGTGGAAGGATACTTCAATTATGTGTACAAGGCATCATCATATAAGAGACCCAAGATAAGCTATGGTGAGACAAATACTTGTGAGGTACATGTTAATTATTCGGTCTTACTTATTTCAAAATTGGGTTACACATGTGAACAAATTCAATTTTTTCTATTCCCAACCTAATGTACTATATGAATGTTTTGTGTCTTAGAGTTCATTCCAAATGGAAACTGGAGGCGTGGTTCAAGAGCTTCTCACAAGAGGAAGATATTTCCATAAATATTTGCTCCAGTACTGCCATTATAAACTACCAAAATAACCAAAGAAACTTGTTTAAAAATGCACCATTGCTAAGACATACAAGTACAACTGCACCATTGCTAAGACAAATTCTGATGCACCACTACACAGGTTCTCATTGACCAGAGCCTCAAATAGATTGATACTTGGACTAGGAATTTATGCAAACACCTTCCGTGCAGGTTTTGGGAGGGGAAGGAGGAGGAAGAGAGGGGAAGCTCACATTGGCAGGGAAGGGGAGGGAGGGGAGGTCGCCGGCGTCTGCGTGACCAGGAGGCGACGCCGTTGGACTCGGACGAGGGCACGACGGCCGGCGGCGGACGAGGCCGAGAGCGCCACACGAGGACGCGCGAGGCTGAGCGCCACCAGTGGAGAGGGCGGGGGCGGGGCACAGGGGAGGTCGCCGGCGACGAGGGGGGCGCGGAGGGGTTGGCGGCCAGTTGGGGCGGCGGCCAGAGGTGGTGCGGCGAGGGGTGCCGGCGGCGAGGACGGCAAGGCGCGCGCGCGGGACTTAGCGGTTTTCGTCGACGATGGATGCGAGTGAGCGCGCCCCGTAGGAGGGCCCACATGTAAGTGTGGGCAAAATATTTCTGTGGCGCACCCATGACGCGGTGCGCCACAGAATTATGATATTCTGTGGCGCATGCACCGTGCTGCGCCACAGAATAATCTTATTCTGTGGCGCATGGGCATGGCTGCGCCACAGAATAAAGCCCAAAGTGACTGACCCTTGCGTGGGTGTGGGGCCCGCGCATATTCTGTGGCGCATGGGCATAGCTGCGCCACAGAATAAGCTTGATCTGTGGCGCACCAATAAGTAATGCGCCACAGAATAACCTTATTCTGTGGCGCATCTGTATAGGTGCGCCACAGAATAAGATTCTGTGGCGCACGGCTAGAAGGTGCGCCACAGAATAAGCTTCCATAGAATTGGCTTTTCCTACTAGTGCCAGCATGATCTGGTTATTAATCAGTTTAGATAAACCCTCCCCCACCAGTAGAAACAGGTAAGGTGACAAGGGGTCACCTTGCCGGAGTCCTCTCGAAGGCTTGAAGCTTTTTAGAAGTTTTCCGTTGAACCGAACAGAATATTGCACTGTCTTCACACAGACCATCACCCAATTAATCCACTTATCAGAAAAACCCATTCTTCTCAAAGCCGCCTCAAGGTAATCCCAACTTACACGATCATATGCCTTCATGAGATCTAACTTGTAAGCACAGAAGGAGCCAGCATTATTTGGGCCTTCTTGGAGGGCATGGATACACTCAAAGGCTAGAATAGCATTATCAGTTATCATTCTTCCGGGTATGAAAGCACTTTGAGTTGGAGAGATAATGTCATTAAGCAGAGGTCTCAGTCGATTCACCAAGCACTTGGAGACTACTTTGTAAATCACATTACAGAGGCTTATGGGCCTGAAATCCTTCAGAGTAATGGGATTTTAAATCTTGGGAATCAGCACAATAGCAGTATCATTCACACCATCTAGCATGGTACCATCAGTGAAGAACTTCCTGACTGCAATGATAATATCAGTTTTTAAAGTACCCCAATTCCTCTGGAAGAAGCAGGCAGGAAATCCATCCGATCCCGGCGCTTTGGTAGGGTCAATTTGAAATAGCGCAAAGCTAATTTCCTCATCACTAAAATCAGCACAGAGGGCAGCATTTGTATTAGCATCAATAGACTGCTCAAAAAACTGGGTAATCATTTCCGGCTGGACTGTGGGATCCCTAAAGAAATCAGTTGCCATGCTCTCCATGACTGGAGTATTAGTTGTGAGCACACCACTAGCAGTCTGCAATTTTCGATCCTATTCTTTTTCTATCTCCAAGTTGCTCTCCGGTGGAAAAAAGCAGTGTTTCTGTCCCCAGCCCGGAGCCATGAGACACGAGACCTCTGTCTCCATCTAACCTCTTCTTTCTCAAGTAATTCGTCCAGCTTAGCATTAGCTGTTTTGTTCTTCTCTTGCTCGCTGCATCCGGCTTCAGACAGACCTTTTCTAAAGCTTTTCTTTTCTATTCAACCTGCATGGGTACGTTACCTATAGCTTTCCTACTCCAGCTATGTAGCGAATCCATGACACCCTTCAGATTTGCAGAAATATCACACAGGTTGCATGGACGACTATGAAGAGACCACGCCTCCTTAATTTCTTCACCCAGAGAGGCTTCCCTCCCCAGTAAGTTTCATATCTGTGAATTGGAGGCTGTCTAATAAAATTGCGGTCAAGTTTCACCAACACAGGACAGTGATCATACCTAGACGAAGTTAGGTGTTGTACTTGATAATTTGGGAACAGATTCATCCAGTCTGTATCAGCAACAGCCCTATCAAGTCTAACCCTGACATTTTTCACTCCTTCATGTTTATTGTCATAAGTCCAGGGTCTCCCATTATATCCAAGATCAAACAGATCACAGTGAGACAAGACTTCACGAAAATCAAGCATTTGTTTTTCCCTTCTTCGCCGGGCAGAGAAATGTTCTTCTTGCCACATGCATTCATTGAAATCCCCCATCACAAACCAAGGACCAGGAAGGAGGGATTTATCCGTTTTAACAGACTCCAGAAATTGTGTCTTTCATGTGTGACAGGTTCACCATAAACAAAAGTGCATCTCCATTTATTTCCATGAGGAAGGGTTACAACAGATACATCAATGTGAGGCTTACTTAATTTAAAAAGAACTACTTTGATGCTCCCATCCCAGAAAAGGGCTAAACCTCCTCCCTTGCCTTTTTCATTAAAAGTTATGACGTTCTTTAACCCTAACCTCCAGCAGAGATTCTCAACATACTCTTTTTTCTGCCTAGTCTCCGAGAGGAAAAGCAACTTAGGTTTATTAGAATGCACTAGCCTCTCAAGTTCATTGACTGTCGCGGGCTGGCCAAGCCCGTGACAGTTCCAACCTAGGATCGTCATTGCTCCTGACAGGCACGTTCCTCCGTGCCTGTCAGGATACCAGTGGCCCCATGGCTGGTTGCCTCCACATCAGCTTCATTTCCTTCCACTCCATTCCCAGCAGGTGCTGGGTCATCGCCCCTTGCCTTCTTCTCACACTCTTCTCCCAAGCGCCCATGTAGACTGTGGTTTGTGTCCTGCATCAGTCCATCATTGCTCCCCGGCCTCTTGCCCAGCAGCTTGGTCTTCTGTTTGAGGAATGTCGTAGCCACGCGTTCCGTGCGTGCCTTGTTAGCACGAATTTCCTGCAGCAGGCTACCATCAGAGGGGAGGCAATCCTCGATCGGTGGCACCTTCAGCGGAGAGAAACCTCCATTACCCGGCACCACCTGTGCCGAGCGCTGGCTTGGGAGGCCCCTCCCTGACTTGAGCTTCTCTTGGTCCCTTCTGTAGACTCTGTTCCACTTCCTTGACTGCAGCATGTTGCTTGCAGCCGTAGTGACCTGTTCAGCAGTGACAGGCAGGTTATTACCATCATTCTTACCATCAGACACATGCAAGTTCCCCACAGCAGCCACCATCTGAAGAACATCTGCAGGGTTTGCCACCGCAGTGCTATTCTCAGTCCCATCTTCCTCAGCTCCTCTATCCATCTTCTCTCTTATGTACCCTGTGTCCCTCCAGCCTCTGAAATCTTCCAATCTGCACTTGACTTTGACAGAAACTGCATGTGCCTTTTCACATTAGCAAGTTCAGTAGGGAGGAAATAGCTACGGTGATCAATATCTCTATAAGGGGATGCCTTTTGTTCCACACAGAATCTAACTCTCTTTTCTTCCTCTTGTAACATACAGTTCTTATCTGAATGCCCAATTAAGCCACAGAAATAGCAGAAAGTAGGCATTCTTTCATACTTCACATCATACCTCACCATCTCCTTGGTTTTCAGGTCTTGGAACTTTACCCATCCTTTGATCGGTTTGGTGGTGTCGAGCTCGACACGGATGCGGTAGAAGTCAGCCCACATGTTCCTCCTGCCTCCCTTGGGTATCTCCTTGTATGTGCTGAGCTGGTTCCCATCTTGCGAGCCCAATCTTCAGTCATCATGCCTATCGGGAGCTCCATGATCTTCACCCAGATCTTCATGCCGTTCACCAGGACATCAGATAATGACGATTTGCCATCGTACTCTGCAACAAGAAAGGGGAAGTCCTGGTATAGCCAAGGGCCACCTTTAAGAACATGATCAAAATCACCCTTTTGCTCAAACCTGATCAAAAACTTATTATTATACAGTTCCTTTTCCTCCACACCACCCCTAAGCTGCCAAATCTGCCTCATCCTTACAAACAAATTTCGGACACTATATATCTGAGTGGTAAGGTACCTACCAATCACAATGAGGTGTGATTTCATATTCTTTTTTACCTCATCAAAATCAACAACAATGGCGTCATCATCAGCTCCACCAGGAGCTCCAATGGCCATGGACATCGTTAGGGGGTCAAACCTTGGCTTGTACTTCGGCACATCTGTCTTCAGGTTGGGCGCCTTGGAGCCTCCACCAGCAGGCTTGCTTGTTGGGGTCCTCTCCTTTGCAGCACTACAGCTGCCCTCCTCGAACATGTGCTTCTTCCCGGCCTACTTCTCAGTCATCTTCCCCGGTTCAATGGATTGGTGTATCTGGAGTATTACAATTGTTTGTTTGTGGTGTAGCGCAACAGCACCTGTATATAAATACACCACGGTCCTCTATCTCCTTCCATATCTCTGCGGATCACAGGGAATTCCGTAATCTCGCAGCACGATAATCCTGGAGCAGACGTCCTAGAAAATTTGAGGATCTGTGACACAATGCTGTGGAGCAGAAAGTGTGGGATTTTGATTGATTTTGCATGCCTAACCAATTCTGGGTCCGTATCGACAATAGTTCCCTGTCTCTGATACCCAGCCTTCTATGTGCCCCTGATTTCTTCCTTTCAGTGGATGATCTCCTTCCCCTTTGTTTCAGGTTTAGTTATTGAATTTCCTATAGCCTGAGATCCTTCTGTTCCAATGGCAACGATCTTGAGTGATTCAGAGACGGGATTAGAGGTTACCTTAATGGATTCACGATCCGGACTTGCCATTGCCGATAGGATCTCCAACGATCTCCTCTTGCAATCTCTGATTTCCGGTAACATCAGCGCATCCTCCTTGCGAATCTCAAACGAGGTCCTGATCTTCTTCCCCGCCGCTTTGTTCGCGATCTCCCGGGCCCGTCGCCGGAATTCCTCCCTGTCCCACAGGTTTCCATGAGCAGGGGTGCCCTCGGCGCTGCCACCCGATCGCCGGGGTTCCCTTGACGCATTCCTTGGATCTACGGTGGTCTTCGCGGTCGTCGCGGCGGGTCGCCCAACGTCATTAGCGGTCTTGTATGTATCCTATCTCTCACTTATTAGCGTCCTAATTGATCGTGGAGGGCCGATATTGGTCGCTTTACTCTGTTCGAGAAATGGGAGGAATCAGAATTCCACGTCCACAACCTCGAGTGCGCTCAACGTAGCGCTAAGGTGTGAGACCAGGAGAAGCTAGCCTGATTGTAGACTCATGTTTAGCATCGTAGTGGCGTCGACGGCACGTCTGACAAGGTCAATGTGTTGATCCCTGCTCTGAAGATGGGTTCATGACGGTTGCGACTTCTGTAGTGTGCTTATGCGGTGCGCGCTGAGTGTCTATTGGACCGATGTTCCGGTTTTAAATGATGTGCGTATGTGCGAGGTTAGAGCAAACAACTCTGATCATGGCCACCCATACTTCAATCTTGTAGGTGTTGCAACACTTGTCGCAAGAAGAGGTGGCTTCGGCATGATCGACGTTCTTGTAATGCCTTGTTGAATAATGTAATAAAAACTTTGTGTGCATCATTGGTGGCTCTAGGTTGACGAGGGAATATCTCCCCGGCAATAGTGCCAGAAACAATGCTTGTACGTCACACGTCAGTTGGGAACCCCAAGAGGAAGGTATGATGAGTGCAGCAGTAAGTTTTCCCTCAGTATGAAACCAAGGTTTAATCGAACCAGTAGGAAAACGAGGTTTGCTTCGAAGGTGTTGGTGAAGGAGTGTAGTGCGGCGCAACACCAGGGATTCCGGTGCCAACGTGGAACCTGCACAACACAATCAAATTACTTTGCCCCAACTTAACAGTGAGGTTGTCAATCTCACCGGCTTGCTGAAAACAAAGGGTTAAACGTATCGAATGGAAAATGATGTTTGTTTGCATAAAACAGTAGAGAACAATGATTGCAGTAGATTGTATTTCAGATGTAAAAGAATGGACCGGGGTCCACAGTTCACTAGTGGTGTCTCTCCAATAAGATAACTAACATGCTGGGTAAACAAATTACAGCTGGGCAATTGACAATTGATAAGTGCATATAACATGCATGTGTGAGTTGTGGTGTCTACTATGAGATTCATTTGGGCATTACGACAAAGTACATAGACCGCTATCCAGCATGCATCTATGCCTAAATAGTCCACTTTCCGGTTAACATCCGTACCCCTTCCAGTATTAAGTTGCAAGCAACAGACAATTGCATTAAGTAATGTGCGTAATGTAAACAATACATTCATCCTTGAATAAAGCATTGCTGTTTTACCCCTAGTGGCAACAACACATCTACAACCTTAGAACTTGCTGTCACTATCCCAGGTTAAATAGAGGTTGAACCCAACTATCATGCATAAATACCCCCTCTTGGAGTTACAAGTATTCACGTGGCCAAGGCTTCAACAAGTAACGGAGAGCATGCAAGATCACAAATGACATAGACATGATAATATAATATTCAGCTCCACATAGGTATCAATATAAGTCAGATCCCAGCAAACACAACATGTAGCATTACAATAAGATGATCTTGATCATGATAGGCAGCTCACAAGATCTAAACATGATGGCACAAGTGGAGAAGACAACCATCTAGCTACTGCTATGGACCCATAGTCCAAGGATGAACTACTCACGCATCACTCCGGAGGCGGGCATGGCGATGTAGAGCCCTCCGGTGATGATTCCCCTCTCCGGCAGGGTGCCGGGAAGAGCTTCAGAACCCCCCGAGTTAGGGTTGACGACGGCGGCGGCAGCGAATATGTTCTGGATGAAAGGCTCGGTGTTTTAGGGTTTTCGCGTCTCGGGGAATAAATAGGCGAAGGGGCGATGTCGGCGGACCCCCGAGGGGCCCAAACCACAGGCAGGCGCGGCTGGTGGGCCGCGCCGCCAGGTGGTTTGGCCACCTCGTGGCTCTCCTTCGTCTCTCCTTCGGACTCCGTGTACGTGCTGGAAAAATAGGGACTGGCCTTTTGTTTCGTGCAATTCCGAGAATATTTCCAGAAGTAACTTTCTGAAACCAAAAACAGCAGAAAACAGGGAACTGGCACTGTGGCATCTTGTTAATAGGTTAGTCCCAGAAAATGCATAAAAGTGATACGAAGTGTATATAAAACATGTAGCAAATGGTATAATATAAGCATGGAACAGCAGAAATTATGGATACGTTGGAGACGTATCAAGCATCCCCAAGCTTAGTTCTACTCGTCCTCGAGTAGGTAAAACGATAACAACAAATAATTTCTGAGGAGACATGCTTTCACACAATCTTGATCAATATATTGCAAGGCTCATGTCATGAATGAAGTGACTCAAAGCAATGATCTATAGTTTGCTAACAAATAGATAAAGAGTAAACAATGAATCATATAAGCAAAAACTTTTCATGAATAGTACTTTCAAGACAAGCATCAAAAAGTTTTGCATAAGAGGTAACTCATAAAGCAATAGATTCAAAGTAAAAGGCATTGAAGCAACACAAAGGATGATTAAGTTTCAGCATTTGCTTTCAACTTGTAACATGTATATCTCATGGATAGTTGTCAACATAAAGCAATATAACAAGTGCAATAAGTAAATATGTAAGAATCAATGCACACAAAGTTGACACAAGTGTTTGCTTCTAAGATAGAAAGGAGTAGGTAAACTGACTCAACATAAAGTAAAAGATAGGCCCTTCGCAGAGGGAAGCAGGGATTAAATCATGTGCTAGAGCTTTTTAAGTTTTCGAAAGCATATAGAGAGCACAAAATAAGTATTTGAGAGGTGTTTGTTGTTGTCAACGAATGGTAGTGGGCACTCTAACCCCCTTGTCAACCAGACTTTCAAGAGCGGCTCCCATGAAGGACGTTATCTCTACCAGCAAGGTAGATCATCCCTCTTCTCTTTTGTTTACACATGTATTTTAGTTTCTTTATAGATGACACTCCTCCCAACCTTTTGCTTACACAAGCCATGGCTAACCGAATCCTCGGGTGCCTTCCAACATTCACATACCATGGAGGAGTGTCTATTGCAAAATTAAGTTGCTTACTGATAAATCAGGGCAAAACATGTGAAGAGAATTATTAATGAAAGTTGTAATTAATTGGGGCTGGGCACCCCGTTGCCAGCTCTTTTTGCAAATTATTGGATAAGCGGATGTATATGCCACTAGTCCAGGTGAAAGTCTGTCAGAAGTAAATGACAAGATTGAAAGATAAAACACCACATACTTCCTCATGAGCTATAAAACATTGACACAAATAAGGAGTAATAAAGTTTTGAATAGTTTAAAGGTAGCACATGAAATATTTACTTGGAATGGCAGGAAATACCACATAGTAGGTAGGTATGGTGGACACAAATGGCATGGGTTTTGGCTCAAGTTTTGGATGCACGAGAAGCATTCCCTCTCAGTACAGAGTTTAGGCTAGCAAGGTTGTTTGAAGCAAACACAAGTATAAACCGGTACAGCAAGAATCACATAAAAACATATTGCAAGTATTATAAGACTCTACACTGTCTTCCTTGTTGCTCAAACATTTTACCAGAAAATATCTAGACCTTAGAGAGAACAAATATGCATCCCAAGTCTCAACAAGCTCTACGGTAGTTCTCCACTACTAGGCTTTAACTACATGATGCAAGAGCTTAAACATGATCTACTTGAGAGCTCAAAACAATTGCAAAGCATCAAATCAAAACAAGACAATGATCTACAAGAATGCATATGTCTTTTCCAATACCAACTACTACATGTAGCATTTTCTTTCTTCCAAACAAACACCAATAATTTATTTAAACATAAACTCTCCAAATGATAATATAATGCAGCAAGAGAGTATTTATAAACAAGTGCTAACAGCTCGAAGAGATGCATGAAAAACAGGAGCTAAAAGCACTGCAGTAGCTAGTTAAGAATACTCAACAAATATAAGTGAAGAACATGAGTATTCACATGAAAAAGCGGAGCGTGTCTCTCTCCCACACAAGGATTGCTAGGATCCGAATTTATTCAAACAAAAACAAAAATAAAAACACACAGACGCTCCAAGTAAAGCGCATAAGATGTGAAAGAATTAAAATATAGTTTCACTAGAGATGACCTGATAAGTTTGTTGATGAAGAAGGGGATGCCTTGGGCATCCCCAAGCTTAGACGCTTGAGTCTCTCTGAATATGGTTGGGATGAACCACGGGGGCATCCCCAAGCTTAGGCTTTTCACTCTTCTTGATCACATAATATCACCCTTCTCGCTTGATCCTTGAAAACTTCCTTCACACCAAACTCAAGACAGTTCTCATTAGAGGGTTAGTGCATAATCAAAAATTCTCATATTCTGTAATGATACAATCAATCCCAAAGCTTCTGGACATTAGCTACAGCCACCAATGCTTTGTGGAGCAAAGAAATCCACACAAACACAGTAAAAGAGCGAATGCAAAACAAAAGGCAGAATCTGTCAAAAACAGAACAGTCTGGAATGACGAATTTTTTCGAGGCACTTAAGTTGCTCAGATGGATCTGGCCTAAAATAATGAAAGTTGCGTACATATCTCAGGAATATGCGTGATTTTTCTCAGAATTTTTTGAATTTTCTACAGGGAGATAAGCTCAAATCCGTGACAGCTAAAAATCTGTCACTGCGCAGAAATCCAAATCTTGCATCAACTTTCAATATAGAACTTTACTTGGCACAACATTGCGATAAAATAAAGATACAAAGGAGTTGCTACAGAAGTAACAAAACTCCTTGACACATGGGTTATCTCCCACAAGTGCTTTTCTTTAATGCCTTTCAGCTAGGCTTTAGGATTTTAATGATGCTCGCATAAGAATAAGAGTTGAAAAACAAAGAGAGCATCAAGAGGCAAATATCAAAATCATCTGAGTCTAACCCACTTCCTATGCAGAGGAATATTGTAGTAAAACAAATCATTGAAGCATAAAGCAGCTAGCATAGGAAGATGCAACAAATCCAACTTTAAAACTTCCAACACAAAGAGAGGTATTTTAGTGACATGAAAACTTTTAAAACCATCTTTCCCTCTCTCATAATAATTTTCAATAGCATCATAAACAAACTCAACAACATAACTATCACATAAAGCATGCTTTTTATGATCTACAAACACATAACTTTTATCAAGCAAGATAGTGGGATCAAAAATTTCAAACCCACTTTTAGACATATTGAAACAAGTTGATTGATCACTCTCAATAGTAGAATTAATAATATTATCAAGCAACATAGGACCATCATCTAGAGCTTTATCATAAACATTTTCTAAGCAAACACTCTCATTACCATGCATTTCGAAATTAGGAATAAAAAGTGGATTATCATAAGACTTATCAAAATAGCATGGATTTTCATAAACAACATTGGGGGAAATATTTGGTACTTCTGTTATTTTTGCTTTCTCTTGAGTCAAGGAGCTTGTTACTTCAAATTTATCAAAAGGAGATATTTCAATAGAATCATGACATTCAACAATATAGCATTTTTCCTCCTTAGGTAGGCATGGAGGGCAATTAAATAGTGTAAGAGTTGAAGAGTTACTGTCATTAGAAGGTAGATCCTCCTTTTGTTCTTCACTCTCCTCCTCTTTTTCATCCAATGAGATCACAGTTTCAGCAATTTCCTCTTCCTCAGGTTCCTGCAAGGCACAAGTTTCATCTTTTTGAGGAAACATCCTCTCAAGATGTTCAGTAATGTAAGAATTATTATCCTTGTAGGTATCACAACAATATTTAAGTATGGCAATACATTCAGATTTATAAGGGGCATCAGTTTTATGTTCAAGATAAGAACTAATTTCAAGGGCACCCTTAAAAACAATAAACTCTTCAATTTGTTCAAGATTACCAAAATCATAGTTTCCTTTAGCATAGCAGCCAAGGTTTCATTATCAGTATACTCACATTGGAAAGGGAGATGTTTGTGCCTTCTATAGCAAAGAGATTCATTAAAGCAGTAGGATTCATCATATATAGAACACAAGTTCTTAGCAAAACCATTCAATCTTCTTATTTGTTCCCATAGATGTTTCCCTTTTGAGAAAGCGGTAATTCTTATAACGAGATCCAGTTTCATAGAGATAAGACATTGAAAACAACTAGTCATAATAGTAATTCGAAATAAAAAAGAACTAATTTTTTTGTGTTTTTGATAAAGAGAGCAAACAAGACTAAATAAAAATAAACTAAGCAAGACAAATAACAAAGTAAAGAGATTGGGTGTGAGAGACTCGCCTTGCAGAAGCAATTCGGTTTTCCCCGGCAACGGCGCCCGAAAACGTGTTGGTGGCTCTAGGTTGACGAGGGAATATCTCCCCGGCAACGGCGCCAGAAAACGTGTTGGTGGCTCTAGGTTGACGAGGGAATATCTCCCCGGCAATAGTGCCAGAAACAATGCTTGTACGTCACACGTCAGTTGGGAACCCCAAGAGGAAGGTATGATGAGTGCAGCAGTAAGTTTTCCCTCAGTATGAAACCAAGGTTTAATCGAACCAGTAGGAAAACGAGGTTTGCTTCGAAGGTGTTGGTGAAGGAGTGTAGTGCGGCGCAACACCAGGGATTCCGGTGCCAACGTGGAACCTGCACAACACAACCAAATTATTTTGCCCCAACTTAACAGTGAGGTTGTCAATCTCACCGGCTTGCTGAAAACAAAGGGTTAAACGTATCGAATGGAAAATGATGTTTGTTTGCATAAAACAGTAGAGAACAATGATTGCAGTAGATTGTATTTCAGATGTAAAAGAATGGACCGGGATCCACAGTTCACTAGTGGTGTCTCTCCAATAAGATAACTAACATGCTGGGTAAACAAATTACAGCTGGGCAATTGACAATTGATAAGTGCATATAACATGCATGTGTGAGTTGTGGTGTCTACTATGAGATTCATTTGGGCATTACGACAAAGTACATAGACCGCTATCCAGCATGCATCTATGCCTAAATAGTCCACTTTCCGGTTAACATCCGTACCCCTTCCAGTATTAAGTTGCAAGCAACAGACAATTGCATTAAGTAATGTGCGTAATGTAAACAATACATTCATCCTTGAATAAAGCATTGCTGTTTTACCCCTAGTGGCAACAACACATCTACAACCTTAGAACTTGCTGTCACTATCCCAGGTTAAATAGAGGTTGAACCCAACTATCATGCATAAATACCCCCTCTTGGAGTTACAAGTATTCACGTGGCCAAGGTTTCAACAAGTAACGGAGAGCATGCAAGATCACAAATGACATAGACATGATAATATAATATTCAGCTCCACATAGGTATCAATATAAGTCAGATCCCAGCAAACACAACATGTAGCATTACAATAAGATGATCTTGATCATGATAGGCAGCTCACAAGATCTAAACATGATGGCACAAGTGGAGAAGATAACCATCTAGCTACTGCTATGGACCCATAGTCCAAGGATGAACTACTCACGCATCACTCCGGAGGCGGGCATGGCGATGTAGAGCCCTCCGGTGATGATTCCCCTCTCCGGCAGGGTGCCGGGAAGAGCTTCAGAAACCCCCCGAGTTAGGGTTGACGACGGCGGCGGCAGCGAATATGTTCTGGATGAAAGGCTCGGTGTTTTAGGGTTTTCGCGTCTCGGGGAATAAATAGGCGAAGGGGCGATGTCGGCTGACCCCCGAGGGGCCCAAACCACAGGCAGGCGCGGCTGGAGGTGGGGCCGCGCCGCCAGGTGGTTTGGCCACCTCGTGGCTCTCCTTCGTCTCTCCTTCGGACTCCGTGTACGTGCTGGAAAAATAGGGACCTGGCCTTTTGTTTCGTGCAATTCCGAGAATATTTCCAGAAGTAACTTTCTGAAACCAAAAACAGCAGAAAACAGGGAACTGGCACTGTGGCATCTTGTTAATAGGTTAGTCCCAGAAAATGCATAAAAGTGATACGAGGTGTATATAAAACATGTAGCAAATGGTATAATATAAGCATGGAACAGCAGAAATTATGGATACGTTGGAGACGTATCAATCATTTTGATGCAGAGGCCAGCGGTTTCAACCTCCATTTTGGAAAAAAAAATTGGTGTAAGTTCAAATGGACGATTATATCTTGCATCAAACGTCAGGGATGTTTTTTCAAAAGTGGAAAGGAGTCCGGGATCTGTATCGAAACGATGTACACTCCTTTTTTTTTTGAATTTAAACCTCCACTTTATTGATTCTCAAAAACAGTTACATCGTTTATCAGTTTACAAAGTAAAAAGCTAGGGGGATCATCATCCCAAAAACAATCAATATGCTCAGAATAACTATGCCTAGCCAGGGAATGCGCTACTTCATTAGCCTCCCTATTACAATGCTCAAAAGTGATGCTGCTGAAACCACTAGCAAGTGATCTGCAGTCATCAAAATAGCAGTAGAAGCAGTTGACGGAAATCCTCCCTCGAACATGGTCTGAATGACCTGAATATTATCAGGCTGAATAACAAAATTATTGGAACCGAGGTGCTGGGCCAAGCTCAAGCCTTCTCTAAGAGCATAAGCCTCAGCCATAAAATAATCGGATACAAAGTGAATTTCCTTGCAGCTGGCAATTAGAAACTTCCCATTGTAGTCCGGGCAACAGCTCCCATTCCTCCTTTTCCTTCATCAACATCATAAGCAGCATCAACATTTACTTTAATTACACCTTCTATAGGACATGACCAAGCTTCTTTCTTCCTTTCAGTTGGCCTTTTCCTTGCTCTCCAGTAATTTGTAGCTAAGGCTCCTATTGACAGGGCACCCCGATGAACAACCTGGATAGTTTCACCATGTGTAAATTGTCTCCTTTCCCACCAAATGTACCAAGCTCCTGTGAGAATTATTTCAGCCAGACCAATTCCACCAACAGGTTCCCAAGAACCCAGGTTTAGTATCAAATGTTCCATGATCATCGATCCCGATCTATCCAAGTTTAGGGCATCTCTAATAATGTTCCAAATACCCAACTTCTCCCAAATCTGTTTGGCTCGAGCGCAAGAAAAAAGTGTATGTAAAATATCTTCACACTCGGTATTGCACATAGGGCATTGGCTCGATTGTACACGCCTTTTTTTTTCTGAAATAAACAAATTAAACTAACGCGAGGTCACATATCTCGCGACGTTATCTCCATCAGGCTACCACTAAGATAAAAGACAAAAACAAAGAGAAAGAGAAAGCACACAACTTGTAGACAAATTTTTCAAGGAAAAAGGCGCACATAAAATCAGATGTGAGATGTGTGTTGTGGAAAATTTGCCGTTCATCTGTTATCATATACCGTACTCTAGAGCTTTGGCAAAGTTTGGCTATGATTTGACTTCATCGGTTTCTAGGAAGCGACTCTAGCATGGCCGGCCATGACAGATTTGATTTATCGGTTTCTAGTATGTAACCAACACATTTGGTTAACGAAACAAAAGGGTGGCTAAGCTAGATAGCTCTCGCACGGGTCTGTCAAGTCGAGAGTCATATCATCTCTCAAATCCATCGTTGTAGATAGTGTGATATACATGTGATCAGCATTAGTACTGTCTTTTGTGGAAAGAAAGACTCGTACGCAATAAAAAGAAATGACCGGCTGAATAGGGAAGTAATTTGAGATTGCTAAGCTGGTCCGCTATGTCAAATGCATTTGGCTTCTGAGATGTACTTGCAGCACGATCAGCCTGGTTAAATCATGTACAGAATGCACTTGCCATCAATGATCAATCTATCAATGATAGTGCACGTAGAAAATTGATTTTGACAATTATGCATTGGTCTAGATTTTTACAATTAACTCTTTTTTTCCTACGACCAAACATATGCCACGTTTTATATATGGTTAACGGAACAAACAACGATCCAACATCCAGGTGCAGTACATCAAAGAAAAAAGTCTTGCAACTGCCTACTACTCTCTCCGTTTCACAATATAAGATGTTCTAGCTAGTTAACATATTGGCTAGGTGCAAATCTAAATGAGTGTGCGTACACATTAAAAAATGTTCACATACATCTAGATATATGTGAATGTGGACAAAAACTAAAACATCTTATATTTAGGAACGGAGGAAGTACTAGAGAGAAACTATATGTTCTGTAAAAGTGAAAGAAATTAGGCCGAAATACATTATAATGGAGGAAATAGCTGCAGAGATCAGGATGATCTCTCCAAAAGGGAGTGTTCATCCTGATCTCTCCAATGGAGAGTGTTCATGGTATCCATCACTTTTCAATTAATTAACGTGAGCAACTTGGGGAAAGGCCACGCTCTTTCACGGGGACACACTATTAAGTACAGCGAGCTCCTGTACCGACATGTGCCATGTGTGGAGCATCCCCACTGATGGAGCAATTTTTACTCAAATTTTGGTTTTTGGTAGGTAATTAACATGACAATATTACAAGTTATGCATAATCGATCTATCGAGAACCAAACAATCACAACACGATGACGACACCGAGATTTGTTAACGTAGTCGGCGAACTCGGCTACATCTGCGGGGCATGACTACAGGCGCTCCTCCCTATTGATACCGCAACCCTGGCCACCCTAGGCGCCGGCACAAGCCGCCGGCTCCCCTGCGTGCCTGTTGCTATCAAGTCGTCATTGGTTACATCGTGTGGTGCTCCCCTCATTATATGGGAGGCCTAGACTACAAGAGTTCAACTCGAACACTAGTCATATCCTATCCACACATAATACCGACCTGGTTTCACCGCACATCGCCATGATTTGCTTCCGTGCGGACAACTCCTGATCACAACGCCGTATCGTCATCCTCTAGATCAACAATCCGCGATCTTCAACCTCGCTCTGATACCAATTGTTACCGTCGTAAGAGCATAATCGATCTATCGAGAACTAAGCAATTACAGCACGATGACGACACCGAGATTTGTTAACGCAGTTCGGAGAACTCGCCTACATCTGCGGGGCATGACTACGGGCGCTCCTCCCCATTGATACCGCAACCCTGGCCACCCTAGGCGCCGGCACAAGCCGCCGGCTCCCCCTGCGTGCCTTTTGCTATGAAGTCGTCATTGGTTACATCGTGTGGTGCTCCCCTCCTTATATGGTAGGCCCAGGCTATAAGAGTTCGACTCGAACACTACTCGTATCCTATCCACACCTAATGCAACTACAAGTCCAAACGTAACCCAACTCGTACATAATATTCGACACAAACACAACATTACATTTCTATAGGCTGCATTGCTTCTCAGCGTCTTAATTTGGAATTCTTCATTTGGCTTACTTGTCGGGATATATGTTGGAAGGGTGAGCGGCTCACGCGTCCTGGGGTTCCACACCACGTGTGTTGCCCGTTGTGTGACCATCGGTGAAGACAATGGCACATATCCTTATCGGTTGCCGCCTTTTTTAGGAAAATCTGGCACGGAGGTGTTGGCCTAGATCCGGCCACCTCCAGGCCTCACTTTGCTGAGGATGACTTCAGGGATTGGTGGTCGATTGCGCTATGCTCCACCCGGCCCTCGCCCTCTGCGTAAGGGGACTTCATCGGTGATCATGGTCACGACTTTGCTAGATCTGAAAGCATCATAACGCAGGCGTCTTCGGCCCTCCTTGCTTGACACGATAAAGGTCGAGGCACGTTTGTGGCTAAGCGGGGGAAGGAATGGCCTTCGTGGCTTCGTCTGGTTCTTTCCTAGACTAGCTTTCTTGGGTTGACTTGTATGGTGTGGTGTTGGTCCTTTCTTGGACTTCTACATGAAACTTTTTTCTATCAATGCATTGAAGCACAACGTCTTTTGCGCTTTGGCGAAGAATTTCTACGGGCTGCAGTGGTTCTTGACGTTTTAATTTGGCGTGTTAGCATTCATATAGATCTTAAGGGAAAGGATATGCAGAAATACGTTCTACCAATCACACATTTGTTGCCGCGCCGTTGCAGGCTTTGCTGGCTCATGGTCTGTAACAGCCCGAAGTTGAGAACCTAAAAACCTGTGTAATTTTTTCCACTTTTGTGTTCCTTGCATCATGGCATCCATGCATCATGTTGTTGCTAGGGAATTGTTGCTAGGGAATTGTGTGGTTGCTAGGGAATTGTGGTGGTTTGGCACCACTTAAAACCAAATTGCCAAATGTGCTTCAACAAATTTTCAAATTAAGGAAGGCACTCAAAATTGCAAAACAAAACACTTTGACATCGTATAATTGTCAAGGAAGTTTCAAGAGTTCCAAAATGATATTTTGCACTTGCTCCAAAATATTAAAGGAGCAACACTTTTGAAATTTAGCAAAATGCCATATCCAACCTCTCTAAACAAATGTGGTCCAAAACATTTTATTTTGAGCCGCCAATTTTTGTGGAGCTTCCACATGATATGAAAAGGCTACACAATTTATTTCATAATTTTTGAAAATGTTTAAGTGCTCTAATTAAATCACTGAATGTGCTGGTTTTAAAAAGGGTTTCAAAATTAAAACAGAAGAGGGACCTATCCGTGATGGGAAATATTTTCCAGGAGGTTTTCGGGAAAAACGTCGTCTCTCTCCTTCCTCCTGGCGCCATGCTGCCGCCGTGGCCGTCCCGCGATGCACGCCGCGCCCGGGCCCCCCTCCTCCGCCCTCACCTGCAGGAGAGCAAGCCCCACGACCTCACCTGCTCTCTCTCTCCCCCAGATACTTTCCCTCGATCCCCTTTTCTCTTCCCCGAGCTCGCAGCCAAGCGCCATGGCCGTCGAGCTCCGCCGCCTCGTCGCCGACGATTAAGAGTTCCCCGAGCGAAACCAAGACTGTAAAAAGCTCCGCCGCCTCTCCTGCTCCCTCTACACCAGAGGAATCGAGCCGGAGCGCCCTAAGTCGCCGTCGCCGCCAAGTTCCTCTCCGACCCCCGCCGCGGCTTCGCCGGACGATTTCGCCGCCGTTGCTGCGTCCCCTACCTCGCCGTCTTCGCCTACGTGCTTAGGGTGAGTGCGTGAACCTTCCCGTGCCCTCTGCCGCCTCCAGCGCTCCCCGTAGCCGAAGCTCGCCGTCGAAGTTCCGTAGCGCGCCGTCGAGACTCCACCTCGGATATTCCGGGTTCGTTTCGAACCGGATGTTTCGATGGGAACCAGTGCGCGTCTCGTTTCTTTCCTTAGCCAAAATTCGAGGCAGAAGTGGCGATCGGATATTCCGAGCTAGCCCACATCGGATTTTCCGAAGATTGCCAGTACCAAAAATCCTCACTATTCCTCCAGTCGGATTATCCGAACCCATTTTAAATCGGATGTTCTGATTTAATTCAGTATCTAGTAAAATTCCAAAGTCATCTTTATCCAAATCTAGACAACTAGTTTCACTTGTTGTTTAAATCTAAATGGTAGAGGACATAATTAAAAGAGGAATTTAAAGATGTGACAACTTTTATCGGGACATCATAAAATGTGTTCGAGATACCCAAATGTCCGGAAATTCGGGAACTAACCTTTTAAAATGATATCATGCATAGTTGAGCACCACTAAAGAACGGCACTTGTTACAAATTCGTAGAATCACTAAGTTAAATATGGGGTGTTTCCTTGTCTGGTTAAAGTAATTGTTTTTCACACCCCATTTAAATTGTCGGATAGCTAATAATAAGTCGGTGCATTAAAATGTCTTGTCACCATGTGTTTGCGCATTGCACCGGTGTTATCCGTGGTTTTGATTGTTCCTCTCCGGTATTGTTTGTGCATCGGTAGATCAAGGAGTGGAAGTGCCCCCACCGTATTGCGACGATCCGTACTACACGCACGTTGACCAAGGCAAGCGTAATCCCCCCTCTGAGCATGTCTTATCCTATTTTCCGCAACTATTTTCTCCACTATAATATTGCATGAGGTTCCAAATGTCAATTTTATTGGATTAGAGTATCCTATAGTTGCATTAAGATTCCGATGCCATTACCTGTTTCCCTCCTATTACCCATAGGTTTGTATTGTTGGCCGGAGATACTTACTATGCAATGTTGATGCTTAGCCATGCTTAGTTAATTGTTTATTCGTCCGGTGGATATGTCATGATGGAAACAGGTGTTGAAATGTTCCGAGGATGGTGGAGGATTGTGGTAACAGGTAATAAGATGCTTAAAGGTGGGGATGAGAGGCCACTTTGATTGTGGTGTTTTGTCTCACTCTCGCCGCCTAGGTGCGAGTTCTTTACCTCCCGAATCAAGACTAAGCGTGCAACCATGCGTGAGACCTATGCAATTGCAGGAACCCTCATAGACTAAATAACTCGGGCGGGGCTAGCCAGGGTCCTCTAGTTCGGGCTTCCATTTGCGCGTGCGTGATGATGGTGGTATGAACTGGATGAGGATTGTGGTGTTAGGAAAATGAGTGGCCGTGGGGCAGGGTGTTGAAGGCATGGTTGCCCTACCGCCACCGATGATCCTGGAAAGTCCTTAACGAGGGAGAAGTCGACACCGCTCCCACCCAGCCGGCTCTCCAAGGAAGAGAGCTAAAAGCTAGGCAATGGGCCGGACGGTACGCGTGGTAAACATTGTACACCCCTGCAGGGTAAATCTTTTCGAAAAGCCGTGTCCACGGTTACGGACGACTTGGAAAAGGACGATAAGATCATAGAATAACTTGAACGGAATGATTAAAAACTGGGTACTAAAGGTACCACTCAAGAATGCAAGGTTGACTTCCTCGAGGGTGATTCGGGGAGGTGCCTTTGTAGCACAGGTATAGTGGTTGGTGATGAGAAAGGTGATTGAAGAAAAGAGTTACTTCTTACCTCTTTTTAAAATACTCTGAATAGTCGATTCCATTGAGTTATGTTTTTATTAAATAAAATCAGTTTTATGCAAAACAGCCATAAAACCTTGAAAGCTTCATCGAGCTAAAGCTCTATATATAATCTTGCGAGTTCGTCGAACTCAACGTCGTTTGTTTTGTTTCAGAGGAGGACTTCACCGACCTCGAATGTGGGTTCTTTGTGGACGTCGACGAGTAGTCTGAGGTTCGCAGGTGGCAGCTTGGGACATCCCGGAGCAGCTGGCGTTGGATGTTTATCTGTAGACCTCTTAGGCCATATTTGGATCTTGTTGTTTAGAACAACCTAATTCGCTTCCGCATGTTGTAATGTTGGGTCTGTGACCTCTGGTTGTAATTTCCTATCTTTCTCTATTATAAGAGTTGAACTATAATGATTTGAGTCGTAGAGTCTGTGATGTGCCAGTTGTTCCACAAGTTTTGATCTCTATATTATGCATTGATAGTTGTGCCTGGTTGTATCGTATAACCGGTGACGCAGCATCACTGTATAGCAGTCGGGTCGGGGCGCCACATGGTCCCAATGCGCCACTTAACCTAACAATATCAGGTACAAACATTACTGCCGCGAGAATGAGAAAAATTCATACACAAAAACACAAGTGCAAAAAAAAGGGGAAAATACACACAAAAACAAGGGAAGTACGTAAATTCACGAATTAGAAAGTGCACACACAAATTAGGGAAGTGCGCACAATAAACATGGGAAATACAAATACTAAAATGGGAAGCGCGAGGTGAATACTAGAATTACATAGAAACGCGGAAACCATGCACACTAAACTAGGAAGTCAGCACATAAACACCGAAGTATGCATGCAGAAACATGTGAAGTACGAATTTTTGACAAAAATGACCACCTCAACAAGTGGATTGTCAAAAAAGACCACCTCCTGAACGAAGTGTCAAAAAGGACCACCTGCACCGTGGCGGCAGGTGCGCCAAGCGACACGTGTCACCTGCCGCCACTGCCAATGGCGGCATGTCACGCAGAACGGAAAAAGCTGGCTGGGAATAGGAGACGGAGGCAGTGGGCCCTGCCGCCACCGGCCGTGGCGGCACACATCTGTGCCATCAACATCCAGCTAGCTAGTTTATTTCCAAGGAATCTACTCCACCATGCACGTACACAAGGCAAGAGAGAGAAAGCAGCTAGCTTCAAGAGAGAGAAAAACGTAGCTAGGCTAGATTCGCAACGGGAGACAGACGTGCCGCCACAGTCGGTGGCGGCAGGCTGTCCACATCAGCGTGCCGCCATAGCTGGTGGCGGCAAGATCCACCGCCTCCGTTTCCCGTTCCCAGCCAGCTCTTTTCCTGTTCTGCGTGACGTGTCGCCATTGGCAGTGGCGGCAGGTGACACGTGTCGCCTGGCGTGCCTGTCGCCACGGTGTAGGTGGTCCTTTCTGACAATTCATTCGGGAGGTGGTTCTTTTTGACAATACACTCGCCGAGGTGGTCCATTTTGTCAAAAATTCGTGAAGTACACACACTAGTATGAGAAAGTACACATACAAGTAATATGTAAAGCACACTCACTCTATTATGGAAAGCACACTACCCCATACGGAAAGTAGACTTTGTGTGGAAAAAAAGTCCATTAAAATGTGTCAGCATTAAATTCATTTAGTTTCGTTTGACAGGATAAACAAATAGATGAAAAAAGCTTGGAGCTCAGACGAAATGTTCTAAATACTCACTCCGTCCAAAAATAAGTGTCTCAAGTTTGCCAAAAAGTAGATATATCTATACATGAAACATGTCTAGATAAAGGGAGTATGTAATAAGCAAGAAAAGAAAGAAACAGGAGAAGAGACGTCACCGTTCTTCATTCCTAGCTAGTAGGATAAACCTCTGTGTTAATAAACCAAGCATAACCGTTGCACTTGAGGACTAGTGCTAATAAAACATGAACTATGAACTGATTTCATTCCTGAACCACGAGGAGTAATCCCTGGCTGGGACAGATTACTGCAAGTACTAGGTACAATCTGGCACACGTTGAACGAATCCTGAAAGCCCGATTCTATTTGAGTAGCACCTGAACTCTGACGAACCGCAAGTAGGTACATTCAGCAGAACAACCGTTGCACGGATCGCGGGCACGAGCTTGAGATTCAGTTCCGCAGTCAACAAAGCGAGCTCCCGGCCGTGATGAACTGACGACCACCATTAGCCGCTGGGCAACGTACGAGCACTTTATGGCTAACCTGTCTGCGGGTCAAATAGCAGTTGACGAAAAGCAGTAGAAATTGGCTTCAAGTTGTCGTTCATCACGAGAGCCGGACGCGCTGACCGGTACGCCTAACTCTCCGGAGCGTCGGAATCCAACCAAAAGTTAGGTGGTGCCATACCAAGTGGGTACAAGTGTGTTTTGAGTTGTAGATGTCATACCATGCGTGTCAGAATCCATACCATGTGGGTATCAGCCTGGTTTTTCTCCAGCGGGGCTAGGTTTTCACCGGAGAGGGGTTCCGGAGCGTCAGGATCCCACCACAAGCTAGGGGGTGCCATACCATGTGTGTACAAGTGTGTTATGAGTTTTGGATGGCAAAGCTTGCACTCCGGGGTGTGACCTGCTTCACCGGCATCCACTTCTCTCTTGGGAGTTTCATGACTTATAGCCTGAAATTCCCAGATCGGACAAACATGAGGAAATCTTGTCAAGAGTTGGGTTATACCTTTGTCTTGTGACTTCCTAGATCCTAGCCTAACACAACCAAGCAACTAGTTACACTTTGCTACCCCATTTTGACGTTGGTACCGGCTTTAGTCGTATAAGTCTGGTTTTTCTCCAGTGGGGCTAGGTTTTCACCGGAGAGGGGCTCCGGAGCGTCGGGATCCCACCACAAGCTAGGGGGTGCCGTACCATGTGTGTACAAGTGTGCTATGGGTTTTTGGATGGCAAAGATTGCACTTCGGGTTGTGACCTGCTTCACCAGCATCCACTTCTCTCTAGGGAGTTTCATGACTTATAGCCTGAAAGTCCCAGATCGGACAAACATAAGGGAATCTTGTCAAGAGTTGGGTCATACCATTGTTTTGGGACTTCCTAGGTTCCACCCTAACACAACCAAACAAATAGGTACACTTTGCTACCCCATTTTGACACCGGTACCGGCTGTATTCGTATAAGTCTGGTTTTTCTCCAACGGGGCTAGGGTTTCACCGGAGTGGGGCTCCGGAGCGTCGGGTTCCCACCACAAGCTAGTGGGTTCCATACCATGTGTGTAAAAGTGTGTTATGGGTTTTGGATGACAAAGATTGCACTCCGGGGTGTGACCTGCTTCACCGGCATTCACTTCTCTCTAGTGAGTTTACATGCACTTATAGCGTGATAGTCCCTGATTGGACAAGCCAGAGGGAAACTTGTCAAGAGTTGGGTTATGGATTATATGGATGTCATATTTGGATTTCTCTCATTTTTTAATCGATTTAGACATATTATTTGTCAAATTTCGATTTACGGATTTGAAGATATGAATTATTCAATATTAAATGGAAAAAGACAAATAAGTTAATTATTATTTGAATTCAAGAATATTTTAATTCAAGATTATTATTAATGATTCATTTCTTTTTATTTAAATAATTATTTGGATTCATAAAATAAAGGTGTGTGACATCATAGTACATGGGTTAATTGGATTGATAGGATACTATTGTCAGTAAAGCATCTGTTATTTCTAGGTAGCCCATACGGAAGGAACTAAGAAGTTAAGCGTGTTGGGGCTGGAGTAGTCTGAGGATGGGTGACCTGTGGGGAAGTGTTAGTAGAAGCGAGTAATTAAGATTGGAATTAAGAATACTTAGAGATAAATGTGTCTCTAGTGCGATTAAGTGGTTAAACAATTCAAAAAAAAACTGGGAAAAAAATTTGAAAAAAAAAATTAAACAAAATTCTGCCAATTCATAGGCCGACGCCGACAGGGGTATACACCGACGACCACCGTCGGCCTACCCCTATGCCGACGGTTTTCAGCCTTTCCTGCAGTCAACAAAGCGAGCTCCCGTGATGAACTGACGACTACCATTAGCCACGCTGGGCAACGTAGCGAGAGACGCATGCAGCAGATGCGACTTGACCAGTAGGGCCGTGAGCACTTTATGGCTAACCTGTCTGCCGGTCAAGTAGCAGTTGACGAAAAGGCAGTAGAAATTGGCTTCAAGTTGTCGTTCATCACGAGGGCCGGACGCGCTGACCGGTACGCCTAACTCTTCTTTTGCATGACTGACCAGCTAGACGCGGTTAAGACGGCACGCCTTCAGGCACTCACTCGTCCAGCTCCCGGTGAAGATGGACCGGAGAGCTGAGTGGACGACGCATTACCGCGAATGGGATATATACCGGCCGGCGAGCTAGCGCGTTGACTCGACAGACAAAGAAAAGAGTTGAGCTGCGTGCCGTCTCGACAAGGATACGACAAACCGAACAACCCTTCCCTTTCTTGTCCCCGGCCGACTGACGTTCCACCATAGGCGCCGGTCTCGCATGCCATCCCGACGACTACCACCAGTAGAAAAAAGGGCCTTTGGTTCGGACCTTTCGTCCCGGCCACATTACAAACTAGGACTAATGGGGCACTAGTCCTGGTTCAAACGGCTAGGACGGCCGCACGTCTTTAGCCCCGGTTCAAACAGAAGACACCAACCGGGACTAAAGGTTGCTGCACCTTTAGTACCGGTTCGAATCGATGGACCTTAGTACCGGTTCGAGATACGAACCGGTATTATTTCCCTCTCATGCCTACCACCCCCAAGTGTATCGCCTTTTTTAGTTTGTAGAAAATAAAAAAAATGGTAAAATCTTCAAACAATAAAATCCTTTGAGACGTAGTTAGGTTTTAGTGTCTAGTTGGTATAGAAACTTTAAAATATGAATTTTGACTTTTTTTGCAGAAAACATAAAAAATTTAAAACGGCCATAACTTTTGCATACGACGTCGAAAAAATGTGTTTAATATATAAAAAAAAACTAGAGAAAAATTGGAGCTCGATTTACCATGGATTACCCGGTGAACTTTTCTCAGATTCTCGAAATTTCAATAGGAAAAAAGTTGTTTCATAAAGAAGATTTTTTTCTACAAAATCAAAAAAAATAAGCACACTTAGCAGTACATTATTTAAAAGACATAGCGCATTATGCAAAAGATGATATGGATGCAATATTTGGATTGCTATCATTTTTTTGATCGATTTATAAAAATTATTTGTCGAATTTTGATTTACGGATTTAAAGATATGAATTTTTCCATATTCAATTGAAAATGGCAATAATAACGTAAAATTCATTTTTTTGTTATTTGAATTAATAATTATTATTACTTAATTATTAGTATTTATGTTAATATAGGTTTGGAATTCAAAAAATAATATCATGTGATATCAAAGTCTAGGAGATAATAAGATTGATACCATAGTATTATTAGGATGTTATCAGTGCAATCTTGGAAGCTAATAGGAAAGGAACTCAAAAGTTAAGCGTGCTAGGGGTGGAGGAGTGTGAGGATGGGTCACCGATCGGGAAGTTTGACCATGAGTATGCACTTTGACCACGAGCATGTTGGGGTGGAGCAGTGTGAGATTAGGGGCGGTTAGAGATTAAACTGACAAATAATTCAAAGATTTGAAATATAGAAAAAAATTAAAAAAATCGAAACAATTAAAAAAAATATTTATAAAAAAGGACTCTTTAGTCCCGGTTCGTGGCCAACCATGACTAAAGAGGGGGGCTTTAGTCCCGATTTATTAGTCCCGGTTGGCGGTTGGCAAAACCGGGACTAAAGCCCCTCTAGAACCGGGACTAAAGGGGGTTTTCCACTAGTGTACACACATCCCGATCGATGTGAACCAGAGCATTATGCCGCGACATCTAGCACCGTATCCGTATATATGCTGCTCTCAATACTGACGAAGAAACCCTAAGCACAGGCGTCACGGTTGGTTTGAGTTTGACCCTGAAGAACCCTACTACGTCTGTCCGGGCAACTGCAACTGCATGTAGTAGTGCGCGCGTGATGTATATATATGCACGGGTACACTACGGATGGCTCAAAACAAACCCCTACGCGCTCCATCTGCTTTTCTGATCCTTACTTATCCAATCAGCTTCTGTCCTTAGGTTCCGTACGAGCAAGTGCAACTCCCTGCATTTTTCATTTTCGCGTGGATAACTATCAGGCTATCAGTGCTGGCGAAGGTTAACGTCTGTCGTCGAAGAATCTGATCCATTGTCTTGCTCGAATCAGACTGCGTCTTGTCTTCCTATCATCCACCGTCCAGGCTCCAGGTTCAAATTGCACATCACATCATAGGCCGGGACAGTAGACGAAGGTTGCCACACTGTCCTGAAATATGGATCACGAACCTGTAGAATGGGCCGTTCGTTTCCCAGAATGCTGCTTCATGCCACAAGTTCCCTGCACAAACTCCGGGTTGTTCTCCTCCGGCGAGCGAGGCCACAATTCAGGACGCTGCGATGGTGGCGCGGGGTGAACAAAAATCCTTCGTTATATGGGCCGTCTTATTCGGACTTGCCCTTTTCCTTTTGCATGTCTGGTTATATTATCATTGAAGAACAGGGCAGAATTTACATGGCAAATCCTATTCACCTCCCGCTGCGGCGCCGGATGCTCGCGCCGCACACTCCTCGCCTAAATGGGCTGGCCAATTCCACAGTATTTTCCTTTTTTTTCATTTCCTGTTTTATTCTTTTTATTTTTTATTTAATTTACTTTTATGATTTGAAAAATATTAAGACTTTTGAATATATTTAGATTTAAAAATGCTCAGATTTCAAAATTGTTCTAATTTTTAAAATGTACACATTTAAAAAGAATCTCGAAAAAACATTCAGATTTTGAAAATATTCATACGTCGGAAATGTTCAGACTTATGTTTAAAAAACAATACCTTTTTCTTATGGGCTGTGTGTGGAGCGGCCCATGTAGCAATCCTCCTAGGCGGCGTGACGTCCTCGCGCCACTAAGACCGGTGTATAGGAGCAACCGAATTACATAGCTCTTAAGAGCTCCTCCATCGGCGGATCCAAAATATGTATGGCTATGGCACCCCCCCCCTGAAAATGTGTATGCTGCTGGGGTGGTAGACACATGTCATGTCCAATGGGGGCTGCCCCTAGCGGCACCCCCAAACGGTCGGCCATGTCCATTACTTGCTCATTTTTAGCATTTGGAACAAAATAAGAACACACACCACAATACCAACAAGTTCAGCCACCAAGATTCAAAAATCAAAGTCCGGCCATATCACAATAGGCACCAACCAAAATCTTGGCCCACCAACTTCGGTCACATCACAATACATCATCCAAAATGCATAAAAGCATTTGTTGCTCGTTGCTTTCCTATCTTCGATGATAATCTCGCATTCTCAGCCAAACCAAAACTTCCGATTTGTGCTCATATTTGTTGTGTCAGTGGACATGATTTTGCGCTTCTCGAGCTTTTTCTTCAGTTCCCTATCATCATCCATCTTCTTAACCTTTTTGTCTTGCACCTCAAAGTAGGCGCCCTAGCTTGCGTCCTAGCTTTTTTTTTTTGAAGGTCGGTACCGTAGGGGAAGCCCCTACGGTGTGGGTTTTTTAAATATATGGGGTGACCAACAAAAAATGTCCGACAGAGTTCCGAATTACATCAAGGGGGTCTAAAGGAGAGAAAGAGATACATGTTATTAAAAACTAAGATTATGAATCCACTGAATCAGCGGCTGGACATTGGCGGCTTTCACACGATGGGTACGAAGCATCAGGTCAGATTTAAATTTGACTCCCCACCTCTCAACCGAGGGTTGCAGGTCCTGGAAAATGAGCTCATTTCTTGCCTTCCAAATGTTCCAAGTCACACAGGCAAAGATCTCCAGAAAAAGAGGGCTTGAGAAACTGCTTCGTGCGAGTCGAATCCTATCCAGGCAGGGTCTAGACATGTCCCAGCCCCACTGAATACGATCCCAGCAGGCGGCCGCGAACTGACATCCGAAGAACAGATGGTCCCGATTCTCGTACATCCCAGCATGACACAAAACACAATCAGTGCCTTCCTCTACATGCCACTGCTTCCTAGTCATAATGTCCTTTGTATTTAGACTGTCGTAGAAGAGGAGCCACAGGAAAACTCGCAGTTTTGGCAAGCACTTGGATTTCCAAATTCCTTTAATCATCTGATCGCAGTCAACTCGAGCAAAAATGAATTTGTAATAATTAGCAGCAGAGAAGGAGTTGCTGCCCCAAGGGAAGACCTTCAAATCGGGCTGCGTGGCATCAAGAGTGTAACTCTGGCAAATCGCCGTGGCTTGATCAAACTCTGCAAAAGCTTCAACTGAGAGGGGCAAAGCAAAAGCGTCCCGGGGATGAGAGACAAGGGCCATGTCAGCAACTGAGATGTCTTCTTCCAGAACAAAAGAAAAGAGCCGTGGGAACCTGTCAAGCAGTAACATATCCTCATGCCAAAAATCTTTCCAAAACAAGGTCGTGGTGCCACTGCCAACTTGGGTACTGGTGATGCTGCGATAAATAGAGACTAGGCTGAAAACATCCTTCCACCAAAACGACCCTCGCAGAGATTGTGCTTGCGGCGCCCCAGGTTCATACAAAGACCAAACCAGCTTCACCCAGGGTGTATCGGCTTTGCTGAAAAATTTATGAAGGTGTTTGAGCAGCAGGGCAATATTCTGAATTTCCAAGTTCATCACACCCAGCCCCCCTCTATTCTTCGGCCTGCAGACCAGCGACCAAGAAGCCAGGGAGTACGGGGCTCCGTTACCTTCTTCCTTGGCCCAAAGGCAATGACGACGTGCGCGATCAAAAGATTTGAGCAGGCCTTTGGGAAGCTTCAGAGAGCACAAGAAGTGAATAGGGAGCGAGGACAGAACTGATTGCACCAGCGTCAATCTGCCACCATAGTCCAAAAATCTAGAGCAAGCATTCAATTTTCTCTCCATCTGATCCGCTAGCGGCGCCAAATCCGCAATGGTGGTCCGTGTAGTCCCAAGAGGTAACCCGAGATAGGGGAACGGCAGAGAGCCTACAGCACAACCGAAGGTGTTAGCCAGCTCCGATAGCCGCTGATCATCAACATTCAGAGGCATCATGCACGATTTAGCATAGTTGATAGTCAGGCCTGTTGCAAGCGAGAAGTGGTGTAGCAAGGATTTCAGAGCCAGAAGTTGACGAGAACAAGCTTGGACAATCAAGAGCGTGTCATCGGCATATTGAACAATCGGAAAATCAGTGTTTGGAATTGGGAGGGGGGCGATTAAATCACCAGATCGCATCAACATATTAATCATTGCCTGAAGTAAATCCACACCCTCCACAAAAAGAACCGGCGAAAGAGGATCACCTTGACGCACACCTCTTTTGCAAGCAAATTTATTTCCGGGAACTCCATTTAGCAGAACAGAGGAGGTGCCACTGGAGAAGATAGAACTGATCCAACTTATCCATCGATCATCAAAGCCTTGGCATCTAAGAATTTGCAGAATAGCTTGATGTTCTATCATGTCGAAAGCCTTAGTAAAGTCAAGTTTTAGGATCACAGCTTGTCTGCCCGAATGATTTACTTGATGGATATACTCATAAGCCCAAGCAACACAGTCCTGGATTGTCCTGGTCTTTAAAAAGCCATATTGATTTGTATGAACTACCTTCAAAATTTGGCGCTGGAGTCTGTTTGCAAGAACTTTTGTGAGCAGCTTGAGGCTAGAATTTAGCAAGGAAATTGGCCGGTAGTCATTGGGACCTTCTGGAGAACTTATCTTCGGAATTAAAGTGATGAATGCATCGTTTATGCTCTGGAGATTGACCGAGCCATGCCAAAATTCCGCAAACAGTTTATAGTAATCAAATTTGATAATAGGCCAACAAGTACGAATAAAAAGTCCATTGAAACCATCGGGACCCGGAGCCTTGTCCGTGGGCAGATCACTCACAACCTCATCAATCTCTGCAATAGAAAAAGGCAGAGACAGAGAAGCTAAGCCCTCATGAACAGGCAAGAAAGCAGCAAAGTCAAATGAAGAATCAATCTCCACTGTTGTCCCCAATCTGTCCTTGAAAGCATGTCTCAAAATTCCAGCTTTTTCATGGTGGTCAGTCGTGACAGAGCCATCATCACGTTTCAGACTTGCAATAGAATTCAGGCGGTACCGAACTGTAGCCATCGAGTGAAAATAAGCGGTGTTCTCGCTTCCGAACTTAGCCCAGCGTGCTGTACATCGTTTCTTCCAATAGGCCTGTTTGCAACTGAGGAGATGAGACAGCTTACTCTTCACAATATTTCGAAAATTCCATTCTGTGATATGAAGGACTCTGGCTTCTTCCAATTCATCTAAATTGAAGATGACCGAATTACAATTCTCCACCAGTTTATTGAGCACAGAAATACTTGTACTCCATTTTTTGAGCCCCTTGCGCAAGAGTTTATATTTAGCTGAGATACACTTGGCACTATCACCCGGGCAATGCATATTCCAAATGTTTCTGACCACCTCGAGAAAACCTGGCATTTGAATCCAGTGGTTCTCAAACCGAAAGACTTGAGCTTTGGGAATATGAGTCCCAATAGAGATCACACAAGGTACATGGTCAGAGGTGGGTCTGGCTAGTGGATTAACCACCGTATTAGGGAATTTGATAGTCCAATTATGAGAGGTGAAGAACCAGTCCAACTGGGTAAGGAGAGGATCACTCTGCATATTACTCCAAGTAAAGGCTCTGCCCTTAATTGGGAGCTCAATTAAACCAAGATAGCTAATTACTTCGTTGAATGTTTCAATGTCAGCAAGATTTGCCCCAGGCCGGTTTCTGCTATCAGAGTATCTGTAGAAATTGAAGTCTCCAATAATAAGCCAAAGATCATCGTCAGCAAAGTCCAAACTAAATAACCAAGCAATGAAATTCTCTCTGGCTATTCCATCACAAGGGCCGTATACATTAACCAGAGTGAAACTATCAAGAGATGCCTTTGCAGTAAAATGAACAACCAACCCAAAACTTTCATGTTGCACAATCTGTCCCAAGAAGAGATTGCTGGCCCAGATCACAAGAAGGCCCCCAGATGCCCCATCCGAAGGAACATACTCAAATCTATCAAATATTTTGGGAACAAAATTACGAATGAAACTGAGATCAATCTCTCCTCTCTTGGTTTCCTGGAAACATAAAATCGAGGCAAGACTTTCTTCTATTTTATTGAAGACTAGGGGCATTTATCTGGAGAGTTGATGCCACGGATGTTCCAACAGAGAATTTTCCAAAGACGATTCAAATTACTCATTGATAAAAAAACTGAGAGGTAGCAGTGTTATCAAGATCACTACTGACACAAGCAAGCCAAACCACACGACCGTACTGATAGTTCAAAACAAGCGACCCAGGACAAAAACACCAACTGACAACGACTCGCCACGCAGGGCACACAAGCTGACTGACATGCTCAACACTAAAACGGGATAACTGAGGATGGCCTTGTAACATGATGCTCAAGTAGGGCGTGCTTGGCGGAGGCGATCTTCTGTAAGTTCAGCTGGATCAATACCACACTCGTCCACTCCGATCCTCTGCATCTCTGTCATCTGCATCACTTCTGGTGTATAGGCTTTTGGCACCGACGAGCTGCGGCGTCTGGGCTGGCGATCCGGAAGAGCTGAGTGCATGAAACCATTGTTATGAAAACGCGGGCTGCGTCTAACTTGAGAAGTAACAGAAGGCGTGTCAGGCTTACATGCACGCGATCTCCTCTCGGGAACGAGTGCAGTAGAAGTATTTTCAGAGGTGGTGTCCAGGGCGGTGGCCTCCAAAAGCTGCCTAGGATCATCAGAGTTAACAGAGGGAACTGGATCAGGAACAAAACCCAGGTCAAAACTCACCATAGCTGCTGTATCTGGCAGGTTTGCAAGCGAGACATGGTCAGCAGGCTCTGAAACTGTGATCTCTTCCAGGACAACAGTATGATGTGCACGTGGAGTTGCATCTAACTGAACAGTAGGCAGCAAAAGAAAGGGTGACAGCTGAAAAACTGAAACTGAAGGAGCCCTGCTATGGAATACACTCGCCACAAACCATGAATGCAACTTCTCAACAAATTGTGCTACAAACAGTGCAAAAGTGTTTACATTGGGCTGAACATCAGCAGGCAAGATAGCAGGAGTGTAAACCTGCTTCATCAACCATCCGAAAAAGGAGAAAAAGTTAGTGAAGCTGGGGATCCCCAAACTCTGAGCTGCACCTCCAGCCCTCAGAAAAACAAGGGTCGAGCTAGTGTCTCTAGTAAGCAAACTATTTGCTGCTTGCTCCACCTCAGCAGTGTGTTCATTCCAAGCATCAAGCGCATCATCAGTAGTGTTATCAGAGTCCTCGACACCATCCAACATAGATGGGCCCTCATACTCATAAAGTTGACGCATGTTTATAACTTTCTTAACCCAAACCTGCCTCTTTTTGCACATACTTGCCAAGTGACCCAAATCTTTGCAATTAAAACAACGAATCCTCGGACAGAGCTCGATCTCATGGCCCATCTGATGACAGAAGGAACATTATCGCTTGAATGGGCATTTGCGGGCCAAGTGGCCCCAACCGAAGCAATGTAAACACCTAATATCATTTGTGCAATCCTTTTTGAAGTGACCAAGCTCCATACAGCGGAAACAACAGCTCAAAGGGCCCGAGAGCGAGCTATCAAGCAGAGGATCCAATGGGCTGTGGGCCTTTGTACCAGAAGAGGAGGCTCTTTGATCATGAGCAGGAACTAAAGGAGCAGCAGAACAGCTAGAGCACTTGACGCCCAAAAGCAGACAGTCATCACAGACCCCTGGGCACGCATCTTGAAGGTGACCATTAGTCCAGCATTTTGTGCACCGACCCAATAATTCATAAACGAGATCTTTAGGCGGTAAAATAGGAATATTAAGAGCTGCCATAATCTCCTCATCAGAGTACCGAGAAAACCGCAAATCTTCAAGATGTTCCAGGGTCGCAATAGGCAAGGATTCACATAAATTGCGGAGGAAATCAGAATTAAAGAACCTTCCTTTGCTGGTAGACAGACTGGCCGGAACAACAGGAACCGAAAAAGATCCGAGAATTAAAGCCTCCGGCTGACCGGCGGCGGCCGCCGGCACCACTTCCGGTGAGAAAACC
The DNA here is from genome assembly GCA_947311845.1 of Poa pratensis. Classification (NCBI taxonomy): domain Eukaryota; kingdom Viridiplantae; phylum Streptophyta; class Magnoliopsida; order Poales; family Poaceae; genus Poa; species Poa pratensis. Next base: position 79,211,803 of record CAMZMU010000033.1, read on the forward strand.
AAAGGATCAAAGGAGCCAAACTGAATACCATTCGCTGAAGGAACAGACACTGAACGTGGCTGAACCACAGGAGAGAAAGAAGGATTAACAAACCCAAATTTGGCTAACTCATTGGACACCAGATTATCTGTTGCTGCGCTGCGATGAAGAAAATCGAAGTTGGGCTTAAGAGCTGTTCGAGATCGCTGTGAAACCTCTAAAACTTCTGACTCCAAATTCCAGGCAATATCCGAATGATAGAAACCAGAAGAAAAAGGATGAACACCACGGAACAAACTGAAATGGCAGATAAAATCCGGCCACACCGATCTTTCAGCCCATAGATGAAATGCCCCACCCGATTGGACGCCACAGAAAACCTAAATCGGCGATCAGAGAGTTTGAACACTTTGAAACCCAGCCGATCCCCACCAATGCAAGATTGCAGAGCAAGGCCAGCCGATTCCTCATTCAGAGCAAAAGAAGCCGAGGAAAAAGACACCACAAGGAAAAACTCCTTGGAACCAGAAGAGGGAGAGAAGTGGACCGAAGAGCCGAAACGCCGACGAACCTGTGCCTCGACCGCGAGGCCGGGGGAGAAGTCCCAGTGAAGGAGCGCCTCCATGGAGGATCAGATCTTGACGCCATGGGGAGGGCCGCCGGTGGGGTGGGGAGGGAGGGGAGGGAGGTGGGAGACGCCATCGGTAATTCTGCGTCCTAGCTTTCTTTGTTCTCTTGGTGACGAGATATGATGAGACCCCCTTCATTAAGGCGAAAAATCTTGAAGGGAGGAAAGATGATGTCGTCTTCTTTGCCGCCCTTGATTTCTTTGCTCTCATGCTTTGGGCGATACGAGACAGCCCTAGGCATCCGATCTTATTTTGAATCGATGCACTCAAACTTGCATGTGGCCTCCATTCGTTTGAAAGAGTCTTAGACCCTGTTTATTTAGGCTTCTGCTTCTGCTTTTGGCCAAAAGCAGAAGTGTCTGTTTGGGAGCGAAGCAGCGCGGAAGCAGGCCGGGAGCTGCTCCCCGCAGCTTTCTACGTAGGTTCTGAATCGTTTTTCTGTATTACCCTTGCCGTTGCCGAAAATTAGGATCGCGCTGCCACCGCGAGCCTAAACTAGGACATTCGTTAGCTTAGCACGCGTGTACAACTTTTTTTTTCTTTCTCATGTTGTTGTACGGTACTTGTATGGAGTAACCATACTCCATCTCACACAAATATATTCCGATTCGAAATAATTTTTATATGAAATACGTGCGTGTTGACGAATAGGTTCCATTCCCGCGATCACTTTTAAGTTTCGTGGATTGCAGGTTCTTGATTTTGGACCGAAATTAACACCATTTTTAAACGAATTTTATTAAATTCCTCGCACTCGGTTGTCCGTTTGAAATTTCCTTTCAAATGTAGATTGATCTCTCCATTTTCCACAACTTTATGTTGTAACTTTTTTGTTTCCACGAACATAATGAATAGATCTTGCACGGGTTTACACACCTTGTTAAACTGCTTCTCGTAGTGTGAAAGAACATGATACATCATAAGTGCGGATTTCAAAAGTGCGGATTCCAAAAGCGAAAAGGATGATGACATTGAGTCCGCACTTATGGAATTAAGAAGGCGCCGTCGACGACGGAATACACAAATGATGTATCATGTTCTTTCACACTTCGACAAGTCTTGTAATATATTTGTTGGACAACCTCGCATGGTCTTTTGGATATATATGATGTGTTATGATCTTGCGGATATATGTAATGATCGTTCGGATAAATACGTATTTCAATTCTTACATATAAATAGATAAACTGACATGATTTAGCTCCCTAAACATCGTAATTATGAATGAAATAAGTCAAAAACAACTATTTCGCTTCAAATCAGCACTTGTATAACATCTTCAACACTCAGGGACATTCCAGACATTTCAACCAGAAAAGCAACAGCAACAGCTGCCAACAGCATTTTTACCAAACATCGAATCTCTGCTTCCAACAGCTGCTTCTCACAGCTGTTTTCTCACAGCCCAACAGTTACAGCTGCTTCTCAACAGCTGCAGCTGCAGCCCAAACAAACAGACCCTTAGAGTGTTTTCCGCTTTTGACTTTCTTGAATTTTTTAGCAACCATGCATCAAATTAGGTCATGTTGACGTACAAACTTTCGTACAACACTAAAGCATGTTGCAAATAGATAACATGCACATGAAAAATAGATAGAAATTTGAGGAGCATGCCAAATAGATATGAATTGTAGCATCTTACTTTGTTCAAGGGATATTACCACACTCATTTCTTGTCTTAGGTTGATCACGCCACCCATGTAACTTGTTGCAAGGACATCGTGTTACTTCCTTTCATTGAGTTCTTTGTGGGTCTAATCCAATATCATCCACGAGTTTGTTGTGTATCGGTAATGAGGTCTTAGCTTATTGTCATACAAGACTCACACAACACGATGTCCTTTTATTGCTTCCATGACTTTCCTCTTGTCCCCTTCGGCACCTTGATTTTCTAGACTGTCCGCGCCGCCCATGGCATGTCTACCCTGGCTGGCGTTGAAACGAAAACCACAATGGGTAAGAAAACCCATGGCGTCGGCCACATCATTCTACACTAACATTACATTACCGGAATCATTCAATGCAAAAAAAAATCACGTTGCCGGCATTAGCTTGGAAGATTATCCTAACTATGATATTTTACTGTGATATTCTGCAAATGCTATGGAGGACCACGAACGGTTGTTTATAGTACCATATTCTTATTAGGTTTGACAAACCCTAACATTATCTAACGGTGATATTTCGCAGATGGTTTCTCTTCAGTTGGTTCAGTTAGATTTCAGTACCGTACCGTTCAGCAAAGTGATCCTTGATTTTTCTCCTGACCTGGCAATCTTAGCTCAGGATCATGTCCAGAAACTAAAGGTAAAAATGTTTCTACTTGGTAGGGATCTAAAATCACGCCATCAGTGACAAATGCAATTATGGTTCTACCACAGTAGGCCTATTATAACTAGTAAGAGTGAATGGCATAAAACCTCATAGTAGCACCAAAGATCTCACAGGTTTCATGGCAAGCCCACATGCTAGTAAGTTCCTCCTAAAAGCAGACCTGGCATTATGACATCCCTACAAACTGCTTGTAAAACATTAGCTCTTGCATCTATGCAACATTCATAAGGAAGAAGAGACAACAGCAGCTAAAACCTAGCACCACTCTTTGGTGAAATGCAGGAACTACTATGCCACAGCCGGCTTCGTGCTCCTGGAGGGAGTCCTCTTTGGATGATCCTGGCTCCGCAAGATGGCGCTGTCGGAAGAATCTGAGCTGCTCCGCTCCCCGGTAAGCCCTTTGCTCGACAGCATCTTCCCGAGAACCTTCTTCGGTGTCGCGCCACCTTTCGCCTTGCCATTGGTGGTGCTCTTGCTGCTACCGTTGCTCTTCACAGCGCTGTCACATTTCTCTAGCTTCGTGGTTTTGGACAGACTGAGTTCTTCCACCGCTATGACACCATCCCACTCATCTTCAGTGTTTGTTGTGGCACCTGACCTTGAGCTTTCGTAGGAGCCGATGCAGATGCTGTCAGCTCGGACGGTTGCTGCTGCGGAAGCCCTTGTCTGCTCATGGTACAACACCTGAACCACAGTTCTCAGAGGGAGGCGCTCGTTCTGGACAGCGTGAGCGCATGCATCAGGCGACAACTTCTTGCAGTCCATGAGGAAGCAAAGCTTCTTTTTGTCACTCTTGCTTAAGCTCGGGTGCTCCTGCTCAAATTTTAGAAGGGAAAATGTTATTATCCAACGAATATACTAGAACTGTGAGAAATAAGAAACCTATATCGCATCAATATGTTATAGTTGCTATGACAGAAATGAAGGCAAAAGATTTTCATAAACCAAAACCAAAACAACAACAGTTCAAATGCATCAGGAATCTATGATGAAGAATGCACAAGAAAGTACTTCAGTATGCAATGTAAATTCATGTGATGAGTTGTGTGAACATTTGGTTGGTAGTTGTAAGAGTACCTTGAGATACATGTCAATGGCGCGATATAGCCCATCATGAAATGGCCTTGAATTGCCTGAAACTGCTTCAGCAAGATTAATGAACTTCAAAACAGGGGTGTTTGGGTCCTTTGCAACCTCGGTCAGATATCCATCAACAACCTTTGCTACTGTAATCATAGATGCACTAGGTGCTTGGACATGGCCGTTCACTTCATCATTATGTTTCTGAGCATTTTTGCTGTCTTGCCTGACATACTCTTCAACAATACTAATGATCATGTCAATGTCATAAACAGTTATCTCCCCGTCCACTGTAGGAATGAGAAGATCTGAAACGGACGCTTCATCCAGTTGCCTTCCAATGCGCTTCACGAGCTCTTTCCTGCACATCTCTCCACATTTAAGCAAATTGGTTGCCCTCAGTAGCTTAAGCAGGAAGCTGCATGAGACTGAGCCTTTCTCTGATGGCAGCAACAATGTAATAGTAACTAGCATCGCTCGGACCTTTGCATCACCATGTATCATTGAAACCTTACTTAACGACGGTAGCTTCTTGTATGTGTAGGCCTTGATTGCCTCACCGATAGCCTCCTTCGGCACCATACCCATTGTTTTGATTGCTGTTATGACTTGCTTGTAGGAATCGATGTCGAGATCTGCGAGATCCTCGACCCACCAATCCTTTGGCACAGACTGCTGCTTCTTGACTCCATTCCATTGCGAATCGAGGTCATTCTCAGTTTGGAGCTTCTTGCGATTGTACGTGTATGACCATTCAACCTTGGAAATGTCAACAGAGGCTTTTGAAGCAATGGAGTCAACGCAGTGGCTAACCAGCTTAAGATCGTCTGACCATGGTAAATGAGCCTTTGTTGTCCCAAGAACAATGATAGAGTCTTTCCAACTCCTGAATATGCTTGAGCTGAGGAAGACGTCAATCTTGTAGATGAGGTTACCCTTGTCGACAGTTTCATTCATCTCCAAGTACTCCGCAGCACAGCGGGCAGCAACGACATTGTAGGCATTGAGTGTCACAACCATGCCATAGCAAAACTTGGCACATAACTCGAAAGTTTTTGGGCCACCAGGAATGTCGTGGATTTGGATATCGATGTTTTCATCACCGGTTGTTGGGATCAACTTCTGAAAGCGAGCACACTTGGATAGAAGTGGAAACTGCATGGATAGATGATTTAAATCAGAAAAAGAAAACATTCTGTACAGTCTATGAGAAAAGATAACGGTACGTATAATAAAGAAAATGAAAGAATATCATCACTGCAATTGAACAATGCATTGGTCAATCTAAAAATTGAAGAATGGACTGTGAAAACTCCATACCATAAAAAGATTATTTGAGCTGCAAAATAATAAACCCTCAAAAAATGATGTGATAAAAAAAATACTTATATCAATTTTCAGCATGGAAACATGTGAAATAAGTTGGTAAACAAACATAAAGAAAAACTAGGCGAGAACATGACAAGCACAACTAATCTACAATAACATAAATCTGATGAAAGCACTCTACAAGGAAAATAAGTAAATGAACAGAAACGACTTGCTTACCTTGTGAAGGTAAAACTTCGTGTTCCCTAGTGGAACAGTAATATCGCTCACCAGCTCAGTTTCCAGAATACTGCAAGAACAAATAATTCTCATAAGAATAAAACAAGAGAGGCAACTAAAATCATTTGATATCTTCGAAGGACATGATGGCATTTGATTCAAATTTGTACCCAAATGGATAGCAGACTTGTTTACTGAAAAATCATGAATATTACTGGATGAAAACTATCGGTCTACACATATTTTTGCAACTTGCAAGGGATGTACTCAACATTGTACCGAGAAATAACTGTGTACACTGAGAAATATAAAAGAAAGATTAACACAAAAGCAGAAACTTCTAATGAAGCACCATTTTGATATCACTTTCAAGTTCACAACTCTCTATTCCTTTTGGGATTTGGATTTCCAAGAGTATGGATCTGTTTAGGCATCTTTATCAAATCATGTAGACATATCTTTACACATAATCATGTAGACATATCTTTACACATACTCAACAAATCATGAGCATTCCACTCCAACAAAGGCTGAAGTAGAGGACATCAAAACCTGGATTAATCAAGGACATACCAAATGTACTTTCCCACAAACAAACTAAGCACATATCATGCAACGACAATGAGCTCAGAAGTTTCAGAGATGGAAAAATGAAGAAAACTGGCACAAAGCTGGTTACTGTTGGGATCATGCCCTAACTTAGTACTACAGAAGATGGTGGTATGCGGATCATAAAGACAGCAAAACAGAAACAATGCACAATAACATGGTGTAAAGGAACATGCAAGAGAATGACTCACCTGACTTCGCTGCCATCATCCTGAAAGGTGTCCGGGTTGGATCCAAGCTTCATGAACTTCATCTCGAGACAAGGATTTAGAGGACGGCCTCACAGCTTCTCACTCTCCAAGACCAGCACTACAAGTAGAAGAAGACTAGCACTTGTCCACCACCCGCAAGAACAGCAACGGCTCCAGAGGCGGGAAAACAGCAAGTACAAGGAACAGAAGCAAGTTGACAGACACCCTCTAGGCAAGGCCGGTGGTGGTGGCTGTGCTGCAACGGCGGAAGTGAGGAAGATGGAATATTGCAACGTGCCCTGCCCGGCCCGGGAGAGATCGTTCGTACAACGGAAACAAAGCACAAACAAATAGGGCCGGCCGGTCCTCCTTGAGGCACACTCCACCCCAAGCCTACTTATGCGGGCCGGTGTTGCGGTGAGGCGAGGCCGGTGAGGAGCACAAGCTGCCTCAGGAGGAGTAAACAATGGAGGGAAGGGAAGGGACACCCACAAAGCACAAAGCTGACACAGCCCCACCTCCTCCTGCCGCGATTTTGTTAATCGGCCTGTCCTTCTTGATCTGATGGAGATTTGTTTATATAAGATGATTTCTTCACGCCGAGACGGTAAACCGAGAGAAAATCACAGCAGGATCTTGTGTCCGACGCGGCATCATAAACAAGCAGTCCACATTCCTCCCCCGCGCCGTTGCCCGAAACCAGAGTGTATCTTAACTCCCTCCCAACAAAATCTCTGCAGAAACAACGGGAAAAACAGAGTGGGGTTAGTAGTTTTATAAGCACTGGAGCAGGACTCGACACTGGGTTTATTTCTCTAATGCAAATGGGGAGGCAATGGAGAGACCGGTAACCACTTGGCTCACTCCGGTCTGTGCTGCTAGCTTGTGTGTCTGGGGGCGAGAATCTTGCCAAGATGCCAAGATCTCGCAGTTTTGTGCTTGAGGGAAGAGAAATACCAGTAGCACTAATATGCAGGAGTGAGGAGGAGGATGGAAGTGATTAAAAAGCCATCAAGCCATGAGGGAGCATGTGGAGGCGTCGAGATTTATAGCAACCAGAGGGAAGGCGACGAAACATGGCGACTACCCAACAAAGCGCACAAGAACAAACGGCGACGCAATCAAAACCGAGAAGAGGAACAGTATGCGAGACAGACAGACCCACCCCGAGAAAATCAAAACCGAGCAACGGAGCCACCACCTCCAAGAACTGCCCGGCTCGGGAAGAAGAGCGAGTGCGGCCAAGATGCAGCAAGCACAAGTGTGTGCGCGCATGTGCCAGTGTCCCTCTGTCGAGTATCTATCTCTGCTCTGCCGCGGCGGTGGTGCGTGCGCGCGTGATGGTGTTGGGAGTGGGAAAAGAAGACGGTGTGGCCATTAACCTCGGCGGGAGATGGAGTGACCTTGCTTTGCTCTGCTTGCAGGTGTCCTTCTTCTCCAATGGTGGCAGCCACCAAGGCGGCCCGGCGTGCCTCCTCAAGTACCCACACGACCACCACCACCACGGCTCTCTTTTTCTCACAATGCAGAGTGCTACTGTGAAACGAAGTGATGCAACAGCGAAAGCGAGGAGGAGGAAGAGGCTCACCGCAAGTGTCCAAGAAAGGAGCGAGCGCGGCAAGGGAGCAGCGGGTGCTCGGACGGAATGCTTTCCTGCCTCGCCTTTGAGGGAGCCGAGCTGCCTGCTGGTGCTGGGTCGATCGATCGCTTTTGGGTTTTCTCTGTTGGTTCGTTGCGCCCACAGCTAGCCTCACTCGTCGTCCTGCTGCTGTGCTGCTTTCAACAGGAGGGAGGGGGAATAGAAAGCTCTCTTCTTGCGCGGTCCTGCTGCTCCTCCTCCTCTGCTGCAGGGTGGTGGTGGTGCGGCTGCTGCTTGCCGTGCCTCGGCGCCTTTTTCGCAACGCTGCTTTTTTGGCAATACAGTACATACGTATTTATGGTACAGTATGGGTCCTCGTCTTTACAGCGTAGCCTGCTCGCTAGTATAGCCCATGCAGACGTTTTTAGACGCTATACCAGGTTCGTAATGTGGGCAATTGATTTCAAATTAGGATGTGTAGCATATACCAAGAGAGGACTATACTCCTATGGACCGACATTTTGGCTCACAAGCTACATGGATCCATACATTTTAAGAAAAAATTGAAACTCATACATAGAAGTTCCTGAAAAATCTGAAGATGTGTTATGTGTGTCTATATTTTTTTTGTTAGTGTGTAAGTTATTCCCTCCGTTCTAATTTAATTGATTTGCTATGCATCACATGTGTATGTATCTAGACTTGTTACATGTCTATATACATCCATATTTTGTGCATAGCAAGTCAATTAAATTGGAACGGAGTGAGTACAAAAACAACAAGTTAACAGATCCATAACAGTAAATAGTAGATCAACGTTGTATCCACAGTTTTCATTTTTGTCAACAATTTGAAATGTGAACTATTGATACAGTTTTATACTTACATACGTCACATCATTACGTACATGTCGATTTTTCTGAGATGACGAAGTATTATTTTGGACTTTTGAAACTAGGCTCCATGACCGGCTACAATTTCAATTTTCGTTGTACTAGGCTCAGATGGACTGGGCATGTCAACCAAATTAGAATGTAAATATTATATTTTCTTGTTTTGGAAAATGTCCCATTAAAGCACCATGACAAAAAAAAACTTTTATCATGCATTTTTTTGTACAATTTATTTTGATGTTTCTTTTTTGTATTCCTTTTGATAAACTAGTAATTTTGTCTCATTTTACTTGACAAGGAGAATAGGATTGACTAGTTCATTAGCAAGGAACCGATAAAAAACCGCTACAAATGCATGAATGTCATCGTGAAACACAACCACTTTGGTTACCACCTATCGATTTGACCACACACACAAAGGGCACATGTATCCTTAAACTGAAACACCACCATGGAGCTTTCCATCGATCGTCATCGTCCCAACTCCTCCTCGAGCAAGCGACTCCGAGTTCACCTCTGACGACCACCGACGGATCTCTCACAAGATCCCATGCAGGCCCATGCCAACAGTCAACCACATACGCCAATGAGTGACAATTTTGACTTTTGACGACGAGCTTTCCAAGAGAAATATGATGGTCTTATGGCGAGCGATGAAAGTGCATGGTGTCCCCATGTATGGTTTTGGTAATTAATGACAATCCTTATGGACTAATGTTTGTGTTGAGTTATTCTTATAGGTTTGTCCATTGGCATCGCTTGAACTCCATGAGTTGGATTCAAGGTTGTATGCCATCAAGATCATTGATTATAATGGACATATTTTGATATGATCAAGAAGATGAAAAGATATAAGGTTGATCAAGACTAAGTGCAAAGAGTGGATTCAAGTTGATCAACACACAAAGCTAAATGATATACCATGTGGGATCATGGTGATCCAATGGTATGGTAAGAAATTATCCATATAGCTTTGTGAACTAACCCATTATGTGTGTGTGGCATTCCTTTGTTTGGGTTAGGTATCTCTTCATGGGATTGCATCAAAAGTAAGATTTCTTATAGCTCATGGAGGATGACGTCAAGTGGTGATCGTCATCAAGGTTGAGTGGTGCAAGTTCAATATGGGCATCTAGAAGATATCATATGCTTGAAGCTTGCAACCCATGTGGAGATAATGGACAAGTGAAGATATGCCTAAGAGAGGCACTCCCATCTTGGTGTATGGGGGAGCAACATGTGAGTCTTCACCAAGCAAAGCGCAATCAAAAAAGGTGGTCCACTTGAAGAGATCAAGATCGTCATCATCTAGCTCAAGTGGAATGCGCAAGGCAAAGGTATGATCTTGTTAGGGTTTCTATTTTACCGGTCTCATGGTGTTAGTGGGAGACCGGGTTATAGGATAGACACCGTACTATCAAGAGGGGCTCTCAAGTGAGTAACTTGATCGCATCTTTGTGGAGAGCTCAAACCTTTGCATACTTGACATATCATGTTTCTTGGTTCTTATTCGGTTCTTCTCCTTGTTGGGTTTTGGTGCTTGTCGTGATCTTCATGGCAAGCCCAAGTTCACCGAAATCATATTTCGTGTGAAAACCTTTTGCGCTTTCGTGTTGAAAATATTACCGGTTCTCCGTTGAGAAAGGTTCCACACCTTCCCATGTAAGGCAACTCTTGCTTTCATCTTTCCAACAAAACTGGTTTCACCTCATTTGGATTTCGTACGTGAAAGTTATTGAGTTTGCAGTTTTGTGGTTTTCCAGGCCGGAGTCTCCGGTGTGCCAACCGGAGTCTCCAGACTCAGGGTTTTCTTGTCGAAGAGCTCAAGGTGGTGCCACCCTCTGGACTCGGTCCTGAGAGTTGCCAGAGTCTCCGCTCGGGGCGGAGTCTCCGGACTCAGGGAGCAAAGTCTCCGGTTCTAGACTCAAGTTTCCGGCCCTGCCCACTCGAGCATCAAGTGGTGTCACCCACTGTCCTCAGTCCGGAAACTTACCGGAATGTGTCCGGAGTCTCCGGTGTAGGCCGGAGTCTCCGGTCACTCTGACCGGAGTCTCCGGTGTAAGTATTCCTGCAACGGCTCTTTTTTTTGGAGACCTATAAAAGGCCCCTTCTTTCCCAAATAAACTGCTTGTTGCTGGGCTCGTTTTTCCCCTCTCTCTCTTGCCATTGTTGACCTTGAAAAGCTTGCCCATCTCTCAATCCCTCCCATGATTCTTGCATATCTTTGAGGGAAAAGAGAGAGGAGATCTAGATCCACATTTCCACCAATCCATCTCTCCTCTAAGTGAGGGGAACCTTTTGGATCTAGACCTTGGAGTTCCATTTGTTGAGTTCTTCTTTGTTTTTCCTCTCTTCTCCCCCCACAAGCATTAGTTGCTTTTGGTGGGATTTGGGAGTGAAGGACTTGAGCACTTCTTGTGTTCTTGCCTTTGCTTTTGTGTATAGTGTCGTGGGTTTGTCACGTCAGGTGTCATAGATGACTTCGTAGGTGTGGGATTATGCGAGTCAAGCATCTCCGAGCTTGGGATCGCAGGAACAAAGATCAACACAGATTTACCCAGGTTCGGCCCCTCAATGTGAGGTAAAAGACCTACTTCCTGCCTACCCTAGATTGGTATTGATATGATAATCGAGGTGTTACAATGGAGGCGATCCGATCTGGTACTCGCCGTATGAGCTAGGGTTTGGGCTTGATAGCTTGACCCGCTCTAAGTCCTGCGAGTCCTCTTTATATACACAGAGGCTCGCTAGGTTACAAAAGGAAACTTCCCCCATAAGGAATACATCCACAGAGGCCTACTCGGAGACTACTTGGTCTTCACGTCCTCCGGGATATGTCTTCTAGATCTTTCCCCTTATGGCGGTTCAATATTGGGCTTGCTCCCAAGTGGGCCTTCGTCCGTGCGAGTAAGTTAAGTCGCACTGGGCCGCGGGTTAATCCAGAAAGTATTCCCCCGACATTAGCCCCCAAGTTTAGCTTGGATTTCGAGTGAAGGCTCCTTCGTCTTAACAAACCCCTGAGCCGCGCACGTGAATTATCCCAGCTGAACTCCAATTTTCTTATTTCCAATCTGCGGCTTATAACTCTTCTTGGCGGCTCAAGAACGCGACTTATCCTGTCTTGACGGTTGATTTTCAGATCTAAACGTCTTCCGCGTCTGGGTTATTTATCTTGGCTCATCGTTTTCCCCAGCGTTCTGCATCAAGTCCTGCATTACGCATCCGCTACTCCTTTCCGCCGCCTCCAATCTCGCTTCTCGTACTCACAATCCTTCGGTGGATATCTCCATCGATCTGAGAAAAATGTCTCGCCGCAAGTGCAACTGGGAAGGCTCGTGGGTCGACGAAGATTTCCTGGAATCCCTATCTGCACGGGGCCTTCTTCCGCCAAAAGATCAATGCGAATGGCGGGCGGCTGGTGAGGAGGTAATCCCCAATCCTCAACCAGGAGAAGTAGTGATTTTTGCGGAGCATGTTGAGCGCGGGTTCAAGCCCCCGGGCTCTCTCTTCTTCCGCTCCTTGATGCAGCGGTTAGGTCTCCGCTTCCATGATATTGGCCCTAATTCGATGTTGCAAGTGAGCAACTTCCACGTCCTCTGCGAAGATTATCTGGGTATCCCGCCTTCAATAGATTTCTGGCTTGCTCTTTTCAATTGCAATAGTCAAAGGGAAACCACAGATGGTCCTTTTCTCCAATGCGGCGCCATTTCCTTCCAACGCCGTAGGGGTAGTATCTTCCCAAAACTAACTCTTGCCAAGAAAATCAAGGAGTGGCAAAGGACATTCTTCTATTGTAAAAACACTTCTCCTGAGGGTGAAATTCCTCTCCTCTTTGGTCTCCTCTTCCCTTCGAGGCTACCGATGCTCTGTCTTCCAAACCTGATCCTTCTTCGTTGCCCTTTATCGAATCCCTTTAGACAAGGTGAGAGCGCTGACACTCCATGGTCTCACTGGATTAGATCTCATATCTTGCTGGACTAAGTGGCGAGTTCAGCCTGTGAGTCGCCGCTCGCGGCTTATGGTGGATTTCACTTGTCATGCAAACGACGTCGATCGTACTTGCCCTGAAGATTGGGACAAAGGGGAGTGGATAAATTTCATTCGCCGAGTGACGGACGAGGATATTGACTCGTATGACAACGTCGGACTTGCTCCCTTCTGGGCTGAGCACAAGCCTTTTGTGGTAATGTTTACTTGTCACCTGTTTCCTCGAAAATTCCTTCTCCAAAATTAATTATTTCTGACCTGAGCTCCTTTTCAGATCGATCCCTATTTCTGGGTTCTTCCTCAGAGGACGTCGACTTGAACCAAGGATCCGGCTGAGTCGTCAAAACAAGCCGCAGCCTTTGGCGAAGATACAGTTATGCACGAGGGTAGTGCTTCTGAAGAGGAACAACAAATGGCCGACGCTCTTCTGTCCTCGACTCCAAATACACCTTTCCTGGAACTTCCTGAGGTGCCTCGCAGGTCCTCGAAACGTATTTTATGCCAGAGCTCAGAAGACCCCGCGCAGCCTGAGAAACGTCGCAAAGCCTTGGCGTTACTAGCAGAAACAAGAGCTGCCAAATCTTTAAAACTCGCTGATCCCAACAAGGCTACTTTTTCTTCCGAGGCTGTTGCAAAGGATTGCTTCTCAATAAGCTCGGGTAATTGTTTGCGACTCTTCTCCTTTTCTTTTTGTGTTTACGTATTTCTGGCAAGGAATTGCTGATCACTACTTCTTTTCATACTCTGTAGGTTCAGATTTGCAAGGTTTATCTTCTCCTTCCTCTGGTTGCCTGATGAAGAGTATCCGTGTCGCCTCTGGGTATGGTTCGCCTTCTTTTCAATGTTGCGGCTCTGCTAGGTCAGCTTATTAACCCATCAATGTTTTGCAGGGCTATGTCTGAAGAGGCTACCAAGTCTAATTCCCATCCCACTTCTTCTCAGCAAGCTATGAGCGAGGATGATGCTGCTGATGAAAACGTGGGAAACAGTAATGGTGCGACTCAACCAAGGCCCTCCCTGGAGGAAGGTATTGCAGACGCGGCTCCTGCCGCGACTCCAGTCGCAGCTCCATCCACAACTCCTGCTGCTGGTAGGGTATCTACTGAAAATAGAATTCCAGCTCCAGGAAATAGTTCTAAGTCAATCGCAGATGCCATAATTTCTGCTGGAGACAAGCATGCTGCTCTGCTGCGCGGCTTAGTTGAGCAATTTTCTTCAAGTCGCCAGGTACATATACCGTAGCCCCCAAGGATCAAAACCTTGTGTCATCGCACGGGGTGTTGATTCTTTTCCTGGCTTCAAATCTCGAGCCCCCAAATTCCTGGATAATTTACCTATGCGTTTTGCTCTGTTTGTTTTCAGCGTGAACTGTCCTTGCTTGATGCTTCTGGCTCAATAAAGGGTAAAGGCATTTCCATAGACCATCCTGAAATGATGCAGTCTCGCCTGGAGCAGCATAATGAGGTCATTAGGGACCAAGATCAGGAAATAAAATCTCTCAAAGGTCAACTCGACTCCTGCGAAGAGCAATTTAAAGAACTTGAAGCTGATATGCAGCAGCGACTCATGGAGAAAGACGAGGTCATTAGATCTTTGCGAGAAGGGCTGACTCTTAAATCTGAATTGATTGATCGCCTGAAGGGAGACCACGCAAAGGAACTCGCCGCGCGAGATGAAAAATATAACTCGCTGCTCAAAGCCTTTGAGGGTTTTGGCTCCATGGTCAAATCAGCCGTCCTGCAGCTTGCTGGTTGGTCTTTTATTCCTTTAATCATACATATTTTGGGTAACCAACGTTAGTCTCTGACTTGTTTCTTGCCTTTTCTTTCTTTGACATAGGACCTGAGGCCCCAGTGTCCCGTCCAATTGAAGGATCAACTGGTATATCTGTCTGACTCAGCCAGCGCTTCTTAAAGGTTACCAAGGAAGTTATGACGGTAATCTCTCCTGCGACTGATGGCCCAACATCTTGCGAGTATTGGATAAATAAACTGCTCAAGGCTCCACATTATGTCTCTGATTGGAAACGATCCTCTGCTCGCGCCGGAGCCGCGCATGTCTTGACATTGCTTCGAGCATATTATCCAGAGATAGATGTTGGCAAGGTTGCTCGCCACGGCCTGGCGATGAGCGCAGATGATACTGAACTGCCAATAAGCGAGTACTTCGATATCTGGAAAGGGATGCGCGGGTATGCCACAAAATTTGTTGATAACTTAGACTTGGGCACTTATCTCGATAAATTCAATCTTGATGGGAGCAAGGTGTCAAAGGAAAAGTCCTCAGGAGCTGAGTCATCTCGGGCTGCCACTCCAGCAACAGTATCTGGTGGCCCTTCTGCTCGTCTGGCGGCGCCCTGATTATTAGGACACCTGCGACTGCAACTGCGAGACAAGCCGCGCCAATTCCCACTCCTGTTGCTCGGAAGAGGAAAAATAAATAATGTGGGACATGCCCGTTAGTCTGTAAGATATTCATGTATTATAAACAGTATTTTTGTGACCTATAAGCAGGTTCTTTTCTTGATAATTCCATTAAGTAGACGCTCGCGCGGCTCAGTATTTCCTAGGAACATGTGTGTTCAGGGTCGAGAGCGGCCATGATAGGCAATCAAGCTCGATTGACGCCACACCCCAGTACTTTGGTCGCATAATGCAAGACGCTTCTAGCTTAAGGATTGCCACTAGTTTGGCAAAATTTGAGGTGCGATTGGTACTCGCGATGCTCGTAAGGAGCCCTCAAGGGTCAGTGATATATGAAATTCAAAAGACTCAGCGACTCAATGATAGTTGAGGCGAAACGACAAACCCTTGAATGTCAAGGGTGCCGGCTTTATTTCATAATCACTCGATGTTTTACAGGGTGTTACAGGATGATGCAGGCCCTTTAATGCGGGTTTTCTATTCCCCGCAGGCCATGCATACTTGATACTCATCGCACTTAGTTGCGAATTAATACTCCTAACGGAGTGGGTTGAACACCTGATTGGTTCAATTTTGAGTCGCTAAAAGCGACTCGGGTCGAGCATGATAGCTCCGATGTATGTCTCATGTTGAAGCAGAAGCAACTGTGTTGGGCGATCAGCCGCACTGAGCTGCGACTTATGTTGAGTTGAGTTTGCTTTGTAAGGACTCACGATAACTGACCCCTTTGGCTGGGGTTGTTGATCGAGGCTGGATTATGCACATGCGCCATTTCTTGTCTTCTTTTTGTATCAAGGCGACCTCTGGGGCATTATCTTGCTGATGCGCGACTTCTCGGTGGGTATTTACCATCCGGTGGCTGCATCCTGTTGGCCGCTTCCGCGGTACCTCCAACGCGACTCGTTTTGAGCTGCGATTACGATCTGCGACTGATATCCATGTAAGGAGTTGGCGATGCAAGCTTCTTCTGCGAGTACTGAGCCTGCGTTCTCGCATTCTAACGCTCTCTGCCTGTCTCCATATATTGTAATAACACCGTTTGGTCCTGGTATCTTTAACTGTAGGTAGACGTAGCAGGGGCGAGCGGTAAATTTGACATAGGCTTCTCTTCCAAAGATCGCATGATATGAGCTTTTGACTGCTACAACCTCAAAGTCTAGGAGCTCTGTGCGGAAGTTCCGCTCTGTTCCAAAGCTAACTTCAAGTGTTATCTTTCCGATTGGTCGCGTAACAGCTCCTGGGATTATGCCTTGAATTTCTTTCCTGGATGGTCGCAGCCTGTCTCGGGTATATTCATTCTTCGGAGCGTGTCTTGATATAGGATGTTTACTCTTCCTCCTCCGTCCATTAACCTTACTTAACTTGTATCCCGCGACTTCTGGCGTGACCACCAGAGCTGGCTGTCCTGGATCTCTTACTTCTGGGGGGTGATCGCCGCGACTCCAAATAACCGATTGCTCTGTCCAGCGACGATACCTTTCTGGCGTTGAAATCTGACCGCTCTTCCGGCTTCCATCCGTCGTTTGTACTCCACTGTATGAAACTGTCCTATGTTTCTTCTAGGTAAAACGTCAGGCTCTTGACGAGAGCTAGATTTATTCTTGTGCTGCATCGATCTGCTGCGAGCTGTATCTGGCGTGTCGCCTTCTTTCCACCTCCGGTAATAATGACATTGCGCCTTTGTGTGACCCGCTGGCCTGCCATCTCTCCTGCGATGTAAGTCGCAAGGCACGTCGAAGATCCCCTTGCAGTTATTAGGGGTAAGGCCTTATCACTCCCTTGCTCCTGCATCTGGTGTGCGCGACGTTCAGTTTCGCGACTGCATTTCCCGTTGGGTTCTGTGATAAGCCGCCTGTCCCTTTATCTGTCTTTGCGTACTTGTCAGCGTTGCCAAAAGCTGGTCGAAACTATCAATCTTGTGCTCAGCGCGACTTAATTTGTGCACCAACGGCTCAAATCTACAGTTCTTTCTCATAGCTTGTATTGCAGCTTGTACTGTTAAGTTTTTGGCGGAGCCAAGGATCTCCGCGATTCTCTTGATCCAGTCGCCGCTTGATTCGTCCTCTTTTTGAATGCATTGTCTAAGGTTTTTCATATCTTCTGTTTGGAATCTGCGGATGAACTTGTCCTTCAAGTCTTCCCATGTGCTTATTGATTTTGATGGCAGCCTTAACAGCCAATCCCTAGCTTCTCCCTGTATTGCCAAGTGGAAGTATTTCGCACGTATTTCTTGAGTCACATCAGCCCCTGTTATGCTTGCCTCGTAATCTTCTATCCATAAGGCAGGGTCTTGGTCACTGCGATAGGTGGTGACTCGCTGCGACTCGTCGAAGTTCGGGGGGAAACGAGTGAGCCGTATTTCCTCTCCAAAACATGCTGGTCCTTTCAATAATGAATAGGAGTTTACTGGCGCTGAATCTTCATCTGAATCAGTTTCAATCTGGGATGGCTGAGTCGCTCCGGATCCGTGACTCGCCTTCTATCTTCTTTTCTTTTTCCAATGATACCTGCAAACCTGCTAGCTGGTTGACCACTTCTTCGACGCTGCACCTTTCTCCTCCCCATGATACCTCGTTTTGCGGCTCATTGGGCGTGACTCCATACATATTTGCTTGTTGTAAAGCAGCGGTTTGTAGTAGGTCGATCGCATAGCGAGCTTCCTTATCAGCTCGTGTGTCTCCAACCGGTGCTATCTTTGACAATATCCCTATCGCGGCGTGCACGTTGCTCTCTGGGTCGCCGTGGAACTGTGATTTCATCTCTCCTTGTCCATCTTGATCTGATGTTTTTGCTGCCAACGACGGAGTCGCCACTCTTCTTCTTGGAGTTTCTTGCGCTCAGATGTCGTCTTGGTTCGCACCGCCTGG
Organism: Poa pratensis; assembly: GCA_947311845.1. NCBI lineage: Eukaryota > Viridiplantae > Streptophyta > Magnoliopsida > Poales > Poaceae > Poa > Poa pratensis. The sequence continues at coordinate 79,229,922 of CAMZMU010000033.1, forward strand.
TGCTTCGGCTGGCAGCGACGGAGTCGTCGACCTTCTTCTTGGAGTTTTTCGCGCTCAGCCGCGAGTCTTTGTGCCTCTTCACAGAGTTCCGTCCTGATAGCTTCAATCTCTTCAATCTTGAGGTCTCCTTCCTGATTTGGTAGAGATCCCCAAACAGGTCTTGACGGGACGGGGATGGGCAATCTTGCCGTAGCTTGTTGTAGCTCCTCCAACACGCGGACCCTGACCGGCCGCAGCTCCTTCACCGATTCGCTTCCTTGAGTCGCGTCCATAGATCTGCGACTGACGGATCCGACGAAAACTTTTACTGATCCGATGGGAACGATGTATCCGAACTCGATGCGATCTGCCTCGGGTCCCCACTCTGAGTCGTCGATGAAGGGGACCCCATTGATGTCTTCAACTTGGCCGATGGCGATGTCCTTGAAGCCTGATTTCGATCCTGCGCGGAACGTGACGCTTTTGACCGCAGGCCCCACGGTGGGCGCCAACTGTCGTGGGTTTGTCACGTCAGGTGTCATAGATGACTTCGTAGGTGTGGGATTATGCGAGTCAAGCATCTCCGAGCTTGGGATCGCAGGAACAAAGATCAACACAGATTTACCCAGGTTCGGCCCCCTCAATGTGAGGTAAAAGACCTACTTCCTGCCTACCCTAGATTGGTATTGATATGATAATCGAGGTGTTACAATGGAGGCGATCCGATCTGGTACTCGCCGTATGAGCTAGGGTTTGGGGCTTGATAGCTTGACCCGCTCTAAGTCCTGCGAGTCCTCTTTATATACACAGAGGCTCGCTAGGTTACAAAAGGAAACTTCCCCATAAGGAATACATCCACAGAGGCCTACTCGGAGACTACTTGGTCTTCACGTCCTCCGGGATATGTCTTCTAGATCTTTCCCCTTATGGCGGTTCAATATTGGGCTTGCTCCCAAGTGGGCCTTCGTCCGTGCGAGTAAGTTAAGTCGCACTGGGCCGCGGGTTAATCCAGAAAGTATTCCCCCGACACATAGGTTTGCTCTCTCCACGAGGATTCGTGGAAGTGAAAATTCGTGAGCTTGTTCCTCTTGGGTCATTGGACCCTAGACGGTGTGTGGTGATCTTGGGAGTCTCCAATCCTGTTGTGGATGCGTGCCTCATGTTGGTGACTCGGGATCCTCTAATCCAGTTGTGGATGCGTGCCTCGGGATTGCTGTAAAGGCGCCGATTTCCACCTTGAAGGTTACCGATACTGGAAGGTGAACCGACCTTTTGTGCGAGGTTCATCGGAGAATAGGGTGAGGCCATTTGTGGCGTTGAGTATTGAAACTCACACCCCTCCAACGAGACGTACTCACCTAAAAAGGAGAAACTCGGGAATACGTCTTCGCCTCCGTGTGCCTCGGTTATTTCTATACCCGAGCTTTTTACTTATGCACTTTACATTGTGATAGCCTTCATGCTTGAAGTCCTTTATATTGCTATCACCTTGTTGCTTGTCTTGCTTAGCATAAATTGTTGGTGCACATAGGTGAGCCTAGTATATTTAGGTTGTATGATTGTTAAATTAAAACGCCTACTTTTATTCCGCATTTATCAAGACTAAACCGGAAAAGTTATAAATCGCCTATTCACCCCCCCCCCTCTATGTGACATCCTTGTCCTTTCAACCTCGCTCCTCCGTCAACCCTAAATTTAAAAGAATATCGATGAATCGACTCACCGTCAGGCCGATATATTGCTGGAGAAAGGACAATTTCTCTCTCAACGATTGACAGATTTTGAAAAAACTACACCACATATAACTCAGATAATTATGATGAGACAAAACCAAACTTACGAGTTATGAGTTTACGTGGAGCCCAGAGTAAGATTTATCGCGTAGAAACTTGTATGTTATCGCTACTACGTATAACTTAACTGAAATAAGAATCAACTACATGTCTACTGTGAAAACTGACCTTTCAGTGAAATAAAAATCAGAATGTTTTCAACATTAATCTTGTTCATGATGGGTAGATTAGTTCAAAATGATCAGAAATTGATTAATGGGTATATATATATGCATTTTTAGTTATAATCCAAATTCAACTTGAGCATGAAAATCTTGCCTTTGACATGTACTGTAACAAAATAGAAACATGGGCACTGTTTCTCTCCTCCTTGGGGGCATCGTCTAAAAGCCGTTTTCAACCAGGGGATCGATGAAGAAGGGTTTGTTGCTAAGGCAGTCGTCCGACGTATTGCGTGAAGTTTGGCAACAACAATGCATCGAGCAGGGTCTGGGTTGCGGCTCAGGCTTCGGTAGTCAGTTTTTTTTTTACATGTACGATGTCTTCTTTCATGCTTCGTCTAAAAGCGCTCAAGTCCTTCACTCCCAAAAGAACACTAATGCTTGTGGGGGGAGAAGAGAGGAAGAACAAAGAAGAACTCAACAAATGGAACTCCAAGATCTAGATCAAAAAGCTTCCCCTCACTTAGAGGAGAGATGGATTGGTGGAAATGTAGATCTAGATCTTCTCTCTCTTTTCCATCAAAGATATGCAAAAATCATGAGAGGAATAGAGAGAAAGGCAAGATTTTCCAAGGTCAACAATGGAGGAGAGAAAGGGGAAAACGTGCTCAGCTTATTGGGGACCCTTTGGGGAAGAAGGCCCCTTAAATAGGTCCTAGAAAATCTGCCCGTTGTGCAGTTTTTTGCCCCGAGGCGGTAGTACTGGGCTTGACCCGGTACTACTGGGTGCACGGTACTACTCGGTGCATGGTACTACCGGGTTAAAAACCACTCGAAGTCAGAGAAGAAAACATTTCCCGATAGTAGGGTCGGTACTACCGCCCCTTATAAAACTGTAGAAACACCGACACCAAAATGTGCATAACTTGAGTTTCCGAACTCCGTTTTCGATGTTCTTGGGCTCGTTGGAATCACCACAATAAGCACTATAAGATCATACAGAGAAACATCATAGTCCAATAAGGGAGGATAAAATCAAATGTAGAAAGGTAAAACCTCTCAAAAACGACGAACCGGCAGAAACTCCAAAACCGAAAACGAAACAAGTTTTCCATACGAAATCCGTTTTCGGTGAACTTGGGCTTGTCATGAAGATCACAACAAGCACCAAAACCCAAAAAGGAGAAAAACCAAATAAAAACCAAGAAAGATGATATGCCAAGTATGCAAAGGTTTGAGCTCTCCACAAAGATGCGACCAAGTTTCTCACTCGAGTGCCCCTCTTGATAGTACGGCATCTATCCTATAACCCGGTCTCCCATTAACACCGTGAGACCGGTAAAAATAGAATCCCTATCAAGATCATCCTTTGCCTTGCGTATTCCACTTGAATTAGATGATGACGATCTTGATCTCTTCAAGTGGACCACTTTTCTTGATTGCGCTTTGTTTGGTGAAGACTCACATATCGCTCCCCCATACCCCCAATATGGGAGAGCCTATCTTAGGCACATCTTCACTTGACCATTATCTCCAAATGGGTGGCAAGCTTCAAGCATAGAATTTCTTCGAGATGCTTCTCTTCAATTTGCACTTCTCAAGATTGATGACGATCACCACTTGACGTCATTCTCCATGGGCTATATGAATTCTTCTTTTTGATGCAAGCCCATAGAAAGATACCTAACCCAACATAGAAATGCCAAACATACATATAGTGGGTTAGTTTACAAAGCTATATGGACAATTTCTTACCATACCATTGGATCACATGACCCCACATGGTACATCATTTAGCTTTGTGTGTTGATCAACTTGAATTCACTCTTTTCACTTAGCCTTGATCAACCTTGTATCTTTTCTTCTTTCTTCATAACTATGATGTCTTGAAGGTAAACATGAATATCCAAGACATCCTATTCTTCAAGACATACTTGCAATTTGCTCAACTCCATACATGACCATTCTTCATATAAACCCTTGAATAGAACCTTGGTCATCATATAATCTTCTCGAGTTCAACACATGAACTCCAAGCACTTCTTATGGACAAGACCTATAAGGATATCTCAATGCAAACATTAGTCCATGAGGATTGTCATTAATTACCAAAACCATACATGGGGCACCATGCACTTTCAGAGGTGATATATGCAGCAGCGTAAATATTACTAAAACATGCCTACGTGCGGAAATCCATTTGTGCTCCCGAGCTCAAGTGCTCCCTCCGTTTAAAAAAATAAAAATCATATTTTGAAGTTTCAAAAAAATGTGAAACAAATTATGGATATTCTTAATGTTGTATTCTAAAAACATGCAAAATTTCAATTAGAAATACTTTGTATTTTGGGCTACACAAAAATGACAAAATCTTAAAAAGTTTGGAGATCTGAAACACTTTACTCATATCTGTACATTTGTCTATTTTGTGTAGTTCAAAATACAAAGTATTTCTAACTGAAATTTTGCACGCTTTTAGAATACAGCATTGAGAATATCCATGATTTATACTCGCAAAAAAAAGAGAATATCCATGATTTTTTTCACATTTTTTGAAACTTCGAAATATGATTTTATTTTATTTTTAAAGTGAGGGAGCACTGGAGCTCGGGATTAAGAAATCTCAACTCGCCTACGTGCCCCTACTAATTGTGAGGGGGCAGTGTTGACTTCGTCAATGTTGATGGCACATAACGCCGGTCTTAGAGTGTGTTTGGTAGCCTTTGTCACCCCGGCATGAGTTTCTCAACTAAGACAAGCTGGCCTTATACATGCTGAGCTGAAATGCTGTTGTGTGTTTGGTGGCTTGTATGTGTCAAGGCATGTTGAGATGAGATGTTGTTTGGTGGCCTGTATGTATTGGGTCATGCTAAGACTAGAGTTGCCATTTCCGTGTATAATTAACAATAAAAAATGTTTGTATTATGTGGTCAGATTAACTTACTTTATAACCTAAAGCCGGTCCTATGATAAAAAAATATGATTTCACAGTTTATACTAATAGGTCCTTTAAGTCCAGGAATTGAATTACAAAAGGACGTCGAACGGAAATAAAAAAGCAATCGGGTCCTGAAGACTACCCATCGTGGTCTGCCGCATGGGAAGCAGCTCGTCGGCGGCGTTGGAGTCAGGCGGGAGCTGGGCTCGGCCCGAACGCAAGGCAGAGGAGCTAAGCTCGGCCCTGGACGCAAGGCGGTGGCGCTGGAGTCGGCCATGTATGCAGGCGACGGAGCTGGGCTTGGCCCTCGATGCAAGGCAGCGGGGCGGGGCGACTCGGGCCTGAGATGGGAATGGCGGAGAGAGGGAGGGAGGCGAAGGAAATAGAGAGATGTGGGGGGAAATGAGGAGGGTTTCGCAAGGGGGTGGCGCGACGCTTGGGTCGGTCCCACGCGTGGGAATTCTTTCAGATGAACTCGGCCAGACTGAGGTGCGAAGCTCGATTTTAGCTTCTCTCCTCAGATGAGAGGCGTTTTCGTGACGAGTTGGGCATGGCTCAGATGACAAATACGGATTACCAAACACCCAAAAGTTGAGTGAGTTGGGAATTTCCGAGCCCAGTCATGCTACCAAACACACCCCTAGTATACATTCTGTGAGTGGATGTTGGGTGGTGATTGGTATGTGTAATGTGGTAGTCTACATTATACTGAGAAGAAAATGAAACGTCGGTGGAGTAAAGAGATTGTTGTAAACTAATGTATCAAATACTCTTTAAAAAATCCACTAAAAATACTCTTTAAAAAATGAAATGACGTTTAGGATATGGTCAAGATGCCCAGCATGCAGCTTCGACAGGAATGATGGCATGGTACGTGGCAACGGCATGCATGTCGCATGTGGTCAGCCATGATCCATGAGGCTCCCACCTAGGATTCGCATGCACGCACGCAAGCAGAAACATGAAACAGGGAGAAAAGGTAAGCTTGTCACTAAAAAATGCAACCCAAAGCTGACGCTTTCTCGCGGTTAATTAATCCGGTCCCGGGCGGATCGCACAAAACCAGGGACGACGACGTGACTAATCATCCTTCGATGCGCATCCGATCGATAAAGCTCGCTCGCCTTTCCGATCTACGATAGCTCCACGCGACGCGCCCACCCCCTGGCCAGGCAAACCCTGCTTCGTTCTTGTTTTTAATCCGGCAAAAGCCGAACGCCGACGAGGTAGGCCTCGTGCGTCGTCGTTGCACGCCCCGGCGGAACGAGGCCGCTTTGGCTTGGACGGCCGCTTTGCTTTGGAACGGCCCGATCGATGCCGTGCACGCCGGCGGCGCAAAGCTCGTCACGCGCCGTGCCGTGCATGCATGCGCTGTGTCGGCGTTTTTCCGGTGAGCGGCGGTTCGCCAGGGCGCGTGCGGCGTGCCGTCCATGATTTGTAGATGGAGATCAGGGCATCTGCTGTGACGGAGTACATAAACCCTCCACTAGGACGAGTTTGGTTGGGCGCACCAACCCAACGAGGGATGGGTCGGTACAAAAGTGTTTGTTTGACTGTGAAGTGAATGGGTCAGGAACCCCCTGAAACATCCTGGATCTAGACCTAGCGGAAACGACCGAATCGAGCCTTTTGATGGCCTGAAAATGGAGCTCCCTATTAGGACTCGTAATTTTGAAGCCGACTTATAGATATAGATATGTGCATTGCGTTTATACATCTTAGAAACCTAAAAAGATAAAAAGAATTATCAGGGAAGTGTAGTGATCAAGGCCTCGTTTGACCAACGAATTAAGAGTTTGTTTCTTGTTTTGAGTGTTAGACATTTCGACATAAACTTTGCTAAATTTGGAACATTCTGAGCACAGTTTAAATATGATATAAGAAAAATTAATGTATAAAGCACAATCTAAACATCACAACTGCAATTAGAAAATAAATTTGGAAATATTTCAAAGAAATAATTGTTAATAACTAGTGAATATTCAAATCGGTATTAATTTGAGAGAGTAAAAGGAGTGCAAAAATAATAATTAAATGGTACAATACTTTCGGGGAGGCTTAAGAATATTAAAAACAATTAAATGAATATTACATGATTACAAAAGAAAAAACATACAAAAGAAGAAAAATAAAAACTAAACTAACCAATCTTGATCATGCTCTTCTTATTCTTCTTCTTTACGTGAGATATAAGAAGTAAAGTAGACAAAAGAAAACAACTGCTATTGTTAAAATATTTACCTCCGCCTTAGGTGAGGGGTAATATAATGTTGAAACTTAGGAAAATTCAAGCGTGGAAGTTGATCTCCAAATTAGACGGGAGGGTTTAATGATCATTTGAAGGTAACATAAGACAACTTAAGCCAACCTGGGTCAAAAGGAGGAAACAGGGGAGAAAGGCAATCAAGGCATTGATCAATTGAACCATTCTTAATCTAGAATGGCAATATTGTAAATTAACCCTCTGATATAGTTAAGTTCTATAAAGCCCACATTGAGTATTGTTTAATTACGGCTCATTATTGATATTTGAAGGGACAAATCATTCCTTAAGTGGATGTTGGTTAATGAACATCATCGTTGTTCCACACAAGTGCCATGTTGTAAATTTTAAATTTCAACGCACACAAACGAACCGGTTACAAGTGTGCTGTTGTGAGATATAAGTTGACAATTTAAATAAAATGTGAAAACAACCATGTGTGAGCAGGCACCCAAATGTCCAAACTTTGCAACACCGGAGCACACACGGAGAAAACCAAACACCGCGCGCGCTTATTTATATTTCCGCTCTGGTGCAAGAAAAGGCAATGCGGTCGTCCTACTCCTGTAGTTAATTAGCGTGTCGTACGCAGCGTGTACTAGGATAGTATGATTATTAGGAGTAAACCCCGCATGCAGTAGTAGAGTCGTAGTAGGGAGGTAAAAAGAACAAGATTGGTCGCAGCAGTACTCCGTAGTATTTATATATATTTACCGCGTGTGGTCTACTGTGATGATAGTAGGTCTGTGGGTGGTTCTTTTGAGGCGTGCGGGTGCTCGCTCTCACCGCGACAATCCATCATCATGCACATACTACACACTCTCTCTCCCTTCCACGTCTTTCTCTCTCACATTACAACAACATCCGCTGCATGACCCCTTTTCCCCGTTTTCCCGTACTGTACCTAGGTAAACTCGGGCAGCAGCAACAACAGCAACACACGCTAGCTCCTACACCCATCCTGTACTTTCGTGCACCATTTCGTGCTCTACTCCACTGAGCTTCCTTCACTCGTCGGTGTTTTCAGGCCGGGATTCTTTTCTCAGGGAGTCGTCGGCATTAATGTTTCTGGTTTCGTGGTACGGGTTTGCGGGTGGTGGTCGATCGATGGGGTGTACTCTACATAGCCGCCATCGTACTACTACGTGTTGGATGCCGGAGAGAGACATCAATCATGCGCCCCGACGTTCTAATCCGACGGCACGGCAGGATCCCGATCTGACTTGTCAAGAGCATGCGTGGCGCCTACGGTTTCATAGCCCGTTAGAGCATCTCCACTCGCGCTGTCCTTGGGCGCCGTCCGGATTAGACGCTGGCTTTAGGCGTCATCGCTCCCTACTCGCGGCGCCCAAAGTTGGCCCAATCGAGTTTTTTTTTTACGAATTCAAATGAGAGGAACCTTAAATAATGGCGGGAAATCGAAGTTTCAACCGCCATCGGCCACGCCCGACCACAAATTCAGAGTTTCGGTCACGATCGGCCACAAATTCAAACGATCAAAATATGTCGGGAGATGTCGATGCCGGCCACTGCTTGTCGCCGCCGGTCTAGATGTCGTCGCCGGGCTGGGGCACGTAGTCGTGGCCGGGCTGGGACAGGTCGGGGTCCTCGTCGGTCTGCTCATCGTGGGCGTGGCCGTGTTATTCAATGCGGGCTAGCTAGCTGGCTGGAGGTAGGTGGAGGGGTATTTATACCCCCTCCACAAAATGTAACCGTTGCCGCAGGCTTCACACCGGAGACTCCGGTCAGAGTGACCGGAGACTCCGGGAAGAATCCGGCAAGACTCCGGCCTGGGTCCAGGGCTGAACCACCTGATGCTTGGAGCAGGATACACCGGAGTCTTTTGGTCCAAGGACCGGAGACTCCGGCCTTGGGCGGAGACTCCGGACTTCCTCCGGTAACTTTCCGGAAACATTCCGGACAGGGTCCAGGGCTTGAACCATGTTGAGCTTCTGCGACAAATTCCACTGAGTCTGGAGACTCCGGCCTGGAAGTCTCCAGAATTTCGATAAAATCCTCTTTTCCTTTTGGTGTTGATGCACAATGTTTTATAGAGTTAAACCTGCATCACTTAACACTTGATTAAAATATCGCTAGTGTTGTTAACTAACACACAAAACACAAGGGATCATGAAATGCTCTTTCAATCTCCCCCTTTTTGGTGTTAGATGACAACACTAGGATTTGCAATAAAATTTCACAACTAGATCATGTTCTCGAGAAAAATGGAAAGCACTCCCCCTAAATGTGTGCATATAATCAATTTGCCTTTGAATGCAAATACACACATATAGAGAGACAATTTCCAACAAGATACATCAACATGATATTGGAACAATAATTTGCACAAATGAGACATATCACACATTAGGTTGAGACTTGAGATGAAAACCATACCTTGTGCATATAAATATAGATAAACATCCATAGAGATCATAGCACAATATAATGTAGTCTCAACCATAAATAATAAGAAATCCATATGTCTCACGAACCACATAGTTCAAAACTCACAAAAAGCAAATAAGTTCGACAAATAAAGATAAATGAACACAAGCGCCATAAGAATGATAAAAGAGCATGCTTGCGTCCGACCCATGCAAATCCTGTGATAGGAACCTAATAGAACTACTTCTCCCCCTTTGGCATCGAAACGCCAAAAAGAGAAAAAAACGATGCTACTCGAACCCAAGGAGATCACCCGGAGGCTTCGTCTTCGTCGTCCTCATCACCACCTCCACCTTCTTCATTGTAGTCCTCATCGGATTCAACCATAGGAGCCTTGCCGGTGTTGCGAGAAGTGGATGGCATGGAAGTCACATCCTCATAATCAGCCCAAGGAAAAAATTCTTGGTTCCAATGGCCAATGGTGATAGTGGTCTCGGACCCGGATGAGACAATTTCATTCCCATCTTCATCCACTTCGGGAGGAGGACTGGTGCCACCATTGTTAACCTTGCGCAATTCCCGGATGATAATACCTTGGTTGCTCAAAATGTGCTTCCTGTCCTTATAAGCATCATGGTTTTCCTTGTGAACCGCAATACCCATGCAAAGCATCTTTCTCTTCCACCAAGAGAGCTTACTCACTTCTTTGTTCACTAGAGCCTTGCTACAAGCATGAGAGGGAGGGTCGGCGTTCTTGCTTCGTCTAGGCATTGGGGCCTCAGAAACTTCCTCCTCATCACTAGATTGAAAAGGCACACGAGAGGAAGAAGGTTGACGGGGCTTCTTGTGCTTTTTGAGCTGTTGAAGAGTGCCCTTGGGATGAATGGTGAAGGCGGAGGTGTTGAGAGTGGTCACCTTGGACACCTCTTGGAGAATGAGCATCATCACATAGGGTGCATAAATCGGGTTCTTCTTCTCACAAATAGTCCAATGAATCTCACACTTGATGAAATCCATAACATCAATCTCAGCACCTTGGCAATCCGGACCGGCCTTTTGAACTTTGTAAGCATGGTATAGAAGGTTGACAAGTCCTCCACGAAGAGCATCAACATGCTCGGCTTGAGGAGCAATGCTAAACCGAGTCATGCGAAGAAAGATGTTGAAAGAGGGGAGGAGGTTGGAGGTTGAGCTTCTATCTGAGTCCTTGTAGTAGAGAGGAGCCAAACGGGCTTTGTCATAAGCCACCCCTTCATGATGCATTCTTCTTCCAACAGAGGTAGAGGCAACTCGAAACGGATATCCCAAAAGTTCAGCAAACTCCTCAAAGTTGGATGAACAACGGTTTGGTCCCGTCATCCATGTCAAAGTGATCTTCTCATCATCTCCAATCACAAGGGTTGCAAAGAATTGTTGCACAAAGGTGATATCATAGTTTTGTTGAAGAGAGATAAGCTTCTCAAGCCCGAGCTTCCTAGCAATCCAAACAGCCTCTTGGAAGTATGGCTTCAAATACAAAGCATCGAGATTGAGCACCTTTTGCTCACACACGGCATGCTTGCGTGAAAGCTTGGCATATATCTCATGCATAATGAGTTCTTGCTCTTTCCGCCAAAAGTTTGGGTCTTCGGAGGTGCGGACCATTAGGGGTGAAAACGGAGCGGATACGGTCGAATAGTAGTGAAACCATGTCCGTGACCATATTTTTTCCGGATACGGAGTCGGAGCGGATAGTGTGCGGATACGAATACGGAATCGGATCTTGTCGGTTACGAATATGGATCGAATACGGAACGAATACGGTTCGGTTGCGGATAAACATTTCGTCGGATATCGCATTGAAAATAGGACAGGTATATAGCATATATTATGAACTAACTTACTCCAAATTAACTCTATGTATTGTGATATACTAAGATAGATAATGTTTTCATACTCATATTTCCATTTCCAAGTGGCTACTTAATTTTGCCCTTGCATGACCTAAGGATGCCTCCCAAAAATGTGATTCACAAATATGGTAGTGACTTGAGCAAAAACTTTTCAAGAGTTGTGTAAGTACATAAGTTTTATCTTGCCCAACAACTCAGGTTCGAGGTATTACTTGTCGGATATTACGCCGGATATTTGTCGGATAAAACCGTGAAATATGGTATATCTTCGGATACGGACGGATATTAGTAAAACCACATCCTTTTCCGTATCCGTTAGTTACTATCCATATCCGTGACCGTATCCGGCAACTATCCGACCGTATCCGTATTTGCCTTCCGTGAGGCTCCGGTCGGTCGGTCGGTCGGAAATAATCCGTACCGTTTTCACCCCTACGGACCATGGAGTAGAAAGGCTGCTCCCTCAGAGAGCGAAATTCACTCTTCCCCATGCCCAAAACAGTGGTCAGGTTGTCAAAACAGGCTTTCTTGGCCAACTCTTGCTCTTGAAAAACTGCCTCGGCTTGAGCCCTGGTGGCTTCCTCTTCCATGGCACAACGCTGACGATAGCTGTCTGTATTAGGATCATACAGAAGAGTGTCCCGAGTTTGAGCACGGTCTTTTCTCGAAACCTTGTGGGGTTGGATGAAGAAGCCTTGGTCCTCTGATAACCTGTGAGAAACAGAGTAGGAGGATAGCATAGAGATAAGCATACATGTCCATGGAATTCAAAAAGAAGTAATCAAAAATTTCTGGGCACTAATGGCTGATCTAGACCGGAGTCTCCGGTGTCAGGGGCGGATTCTCCGGCCGACCGGAGTCTCCGGCCCTGAAACCCTAGATTCCAATCTAGGTCAAAAATTGGTGCCAAAACATTGAAGATTACTTCAAAGATGCACATTGCCAGCAAAAGATTCCACACCACCAAGTCAAAAACTATCTACTCTCAAAATTTCATCTAGGACGAAACCCTAGAGAGAAAGAGAGAGAGGAAATACCCTTGGGCTTCATGGTGCGGTCCAAACGGAGGGGAGGAGATCCCTGATGTGGGTTGGTCCCGATTTTCACGGATTTGTGCGGAAGGAAAGATGAACACGAAGAACACGCGATGAACGAAGAACACAAAAGAGGGGAAAATCAACACACAAGGGTAAATAGCAAGTAGCAACCCGGCAAGACTCGATTGGTAACAAATCCCCGTGGGCAGCCCCCAATCCTCCTCTCCCAAGCACACCTTACTCTTAGGATTGTTTGTCCAATTGGTCAATCCAACCAATCCAATCTAGCCACTCACAGAGGGAAGATTAGCAAGTAATCGCAACTACAAGCGGAGCCTTGGTATCCACGCAGGGATCTTCTCCTCAAGAGGAGGTCTTGGTTCATCTCCACATGTGGAGGCCTTGATTCATCTCCATAGGAGGAAAGAGACACTTTGAGAAGAAGGAGCAAGGCTCTACTTTAGTTCTCAAATCATAGTCTAACCCTAGATCTGGAGGGGAAGGGTCTATTTATAGTCTAAGCCACGAAGTGGGGAAAGGTGGGGGATAAAAGGCCACATGGGCCCGTCATGCACGCAGGCAGGAGAGCCGGTCTGGGAGCCAGTCAGGCCGGCCTGGAGGCCGGCCGCGTCTGCAGGGTAGCCGGCCTGGGAGCCGGCCAGACCGGGCTGAGGGCCGGCCGCGTCTGCAGGGTACCCGGTCTGGGAGCCGGCTCAACCGGGCTGGAGGCCGGCGGCCTCTGGGTGTAGGCCGGCCTGGGAGCCGGCCAGGCCGGGCTGGGAGCCAGCTTGGCAGTTTCATCCACCTCTTCGTTTGACCTTTCTCCTCCTCTTCCATGCGTACGCCTTGGATGGTCTTGACTCTTTGGCTTCCTCGGCATCTTCCCGGATGGCAGTACTCGTCGTATCAAACCTAGCATAACAAAAGGGTAGATGCTCAAGTAGTATACCATCCAAAGGGACATGAAATGGGTTCTCGTAGAGGAATGAGTTCACCTTTGAGTTCGATGACGACATGGGATGTGTTGAGGGTCTTGACATGGTGATGGTCGTGACCAGGGCTACATCATCTCCCCCCCCCCCTTTAAAAAGAGTCGTCCTCGACTCTTGCTCATCACCATGGCAAGGAGATAGATGTGTAGACCTTGTCGTGTGGTTCACCATGTAGTCGATGGGAATGATGTGGCACTTCTTCAATGTCCCTTCGCCTTTCAAGTAACCTACAAAACTTACAAGGAAGACGAAACAACACTCAAAGAGTAGCCAATTCTTGAAAGTCATCGCATGAGCGCTTATGTAGAAGGAAGTCACCTTAGCAAGATGCCGAGGTGCTCTTCTTGCAAGATCTTCCATCATAGAAATGCGTGTTTTACTCAACTCATGGAGGCCCATCCAAAGATATGACCTACACATCAAAGACCAAGCAAACCATGTGTGTGCAAGAAAGAGGAGCATATCATCAATGACATGTCCATTCATGTTCATTACACCATTAGCACAACACAAATATGTGAAAGTCAAAGCATATGCAAGGTCAATGTGCAAGCAATTACGCGAAACATCCTCAAAATGTGGGATCACAAAAACTCCATGAAAATGTGAGACGGCCATGATAGCTATATCATTTTGAAACATATGATCATTATTGCACACAAGGCATTGGAAAGAACAATTTGTCATCATCCTTGATGCAATAAGAGGAGAGCTTGGCAAAAAGACACAATGAGAAATGTCCAAAGTATCAACATGGGTGCAAACAAACCATAGGAAAGAGCAAGTTTTCGACATATTTGTTGCAACACCAAATGTGTAGAAACCAAAACACTCATGACAAGACATGCTCGAAATGTCATTATGGTTGAAAACAAGCCATTGGAAAGAACAATTGTTCATCATATTTGTTGCAACACATAAATCATTCACATAAAAGATGGGGAAATTTGTCTTGCCATAGGAGAAACCAACATCACAAGCATGTTTGCAAACAAACCAAAAGCAAGAGAACTTGTTCGACTTGTTTGATGCAAAACATGGTAAGGGTATTAGAGCCGGGTTCGATCCACGACTCAAGTGTATGCTCTCAAGAGCTCGATTTGTCAACTCATGTTCAATTGAGGTTGACATTATCATGCGTTTACCGGCACACACAAGACACCATATGAAGAAATGATGTGCACGGTATATGAACACATCATCCATCATGACGCGTCTCTTCATTTGCACAACACCAACCACACAAAAATCAATTTGAAAATATGACATATGTGGATAGTCACTATGCAAAGTGAAGGATGGAACAAGGTCCATAAGAGTAAACGAAAGATTTCCAACATGTGAGAAAGCTATGGGGGCAATCTCATAAGCCAATATATCAACATTATTGCAAACCAAGCATTTAAAAGAACAATTGTTCAATATTTTGGATGCAACAATGGGAAAGTAGCGCAAACATCGATTGCAAAACATTGGTAAGGCAACATCATCACCAATAGAAGAATCGATATGGTCATCATTGCGGAAAGCGTGAACATTGTTGTCAACAAACATTGAAAAAGAGCAATTGTTCGTCATGTTTGAGTTGACAAAGGGAAAGAATTGAAAACACTCATAACTAGGCATGTCAATGGAAAAATCATCACAAATAGGTGATTCCACATGATCAACATTGGAAGTATCACATGGAATAAAAATGTATCATATGATGGGGCAAGGAAATCATCCATAGCAGCAAGCAATCATCATTCATCATGTCCACGAGAGGGAACATTGTCACATCAACACCCATACCTTGATAGTCCCGCTCATGTGATGTAGGTGTTGTAGTAGTAGTCGCTTCCATGAAGTCGACTTGTTCATTTTGAAGTAGACATGGGGTGGCCTCAACATCCTCCATGTACATCGTCTCCATTTGAGGCATCATTGTGTCGAAGGGGGCGTCTCATCGTTCATGGAACCTAGCACACAATGAGCGAACACACTAGAGGTAGAGGGTAAGTTGTTAGAATTCGAAATGGTCTCACAAGACCTATCAACTACCTCTCTCAACTCATGTGGTGTATCACTCATTCCCTCAAAATAGAAACACTCAAACTCGCATATGGTGGAGGCACTCAACTCACGCTCACTCTCACACAAGTGGGCTAAGTGGCTCTCATACTCACATGGGATTGGTTTTATCTCACCATTCAAGCACATGAGGGTAGGCTCGGTTTCCTCATCTCCACACGCCTCCAAGGTTGAAGGGAAACTCCCATGCTCAACCTTCTCGATCTCATCGCCTTCAAAGGTGCATGCCATAAGTTGGGCATCCACAATGAACACATCCACCAATGTGATAGCAGTGCTCATGCTCGCCTCCGTGGTCGAAGGGAAAATCCCATTCGCGACCATCCTCTCGTCGTCCTTATCTCCATTTGGGCACTCTCCCATCATGTGATCATTGCCATCGCATATTGGACACGAGAGATTGGGACATTCTTGTGGACCATGGTCTTGGTCTTGGCAATTGCAGCTTATGCGTTCTTCCCCGTGCCATATGGGTGCCAAAGTGGATCGACGATCTCTAGGTTGAGGTGGTGGCGAAGGAGTGCGATCATGGCGTCCACCATTTGGGCGATGAAGCTCTTGATGTTCATTCGTTTGGTACGCTCGAGGTAAGTGTGGACGGTGCGCTTTATGGCGATGCCAATCATGAGCGTCGCGATCGTTTGTAGGTGGGAAAGCACGTCCACGTCTCATTCCATTAAGGGCGTCACCATGATGTTGGCTCGACTTGCGCTCACTTGAGTCGATGCGGTGGGAGTGGTGACGATCATTCGAAAGATTTTGGCGGTTTTGTTGTTCATGGCGATGATGATGTTCTTGTTCGTTGCGGTTCGCATGCTCATGATCGTGATGGCGTGGTCTTGGAGGATGACGACGACGACGTCCTTGTTCATCAAAGTCATTCGCACTCGGTACGCCGTTGTCATTCGCCAATGTGTCATGACTATCGCGTTGTTCTTGATGCGCATTGGCATTGTTCGCGTGAAGATCATGTGCTTGGTTCACGTTAGGATGAGGTCGTTCATGGGCGTCGCGCCTTGGGTTATGTTGAAGATCTTGTTGTGGTTCACCTTGACGAGGACCATGACGCGCATGCCTTGATTGCGATGACCTTGAAGTGCGTCTTGTACGACTTGAAGAAGAGGCTCGTTGTTGCACAAGGGTGTTGAGAGCTTCGGTCACCCGCCTCATAGATGCTTCTTGCGCATGCATGCGGTCGTTGAAGTGGCCTTCTATAGCTTGACGACGTCGTTCATAGTGGCATAAGCCATCACGAAGAAGGTGTCCAATACCAACGTACTCGTCATGCGTGACATAGTCATGATCACCTCGAACTTCACCTTGGATTTCATCGTCCGAGCTTGAGCATCCGTTTGTACTTCCCCTAAACATTTTCTCAAGATCAAGTGAGATATGTGGTACGGAAAAACCAAGACAAACTATATCCCAAGAATAATGTAGCTTGAGAGGAGAGAATCCGGTTCTCACACCCAACACACACACTTATGAGGATAGGAAGGTACGAAGTGGCAAACAAAACAAGCAAACCCGGCGACAAGTATATTGTCAAAGGTAGAGAAAATCCACAATGATCAAATTACCAAAGAAACTCCTACAACAAATGATGAAGAAACACACACAAAAGCGAATAATGGGGTTGGGCGACCAAAGGGCGAGCACTCGAAGATAGACAACTTAACGAAGACTACATGCTCAAATGTCACCCAACACAAGATGGACGCTAGCTCAATTGCTTTTGATGGGCAACGGATTTGCACAAGAGTTACACACTCGCTCACTTTGGCGGTTCAAGCTTTGTCGCAACCTACAAGAGATGATACGTGGCACCACTTGATTCTTTTTCTTTTCTCGTCTTTTTTTTTACGATGATTCCTTCAATTTTTGCTAGTGCCAAGCTCTCTAACGATACACACTCGCCAACACTTGAAGACAAACACTCAACACGTGCAATGCCTCGCAATATCACCGAGCTAGTCCAATAGGTCAAGTTGCGCGAAAGGAAGAAGGGTTCACAACGGATTCCGATGACGGGGAAATGCCGAGTCCTTGGTGACGTCTTTGCTTGACGTTGATGATGCGTGGCGGAAGCTTGTCGATGTTGTAGGCGTAGCACACACCGGAAAAGGACTCAAATAACAACGGAAAATTGCCAAAACGAACCGAGGAAACAAGGGAGGAAAACTGCTTTTTCTGGGTAGCCGGCCTGGGAGCCGGTTTTGGCCAGGCTGGGGGCTGGCGGGCTCTGCAGGGTGGCCGGTTTCTGGGCCGGTTCAGCCGGGCTGGAGGCCGGCCAGTCTGCAACTCGAAAATTGCTCGATTTTTGGCGGAAAAAGCGACGATAAATCCTCGATTTCGTGGGGAAATTGGCAAAATTAAGGCTAAGGAACGCAAACAAGGGTGGAGGGGGTCCTAAAGCAACAGATCCATGGACAAAAACTACCAAAAACGCAACGAATCGACAGATCGGCTCGAATCAAGGAAAGGCTATTTTGGTGGAAATTTTCGAATTTCTCAAAAACGAAGAAAAATTTGGTGGATTTTGGTGAAAACACAAAACAAATCCGTGTCAACCTAGAGCTCTGATGCCATATGATGTGGGTTGGTCCCGATTTTCACGGATTTGTGCGGAAGGAAAGATGAACACGAAGAACACGCGATGAACGAAGAACACAAAAGAGGGGAAAATCAACACACAAGGGTAAATAGCAAGTAGCAACCCAGCAAGACTCGATTGGTAACAAATCCCCGTGGGCAGCCCCCAATCCTCCTCTCCCAAGCACACCTTACTCTTAGCATTGTTTGTCCAATTGGTCAATCCAACCAATCCAATCTAGCCACTCACAGAGGGAAGATTAGCAAGTAATCGCAACGACAAGCGGAGCCTTGGTATCCACGCAGGGATCTTCTCCTCAAGAGGAGGTCTTGGTTCATCTCCACATGTGGAGGCCTTGATTCATCTCCATAGGAGGAAAGAGACACTTTGTGAAGAAGGAGCAAGGCTCTACTTTAGTTCTCAAATCATAGTCTAACCCTAGATCTGGAGGGGAAGGGTCTATTTATAGTCTAAGCCACGAAGTGGGGAAAGGTGGGGGATACAAGGCCACATGGGCCCGTCATGCACGCAGGCAGGAGAGCCGGTCTGGGAGCCGGTCAGGCCGGCCTGGAGGCCGGCTGCGTCTGCAGGGTAGCCGACTTGGGAGCCGGCCAGACCGGGCTGAGGGCCGGCCGCGTCTGCAGGGTACCCGGTCTGGGAGCCGGCTCAACCGGGCTGGAGGCCGGCGGCCTCTAGGTGCAGGCCGGCCTGGGAGCCGGTCAGGCCGGGCTGGGAGCCGGCTTGGCAGTTTCATCCACCTCTTCGTCTTGACGCTTTCTCCTCCTCTTCCATGCGTACGCCTTGGATGGTCTTGACTCTTTGGCTTCCTCGGCATCTTCCCGGATGGCAGTACTCGTCGTATCAAACCTAGCATAACAAAAGGGTAGATGCTCAAGTAGTATACCATCCAAAGGGACATGAAATGGGTTCTCGTAGAGGAATGAGTTCACCTTTGAGTTCGATGACGACATGGGATGTGTTGAGGGTCTTGACATGGTGATGGTCGTGACCAGGGCTACATCAATCCCCGACGCTGGAGAGGTGAGGGAGCCAGTGGCACGGCGAAATCCGGCGGCGGGGAGCAGCCGGAGTGGCACTTCGAGTCGGCGGCGGCGGCTGGGAGAGCTTTGGGGTCGGAGGTGTGTGAGGAATTGTGAAGCAACTCTCCACCCTGTCGTGGGTTTGTCACGTCAGGTGTCATAGATGACTTCGTAGGTGTGGGATTATGCGAGTCAAGCATCTCCGAGCTTGGGATCGCAGGAACAAAGATCAACACAGATTTACCCAGGTTCGGCCCCCTCAATGTGAGGTAAAAGACCTACTTCCTGCCTACCCTAGATTGGTATTGATATGATAATCGAGGTGTTACAATGGAGGCGATCCGATCTGGTACTCGCCGTATGAGCTAGGGTTTGGGCTTGATAGCTTGACCCGCTCTAAGTCCTGCGAGTCCTCTTTATATACACAGAGGCTCGCTAGGTTACAAAAGGAAACTTCCCCATAAGGAATACATCCACAGAGGCCTACTCGGAGACTACTTGGTCTTCACGTCCTCCGGGATTGTCTTCTAGATCTTTCTCCTTATGGCGGTTCAATATTGGGCTTGCTCCCAAGTGGGCCTTCGTCCGTGCGAGTAAGTTAAGTCGCACTGGGCCGCGGGTTAATCCAGAAAGTATTCCCCCGACATTAGCCCCCAAGTTTAGCTTGGATTTCGAGTGAAGGCTCCTTCGTCTTAACAAACCCTGAGCCGCGCACGTGAATTATCCCAGCTGAACTCCAATTTTCTTATTTCCAATCTGCGGCTTATAACTCTTCTTGGCGGCTCAAGAACGCGACTTATCCTGCCTTGACGGTTGATTTTCAGATCTAAACGTCTTCCGCGTCTGGGTTATTTATCTTGGCTCATCGTTTTCCCCAGCGTTCTGCATCAAGTCCTGTATTACGCACCGCTACTCCTTTCCGCCGCCTCCAATCTCGCTTCTCGTACTCACAATCCTTCGGTGGATATCTCCATCGATCTGAGAAAAATGTCTCGCCGCAAGTGCAACTGGGAAGGCTCGTGGGTCGACGAAGATTTCCTGGAATCCCTATCTGCACGGGGCCTTCTTCCGCCAAAAGATCAATGCGAATGGCGGGCGGCCGGTGAGGAGGTAATCCCCAATCCTCAACCAGGAGAAGTAGTGATTTTTGCGGAGCATGTTGAGCGCGGGTTCAAGCCCCGGGCTCTCTCTTCTTCCGCTCCTTGATGCAGCGGTTAGGTCTCCGCTTCCATGATATTGGCCCTAATTCGATGTTGCAAGTGAGCAACTTCCACGTCCTCTGCGAAGATTATCTGGGTATCCCGCCTTCAATAGATTTCTGGCTTGCTCTTTTCAATTGCAATAGTCAAAGGGAAACCACAGATGGTCCTTTTCTCCAATGCGGCGCCATTTCCTTCCAACGCCGTAGGGGTAGTATCTTCCCAAAACTAACTCTTGCCAAGAAAATCAAGGAGTGGCAAAGGACATTCTTCTATTGTAAAAACACTTCTCCTGAGGGTGAAATTCCTCTCCTCTTTGGTCTCCTCTTCCCTTCGAGGCTACCGATGCTTTGTCTTCCAAACCTGATCCTTCTTCGTTACCCTTTATCGAATCCCTTCTAGACAAGGTGAGAGCGCTGACACTCCATGGTCTCACTGGATTAGATCTCATATCTTGCTGGACTAAATGGCGAGTTCAGCCTGTGAGTCGCCGCTCGCGGCTTATGATGGATTTCACTTGTCATGCAAATGACGTCGATCGCACTTGCCCTGAAGATTGGGACAAAGGGGAGTGGATAAATTTCATTCGCCGAGTGACGGACGAGGATATTGACTCGTATGACAACGTCGGACTTGCTCCCTTCTGGGCTGAGCACAAGCCTTTTGTGGTAATGTTTACTTGTCACTGTTTCCTCGAAAATTCCTTTCCAAAATTGATTATTTCTGACCTGAGCTCCTTTTCAGATCGATCCCTATTTCTGGGTTCTTCCTTCAGAGGACGTCGACTTGAACCAAGGAACCGTGGCTGAGTCGTCAAGCAAGCCGCAGCCTTTGGCGAAGATACAGTTATGCACGAGGGTAGTGCTTCTGAAGAGGAACAACAAATGGCCGACGCTCTTTTGTCTCGACTCCAAATACACCTTTCCTGGAACTTCCTGAGGTGCCTCGCAGGTCCTCGAAACGTATTTTATGCCAGAGCTCAGAAGACCCCACGCAGCCTGAGAAACGTCGCAAAGCCTTGGCATTACTGGCAGAAACAAGAGCTGCCAAATCTTTAAAACTCGCTGATCCCAACAAGGCTACTTTTTCTTCCGAGGCTGTTGCAAAGGATTGCTTCTCAATAAGCTCGGGTAATTGTTTGCGACTCTTCTCCTTTCTTTTTGTTTTACGTATTTCTGGCAAGGAATTGCTGATCACTACTTCTTTTCATACTCTGTAGGTTCAGATTTGCAAGGTTTATCTTCTCCTTCTCTGGTTGCCTGATGAAGAGTATCCGTGTCGCCTCTGGGTATGGTTCGCCTTCTTTTAATGTTGCGGCTCTGCTAGGTCAGCTTATTAACCCATCAATGTTTTGCAGGGCTATGTCTGAAGAGGCTACCAAGTCTAATTCCCATCCCACTTCTTCTCAGCAAGCTATGAGCGAGGATGATGCTGCTGATGAAAACGTGGGAAACAGTAATGGTGCGACTCAACCAAGGCCCTCCCTGGAGGAAGGTATTGCAGACGCGGCTCCTGCCGCGACTCCAGTCGCAGCTCCATCCACAACTCCTGCTGCTGGTAGGGTATCTACTGAAAATAGAATTCCAGCTCCAGGAAATAGTTCTAAGTCAATCGCAGATGCCATAATTTCTGCTGGAGACAAGCATGCTGCTCTGCTGCGCGGCTTAGTTGAGCAATTTTCTTCAAGTCGCCAGGTACATATACCGTAGCCCCCAAGGATCAAAACCTTGTGTCATCGCACGGGGTGTTGATTCTTTTCCTGGCTTCAAATCTCGAGCCCCCAAATTCCTGGATAATTTACCTATGCGTTTTGCTCTGTTTGTTTTCAGCGTGAACTGTCCTTGCTTGATGCTTCTGGCTCAATAAAGGGTAAAGGCATTTCCATAGACCATCCTGAAATGATGCAGTCTCGCCTGGAGCAGCATAATGAGGTCATTAGGGACCAAGATCAGGAAATAAAATCTCTCAAAGGTCAACTCGACTCCTGCGAAGAGCAATTTAAAGAACTTGAAGCTGATATGCAGCAGCGACTCATGGAGAAAGACGAGGTCATTAGATCTTTGCGAGAAGGGCTGACTCTTAAATCTGAATTGATTGATCGCCTGAAGGGAGACCACGCAAAGGAACTCGCCGCGCGAGATGAAAAATATAACTCGCTGCTCAAAGCCTTTGAGGGTTTTGGCTCCATGGTCAAATCAGCCGTCCTGCAGCTTGCTGGTTGGTCTTTTATTCCTTTAATCATACATATTTTGGGTAACCAACGTTAGTCTCTGACTTGTTTCTTGCCTTTTCTTTCTTTGACATAGGACCTGAGGCCCCAGTGTCCCGCTCCAATTTGAAGGATCAACTGGTATATCTGTCTGACCTCAGCCAGCGCTTCTTAAAGGTTACCAAGGAAGTTATGACGGTAATCACTCCTGCGACTGATGGCCCAACATCTTGCGAGTATTGGATAAATAAACTGCTCAAGGCTCCACATTATGTCTCTGATTGGAAACGATCCTCTGCTCGCGCCGGAGCCGCGCATGTCTTGACATTGCTTCGAGCATATTATCCAGAGATAGATGTTGGCAAGGTTGCTCGCCACGGCCTGGCGATGAGCGCAGATGATACTGAACTGCCAATAAGCGAGTACTTCGATATCTGGAAAGGGATGCGCGGGTATGCCACAAAATTTGTTGATAACTTAGACTTGGGCACTTATCTTGATAAATTCAATCTTGATGGGAGCAAGGTGTCAAAGGAAAAGTCCTCAGGAGCTGAGTCATCTCGGGCTGCCACTCCAGCAACAGTATCTGGTGGCCCTTCTGCTTCGTCTGGCGGCGCCCTGATTATTAGGACACCTGCGACTGCAACTGCGAGACAAGCCGCGCCAATTCCCACTCCTGTTGCTCGGAAGAGGAAAAATAAATAATGTGGGACATGCCCGTTAGTCTGTAAGATATTCATGTATTATAAACAGTATTTTTGTGACCTATAAGCAGGTTCTTTTCTTGATAATTCCATTAAGTAGACGCTCGCGCGGCTCAGTATTTCCTAGGAACATGTGTGTTCAGGGTCGAGAGCGGCCATGATAGGCAATCAAGCTCGATTGACGCCACACCCCAGTACTTTGGTCGCATAATGCAAGACGCTTCTAGCTTAAGGATTGCCACTAGTTTGGCAAAATTTGAGGTGCGATTGGTACTCGCGATGCTCGTAAGGAGCCCTCAAGGGTCAGTGATATATGAAATTCAAAAGACTCAGCGACTCAATGATAGTTGAGGCGAAACGACAAACCCTTGAATGTCAAGGGTGCCGGCTTTATTTCATAATCACTCGATGTTTTACAGGGTGTTACATGATGATGCAGGCCCTTTAATGCGGGTTTTCTATTCCCCGCAGGCCATGCATACTTGATACTCATCGCACTTAGTTGCGAATTAATACTCCTAACGGAGTGGGTTGAACACCTGATTGGTTCAATTTTGAGTCGCTAGAAGCGACTCGGGTCGAGCATGATAGCTCCGATGTATATCTCATGTTGAAGCAGAGAGCAACTTTGTTAAGCGATTAGCCGCACTGAGCTGCGACTTATGTTGAGTTGAGTTTGCTTTGTAAGGTCTCACGATAACTGAGCCCCTTTGGCTGGGGTTGTTGATCGAGGCTGGGTCTATGCACATGCGCCATTTCTTGTCTTCTTTTTGTATCAAGGCGACCTCTGGGGCATTATCTTGCTGATGCGCGACTTCTCGGTGGGTATTTACCATCCGGTGGCTGCATCCTGTTGGCCGCTTCCGCGGTACCTCCAACGCGACTCGTTTTGAGCTGCGATCACCGATCTGCGACTGATACCCATGTGAAGAGTTGGCGATACAAGCTTCTTCTGCGAGTACTGAGCCTGCGTTCTCGCATTCTAACGCTCTCTGTCTGTCTCCATATATTGTAATAACACCGTTTGGTCCTGGTATCTTTAACTGTAGGTAGACGTAGCAGGGGCGAGCGGTAAATTTGACATAGGCTTCTCTTCCAAAGATTGCATGATATGAGCTTTTGACTGCTACAACCTCAAAGTCTAGGAGCTCTGTGCGGAAGTTCCGCTCTGTTCCAAAGCTAACTTCAAGTGTTATCTTTCCGATTGGTCGCGTAACAGCTCCTGGGATTATTCCTTGAATTTCTTTCCTGGATGGTCGCAGCCTTGTCTCGGGTATATTCATTCTTCGGAGCGTGTCTTGATATAGGATGTTTACTCTTCCTCCTCCGTCCATTAGGACCTTACTTAATTTGTATCCCGCGACTTCAGGCATGACCACAAGAGCTGGTGTGGGGACCCCGGACTAGCTGTCCGAAATACCCGATTATGCTCAACGCAACGATCCCGTGATCAGTCTGTCGTTGCACATAATCCGAACTGAATACCAAAGTTTACATCCATACAATACCGAGTTTAAAGTCTTACAAACCTGGCCATACAGGCCTAATTATACATAGGTGCCTTCAAGGGCCAAATCATCTTTATTCAGCGGAAGCTACGGTAGTAGGGCTAAACCATCTCGACAACACCCGACAGGCAGCTGACTTATGAAGATCTTAGTTCGCATAGACGTCGCCGAACTCCTCTTCAACGTAGGGCTCCTCGAAATCTGGCTAAGACAATAGCCAGGGACGAAACCAATATGAGTACATTTGATTGTACTCGCAAACTACCCCAACTTGAGTAAGCGCTAGAACTAGTTTTACTTCTTAAAAACTTTTGTTTAAAAACTCTCCAAAATCTTTATTGAAAAGGGGTGAGAAGTAGAATATAGCTATCTTATAAGAAAACATCATTTTAACTGTTTTTCCGGAACTCCACCTCCTTCTGTCCAATTCTCAACATGATACCAAGCACGTCGCTACCTCAAACCAACTCATTGGCACAGGTACGAAATACCCTTTCCATTTCAACTTCCTTTCCAAACTCAACACTTTTATCAAAACTTGCACATGGTCTTAGGACAGCCTTCCAACGGTCCATATCCGAGGACTCGGCTATTCGAATAGTTTTACCCTCTGCAGAGGTAGCACGCTTTTCCCACACCCATCCGGTCACTCATCGTGTCAGCCACGTCCCGCCATACCAGAGGTATGCGAAGTTGAGTTCCCGGCCATAGTCTGTCCTTTGCTCATGCTAGTATAGGACCCTGCCTTTACGACACTTTCCATCGACACTCAAATCCTCAGAAACTAAGTGTGAGGACTCGTAGTTCTGTCCGGCGGACCCAAGGGAGCCCTTCAATCCTCTTCCTCCGACATGTTCATACCGGCTTCCGGTAGACTTCAATGAAGAGGACCCAGGTCAGGGGGTAGGTCACCAAACCATCCCCTCATGGAACGAGGTCATCCTCGTTGTTGAGGTATCCAGTACTAACACGAGCAAATTATATGACTACGCCCTTGCCCATATGTGGGTAAATGTGGTCGCACAGGTTATCGGCTGGTAGTCATAGTACTAGGACACAGTGTGCATTTTTCTCAAAACAACACCATCCTTCTTCAACTGAGCACCGACCTTCCGGCAGGTCTATCCAAGTACTTTCAAAGGAGTTTCAAGAAAACATTGTTTTTCCCATCCTATAGTTTTAAATAACTACCTTATACTCCTACACAAGGTGGCAAAATAGTTTTTCCGGTAGTTTGTAAAAAGGGGGTTTTTCCAAAACTCATTGTTTCCTTTGAACAACTCTTGAGACTAAAATAGAGGTATATAAATGCAAGCTCAGTGAAGTAGCTTGCCTTGCTCAGCAAAGTTCTCGGGGTCTTGTTCCTGCTGATCAAAGTACTCCCCTTCCTCGAAGACTCCGGCAGCGTTTTCGTCTAACGTCAAACAAGCGATACAAACAATTACTATACTAGCTCAAGCATCATCACAACATCACAATTGCTACACATAGCTACTGCACACATCAAGCAACACAAGGTGGTTTCAAATTGATTGAATTAAACTTTATTTAATTAATTTCAAACTAAGGCAGAAACTAGTTGTACACTAATTAATTCACCATTTAATCTATGTTTGTCACAAAAATTCAAACTAAAATTCTATGGATAGCTACTGGTGTGTAGAAGATCACCCAATTGGTTTGGGATCATTTGGAGTTACAAAACTCCCTACACATCTGTTTTAGTTCAGAAGGGTTTTAAACAAGTTTTAGCTACCAAACAAATTTGGTTGCTCCAAAAATTAAATCCTTTTAGGGGTATCTAACCTTGGTTGAGTGTGACCTAACAAAATTGGTTTTAGACCAATTGGATCTACCAACAGTTCACACTAATTGTTTTAGTGCAGAAGGGTGCACTGAAGTTCAACCAAGGGCTAAGGATTTTACACTACCCAATTAATTCTACCAAAATTTGGGGAGCTAAAGGTTTCCAATACAAAGCTACCAAAATTTGTTCCAAGTCATTTGGACTTATATATTTCCAGAAACAAATGGTTTGGTGTTTAAAACCTTCTGGAGCATTTTTATTAATACGTTTTTATTATTTGTTTAAAAGAGATGAGACCACTTTAGTGAGTTGAATATTTTCTCAAGCTTTCCAGAACATTTGAGTTTGATTTATTTGGATTCCTAGAACTCGAGTTATTGAATTTCAAAGTTGGGTCCAGTACTGGATTTCAGAAGAGATTTAAATTCGAAAAACCTAATTCTCTGGATAATGTTTAAAACCATGACAGGTGGGGCCCTTCGGTCAGTGACTCAGTGTGCGCGGGAAAATTATTAAAATGCTGACGGGTGGGGCCAGCTTGTCAGCGACTGACTTAACGAACGGGTATGCTGCCGTTGGATCTAGATCCAACGGCGCACAGAGGCCGCGAACGGCGACGACCATAACTGGGCGGCGCCGCCGCGCCGGCGACGGTGGCGAGCACGGATAGCTCACCTAGGGGCTCGGGTGGACGCGGAGATGGTGCAGATCGACGGCGGAGGCTCGTACGGACGTCTGGGCGGAGTGGTGCGTGCTGGGGCGGCGTGAATCGTCGACGGCGAGCCGCTGTACTCCCTCCGTCACGGCCTGCAACTCCGGCGATCCCTCCGCGGCGCTGCTGTGCACGAAACACAGTCAAAACACGGCGGGTGAACGAGGGTGTAATGGGGAGGCTAGGGAGAGGCAGAGAAGAGAGGGGGAGAGAGCAGCGCGGCTCGGCCGTGAGCGTCGCCCACCTTCTTCTCCGGCGGAACCTCGAGGGAGCTCCTGGGCAGCAGAGGCTGGGATGCAGGGGCTCCGCCCTCCTGGCGGTGCACTGAGTGAGTGGAGAGTGCGAGAGTGAGGTATGAGGCGGGGTGGAAGCACGGGTGCGGGGTGGCCTTTTATCGGCGAGCTCGGGCTCGCCGTGGACGTGGTGCAGCGAGTGCTCGAGGGGAGCTGGGTCCAGAGGGGTTGTCCACGGGGTTGCGGAGAGCTTTGGGCAGCTTCTGGAACGGTCGGCTGGTCGGGAGGGATCAGGGTGGCGCGTGAAGCTGCGGTGGCGTGCGCTGCTCGCCATGGCGTACGGCGGCACGGACGCGTGCGCTAGGGACGGGTCGGTTGCGTTGGGGTGCTCCAGAGGGGTCTGTGGTGCTCGTGGCGTGGTGGCGGAGCAGAGATGGCAAGAGGGGCAAG
This sequence comes from Poa pratensis, assembly GCA_947311845.1. NCBI lineage: Eukaryota > Viridiplantae > Streptophyta > Magnoliopsida > Poales > Poaceae > Poa > Poa pratensis. The sequence goes on from CAMZMU010000033.1 coordinate 79,257,893, forward strand.
GTGGGGGCAGTGCGGTGTGTGTAGTTGACCACGGCGTCGCGCGGCGTGCGTCGCGCGCGTGGGCACGGAAGGTGAGCACGCAAGCGGCCCTCTGCGGCGGTGCTGTCTCGTCGTGCAGGTGAAGGAGTGGAAGGGTGGTGTGGCGGGCACGGCGTGGCGTCGCCTCGGCGTCGCGCCTGCCTCCTCCACGGAGGTGACCCGAGCGGCAGCTCGCCATGGCCGCCATGGCGTGGCGCCACTGGCCTGCCTCCTCTGAGGTCAATGAGCACGTCCAATCGACCTCCGTCGGTGGAGTGAGGTGAGAGGGGTGAATGGAGGTCGCGGGGATGCTCAATTACACGAAATCGAGCTCCAATTTTGGAATTGATTTTCGGGTTGAAGAAGAACACAGTGGTGCTCAACAAGTGTTCGGTCTAATTCCCGAACCAAAACCAAATTTGAAATTTTGAAAATTCTTTTCATGATTTGCTTCCAAATATTTTCCAAGGTTTGTGGTACCACTGGAATATTTATTCTGGAAGTGCATCATGGTGTTCTTGAGGATTTTCCAAAGTTCAAGAAACATTTGGAAATTGAAAATAGAATTTTGGAATAATTTTGGAAATAGAATTAGAGGGAAAAAGAAATAAGAATGGAATGAGAGAGGTCACTCCTCTCCACTGGATTTTTATTTGGAAGAAATTTTGAAACTTACTTGGAGTTTTTAGGGTGACACTTGTCACTTTAGTTTTATTATTTATTTCTTTTCTTTTCTTCCAATTTTTTTTTTTTTTTTTTTTTTTGGAGCAAACAACAAATCAAACAAACAACACAAGCAAGCACTCATAAAGTAACAAAAGTTTTTGTTGGCCCACAATTTTTGACTAATAACACTGGGTTACAAATTTGGGATGTTACAGCTGGCTGTCCTGGATCTCTTACTTCTGGGGGGTGATCGCCGCGACTCCAAATAACCGATTGCTCTGTCCAGCGGCGATACCTTTCCGGCGTTGAAATCTGACCGCTCTTCCGGCTTCCGTCCGTTGTTTGTACTTCCACTGTATGAAACTGTCCTATGTTTCTTTTAGGTAAAACGTCAGGCCATTGACGAGATCTAGATTGGTTCTTGTGCTGCATCGATCCGCCGCGAGCCATGTCTGGCGTGTCACCTTCTTTCCACCTCCGGTAATAGTGACATTGCGCCTTTGTGTGACCCTGGCTTGCCATCTCTTCTGCGATGTAAGTCGCAAGGTACGTCGAAGATCCCTTTGCAGTTATTAGGGAATAAGGCCTTGTCACTCTCTTGCTCCTGTATCTGGCGTGTGCGACATTCAATCTCCGCGGCTTGTAATTTCCCTGTTGGGTTCTGTGATAAGCCGCCTGCCCCTTTATCTGTCTTTGCGTACTTGTCAGCTACTGCAAAAAGCTGGTCGAAACTATCAATCTTGTGCTCAGCGCGACTTAATTTGTGCACCAACGGCTCAAATCTACAGTTCTTTCTCATAGCTTGTATTGCAGCTTGTACTGTTAAGTTTTTGGCGGAGCCAAGGATCTCCGCGATTCTCTTGATCCAGTTGCCGCTTGATTCGTCCTCGTTTTGAATGCATTGTCTAAGGTTTTTCATATCTTCTGTTTGGAATCTGCGGATGAACTTGTCCTTCAAGTCTTCCCATGTGCTTATTGTCTTTGATGGCAGCCTTAACAGCCAATCCCTAGCTTCTCCCTGTATTGCCAAGTGGAAATATTTCGCACGTACTTCTTGAGTCACGTCAGCCCTTGTTATGCTTGCCTCGTAATCCTCTATCCATAAGGCAGGGTCTTGGTCACTGCGATAGGTGGTGACTCGCTACGACTCGTCGAAGTTCGGGGGAAACGAGTGAGCCGTATTTCCTCTCCAAAACATGTTGATCCTTTCAATAATGAATAGGAGTTTACTGGCGCTGAATCTTCATCTGAATCAGTTTCAATCTGGGATGGTTGAGTCGCTCCGGACGTCCGCGACTCGCCTTCTGCCTTCTTTTCTTTTTCCAATGATACCTGCAAACCTGCTAGCTGATTGACCACTTCTTCGATGCTGCACCTTTCTCCTCCCCATGATACCTCATTTTGCGGCTCATTAGGCGTGACTCCATACATATTTGCTTGTTGTAAAGCAGTGGTTTGCAGTAGGTCGATCGCATAGCGAGCTTCCTTATCAGCTCGTGTGTCTCCAACCGGTGCTATTTTTGATAATATCCCTATCGCGGCGTGCACGTTGCTCTCTGGGTCGCCGTGGAACTGTGATTTCATCTTTCCTTTGTCCATCCTGATCTGATGTTTTTGCTGCCAACGACGGAGTCGCCACTCTTCTTCTTGGAGTTTCTTGCGCTCAGATGTCGTCTTGGTTCGCACCGCCTGGTGCTTCGGCTGGCCGCGACGGAGTCGTCGACCTTCTTCTTGGAGTTTTTCGCGTTCAGCCGCGAGTCTTTGAGCCTCTTCACGGAGCTCCGTCCTGATAGCTTCAATCTCTTCAATCTTGGGGTCTCTTTCCTGACTTGGTAGAGATCCCCAAACAGGTCTTGACGGGACGGGGATGGGCAATCTTGCCGTAGCTTGTTGTAGCTCCTCCAACACGCGGACCCTGACCGGCCGTAGCTCCTTCACCGATTCGCTTCCTTGAGTCACGTCCATAGATCTGCGACTGACGGATCCGACGAAAACTTTTACTGATCCGATGGGAACGATGTATCCGAACTCGATGCGATCTGCCTCGGGTCCCCACTCTGAGTCGTCGATGAAGGGGACCCCATTGATGTCTTCAACTTGGCCGATGGCGATGTCCTTGAAGCCTGATTTCGATCCTGCGCGGAACGTGACGCTCTTGACCGCGGGCCCCACGGTGGGCGCCAACTGTCGTGGGTTTGTCACGTCAGGTGTCATAGATGACTTCGTACGTGTGGGATTATGCGAGTCAAGCATCTCCGAGCTTGGGATCGCAGGAACAAAGATCAACACAGATTTACCCAGGTTCGGCCCCCTCAATGTGAGGTAAAAGACCTACTTCCTGCCTACCCTAGATTGGTACTGATATGATAATCGAGGTGTTACAATGGAGGCGATCCGATCTGGTACTCGCCGTATGAGCTAGGGTTTGGGGCTTGATAGCTTGACCCGCTCTAAGTCCTGCGAGTCCTCTTTATATACACAGAGGCTCGCTAGGTTTACAAAAGGAAACTTCCCCATAAGGAATACATCCACGGAGGCCTACTCGGAGACTACTTGGTCTTCACGTTCTCCGGGATTTGTCTTCTAGATCTTTCTCCTTATGGCGGTTCAATATTGGGCTTGCTCCCAAGTGGGCCTTCGTTCGTGCGAGTAAGTTAAGTCGCACTGGGCCGCGGGTTAATCTAGAAAGTATTCCCCCGACACACCCCGATCCCCTTTGGAGCCCAGCGGAAGTGCCGAGACCAGAGTCTCCGGCCCAAACACACCGGAGTCTTCGGCCTGGCCAGAGATTCCGGGGTTTGAGGCGGAGACTTCAGTCAGACCGGAGTCTCCGAGCTTGAACACCGGAGTCTCCGGCCCCACAGACTTGAAAATGCCAGATTTATGGCAGTGGACATGTATGTTGCAAGAAGAGCAAGTTTTTAGATAAGATGGGCATGGGTTTGGAACAAAGTCACTGGAAATGGTACTTCACACTCAAACTTTGTAAGAAGCAAATAAAACACTAAAAACCAACATTTGAGTGTGTTTTCCATAAAGAACAACGGATAGGCAATAAAAACCAAATAAGATCCAATAAAATCAACTCTTCACAATGAAGAGGGCGGTGGCCTAGGCCACCATGTATGAGTGTTGTGGCGTGACACCGCGAAGATATATCTTGGGTTCACTACCACTACTCGTCACTTAAGCTCACAATTCATAAAGATGAAAGTAGAGATGCAAAATGAGTTCTTACTATCGGCATAATGGGGGGAGGGATAGTCCAATGGATTAGGACCGCACTCCCCCTATGTCCATGCCTACACTTAAACCAAATAGATAGTCAAGAAATAGGTGTGTATGTAAGATAGTCAAGCCACGCTCCTTGAATCCACGATATTTAGCTCATGCCTCAAATAAGTGAATCTTGCTTCATCAAGAGGCTTCATGAAAATATCCGCAAGTTGGTCTTTGCTTGGAATATAGCCAAGCTCAATATCACCACGAGCAACATGATCTCGAATAAAATAATGGCGAATCTCAATATGCTTCGTCCTTGAGTGTTGCACCGGGTTGTGAGCAATCTTGATAGCACTTTCATTGTCACACAACAGAGGCACTTCGTCACAATTGACACCGTATTCCTTTAAAGTTTGCCTCATCCACAACAATTGAGTGCAAGCACTAGCGGCTGCCACATACTCGGCTTCAGCGGTGGAGAGAGATATACAATTTTGCTTCTTAGAAGACCAACTCACCAAGGACCTACCAAGGAATTGGCATGCCCCGGAAGTTGATTGCCTATCATCTTTATCACCGGCCCAATCCGAGTCCATGTACCCAGCAAGGGAGAAGTTGGAGCCCTTAGGATACCACAAACCAAACCTTGGGGTATAAACCAAATATCGAAGGATTCTATTGACCGCCTTCATGTGGCTTTCTTTAGGAGCCGCTTGATACCTTGCACACACCCCTACACTCAACACAATATCGAGTCTAGATGCACAAAGATAAAGCAAATAACCAATCATAGAGCGGTAAAGTTTTTGATCAACATCAATACCCTTTGGATTAAGTTCAAGATGGCATTTGGTGTCCATAGGAAACCTCTTCTCTTTAGCATCTTGCATCTTGAACATCTTGAGCATGTCTTGGGTGTACTTGGCTTGAGAAATGAAAGTCCCTTCACTCAATTGATTGATCTCAAAACCAAGAAATAACTTCAACTCTCCCATCATGGACATCTCAAACCTATCGGTCATAAGCTTTGAAAATTTATCATTAAAAGCTTGGTTAGATGAGCCAAAGATAATATCATCAACATAAAGTTGGCATATGAAAAGCTCTCCTTTAACCCTCTTGGTAAAGAGGGTGGGATCGATTTGCCCCACTTCAAACCCACGGTCTAGCAATGGTTCTCTTAGGTGCTCATACCACGCACGAGGTGCTTGTTTGAGACCATAGAGCGCCTTATCAAGCTTGTAGACGTGGTTAGGGAAGTATGGGTCCTCAAACCCCGGTGGTTGCTTAACATATACCAACTCCTTTAAAGGACCATTAAGAAAAGCACTTTTCATATCCATTTGTTGCAATTTAAAGTTATGATGTGATGCATATGCAAGAAGGATACGGATGGACTCAAGGCGAGCCACGGGTGCAAAAGTCTCTCAAAATCAATGCCTTCAACTTGAGAGTACCCTTGTGCAACCAATCTTGCCTTGTTTCTGACAACCATTCCATGTTCATCTTGCTTGTTCTTGAAAATCCACTTGGTGCCTATAACACTGCGGCAATCCTTTGGCTTCACAACTAAATTCCACACTTTGTTTCGCTTGAAGTTGTTTAGCTCTTCATGCATAGCTTCCAACCAATCCGGGTCTTCAAGAGCTTCAAACACTTTCTTTGGTTCTACCATGAGGATATGTGCTTGATGCTCAGTAAAGCTTGCCAATTGACCCCTTGTGGAAACCTTCCTATTTAGGTCACCAATGATTGCTTCTAGCTTATGACTCTTTAATTCCAAATCTCTTTTAACTCTTGCTTTTCGACGGGCTTCAATATCTCTATTGGATCTTGGAGGTATCACTTGATCATCTTGATCATTTGAGTCCCCGTCTTGACCGGAATGTTGACCTTGATCATCTTGATGCACATTTTCAACAATAGAAGGAGAGGGTTGATCTTGGTCTTGACCTTGGCTAGCATTAACAATAGGAGTACTTGGTTCTTGCATAACAACTTGGTCAACTTGAGGAGGGTCTTGAACTTGTTCTTGGGTTGGTGCATCATTTGCTTCCATGGTAGGCGCCGGTTCAACTTGTGATGATGGTGTCTCCACTTGAGTGGAGCTTGGACTTGCTTGACTTGCTTGAGGAGGCTCATGATGGATCTCAATGGGGCGATAGAAACCAACGCCCATTCTTCTTATTGCATCTTGAGGTTCCTCATTATCTACATCACAAACATGAAATTGCGCCACTTGGGAGCCGTCATTCTCATCGAACTTCACACTACAAGATTCCACAACTCTCCCTAAGGATTTGTCGTAGACTCTATAAGTGTGAGATTCGGCACCGTAACCAACAAGAATACCCTCTAAAGCTTTAGATTCAAATTTAGATAAACGAACACTTTTGATCTTATAGAAACACTTACAACCAAACACTCGGTAGTAGGAAATATTGGGCTTGTTGCCGGTAAGCATCTCATATGGAGTTTCTTTTCTTCCAACGCGAAAGAATAACCGGTTTGATGAGTGACACGCCGTGGAGATGGCCTCGGCCTACAAGAAAAGTGGAGACTTAAACTCCACCAACATGGACCTTGCCATATCCATAAGAGTCCGGTTCTTCCTCTCGGCTACACCATTTTGTTGAGGGGTATATACAGCAGAATATTGATGACGAATTCCCTCTTCACTAGGAAACTCATTTAGGGTGTAGTTCTAGAACTCGGAGCCATTGTCACTTCTAATGGCCAATATGGGAACATTGTGTTGACGTTGAACTTCATTGGAGAAGTCGATGAAGGCTTGTTGAGTCTCATCTTTCGACTTGAAGAAATAAACCCAAGTAAATCTTGAATAGTCATCAACAATCACCAAACAATACTTCTTCCCACCAAGACTTGGTTGAGGAACGACACCAAAGAGATCAACATGAAGAAGTTCCAGTATCCTCTTTGATGAGATTATGGTCTTGCTTGAGTGGGGAGAATCATGCATCTTTCCTTCAACACAAGCCCTACAAAGACGATCTCTAGAAAAAGAAACATTCTCTTTTAGTCCAAGGATGTGGCCACCCTTGTGAAGACTTTGCAAAGTTCTCATATTGACATGGGACAAGCGGCGATGCCACAACCACCCCACGTCGGCCTTTCCGAATAGGCATATTGCTTGAGTGTTGGTTGACCCCGAAAAGTCCACCACAAACTACTCATTTTCAACATACCCAACGAACATGACCTTTAGAGTCTTGCTCCTCAAGAGTACCACCATATCAATAGTAAAATGGACATCAAAGTTCATCTTATTAAGTGCACGAACCGACATAAGATTGTAACCGAGGGACTCGACAAGCATGACATTTACAAGGGTGATATCCTTTGCAACTACCACCTTGCCGAGGCCTTTTACCTCAGCTTTTGACTTATCACAATAGGAGACGGTTGAGTGATTTATATTTGGTCCCAACTCCGTCATGATCTCCTTGCTTCCGGTCATATGACTAGTGCATCCACTATCAACCACTCATTTAGACCCATCGGAAGCATAGTCGTACAAGTCATTTCTTGGATTTAGGTACCCATTTTCGCAATGGGTCCTCTTTTGTTAGCAACAAGGGTCTTTGGGACCCAAATAGAATAAGCAATGTAACCATCATAAGGACCAACATAGTTTGCATAAACATCCCCATAATAATCAACATAAAGAATATAGTTGGGGTTAGCATCTCCCGCAAAGTCACTACGAGTGGTCTTGCCCCTAGTGGCATCACCACCCGCAATGGGAGTCTTGGCTTGTGCGGGCTTGTCCTTGTTCTCCTTGTTGTTGCTCTTCTTGTTCATTGCCTTGGCTACATAACCAAGACCCTCCTTCCCTTTGCGTTGCTTTTGCTCAACTACATGAGCAACAACCTTTTCTTTACCTTTGGGAATAGAGGTATTGGCACTAGCGGCCTTGGCAAGCTCAACCTTCAACCTAGCATTTTCCTCAATAACATTTGCATGATCACAAGAGGGAGTAGAGGTGCTAGGTGAGTTAGATTTAGAAAGTTGAGTTTGTAGTTGCTCATGAGACATGACTAGGAGAGAGTGAGTCGTTTCCAAGGCCTTGTGAGCCTTGTCAAGCTTCTCTATATCCCCATGTAGTCTAGCATTAGCAACCACAAATTTGGCTTTCTCCTTTTTAATCACTTTATACTTGGCAATGGCATGATCTCTTTCCTTAACAATTTTAGCAATTATTTCATCATTAGTACTATCAAGAGACTCAAGTCTCTCCTCAAGAGTACCCCTATATTCTTGTTCTTCTTCAAGAGAAGCATTCAAAGATGCTATTGTGATAGAGTCTTCTCTTTCAATTCGACATTTGACCTCAAGGAGGTCTTCGGCCATACCAAGTTGACTCATGAGAGCCTCAACATGTTTCTTGGCTTCACCTTGCAAGTTAATCACAAAAGTATTGAAAGCAACAAGTTTTTTCTTAATTGCAAGACTAGTTGTTAGCACCCGTTTTTGGCGGATTGCCAGTTTCAAGTTCAAGGAAGATTTGGTGGCTTAAAGAAGGCAGCAAAGAAGGCTAAAATGGTGATCTGGAAAACTTTCCAGGAAAAGACGGCCGGAAGAAGGCCGCCAATAATCCGGCAACTGGAACAAGGCGGAAGCTGGATTCGGGAGTGCAAAGTTGCCTAAAGACATAGCGAGCTAAGTCAAAGGAAGCAATAAAGTGGCTGAAAAGAAGCCAACTTTGTCAAAACAAGATGGCAAAGCCAACTTTGTCAAAACAAGGTGGCAAAAAGGAAGTCAACGTTGTCAAGACAAGGCGGCAGAAAAGAAGTCAACATTGTCAAGACAAGGGGCATAAAGAAGCCAACTTTGTCAATACAAGCCGGCAAGTCAACTTTCCACCGATCAAGGCAGAAAAATAGAAGACAACTTTCAAGGTCAAGATCAAGGCGGAAAAAGAGAAGACAACTTTCCAAGATCAAGGCTGGAAAATGGGAGGCAACTTTCTAAAAGAAGCCGGACAGATGTTGAAATCCGGGTCTAATACGAAGCCGATCAAGATATCTCGTCTCTAAGAAAGAAGGCAAGTTTGAAGCCAATACGGAAGGAAAAAGGCAACTTTCCAAGTAGCCAGCAAGTTGGAAGCCAATACGGAAGGCAAAAGGCAACTTTCCGAAGTAGCCAGCAAGTTTGAAGCCAACGTTGCCGGCCAAAAGTTGCCTATTTTAGAGATGGATTCGACTTAGACTATGATTTGTAAGCCTTGTAGAAGTCCAATACTTGTACGGGAAGTCCAGCCGCCTCATATATATGTGAGAGGTGACGGCCGATTGAAATTAAGCAAACAATCGACAACCTATCAATACAACCTACTTTTATCTCCTCAAACCCTTGTTCATGCTTCCGTTGTTCGGCGACTTCATCTAGATTTCGCCGGTATCGAAAACCGAGCTAAGAGCGGCCAAGTCCGGCTTAGTTCAGCCAATCGTCGCCGGCTTCCTCAGACGGGGCTTCCCGAGGGGCTGGGGCGTCTGGTCTAAAAAGCGCCTGCTTGCTGTCTTGCGTATCGCGCTGGAAGCAGGCCTCCCGCGGGGCGAGTTGCGGAGTATCTCCCCCGGCACCGCGGGTACACGAGGACGTGTTCGTGTGACGCGTTTCGAGCGCAACACACTTTTTGGCGACTCCGCTGGGGACGATTCGATCTGAAAATTGGACAGCAATGACCAATTCCAAGACCGACGCTGCCGCATCAACCGACAACATCATCAAGCCAACTCTCGAGAAGTTGTCGGAAGAACAACGCCAAGGTCTGGAGGCGTGGAAGAAGAAGAGAGATGAGGAGTTCGAGGCGCTGCGAGCCAAGCGGGATCAAGAAGATCAAGACCTGTACTTATCCAGCTTCAAGGTAGATCGGCAAGGTGTAATCTCGCCGATCAAGGAGCCGGAATTTGTACCGCTGGACGCCAACATTGACAAACCCGCTGTAAGTAGCCTTTTTTCCTCTGAACAGATAGCCGAAATTCAATTTCATGTTTCGCAAGGCACTGCCAATGTTTACGATCTTATGCTAGAACATGAAAAGGCTAAGAAAAACACGCCCATGATCAACCATCGGACAAACAGCCGATCGGTCAAAGCAGGGAAAACCAACTTGTGCCTACGCTGCCATGTCCAACTCCTATCCAGAGTCTGCCTAATCCGGCAAGCCAGCCGGTCAACAAGGCGGATTTGGGTCATGAGTCAATGCCGAATCAAAATTCGGCTACTTGGGTGCAAGCTGGCCCTGCCGCCAATTCTTCTCTCGTGCCGGCTCAATCGGCCATTATGGACGATTCCTTAGCCGAATTCAGGAGAAGATTGGACCAGATAGCTTTTGACAAACTCGGGGTGATGCCAAAACATAGAACTTACACTAAGCCTTACCCCGATTATTTTGATCTGCAACCTTATCCACCTGGTTATAGAGTCCCTGAATTTGCCAAATTTAATGGGGTGGATAGTAAGTCAACATGGGAACATATTAGTCAGTACTTGGCTCAATTAGGCGAAGCTAATCATGATCACATTAAAGTTCGCTGTTCTCATTGTCTTTAACCGGCATTGCGTTTTCTTGGTTTTCGGCTTTAGCTCCTAATTCTATACATACTTGGTTTCATCTAGAGCAAAAGTTCCATGAACACTTCTTTGCCGGCGAAATAGAACTTAAGTTGTCCCACCTTACATCGGTTAGCAGAAGCAGATGAATCGGTATCCGATTACGTCAAGAGATTTAGAAACACTAGAAACCGATGTTATAGTTGGTGATAACTGAAAGAGACATGGCTGACTTGGTTTTCAATGGGTTAAGGTCCTACCTGAAAGAGAGGTTAGAAGGACATGAATTCTTGTCTGTTGGCCAAGTCCAGAGAGAGCTTGGCTCAAGAAGCCGGGTCAATGAGTCAAAAGACTCGCATCGGATGAGCAGGAGCCGGCTTAATATTGTCGAAAATGATGCCGACTCCGGTGATGAAGCCGATGTTTATTCCGCTGAGTTTGTTTGGCCCAGCAAGGCCAAACCTTACATGTGTGATGATCTAAAGCCGATTCGTAAAATCGGGATGATGAAATAAGATGCAGCTTTGACGTAGGCAAGTGTGATAGAATATTTGATGCCTTGTTAAAGGATAAAGTGATAAGGATAATCATGTTATACCATCGCCTGATGAATTAAGGCGGCGGGCTTATTGCAAGTATCACAATTCTTTCTCTCATGCTACTAATGATTGCAATGTCTTTCGTAAACAGATCCAATCGGCCCTCAACGACGGACGATTGAGCTTTGCCGGCATGGCAATTGACACACAGCCGTTTCCAGTAAACGTGCTAGATCTGGAGGGAAAGAAAGTTCTACTTCGGCCAGAGGCAGCCGAAGCCGCTAATAAATCTAATGTTGTTGTTGGTGAACCCAGGAAAGTAGCCAGCAGCAAGGCGGCAGGAAGACAAGTTACGTGAGCCGGCAACCCGATGGAGGCGAAGTCATCAAGATTACCATCAACAACCCTACACTCGGGGGGCAAGGACCACGGTCAGACAAGTCGCCGCCTAGATTTATCAAGCCCAAGAGCCCAGAAGTTGGCAGATGGAAGACAAACCAGGTTGAATATAGACCAAGGAAGACAAAGCCAACTTTTGACATGCTGCTGAACAAGTACGTGCGCCAGGCCGGGTCAAGGTCGCACCAGTGGCAGTATGGGAAACGACCAAGGTCACCATCCACGGAGGAAAATAGCCGGCACCAGAGGCCGGCTGACGAGGTCAAACGCAGGGCAATCCGGCCATCTATGCAAAGCCGGCTTGTGTATCCCGGAGACGCGTCATATTGGCGGATCAAGGCGCAAGGTGCTAAAAAGGCGGAGCCAGAAGGCGGATTAGTCTCAGACAACTTATTGGTTGTTGGAACTCATGTGCTAAAGTTGAAGGACCCGGTTACAGAGCCGGCAAACAGTGAGCCGATACTTGCTATCGCGCCAAAGCCAGCAACCAATGATCATGAAGCTAGCTCCAGTCAAGCCGCAGCTCAACCCCGGGATCCAAAGTACACTCAGCCAAAGTGGTGCCCGCCAGGTATAACAAAAACACAAAAGCGGAAACTGCAAAGGGCAAGGAACCGGGAGAAGGCAGAAGAAGGAGCTGAGCGATCCAGGGACGTCAAATTCAATGCTGAGCGACCAATGTTGCCAACGCAAAGTGGATTCCTAGGCCAGTCCTTATGGCGGCTTCCACCAACTACCAAGTTCTGCGAAATAAGGCAGCTACGCCGGCTATCACCTATTCTTCATGGGCTGACGAAGTCGAAGCAGCAGACTTGGCGATGGCAAGTTTGGCAAAGGAGCTGGCAATTCAAGATCCGGCTACAGAGAAGCCGGCAAGTGAGGACCTCGCAAGACCTCGCAATGGAAGAAAAGCAGAAGAAGAACCAGCAATGTCAGAGTCGGCAATGGATGAGTCAGGCAATTTGACAGATGAAGATCTGCTGGATTATGAAGAATCGCCGGCTCGAACGGGCGTGGATATCAATATGGTGTACTACTTGCCGGCTGAGTTCCGTGCTGTCGAGGAAGAAGGCGAGGTTGCGCAAATCAACTTTGGACCCAAAAATGTTGTCTTCGAAAAACCTGACAAGCCGGTGAAACACCTCAAGCCTCTGTACGTCAGAGGACACATTGATGGCAAGCCGGTCACCAGGATGATGGTGGATGGCGGCGCTGTGGTAAACTTGATGCCATATTCTGTCTTCAAGAAGCTACAACTAGATGATGGCGACCTGATGAAGACGAACATGGTGTTAAATGGGTTCGAAGGAGGAGAAGGAGTAGAAGCCAAAGGAGTTATCAGCTTGGAGCTCACAGTGGAAGCAAGACTTTGGCTACCGCCTTCTTTGTTGCTGAGGTGCAGGGAAACTACAATGTGCTGCTGGGACGAGATTGGCTTCATGCCAACCAGTGTGTTCCGTCTACTATGCACCAGCAACTCGTACAATGGGTCGACGATGAAGTTGAAGTCATCCATGCTGACGAATCGGCGTGCATTGCATTAGCCGAGTCGATTGTTGATGGCAACATTCCAATGTCACATGCCTTTCTGGGCGTGATCTATCCGGGTTCGACTTCCTGAGTGCTACCAGGGACGGATTCGTGCCAGTATCTCTAAAGCCGATTGGTGCAATCGGCTGCAGCTCAAGTAGATGGATCAAAACGACGAGTGGCTGCAGAAGCGTCTGGGCAAGTATCGGGCCGAAAGGAACGATATGTACGAAGCAATTGAAGAACCAGACGACATGGATAAGTTGGGACAAGGCTTTACATCGGCTGACTTGCTGGAAGAAGTTGACATTGGGGATGGCACTGTCCCTAGACCGACATTTGTAAAGCAAAAGTTGGCGGCCGATTATAAGTCTGAATTAATCGCGCTAGTCAAGAGTACGTGGATTGCTTTGCATGGGAATACCACGAGATGCCTGGGTTAAGCCGAGAGTTGGTCGAACATCGGTTGCCTATCAAAGCCGGCTTCAGACCATACAAGCAGCCGGCTCGCAAATTTAATCCACTGATCTATGATCGGATAAAGGCGGAAATTGGCCGGCTTTTGAAAGCCAACTTTATTCGGCCCTGTAAGTATGCCGAATGGTTATCCAACATTGTGCCGGTCGAAAAGAAAGGATCCGACAAGATCAGGGCGTGTATTGATTTCAGGGATTTGAATCGAGCCACGCCAAAGGATGAGTACCCTATGCCAATAGCCGACATGCTTATCAACGAAGCCTCAGGTCACAAAGTTATCAGCTTCTTGGATGGCAACGCAGGTTACAACCAAATATTTATGGCCGAAGAAGATTCGGCTAAGACGGCGTTTCGCTGCCCAGGCTTTGTTGGCTTGTTCGAATGGACCGTGATGACTTTTGGATTGAAGAATGCCGGAGCCACCTATCAAAGAGCGATGAACCTGATATTCCATGATCTTCTGGGAGTCGTACTGGAGGTATATATTGACGACGTGGTGGTTAAGTCGGACGGCGAGTCAAATCACTTGGCCGACTTGCGGCTGGCGTTTGAAAGAATGAGGAAGTACGGGCTCAAGATGAATCCTTTGAAGTGTGCCTTTGGCGTGTCGGCTGGGAGATTCCTTGGTTTCATCATACATGAACATGGCATAGAAGTTGATCCGGCAAAGATTGAAGCCATCCAGAAGATACAGGCGCCGGGTTGCAAAAATGACATGCAGAAGTTTCTGGGCAAGGTAAACTATTTGAGAAGATTCATTGCTAACTTGTCTGGAAAAGTTGATGCATTTACACAGATCCTTCGGCTCAAGAACGATGATGAATTCACCTGGGGGGCAAAGCAGCAAGAGGCGTTTGACAAGATAAAAACTTGCCTGTCTACTCCTCCAGTTCTCAGGAAGCCGGCTCATGGTCAACCTTTCCGGCTTTATATTGCTGCTGAGGACAAAGTGATCGGAGCTGCCTTAACTCAGGAAGCCGAAGGACAAGATACGTCATCACATATCTGAGTAGACGTTTGCTGGATGCCGAGTCAAGGTACAGCTTTGTAGAAAGGTTGTGTTTGTCTCTTTACTTTGCCTGCACCAAATTGCGCCATTATCTGCTGTCCAGTGAATGCAAAGTCTTTGGTCAGACCGATGTTCTCAAACACATGATACAAAGGCCGATTCTCAGTGGACGAATCGGCAAGTGGGCGTACGGGTTGATTGAATATGATTTGGCTTATGAACCACTAAAATCTATGAAAGGCCAAATTGTAGCTGACTTTATTGTTGAACATCGGATTGACCTGGAGCAAGAAGCCGGCTTAAATATTGTGTCGGCTGTACCGTGGAAGCTTTATTTTGACGGCTCAGTCTGCAGCAGCGGACAAGGAGTTGGCATTGTGTACATTTCACCACACGGTACTGTTTTCGAAGCCTCTTGTCGTCTTGACTATTTATGTACTAACAATGAAGCCGAATACGAAGCACTTTTATTCGGGCTAGAAATCTTAGTTGACGCAGGGGTAACTCATGTCGAGGCATATGGAGATTCGTTGCTTATTGTCCAGCAAGTGGCCAAGATTTGTCAGTGCAACAGCGGATCCTCAACATGTACCTTGACAGATGCCTGGATATGATTTCAACGTTGGATTATTTCCACATATCCATGTTCCTAGGCAAGACAATTGGCTTGCCAATGAGTTGGCGCAACAAGCATCCGGCTATCACGTCAGTCGTGGAATGTTCTTCATCAGGGAACAGCCAACAATTCATGTTGCCAACTTGGAGGAAGCCAAACAAAAGCCGGCTTGTTGGAGCCGGCTACAGAAGAGTCAAATGTTGCCAACTTGGAGGAAGCCAAACAAGAGGCCGGCTTGTTGGATCCGGCTAAGGAGGAGGCAAATGACAACTTGGCGGACGACTGGAGACAACCTTATATTGATATTTACAAGATCCAAGTCGAAAAAAGACAGAGCAGTTCGGCGCTATCTCTCAAGTATACATTGGTGGATGCCGCCTTATATCGCCGAACAGCTGATGGTCTTCTTCTAAAGTGCTTGAGAAGACGAAGCTAGAGTTGCCATGGGAGAGGTACATGATGGTTTATGTGGAACACATCAGTCGGCCCACAAGATGAAGTGGATGCTCAGGCGAGCAGGTTTTTATTGGCCGACAATGATCAATGACTGCTTCAGATACTACAAGGGATGCGAAGCCTGCCAGAAGTTTGGAGATATTCAGTTGGTGCCAGCTTCCCTCTTAATCCAATTATAAAACCGTGGCCTTTCCGGGGTTGGGCGCTTGACTTTGTCGGCATGATCCATCCGCCTTCATCCAAGGGGCATCGGTTCGTATTGGTGGCTACTGATTATTTCACCAAGTGGTCTGAAGCAGTACCTCTCAGAACATGACCCACAAGGAGGTGATCAGTTTATTACAGAACATATATCCATCGATTCGGCATTCCGCAGACTCTTACCACAGATCAAGGTACTTCCTTCATGGCTAAGGAGGTGAAGCAATTTGCCGAATCACTTGGAATCAAGATGCTCAGTTCATCTCCCTACTATGCACAAGCCAACGGACAAGCCGAGTCAAGCAATAAAATCTTGATCAAGCTGATCAAGAAGAAGGTACAGGACCATCCAAGGAGGTGGCATGAAGTACTGTCCGAAGCATTGTGGGCGCACAGATCTCAAGGCATGGAGCAACAAGGCAACTCCTTTTGAGTTGGTGTATGGGCAAGAAGCCGTTTTGCCAGTAGAAGTGAATCTGGCTGCCTTGAGGTTTGCTAAGCAAGATGACTTGTCGGCTGAAGACTACTGCAGCTTGATGATGGACAATGTTGATGAAGTAGCCGACAAGCGTGTTATTGCCTTGAGAAATCGAGAAGGAAAAGTTGCGGGTGGCAAAAACTTACAATAAGAAGGTCCGGCTGAAAGACTTTCAAATTGGCGACTTGGTCTGGAAAGTTATATTGCCAGTTGGCTCCAGAAGCCGGAAATTTGGCAAATGGTCCCCAAACTGGGAAGGGCCGCTGCGAGTCGCGAGAATAGTACCCGGCAACTCTTATCTGGTGGAGACATTGGAAGGCAGCATGTTGCCTCGAGCTATCAATGGGAAATACTTGAAGAAATTCCACCCGAGCGTGTGGCAAACTGCATGAGTTGCACGTATGGCCGATATACATATATCGCCCTTAGCATATGGCCGATGAGCTTAAGCATCGCCCTTAGACAAAAACTTCTACATTGAATATTTTCTAGTACGCAAGCTCTACTAGAAAACAGGGGGCATATGTTAGCACCCGTTTTTGGCAGATTGCCAGTTTCAGGTTCAAGGAAGATTTGGCGGCTTAAAGAAGGCAGCAAAGAAGGCTAAAATGGTGATCTGGGAAACTTTCCAGGAAAAGACGGCCGGAAGAAGGCCGCCAATAATCCGGCAACTGGAACAAGGCGGAAGCTGGATTCGGGAGTGCAAAGTTGCCTGAAGACATAGCGAGCTAAGTCAAAGGAAGCAATAAAGGTGGCTGAAAAGAAGCCAACTTTGTCAAAACAAGGTGGCAAAGCCAACTTTGTCAAAACAAGGTGGCAAAAAGGAAGTCAACGTTGTCAAGACAAGGCGGCAGAAAAGAAGTCAACATTGTCAAGACAAGGCGGCATAAAAGAAGCCAACTTTGTCAATACAAGCCGGCAAGTCAACTTTCCACCGATCAAGGCAGAAAAATAGAAGACAACTTTCAAGGTCAAGATCAGGCGGAAAAAGAGAAGACAACTTTCAAGATCAAGGCTGGAAAATGGGAGGCAACTTTCTAAAAGAAGCCGGACAGATGCTGAAATCCGGGTCTAATACGAAGCCGATCAAGATATCTCGTCTCTAAGGAAGAAGGCAAGTTTGAAGCCAATACGGAAGGAAAAAAGGCAACTTTCCAAGTAGCCAGCAAGTTGGAAGCCAATACGGAAGGCAAAAGGCAACTTTCCGAAGTAGCCAGCAAGTTTGAAGCCAACGTTGCCGGCCAAAAGTTGCCTATTTTAGAGATGGATTCGACTTAGACGATGATTTGTAAGCCTTGTAGAAGTCCAATACTTGTACGGGAAGTCCAGCCGCCTCATATATATGTGAGAGGTGACGGCCGATTGAAATTAAGCAAACAATCGACAACCTATCAATACAACCTACTTTTATCTCCTCAAACCCTTGTTCATGCTTCCGTTGTTCGGCGACTTCATCTAGATTTCGCCGAGTATCAAAAACCGAGCTAAGAGCGGCCAAGTCCGGCTTAGTTCAGCCAATCGTCGCCGGCTTCCTCAGATGGGGCTTCCCGAGGGGCTGGGGCGTCTGGTCTAAAAAGAGCCTGCTTGCTGTCTTGCGTATCGCGCTGGAAGCAGGCCTCCCGCGGGGCGAGTTGCGGAGTATCTCCCCCGGCACCGTGGGTACACGAGGACGTGTTCGTGTGACGCGTTTCGAGCGCAACACTAGTGACATCATCCATTTCATGCATAGACTTAGGGGTGGAGGATGATACCTCGGTGGCCTTAGCCATGAGGCAACGAGCGGTATTGTTGGAGGCGTTCTCATTGGGGGATTCGAAGAGAGAAGGTGATGAAGTTGAGGTAATAGCCAATGTGGCCACCTCACGTGTGGGTTCTTCTTCTTCTTCGGAATCATCGTAAGGGTACTCTTCTTGAGTCATCAACACAATTCTTGGTGCTTTCTTGAAGAATGACTTCTTCTTGACGATTGGCTTCTTTTGAACCATCTTTGATTGATTCTTGGGGATAAGCCTTCCACCATGTTCTTCTCTATTCTCATAAGGGCAATCTTTGATGAAGTGATACTTTTCATGACAATTGAAGCATGTCTTCGTTTTGGATGCAAACTCCTTCTTCCCACTTGGGTTGTTCCTTTGATCAACTTGAGCCTTTGCCTTGGCCAGGTCACGCCAAAATGCTCTTGACGCAAGGGCCAAGTGTTCATGGTAGGCTTGTTGGAGATCATCCGAAATGATGTTGCTTGGGCATTCTTCAATTTCCACACTATCATCAAGACACACCACTTTGGCCTTCAAAGCAAGAGATGGACTTTGTTTCATCCCCATGGCCCTAGCACGATTGTCTTGAGCATTCTTGGTAGCAACCTTGGAGGCTTGCATTTCTTGCATAACTTCATTTGATGACATTTCAAGATAGTTGTGTCTTCCTTGTATGGCCTTCAATTCAATGGGCTCGAAGGGCATGAGGGCATTCACATACTTCCTCTTGATCCAAGCATCATCCACATAGGTTGCCCCTACATTATAAAAGGCTTTGGCAAGAATCTTGAGCCTTCCGTACATCTCCTCATGAGTTTCACTATCAAGCATGTAGAAACCTTCGGCATCATTGCTCAAGGCATTAAATCTATTCCTCTTCATGCTCTCATTTCCAAGAAACACCTCCTCAAGACAATCCCAAGCTTCTGTGGCGGTGGTGACATGTTGAATGTGATGAAGACCATTTTCTCCAACGGCAAGTTCAAGCATGTGAAGAGCGGAGGCATTGAGTTGAGCATCAACCACCTCTCTTCTTGTCAAGTTGTTTGGATCCACGGCCTTGAATCCCACTCATATGATCCTCCAAAGCTCGATAGAGGCACTGTTGACTTGAGATTTCATTGAGTGTTGCCAACTAGTAAAAGCCAATGCATTAAGCTTAGGTGGAGGACCTAAGGTATTTATGCGAGGATGAGGGATAGGTGGGTCGGGAGAGTAGACACCAAGAGGAGAGACCTCATGGTACTCGGGCTTCCCACCTTTCGGCTTGGTTATGGATGAAGGAGATTTCTTAGGTTCGATATCGGTTTCTTCAACCCCGTCCCTCTTCTTCGTTCCATCCCCGGAATTACCCGTGTTGGAATGAAGAGGGTCCTCTATTAATGGGAGAGTGTCCGAAGGGGGCTTGGTACTAGTGAGTTTTGCGAGCATGTCGCGTATCTCACTAAATTGGGTATCCATGGATGATCTCAATGATGTTTCCATCGTTTTGAGATCGGCCATGGATGCCGGTGTACTTTGCCCTTCCGAGGGCACCTCACCAATAGTCATACTTCCCTTAGGCGGTTAACCCAACAAGAGAGCCAAAGCTCTGATACCAATTGAAAGGATCGTATGACACCTAGAGGGGGGTTGAATAGGTGCTACTCCAATTTTAGTTCTTTTTTCAAATTAGGCTTGACATGAAAGGTAAATTCTCTAGATATGCAACTACGGTGAATTTACCTATATGACAAGCTAGCAACTAAACAAGATACACAAGGCAAAGACGGTAAACAAGGATAGAGGTAACCGAAGTGAAAGCACGCGGAGACATGGATGTATTCCCGAGTTCCTCCTTTTTAGGGGAGTACGTCTCGTTGGAGAGGTGTGAGCCAACACAATGGCTCAACAGCCACAAAAGCTTCACCTTCTTCTCCGATGAACCGCACCACAAAGGTTTGGTTCACCTTCAACTATCGGCAACCTTCAAGGCGGAGTCCGGAGCCTTTACAACAACAATCCGGGGCACAACCCACAACTGGATTGGGGGCCCCCGAACGGCTACAATCTGTCACAAGAACAACAAGTGAGTACAACAAGGGGCTAGGTTTTCCCAATGGAAACCCTAGCAAATGGTCCCTCAAGAGAATGAGGGGGAAATGTAAATCGGCTTGGTGAAGATCCTCCAAAGATCAACGAGTTTGGGTGGACGGATTGGGAGACCTAGCGATTCTTGAGCTTGCAATAATGGTGTTCTTCAATATGGGCTAGCTAGCTGGCTGGAGGTAGGTGGAGGGGTATTTATACCCCCTCCACAAAATGTAACCGTTGCCGCAGGCTTCACACCGGAGACTCCGGTCAGAGTGATCGAAGACTCCGGCCTGCACCGGAGATTCCGGGAAGAATCCGGCAAGACTCCGTCCTGGGTCCAGGGGCTGAACCACCTGATGCTTGGAGCAGGATACACCGGAGTCTTTTGGTCCAAGGACCAGAGACTCTGGCCTGGGGTGGAGACTCCGGACTTCCTCCGGTAACTTTTCGGAAACATTCCGGACAGGGTCCAGGGGTTGAACCATGTTGAGCTTCTTCGACAAATTCCACTGAGTCCGGAGACTCCGGCATGGAAGTCTCCAGAACTTCGATAAAATCCTCTTTTTCCTTTTGGTGTTGATGCACAATGTTTTATAGAGTTAAACCTGCATCACTTAACACTTGATTAAAATATCGCTAGTGTTGTTAACTAACACACAAAACACAATGGATCACGAAATGCTCTTTCAACATCGGCGAGGACCTTGTCGATGGACGACTGCACTCTTTCCGTCTTTGCCGCCGCTGCCAAGGCCGCCTTCGCCTTCTTGTTCCCGGTTGGCCGCCCCTCTGAGTTTTCCGGATCGGCGTTGAGGTTGGTGCGGCCGTTCTTGTTTAGAGTCTTCCGGTGCGCCTTCCAATTCTCACAATTTTGGAAAAGCTTGTATCAATGCATCAAGCCGAAGTCCTTCTCTCCACGCAACGCCGCCCACAACTCGATCGCGATGTCGCTTCCTGAGAAGGACGCGGTTATAGGAGATATGTCCTAGAGGCAAATAAATATTATGTATTTATTGCATTATCTTATTAAGTTTTTGGCGTACGTTAGTTAGAATTTTTTTTGTTTTCTGCTGCGAACCCCTTCAGCAGTGGTGACCGATCCGGAGCGGGATAAGGAGGCCGTGATGGTCGATCAGGAGCAGGAGAAGGAGGCCGTGGTGGCCGACCAGGTGGCCAATCAGGATGCCGTGGTGGCCGAGCCAGACCACGAGGAGGAGGGCGCCGCGATGGAGGACGACGAGCCCGCAACTCCATCACCAGCACGCCCGGCTTTCTCACCGTGGGAACCATAGTCCCCGTGGCCGTCCCGTGCGGCTGGTGCACATGCAGCACCGGTTGTCCCCCAGGCAGCAGCACCAGAGTGGCAGCCAGGAACTCCAGACGCGACGCCGACGGACGACGGGCCTGGAACACCGCCACCCAAGGCCGAACCGGATGACGACGAGTAGTGGTTAGGGTTTCTAGTTGTAATCGTATGTAAATGTCATGCATATTCTAATAAAAGTCTTCAATAGTTCGGCTACCAAATAGTTTTGTCTGCGCCGGAGAACAAGTATCAAACTCCGGCCATGACATAGTTTCGGCTGCGTCAGAGAACAAGTTTCCAATGCCGGCCATCAAAATAGTTTCGGCCGCGTCGGAAAACAAGTCTTCAATGCCGACCATCAAAAGGGCACCCCCCGGGGCAATGATGCACGCCAATCACGCGTCGGCATCCTCGTCCACTTATTCTTCCTTTTCGTCTGCCTCGGCCGCCGTCTTCTCAGCCTGGATCCGCCTCCGTTCGGCCACGAAGTAGGCATTCTGGTTGGGGCTCATGTGGCTCGTATTGGTGGCCATGAGTAGATGCTCCTCTTTCTTCTCCAAGGCCTTGAGCTTGTTCTTTTGCATCTCAAAGAAGGTGTCCAACTTCGGAGAATCTCGAACCGATTCCCAACAATGCATCAACTTGTAAGCTTTTTTGCCGTCCATCTTCAAGTCGACGTACATCTCCTGGGCATCTCTCAACTACACAAGTAAACACAAGTCAAATATGTTTACAAACATGGCCGACTACAATAGAGACACAAGTTAACATGGTCGGCTTACTTTGTCGGCGTCGTTCTTGCCACTCTCATCTCTCATTACTATTTGCTCATGGCAACCATGTAACTTGTTGTTGAGGTTCTGTATAATGCCCCAACGGCTCTCAACCGATTTTACATTGCAATCGGGAAACACATCATGAGGTGGATATGACCTTCTTTCGATGTAGTCCTTATGAATGCGTAGCCAATACGCTCCCTTCGTTTGGTTTGCGCCTTTCATGTCGTTCATGCTCACCGCCATCCATGCCTCGCACAATAACACGTCCTCCTTGTCGCTCCAAGCCCGGCCTCTATTACCAGGCTTCTTGTCGATCTCGCCGGTGTCATCATCGTTCACGTCCTCCTCTTCCTCTTCGCCTTGGTCGCCCTCCACATCATCGCCCTGGCCGAATTGATCGGCATGTCCGACGCCTCCGTAGGTACCACCGGCGATCAGTTGAGCCATCGCATCGGCGCCAGCATCCTACGCCACAAAACGGCGACACGCATTGCAAAAACACAATTACTGAGCAAAAGAACAAAATTTAGCCGGCCGCCGGCAATAAGTGCTCACAACAACAATTTGCATCTGCCGGCAATAAGTGCACACAAAAACAATCCGCCGGGCAACACAATAAATGACCACAACCACAAGATAAATAGCACGCACCTCGCTGAGAGTGTCGGCCGTGTTGCCGCCTTCATTCCCGAAGAGGTGGCCGCGAGAAGCCGTCGCGTCGGCGGTTTTGGATGTCGTCCGCCGCATCGCCAACGAGTCTCCGAAGAGGGGCGCCTCGTTCAGGTCGATGCTCGGCTCGTCGGGCGAGATGGACAGTCGCGACTGCTGCGTCTGGTAGCCCTAGGCGTCGTCGAAGAAGCCTGGGGCAGATGGCGACCCGCAAAAGGGGGCGGCTGCGGTAGAGCTCGTTTGGCTCATGGCGATCAACATCTCGGCGGTGTCTTTTTTTGAGGGATCACTCGCCGCCTTGTCCTTCGCCTTCAGTCGTCGGATTTTCCAAAGTTGGGAAGCGGCCTTGCGTAGCTCGGTATCGCTCATCGGCGCCTTGGGCACCGAAAGATCCTGCGGCTCCCGCTTCATGGCCTTCTTCTTCGGTTGCGTCGTCGCCGACGGCTTGCGAGCCTTCGGTTTTGGGAGGCCGGTGGGCTTTGGTGGCATGGTGGCGGAAGGCGGAAGGCGAGGAGGTCGCGGCGGCGGCGAAAGGGTTTTGGAAATGGAGGAAAGATTCGGAATTTTGGCGTCAGGGTCGGCAATGTAGAGGAAGGGGATTTGCGCACGGCGCATTGTGTGTATGACAGGTGGGGGCGGCCTGTCGGAGGGCATGTCCGCCCCATGTCCGGCACCCTCGAGAGGGCCTCTAAACTTAGGGGCCTTTCGAAGTGTCAGACACGATTTCGCTCGACCCTGACCTTTGGGAGGTGCCGTTGGGGCTTTTTTTTCGTGTCTGGACTCCTATTGGGTCTTTGGGGGTCATTTGGAGGGTGCCGGTGGAGATGCTCTAATCACTCACTTGTGGACGCTCAAATCACACGAATAGTTCAAGTGTCTCATGTTGTTTACTGGAATTCGCCGCCGAATCTTAAGTTTAATAGAATTATTGTTATAACTATATTTTACCGATGCTTAAATTATTGTTAAACTATACAATCTTTATGTGATTTAGATTGTAATGATGCATGGCACACCATTCTGACCTCGAGCATCGTCCTTTTGGTAGGAGGACATACGAGAGCGAGTAGTGCCAACAACGTGCCCTGCTTTTCTTGGATGGAGAGGATCCCCATATTCTGCCCGAATCCGATGAGCGGGCATTGAATGCTTTAGCAAGAACCCTGGGCATATGCGCATATGTTTCCTTGCACGGGAGAATCACGCCGAGACACTGCAGCGCCCGATGTCAGCCAGTTGACCGAATGCATTTATCTGTTGACCGAATGGATTATATATGTTACTAGTCTAAGTTAGTCCTCAATTAAGAGTTACTGCCCCCACGAGAATCCACTATACATTACTAGAAACAAACGATGCGGAATAAACATGCCCTTGTTTGCGAAGCACTTTATATATGACTGGCAGTTTTACAAATGAGTAGTTGGTCCGTCGTCGTCTGTTTGTACCCTAAAATTAGCTCCCAAATTTGTGCAAATTGATATTTTGCACTGTGCAGCCCGATCGACTTGAAAAACTTTATTTTACAACTCACGCGGAACCATTAACGTGCATCGTCCTTTTGGTAGCAGGACAGATGAGAGAAGAGGGAGTAGTGCCAACAACGTGCCCTGCTATTCTTGGACGGAGAGGATCCCCATATTCTGCCCGAATCTAATGAGCGGGCATTGAATGCTTTGGCAAGAACCCTGGGCATATGTTTCCTTGCACGGGAGAATCATACATAGAGACACTGCAGCGCCCGGTGTCAGCCAGTCGCACGGACCACCATCTTTCTTCTTCTTTCTCCAGAGTCATTAGTGTGAAGATTGCACCAGCATCTCCGCAAAAGCTTATATAAGATATTCGAGATTCCACACCATTTATTTATAACACATTCAAAAAACAAATCCGAATGTTTATCCCAATTAACTTGTACTGTAAATACGAGTCCATCCCTAGAACTGCTAGTAGCTAGAGGCGTCCAAAAAACGCCGTCGATTGCAGTTGCACTACCAGGCCACAGCTAGCCGAAGAGTCGTCACATCACGCACCTCCGGAGGACGCATCCATGACGGCCTTGCAAAGAAGCACAACAAAGCCTCCCTCCGTGTGGTATGATCGATCAGGCGAGGGGACGGCAAAACGGTGGGAGGAAGAAATGATTCGCAGGTGCATGCAGTGCAGACGCCGTGTGTGTATAGCTAGCTATGATGCCATGGGGAATGCAAGCTCTGTCCCCACCCATGGTGTGACGCATCATGCGCCTGCGTCTGCCTCCTTGCCCCTGCCCGAAGAAAAGAAAGACGATGCGTGCAGCTAGCGCAGGTGAGTGATGCAGATGCCACATCCCTCCGTCTGAATAATTCGGTCCTGTGAGCAAGACACCCGGCCGGAGCCGGAGCAGAGGGGTGCTTGGTGCGGTGGGACCTTGCCTGCGGACCGGAAGTCATGGGATGACGACAGCCTGTGGTAATGGCCGGCCGAGGTGCGCACTGTGCAGTGCAGGACAAGTATATTTTTTTTAGCATAGTAAATTGGGTGCCCACTTTCAAGGAAGAAATACCGGCAAATGAGGATAGAGATGTGGAAGATCATGGTAGCAAGACCACAGAGTGACCATACTGTAGAAGACGACAGAGTGTAGGGATCGCATGACTGGCATTTGACATTATGAGCGGAACTTTTCCAAGCCATTAACTTGCATACCGTCTTCGAAGGTTAACATAACACACGAAAATATAAGGTGTTGCAAATAAGGATACAAGGTACGCAACCTGCTAAAACCAGTCCAGCACACATGTCGTGACATATTTGGACTAACCAACCGAACTGTTGTGTATCCTTGACCGCATTGTGAATACGGCGAGCAGCGTCGACTAATTTTATACCCAAGGCCCTATGGCAGCTGGGAGTGCCACGAACATCATGGGCATCCCCTGCATACATACCTCGCTCGAAATGATTTGATCCCAAGTAACCTTCGAATCGATTGCATATCTTCACTTCAGAAGCAAGACGATCGCACTCGATCTTCCACAAGGATTGATGATCCACTACGTACTCGCAGAAGAGGTCATCATAATGTACGGCCGGTGTTCTTGGATATGATTACTGTGATGTTACTAGTCCTGCGATGAGTAAAGCCATTGCATGAATAAAGAGAGAGGCGTACATTCTACTACTTCGCTTTGCAAGAAGTGGACAGATAATCACAGCCTTCGTACACCACTAGCCCCGGCCTGCCCAGCTCCGCTTCCTGGAAACAGGCGCACCGCTGGCTCACCTGCCCGCTCAGAGCTATGTCGCCTGGCCTCCTCACTAACCTTGGGTAGCCTGCTTCGCACCAAACCTACACACACACACACACAAGCAGGAGGTTTCGTTAACAAACCCCCTAGGTTAGGTTCGACATCTACATACAGATATCGAATTTATGGACGTAGCAAAGCCACACACAGCTCGTAGGTTCTACTACATCTACAGAGGAGCACCCGTGCTAGGTTCATCAAATGTGCCTGGAATACCACTGGCAAGCACCCATCAAAGATATGGCCGCTACAGTAGCTCTAAGGCTCTATCTAAGTGCAGGGAAGAGATCAGTAGACAGTAGACCACATGCACTGGGTTTCTAAGCAATCACACCAAGTTATTAACTTATTACTTATTCTCATCAATACAAGTAGTAATTTCTTATGCTGTTTTATCTGCAATACATGTTGCTCCATGGCTCATGTTGGAACCAGCTTGATGAAACAGTCATTGCCAGGCAGAGCAATGGCTGTTAAACTAAGGGGTCAGCACAAAACCTTCCCGCAAATGGGTGCCTGGGAAGGTTACTCACAAGAGTCACAATA
This sequence comes from Poa pratensis, assembly GCA_947311845.1. Taxonomy (NCBI): domain Eukaryota; kingdom Viridiplantae; phylum Streptophyta; class Magnoliopsida; order Poales; family Poaceae; genus Poa; species Poa pratensis. The sequence goes on from CAMZMU010000033.1 coordinate 79,284,503, forward strand.
AGCCTTAAATCACAACTACTCCACCAACGCATAATTTGTTTGTACGCAGAACAGCCGGCACTTGGCAGTCAGCACGTCACAATAGTATAAATTTCATAGATTTCTGTCAGCTCCAGATTTTGTTTAGTGCAGGTCAGTAACTTGTTTTCAAGCTTAAGATGAGGACCTCTAGTTAGATCAGTAAATTATTCACTCGCCAATTAAGAAAGATCAGGTAATCCGAGAACAGCAGCGGTAGAAACCAATTAAATGAACTACTTACTTCTCCACCCTCTGCTTGGCTCCATTTTGAATTACAGTTGGGTATTTTATCTTCCTCAGTCTTCTGCTTCTCAAGAAGCTGAGCACCTCGTTTTGCCTTCATCTCTACACCCTTCAGATATTTTGTAGGATTGCCCTGGCTGTCATAGTAGCGTCCAACAATTTTACCAGAAAATCTGCAACATGCATTATAGGACATTACTATGGGATACAACATATATCAAGATATGCGTTTATATATTGATTCAACATTTCTACAATAACATAACATGTTTCACATGGCATAGGCATATAGGTACTAACATAAACAATGCAACATACGTAACAGGTCTGAGGAAAAAAAGGCCATCAAACATTGAACAGCATACAGAGATCAGATGAGTCTCTCATGCTTTATGGTTTACTACAACAGAAGGTACATAACACCACATCACATGCATCACGATGCCACCTTAAATGAGTTCTTCGTATCCAGAAAGTGGTAATACGAAATAGAAATACTATGATCAGCCAACAAAGAGAAAAGCTCACGTGTATCTCTCAAAGTAAAATTTCCGCCAGTCAACAATGCTATTTACCTGAAAGAAAATGACAAAACTATATCATTAAGCAATTCAGAAACAAGGGAGAAGGAGTGTTGCAAACTTTGTGTGTGCCTTCAAGCTAGAAAAAGTATACATATAAGGAATACCTCTAAAATAAAATTACTAGATGAGTGTCCGGTTCAGCACTTCAGCGTTAGCGACCTTTTCGTTTCTTCCCAATCTTAGCGATTTATTGTGTTAACATAAATATTTTCTACACACATTGGCACCATTGGGCTAGTCCATGCAACTAGAAGCACATTATTAAGTATATAAATATTTTCTACACACATTGGCACCATGGGCTAGTCCAAACTAGAAGCACACTATTAAGTAAGAAGACATTTAGCAGTGTATGCTAAACTGTGGAAGCACTAGAAGTACATTATTACTTAACTGTAGCATTTCTCTAACAATTTCTATTTGACCATCTAGCTCTAGAGAGAAATTTAAGATGTAATTCTTAAACTTATACTAATAGTTCTCTGACAATGCGAATACAAATAAATCAATGGTACATTATGCTACCTCCATGCTAGATAAGCCCTGCAACGAATCTGTCAGCCCGTCACCTGTTGAATCACAAAAGTGGTTACTCTATTGCATTGTCGCTATGATGTCTGTGCTCTAATTTGTTAAATGTACACAGCGATCGCCCACATTAATATTAAAAGGAACACCCACAGTAACATTTTAAATAAAAACATATTAAAAAATAACAGTGTCTATTCTATTCGGCAATTCGCTATGGGAAGCTATATTTTACCTAACTGCCAAGAAAATCACAAGGATACAAGTTGATTATAAGTTATCGACGAATAGTGATATACAGTTAAACCAAGAATTAGTTTGAAGAACACAACACATAAAGTGATGTCGTTGATTCAACGATGGGGCTAACGCAGAACTAAATATAATGCTACTGCTCATATTGTGAAAACATGGTTTCGCCTTGAGAGGCTAGAAACTCTCATATTAATTGGAGAAAAGTAAAGATCTAAATGCTTATCTTAGTGGGTCTAGACTATGATGATGCAGCTAATTCAAATATGTACCAGATGTGCTACAATTGTTCGAGAGCGAGTATATATAAAAGCACAAACAATAGATCTGTACTAACAAGTGAAAAACTATTTTAAAGTCAAGCCACACATATTGTAACAATCTGACTGCACAGCTGCGCGAGAAACACTGCTAGTTTGGTCCTAATATGAAAGTACTTTCACTGATACGTTGCTCCATCATCACACCCCTAAGTCTATAATATACCCCTTTTCCTTATGTAGTTGGATGAACTATTGATGCTTAGCTAGCACTAACAAAACACAAGGAGGCCCTGAACTTTATCTCAATACAGCCAACATATCATGATCACGTAACAGATTTACTAATTGCAATTGACTGGCAACAAGATGAACAAATCTTACCTGTAAAATTTCCAGAAACAAACGCTCGTGATGCGTCCCTGTTAAGAAAATGCTGTTCCAATATGAGCATGTGAAAAACATCAAGGAAATATGAGATAAGCTCTTCGAAATTTTGAAATTGCACACACATGATTGCAACGAGGTAGCAAAACATAGCACGGAAAAGCTGTAAAAATAGAAGAGACGGCAAGATTCATAACACAAAGAAGTATAAATGGTGACCTGCCAGAAAAGTGATGATAACCTCCTCCAGGACCATAATGTGACCTCCCTTTTGTGACATCAAACACCGAGCTGAATTATCAAACAAAAGGGCAAAATAAGACCATGCATAGTCCAGGAAGTAAGTGTATACAAATTCGCATTTACAAGCGAATAAACTGAACCTTTTCTCTGCTAAAGTAAACTCAGGTTTCGTCATATGAGCGATATGCAGATTAACAGGCCCCAGCTGCTATAATAGTGACACATGCAAGAGAAATAGAAGGAGAAAGAAGTACAAATACCCCAAAATACCAAGTAGTATGGGCAACCCCTCATCCGTTCCGTTGTATACCGACAGTTCCTCCAGTATCCATAACCTCTGCACATTGCAGCAGATATGAGAAGAGAAAAATGCGCTGCAACCGCAGGAAGTTATAGCTCGAAAATATAGGTTGCAGTTGCAATATAACAACACAGAGGTCTAGCTTCTAGATCAAGCCCTTAGCCGATCGACACGTCTAATCAGCAAACAAGGAGTTCGTCTGTAATTTTCGAGCTACAGACGACAGGCGAGCTCTACCTGAGGCGGAAGTGGGAAATTTCGAGCAGAGAACGCACCGGCTTCCTGAGGCGGTAGAGCTGGAGGAGGACGGCGATTAGGGCCGCGAGCAGCGCGAGGCCCAGGAGGAGGCGGGCGCCGAGCGCCATCCTTCTGGCTCCGAGAGATCCACCAGCCAATCCACCAACACAAGCACCGCCGCGGACCGCCTCCGCGAACTGGAAGTGCCTTCGGGACGCGACGGCGAAGCTTGTTGGGTTTGAGACCGTCCGAGTCGCCGGAGTGGGCAACGGAGCGGCGGGCTGGCGGAGGCGCGACGGCGGCCGGACGCGGGGGGTGGTGGTGTTCGTCACTTGGTTGGGTCACGCACCACTCGACCAGTTCGTCGTGTCTGAAGAGAAAAGACAGAGAAGCTACGCCAAACATACCGATACATCATGGGAGCAATATTGCATTGCATCAGAGGAACCAAGGTTGCGAGCATAGAAATCTGGAGAAACTTGTATTTTGTCATATTCAAATTTGTAGATGGAAACTTTGATCCTTAACCAAGTTTGAGTCAGTGGGACGGAAAATATTTGACCGATCAAGCATGACTTTTGTTTGCAGACACAAGCATCGACTTTGGCTTGGCCTTGCAGTTAACTGGCAGTGGGAATACAGCAAATGCAGCAAATTGGATCTGAATGTTCACCATAAACGATTATACATGGATACCTGGATACGATGGATGTAAGCATGTTGCTAGCAAAAAGTTCGCCCTGGACAATTTTTTCAACAGCGTTTTAGATTATACAAGCTCTCACCTACAGAGCAGTAGAAACCAAACTAATCTACGAGGTTGCCAAGTAAACTGTCAAAACATGAGCTACCCCAACTTGGACGGGACAGGCCAAAATGACAGGAGGCGCGATACACTGCAAATATGTCGTCATTCCCTCCTACGCTTGGTAGGCGTTGGTAAACCACGGTCGGGGTTACGTCTCTTTGATGAAGATGCACCTCGGGCCTTCTTACTTGCATTCTCTGTAGTCGTCGGCAGTAAGCCTATACCCTTACCACCGTCTGAAACCCCGCCCACATCCTCACAGGCATCGGTTGCTCCGTCCATCGGTTCCCCGCCAGATCGATCAACTGCTGTATCTTGTTCATCCTCCTCCTCCATACAGAATCCACCTCCAGTGAAAAGGTATTCTTTTGGAGCAGACTCTGTTTGGTCCTCGTGTAACTCAAAGCCCAAGGGGTCTTCATCAATATCTTCAGCAGTGCCAGGATCCTCATGCATCTGATCGCTGTTCAGTTCACTTGTATGCTGATGGAGCAGATTGAATTGTGCGTCTTGTCCAGCCATGTCACTGTCCGTGGCAGCTTGGCTTGGGTCATTATCATCGACTTGATGTAAGGGGACATCGTTGTCATCGGCTTCATGGCCATCTTCCATGTATGTTACTTGTTTCCTCTTCCTATTTGACTGCAGAAAAACGCACATGTAGTAAGGTTCACTTCCAGTGATAACACAAGAAAGGCATCCACAGGTTCACACATCGATTCCAATTCACAATGAAGCGCATATTTGTTGCAGGCAGGGGTAAATACGTATATGGGAAATGGCACAAGTTTTCTGTCCACAGGGTGGTACTTTGTTTAGAGAAGTGAGATAAGCAACACACAAAAGAGAAGGCAGAAAAGGATAGGAACTTACCCTACGAACTGTAGACCCTTTAACTTCTGAATCTTCCTGATTCCTAGTGGTCTCTTGTCCAACATTCATCCTTTTTCGACCTCTTCCTCTAGAACGACCAGAGGGGATTGTGGATTTTTTCTTACTTGCACTTCTATGTTCTTTCGCAAGTTCATCTTCATCTGCAAAGCTATTTGGATCACCATCTTTCTCATCTTCTTGACTCCCCATGTGTCTAGGTCCAGCACTAGTGTTCCTTTTCCCTCTCGGTTTAGAGGGGCCTGCCTCTTTCTTCTTGGATGCACTACTAGTACTGGGACTATCCTCATTGAGTTCGTCCGTTTCAGAAAAAGTTTTCCCAGTAATACCCTTGATAGCTTTCTGAACCCTTTTGCTACGTATTTTGGCAAATCGCTCGTTAAATGAGTAAAATGCCTCCATGCGCAGCTGAGTCTGCATTTGAATAAAAGCACTCCACATTAACATTTAATAATTGCAGATACCCATTACTTTTTGCTGGGTCGCCATAATTTCCAGTTAAACTATCGTCCTTAAAGCTAAATGAAATCCACGCACTGAAAGACCACAAGTATTGGAGTGTTGAAATAGCATATACTGTCATAAATGATACAAGACAAATGGCACTAAAGTCCCGCACATCTCCATTCTAAAACTAACAGATATTTACATGATAGTCTTCACAATATTGTCAAAACAAGAGCAGCAGATCCAGAAGCCACACAACAAAGGGGTGACATTCTAACATTTTTATATTAGATGTTTCAAACTTTTTGTATTGTCTTTCCGAAACGACCAAGCCAGAGAGTAAAAAGTTCTGAAAATCACCATTAGGCATAAACCTCCCATAATCAATATTGAAGTATCCTAGAATACAGTATATATTGTTGACGATATTCCTGAGATCGAAGACAAACCTCATGCTTATTATACTCTTTCAAAACAGGAAGCAGTAGTTCATCAGCTTTCTCCTTGTTCCAGCCAAACCTTTCCCAACATAACCTAAAGAAAGTCGACATTGCAGTTTTTGTTACTGCACCAAATTATATTGAATAAATAGGAGAAAATGCATATGTATTCTACTCTAATCTTTTCAATAACATTGTTCTTCCTTCAAAAGAACTTCCTAGGACAAACTTCCATAATTTTGAAAAATAGCCCACAGAGAGACCATGTGTAATTTTGAAAAATGAAACTTAACCCACAAAGGCACAATCCTGTGTCCTACCATTGAGCTACCCTGTGACTCCCATTCGACTAAAAATCTAAAATACAGACAGTATTTGTCAGCAATCTCTAAGACCAGTACAAGAAAGCAAGCTCTCTGTCCTACAAAGATATGGTCAAAATTTGAGGGAAGGGAGTTAATTCACAGGAGAGTGGAGGATATATTTGATCGCTTGACTGTATTCATAGGGACATTTTGTTCTCTTAAAGACAACTTACTTGCGTAGCAAGCTTAAGTCTGGTCTTCCCCAGGAAAAACGTTCTGTTGAATCATCCACTTGTGGAGAAATGTATGCACTGATGACTGTCTCACTAGGAAAAGTGGAAGGAATATGCCAGTTCTTGCTCACGTTCCTCTGATGAATACAGAAATAATAACCAGTGCAAAAGAAATATTAGAGCAGCGAGTATCGGATATAATCAAGCAGCTAAAGCAGTTCAGAAGTTATTCCCTAAATAAAACACACTTACATGCTTACTCATAAATACTTCCTTGAAATGCTGCTTCTCATTTGAAGATTGGTTATCATCAGGTCCTTCAACACATTCAGGTTGCAGGCTATTTCCCTTTTGACACGATTCATTTCCACCAGGTTTCCTGCTCTTTGAAATGCCACTGGTCTCCATATCAAGTTTCCCCAATATTGCTGGATCGGGTGATTCAATCCATTCTCTGAACTTCTGGAGGCCATCTTCCTCAGGAAATGCATTTACAACTTCAATAGCATTCACGATGCCAATACCACTGCACGGTCAGTATATAAAAGTGTAAGCAGAACCACTAATAAAATATTAGATAAAGGGCAAAATAATTGCTACAGGATTTCTTGCTCATCATAAGCTAAATAACCTTATAAAATTTGTATATTCATTAGACAGGCTTTCCAAATGGAACAAATATACGACAACCCTTTCCTACAAAATAGAACTTGCATTCGATTTCTGGAACAACAAATTTGATCTGAGCTTCGTATGAAACAGTGCAACAACTCAGCGAGAATTTTTTTGCATATACTTTGTTATAAATGAAATAGCTCATAAATTGTTAGCATACAATATCCCCTAAGTAATACTACCTCCGTTCCGAAATATAAAATGTTTGAGCTATTTTCGGATTTGGATGTATTTAGACGCGTTTAAGTGTGTAGATTCACTCATTTCAGTCCGTATCTAGCCTACATTGAAATGTCTGAAACATATTATAATTTGGAACGGAGGGAGTACTATATATGGTTGCAATTATTTTCGTGATCTAATAAACGCAAGAGATATTCTTGCCAGCTATTACCTAATTCCTTCAGTGTAGTCACTCCCAAGAAGCAAAGCCATACGTATTAACTGTTCCCTTGTTAGACCAAGGTCGGATTCAATGTCCTGAAACAGAATTATAATTGTAACTGAAAAGCATGATCCAGCTCAGATAAGCTGACTTTCATTATTGCTTTAGCTCGAAAAGCAATGAAAGTAATAGGGAATAGAAAGAGGATAGACCGTTATACCTTCATAAGGTATGTTTCCACATACTTCCTATCATCAAATATATTTTTATAAACATTCCTTGCCCCAAACAGGAAGACATCTGAATCATCAGTAACAACTCCATCAACAAGATTGTTTATTTCCATGTATGCACACTGAGCTTCAGCTTCCATGGGTGCAATTATATATGGCAGGCCAAACATTTGGAGCAATTCCTGTATCAAGCAAAGGTATATCCAGCTTAATACTTTGTACTACTGAACGCAATTAATTAGATCTACTCCCCCTTTCACTAGACCTCAGTTCAGAGATAATAACCCTAAGCCCAAAAATTCTTAGCTGGTTAAAAGAGGTCAAGTGGATTTCAACAAACCTGGCATTCAGCAAACATCTCACTGCTGACAGACTCTGCATGACTTTCAAGCTTCCGCCTTTCATTTCCAAGATCTACCTGTTCTTGTCTAAGAAAGGATATTTCTTTCTCTAGATTATTTTCTGGTATAATATGGCTATCATAATTCTCACTCAATTTTGTACAGTTCATCTCAGAAGTGGTAATGTTTATATCTTCCTGGATAACATTTTCCTTTTGTATATCAGTGTTGGCTACCAACTCATCCATCAAAAGTTCCTTCTGGGGTCCCTTGGAGGTTTCTCCGATATAAGGATCATTTGTGTCGCATTCTGATTTATGAGAATCCAAAGTGTTTTTCTTGATATCTTCATTGCTATCATCCTTAGGCCATTCGTGAGTTCTTGGTGCAGATATGATTGTATCATTGTCCTTTGAGCTGAGAGATGGTCTAGCAGCAGGAGTACTGGTGGATACATCATATGGAGGAAGAGACCCTAGTGAATAAGCTCTGTTCGTACCAGTTTGCCCATCATTATTCTCCCGTTGAGCTTGGTTTTTATTTTCTTGTCCATCAGATTCAAGCACTTCAGGATCATGCATAACACCATTCCCACCAGAATTGCTTTCTACTCCCATTTCTTTGATTGTTTCTTTACAAAAAGAAGCCTCGGAGCAGGAATAAGTTATACCTGGAGCTTCAGACGGTATGGGAACATCATAAGACTGCAAAGTTTTATCTTCAACAGATGTTTGTAAATCTTTAGGGACCCCATTCTCAAACTCCTGCTTCTCAGAATCCTCTAAACTTCTCTTTATTGCTTCCTGTATGAGAGCCTCTTCTTCTATATCCCCTTTCGGTAATTTAAACTGATTGTATTCACTGCTGGAAGGAACTTCAGGAACATCGCAGCCACCTTCCTCCCATTCCACCTCATCGTCAGCAGAACAGTTATCAGGCGCTGCCGATTGAGGGTCCTTCTCATCAACCTCCATTGGAAGTGTTTCTTCTTCTATGACACCTTCTTCCCAAATGCCTTCAGAGTTGTCAGATTCTTCTGTATTCTTAGCCAAACCATCATCATCAGCAAACAAGTTGGATGAAGTTCCAGATACTAAATGCAAAAACAGCTCATCATCTTTGTCCTTCGCTCCAATTTGATCATCCACAAAAGATATCTCTATTGCTTCTTTGCTTCCATGATAGGAACCCTCAGAAATGTCATCAGATCCTCCTACAAGTGGCGATGTGTAATCGTTGACACCAATAGTTTCAGCAAAATCTTCACTGGGACCAATAGAACTCTGCAGCCTATCATTTTCAAAAAGATGTTCCGGAAAATCTGAAGGTTCTTCGTTGCTAGTTGATCCTTTGCCTACATTGGTGTGTCCCATGACTTTTCCCTGCTCATGCTCTTTCATAAAATCCAAATTCCTTTGAATATCACGAGTCATACGAATTCCCATTGCTCTGACCCTACTTACTTTCATCCTTCCTCTCTCATCACGATATGTCTCAACATCAGGCCCAAAATCCGTCAAAGGCTCACTGTTGTGAGGATTAATCGATCTAAAACTACTTGAGGGACTGGATTTGAAGACAGCAGAACCAATTGCCCTTTTTGATTTAACGCTATCAACAGTATGCTCCCCTGAACCTCTTTGTGCTAACGTCCTGATCCAGAAAAGTATAATCTGATAAGCGCTACGGCACCCTAATATCACAGACTATCCATGGAGATTGGAAAGACTAAGGACAGTCCCTAAATGGGTACACATTTAAACATAAACACATCACTTACTGTTTATCCCCGGTGAATGATGATGAGAAAATAAACTCTCTGTTAGCTTCTGATGCTATTTTTGATGTCTGAATGCCCCCAACATCTTTACCTGCAGCACCCCTCTGAACCATTTCTATCTCTCGACGGAAAGCAACAGTTCTTAGGTAGGACTGTATTTGAAGCTCTGAAAATTTTGCTGGCTCCTACAAGGAGGCAAGGCATTGTAAGACCATATGTGTAAACCCCGACCTTTCATTAATCATTAATTCATTACTGAAACTGGTGAGAGTTCTGAAAAACCATACTAATAGGAATGCAAGGACTGATTGATGCTTAAAATAATTAATTTACTAAAGGAGACCAAAATCCCTAGAATTATCGAACCACATTTGAAATGTATCAACGGCGCAACACTAGTGCAGCCATGCATATATGATCCAAAAATACATATAGTACCTTTTTTATTTTCTGATACTTCTGCCTGTTTTCAGCCATCACCCTCTCCCTCATCTAAAGCAAACACAAATAACAAAATAAGATATATTCCTCAGTAGTCTGTGATCATATACATATACAGTTGAAGGTAGTACAAAGGACAGACAGATCACGAAACACTAGTTTGGTCCCATTACCTGAACAAGTAGATCTAACTGCATTGATGGAGGGAGAGAAGCTAATACCGCAGGATCAAGGTCACCAGTTGTCATAGGCTGCAAATGCGTTAAAAAATCCAGTATCTTTCAAATAGACTTAACAATTAAACAATGTATCATTGTCCCATGAGAAGATAAAGGAACTCTTTTGTGAACAAGAAGATAGCCAATTAAGGACTTTCCATTGAGTTAGCTGTGACTTACGAATATCATCTCTTCGTCATCGTCATTCTCATCCTCATCAATGCAAGTTCCTTCTTGCAATGTAACACTTGCAGAACTGTGTTCCCCTTTGCCTGTCAAATCTACCTCGTCCTCTGCAGCAAGTGACGCGGCCAGCCTTAACACATGCAATGAAAGTGTCAACTTACTGACTTTAACCAGCAAGAAAACATGTGAAAATTACAGAAAGACACACACAGTTCATCTAGTTTTTCCTGGTTGATTGGTGCAACTGTTCCCCTGCTGTTCTCGCCGTCATCATTTTGGGTTTGACCTCCGTTTGTTTTCTCAGTTTCTTCTCCTCGACTGCTCTCAACTTGCTTGCCCTTAGCATCATGCTTAGCCCTGTCACTTTTGATTTGTGCTGCCAATTCTTCAAGCCTACTTGCCTTGAGCTGTTAACCACAGGTTAAAAACCATCAATATCTTGGTATTGGCTTTACTTGACCAGTTTACAAGAGAGGTACACTTAATAAATGGCATACCAGTGTTAATTGGTCATTGAAAAGCATGCAATGTAGGAAGATAATATGCATTTACGATGGATGGATGATCTGGGAAGACAAACTAGAAGGGATTTTAATAGATTCTTCCTCCAAGCACAATTTATCCCTACCAGTAAACTTTATAGCCCAAAAAACTCCCACTATTCCTACTTGCCTAGTACACTTTGAAGATAAGTGCCTCACATATATTCTTATGATATGATTGGTTCTGTAAGTGATATAGGGAAAAGGTTGCGAGATAAATTGACCCCTTAACTCTAGGCAAATGCTGAACTAAATCATTTTTTTTCTAAGGGGATAAAACCCGGATTCCATTATCAGATAACCGAAGTGATTAACTTAGTCAATCATGTCTGTAAGACTGAACTAGAACATCTCCAGGGAGAGGATTATATGTAGCCCAGTAGAACTAGAACATCTTTTGTTAGTTCACTGATCAAAGCGTGTTCGGTTCTACTGTTTTATTAAGAACGAAACACGGTAGAGTACGCAAAAGTGGGCATGTGTATTGCGCGATTCGAATATCATGTACTTTTTTCCTCTGGATGCAGCAGCACAATTCGTCAAACAGTGGGAGAGGACACCCAAATTACGCACGCAGAGTGAAGGGGGGAGTTTGACTCACATGGGAGATTAGGAGCTTCTCGGCGGTCTTGCGGACCTTGGCCTGCGCGGCGTCGCGGTGTCGGCGTCGAGCGGCGAGGGTGCGGCGCTTGAGGGCGGGCGTGGCGCCGTCGAAGACGAAGACCGGGCGGGCCCGGAGGAAGAGGAGCTTGCAGATGCGGCGGAGGAAGCCGAGGATGTGGGCGTCGCGGATCATGTCGCCCTTGTCGTCCCGCATCGCCCGCATGAACTGCACCATCCAGATGCTGGCGTCCACCGCCAGGCGCTTCCCCGCCAGGGTCTCCACCGACACGCGCCGCCCCACCGGGGCCAGCAGCCCCCACAGCCCGTGCACGCCCATCTCCCGGTCCCCCCGCGGCGGCGGACGGAGCAGAAGAAGGCTAGGCCGCGGCGGTCGGTATGGCGCCGAAGAGGCCGAGGAGATGGAAGTTGATGTCAGGAGCTTTTTTTTTCGTGTGGGAAAGGTCAAAGGCGGTTTGGTACTTTGGTTATACTAGTTCGCATGTGCACGCACGTATCCATTTAAAACCTCACAATCCTTGAGAAAAATATGTTCAAATTATAATGATTTTTATGATAATCTATGTGTTCATATGTACTAATCTACATGAAAATAGAAAATCAGACAAAGAGACCGTTTTAGGTCGATTGCTCATATAACTTTAAGAATCTTGCACTTGTAATCACAACTCCAATTCGGAATGCCAACATAAAATAGATAATTTATACTCACCCTGGAAGTAACATGTTGGAAAGAAAATTCATCCATGAGCGTGTGACACACGTGTACCCTTAACAGAAAGGGAAAAGTACAAAACAGCAAAATATGCAGTAGTAGCTATAGACACGCGATCAACTCACGGTTTACCATTTGAACAGCGGTAGCATCTGTGTAATCGAGTATTTCCCACACAATCATTCACGATGAGTGACATACCATCAGAACTTTCAGGTGAATGCAAGACTTGCACTGTAGTAGATCACCTCTTCTTTTCCATCTAAAAAATTCAGAGAAAAAATGCACGAACTCACCTCTGCTCCGTGTCCCGCGCTGCCGGCCGTTGCGGCAATCCCCTGATGCCGCCGCCACCTCGCCGCCGGTGCCGGAGCTGGGGTGCCGCCACCATCATTTTCAGCTCGCGCTTGCTGACCATGATCTTGACGCGCACCGCGTCGCCTGCTTTCTCCCGGGATAGGACGCGGCCGAATCTGCCGAGTGGATCGTGGCACACTTGTTTATCCATTGGAGGTGGGAGAAACACTCGTCCTGCGCTACCCATTTCGGCTGTCTGAGCTGCCCATCAACCTAGCTGACGATTGGCCGATGTGGCAGAGGAGAAGTGCACCAACAATAGACAGCTGAGAAGGGAGGCTCGAAAGAGCCCAACTTCGAATTAACAATAGACAGCTTCATCGGCCCTGCTGTTAGAGTTGTTGCTATTTTTTCACTGAAATTCTTTTCTGTTTCTTCCTTCGCATCCGAGTTTGGCCCCGTCTAGATGGTTTGATTCCAGGTCTTTGCCGGCCTTGTTAACATCGGCCGCCCGCGCGCCTGGGTGAGTTGCTTCAGCGACTCCTCGTGTTGTTGGAGCGTGATGCCCCGTCTGGATTGAGCACATGTGCGTTCAGGGCGCCGGAGGATGCGGACCCTTTCACGCCATTGAATCCATCACACGCCTTAATTAAATCAAAACAGGCCGATGTGCAAAATCGCTAGTTATACTCCTAGCATGCATGCAATTGAGCCATCCTAGCATGCACGGAATCAATCATCATGGAGTATTGAGCCGTTAACGGATCTGATATTCTGATCAGCGTGACTACTCTCCTAGATTTATCCAGCACCTTTGGCCGCCGCTGCCAGCCCGCAGAGGCATGTAAGCACAGAAGACGTAGGCGGCCTATCCACGACTTTCCGTATATCTTGTACTGGTGTTACACGAATCAATGGAGGCTTTTCAGGATGTAGCCGTCCGGCTGCCAGATTACTCGCCCGTGTGAGCTCGGTTGACCTCAGATGTAGTCATGTAGGAAAAGATTGCATGCATAAGACCATGTATGTCGTGAACCCGTCCGCGCCGGCAGCTTCGACGATTCGGGAGAGAAGAAGCTCCGTTCCTAGGTCTGCAACGACGACTTCGGAGTAGAGGACAGGTACTCCTAGTCGAGTAGGATTAGGACTCATGTTCTTCTCTGGGCCGATCTGAACATGGTCGCTGGTTTTCTTTTGGTTTTTTCCTATAGGGATCAATCTGGATCAATGATTGGAAATTGAACGATCAAGATTTAAAGTGTTTGGTGCTCGACGTTCGGACAATCTAGATCGTTGATTGGAAATTGAACGATCAAGATTTAAAGTATCCCAACATGTTTACTCTTTTAATAATAGTATAGATTAAAAACAAAAAATATTTTAAAGTTTTTAGAAAGTTCTTGAAAAAATCCTGAATGTAGTCAATGATGTACTCCCTCCATTCCATTTTAGGTGACTTCAAAATGGATGTATCTAGACATATTTTTGTGCTACATACATCTATTTTGGAATCAATTAAAATGGAACGGAAGGAGTATACGATAAGCATGTGAAATACTTTGTATTCTTGCTACACAAAAGTGATAAAAGTGTAAAGCTGAGTATATTAGTGAATAGTGCGTATTTTAAAACTATAAAATTTGTCAGATTGTACCATTTTTATAGCCTGTAATACAAATAACTCCACATTGAGTTTTTTCGTACTCGATGGATACATCATTGCCATGTTTTTCAGAAACTTATGAATATGATTTCAGTATTTTTAAGAAAATAATGGCTCCCTCGAGCTCAGCGTCCATTTGTCTGCACGATAAAATTGTATCTTACCCTTTTCCTTGTGAGGAAGGCTTTGCTCCCGAGCTCACATGCTCCTGGTATAATGAAAAATAGTAAAACTTTTCAAAAATTTCTAATTTTTTGTGAGGAACATCTACAAATGTTCTATGTACGTAAAAAGTTTCGTGGTGAAATGACATATTGGTTGTTCTGTGCAAAAAGGACAGATCAATGGACAAATGTGATTTCAAAAAAAAAAATATGTTTTTAGAGCATTGATTTTGTTATTCTTGCACAAAGCACCACACACGTCATTTCATCTCGAAACTTGGCATATATTTAGAAAACATGTATATGTTCGTCCTCAAATTTTTCAGAATTTTGAAATACTTTACTATTTGTTTAAAAAATATTATACCAGGAGCATATGAGCTCGGGAGCCAATTTGAACTTCCGTTTCCTTGTCATCAAGATAGAAAGCATGATATCACCATCACAATCTACCGCATCTAATGAAAGACCCCATCAAATAACTGAATTGGTGTGGCTTAAAGTGGAATGGACCATCAGTGTAGGGATGGACTTAGGGCATGTACAATTTTAGACAAGGCGGGTCTTCTCTTAGCCTTCATGTAATTTAGAGAAGGTAATAAATATTAGTTATCTCTTATTGTCATCTCAACCATGATGAGTGATGATTAAATTTTAGAATGAAATTATATTAATAAGGAATATGTATGGTACAATGGAGCAACTAGCCTTCTTTTTTTAAGAGGTCATCCCTTAGCTAAGGGTAGATAAGACAATAGTGAATGTAGTGAATATGGGGGCATATATGCTCCCTCCTATTTGAAATGTCAAAAACATGTCCAAAAAATCTGAAACAAAAATTCCAGGCATAGGTCTCGCAAAACATGTTCCCTGCATGTGAGTTTTGTGAAGAAATTACTATTTACTTTGCTTCCGTAAAAAAGATAAAGTTTCGGTGCTATATAGCAGTAATCATGTGATATGTTTTTGTATTTATTACATAGGCCAAAATAAAAGTCGTTTTTCTGCGAAACTTTCTATGCACCCACGGAACATGCAGATCTACGTGCGCAACTTGTTTCCACAAATTTTAAATATATATAAAAAATGTTTTCTCGAACCAGGAGCATATGCACCCCAGTTCAAATTCTACTTTCCCATGAAAACCCTCTCTTTCTTCATTATATTTTCTCCAACTAAGTAAAAATCTAAGGTGGCATCTCTAAGAGAAAGCTGACGTTACCCCATTGTAATGCCCTTAGTGGTAGGACGATTATTTATTTTATATTCAAATTTCGTTAAGAGTTATGTATCTCATTTGAGATATTATGTCCATGTCTTCATTAAGTCTCCCTTCACCCAAGGACACGACGTTTAGGGTCACGAGTGCATATGCACCCGTCATGTAAAACATTTTACAAACTTTTGAAAATGTCAAAAAAATCCAAATAAAATATCAAATATACATCAAAGGTACGCACAAAAATGTCTTTTCTTCACGAATTTTTTTGTGCTAACATAAAATGTCATCTAGTATATCTGAAAATTTTATTTGGAAATTTTTTACAGTTCAAAAAATACTTTTGAGCAGTGGGTGCATCTAGACCTATGAGCCGATATGGATTTCTGTTCACCCAATTGTTTTTTCATGGGAAAAAATTAGATACACTACACTATGGAGCACTGTTAGTGGCCTTAGGGAATAAGGCCGCTCTGCTGTTGATGTTTAGGTAGGAGAAGAGGAGTGGCGTGTGGGGGAGGATGGAAGAGGAGGTGTAACAGTGTTAGTGTATGCATACTTCCATTTAGTGAATGTATTTCAGATTTTTGTTTGCTTGTACTACACAAGGTTGTGTGTATTTTCCCTGATTTTATTGTGTGCTTCTGTGTTATCGATGTTTTGTGTGTACTTCTTCCGTGTTTTGAGCGTACCTTTTGTGTTTGTGTGTATTATTTCATGTTTGCGTGTACTTCTCATATGAGTATTTGCAATTATAACGTGTTCTTTTGATGTTCTTCTTATGTTGTGTATATTTCTCATGTTTATGTACCTTCTGCGTCTACGAGTCTTTACTTTCTCGTGTTTTGTATACATACTTGATTTGTTTGTATGTGTATGTTACATGTGTACTTCCCAATTGTCGTTGTGTAGTTGTGTTTTAGCGCCGAAGGCGTCGGCCGCCGATGTAACTATCATGATGAACTATGACGAGTCCACGCTTTGTCGGACAACACTAACATACGAGTGTCTATAAGAGCTATATGAATGTTAGTGGTACACATAAATCTGTCCAAAAGTATAGGGAAAAACAAAATAAAACAGAGAAAACATAATTCAAGAAACCAAAAAATTGAAAGAAGAAAATATATTATTTTAAACAATGTTTTGATTTAAGCGCAATTATTAATCAAATCTATCGCCAGTGTACTCCCACGCTTCCTAGAAACAAAGCATATAAGTTTATAACCGACTGAAACAATGTAAATTATGACAAGTTTATACGATTTCCGATTTATTTCCGATTGAGATGCATAGTTCTAGATTCTAATTTCAATAGAATGGAGTTATTTCGGCAAACAAAAGTTGTTCTCGACAATTTTGTAGATAGTTTTACTCGGCAAGTGGTCATGGTACCCTTTCCATGTTTGTCTGTGAGTTAAATCTGTGTCACAACTTGGGGATTCAGATGGCCGCCTCCACCTTGATGCTGGCCGAGCAGCACAACTGTCAGTTACTAAAGAGCAGATGCTTCCGGTTCATTGAAGCGCCGGGTACCTATGAGGCCGTCATCCAGACAGCAGATTTTAGACACCTCACCGCAAATTTCCCAGGACTGGTTGTTGAGATTTTGGCACGGGTTGGGCCTCGCTGTGTTTAGGACAGACAGAAGAAACCTGACCAGATAGCATGTAGATAGTTCCAATTCAAGTGCAAGTAAGTAATGAAGTTCCAATTCAATGCAAAAATAGCTTGTCATTCTTGTCCTTCACTAAATTTGATCATCTAGAGATGTATAGCTCTACAGTTTCTTTGTTTGCATAACAGGAACCTTCAGAAACAGGTCACAATGTAATGGTTGTCCCCAAATAGTTTCAGCAAAATTTTCACTGAGACCTAGAGAACTCTGCTAATTGATGCTTTCCATGCATTGGTCTGTCCCATGCCTTTATAGAAATACAAGCTAAAACACTAGCTTAGTTCATTATCTGAACTAGTAGATCCAACTGCACTGATGGTGGGACATAAATTAACAAGAATCAATGTCAGTATGTCACCGGTTGTCATAGGCTGGAATTGCATTACAGTATCTCCCGAAAAGACCAAGGTACATCCAAACTAGGCCTTATCTGCTTCTAAACATTTTAACAGATGGAAAGTACTAGGTAATGGTCGACATGGATGCTGTTGGAATGATGTTTGGTATGTGGAGTTATCCCTTAGATCTGTTTTCTCATTTCTGGGACCTTATTGTGATCTGTAACCAAAAGGAGACGACTAGCATTTCCCAAATCTGAGATGGTACTAATTTGAAACCCACTTTTCGTAGGTGTGTAGATCCTCGCATCTATGAGCGATCTCAGTCGGAGCTGCTGATGGAAAGTACTAGGTAATTCGACTACTGGACTACAGGAACGGAGAACTCCTGAGAATAGCTTGGAGTTGGAGGTAATGCTTGTAAGGGCGACAGATGACATGGTCTTCAGGTAGATCATGGGCGCAGGCTACCCCGCAAAAAAAAAAAAAGGGCGACAGATGACATGGTCTTCAGGTAGATCATGATGGCGCAGGCTCGCCCTGGTGTAATAGGCATGTTCTCTCGTTTATGATTGTCAGTGGACTATTTTGAACATATACATCTTGTCTGTTTTTTTTTGAACATATACATCTTGTCTGTTCCGAGAGTTGTAACCTGGATGCTTGCTTGGGTTTATTTGAATTAATGGAACCGGGAGAACAAGCACAAGAACAAGAAAGCCAATAAGAAGAACCTTTTATAGACTTGGATGTGTCTTAGGAATATCATCTTTTCATCATCGCGGTTCTCATCCTGATCAATGCCATGAGCGATGTCTCGAGCTGGCAAACGGGAGGCCGTCGAGGCGTGCGACGAAAAGGTCAAAGGCGTTTTTGCCTAATTTCGCCTTTCCTCGGCCCGATTTGACGCAACCAGTTCCTAGGCACGGCAGCACTTCCAAATTTGCGTGTGTTTTCTGTTGTTGACAATGTCAATGCTTGTGTTGAGTCGTATCCGAGTAGGATTTGCTTGCGAGTAGGAGTACAACTCCCAACACAATCTAGCATTATAAATAGATAGACCGTCCGTGTGTTGTCGATCTTGTACTCCGTAGGCTGTAGTTACCAACAAGATCGCGAACCCTCGCCGGCCGTCGCTGGGCATCGGACTCCGGCACTGCAACCCCGCTATCCACACATGGCACGTGTCACGACGACGATCACCTGCCGGCGCATCACGGCGAACCGCTTAGAGTGCGTCGCAGAGGACGAGTACGTGGATGTGCCGCCACCTAACTGGCCGGAACACTTCCGCGACCTGCTGCTGAGCGAGCTGGGTGCGGACGTGAGGTTCCGGGTGGGCGGCGAGACGTTCCTGGCGCACAGGTGCGTGCTGGCGGCCCGGTCGTCGGTCTTCAAGGCGCAGCTCTTTTGCGGCGACGATCCATCTTGCGGCGTACAACACATCGACGGCATGACAGCAGACGTGTTCCGCCACCTGCTGCATTTTGTGTACACGGACTCGTTGCCGCCGTCGACCGACGCCGACGACGCCGCCATGGCTCGGCATCTGCTGGAAGCTGCTGATAGGTATGAACTTGAGAGGCTCCGGCTTATGTGCGAGAAAAGGCTGTGCGGCTGCATTGATGCGAGTACCGTCGTGGCTACTCTAATGTGAGCGGATCGGCACCGCTGCCATGGCCTGAAGAACGCGTGCTATGCGTTCGTAGCGTCCAGGTGCAAGTAAATGCGGTCAGCGCGATAGAGGGTTTTGAAGATTTTATCAGAGGATGCCCGTCCCTACTGGTAGAGCTAATGCGCACGGTTGCAGGTCTGCCGGCGGAGGAGGAAGCAAATCGAATAGCTGATGATCAATAGGCATGGGGTGTTCTACAAATTGTAATCGAATAGTATAACGCACAAAGACAGTTCCTCTTTTCCTTCTGCCCAGCTCCCCGAAAACAAATGGTCACCCTGGGGCACAGACATAGGGGAAGCATATCTTGTAATCTCTGCTATGACATATACTAATAGATGTTATGTTTGTTTTTGTAATTCTGATTTTGCTTTTAGAGACTTGTAACATGTCGGTTTCCAATTGCTTAGTTCAGTAACCTGGGGATATCGACTACATCCAATTCCTTCCCAGCTGCAGAAGCTGGGCGACGGGGAGTTTCATACTACTGATGTTGCACTTGCATTCTGGCATTCACTCTGCTTTGTTAACCCTGTGGAGGTTATGCCGAACAGGTATACCTGCCACGGTGGATAAAACCTGGCCCACCAAGGAGGCCCATCAGATAAAGCCGGAGGGCTTAATGGAGAAGGCCTCATGGGCTTAGGCGCAAGGATAAGCTCTGGGCTGGCTTAGTGAAGTCCAAGACGAAGGCCTGGCTGCGTTCGCCTTAGGGAGCAAGTTAGGGTTTGTTACCGTGTTAGTCTAGGACTCATGATCTAGGTCGGTTAAGGCTTTCCTTGTAGGGGAAGGCTTGGCGCCTTTATAAGCCAGCCTTCCAGCAGCCTTAGGGCACGCATACAACCTCATTGTAACCTGTACACATATTTGCCTTGAGTGAATTATAGCAGCACGTAGGATCTCGCCACCGTCGTGAGATCCGAAGCTGGGTAAAATCGTGTGTGCAATCCCGTCACTGGAACCCTCCACGTTCTTCCCCACCTCCTCTACGGTACGTATGAATACTTCTAGTAGTTCCGCGTTACCAATACCTCGACAGTTGGCGCCCACCGTGGGGCCCAAGGCGTCGGGAGTTTTGTTTCAGGCGGGAGCATTGGGCGAGATCGGCAAGACTATGGCGGTTGGTCGCGCCCGCATCATCAACAACTTTGGGTGCATCGAAGACGACGGGTCCTACGTCTCAGCAAACGACGCACTGGTGTCAAGCTTCGTCGTCCCCTTCGGCACCATCAACATCTTCATGGGTTTTACGGCTGAGGCGTATGGATTCCCCAGGGGATCCGCCGCCTTTTGGCCCACCCACCACCCCATCGATTATGCAATCGAGCAACAACACAGATCGGATCAGGCCTTTGTCTATCGCGATCTGAGTGACTCTGATACCCAAAGCGATTCTGACTCCAGCTCTTATGAGCTTATGGAGCCCGCCTCTCGTTTGTTGGTGTCATTGACGCATCTGGCCCTAAGCCGGCCGAATCTGACCCTGAGTCAATATTACCTGCCTTACAGACAGGAGCAGACTCAGAAGCCGGATCTGATGGCACCGCTCCAATGGCGGAAGATTCAGATCTCGATGAGCATAAGGAGGAAGACTTCGCAGCACAGGTTGCCGCGCGAGGCTATGGCTCATCCGATCCAAACGAAGTCTTAATGACTTTCCCGGCACAGATAGCTATGGAGGATGGTGCGGCCGCGGCTAAGCCAGACGAGGCTGAAGTTTCCTCTAGCATCAAACACATTGGTGACAAGGCGGAAAAGCCAGAGGATGTGCTGGACCCTAAAAGGCCTCCCCCGGCTGCGCCTATTGAAGAAGACCTGGAGCGGTCAAAGGAGGAACACATGCGCGCATTGGAGCTTCTCAAAACACCTTTGGGACCAAATCCAACCGCGGTTGAACTTGAGGAAAGACGGAAAGCGCTCCTGGCTGAGACTGAAGTCAACATCAAGTATAAGTTGTCCCTCCTGAACAAGGAAAAAGAGTTAATCCTAGTTGGAAAGGCTCTAGAAGAGGAAGAGTACCAGCGTGAGCGCGATGTTGAGAAATTCCGCAAAATACGAAGTATACGTGACCCTCTTCTGCATCGGGATCTGCAGGGAAACTTCGAGAAACTTCTGCCCAAAAGCCTTTAAAGCCTTGGCAGAAATACTCTTTCAGAGTTAACCCTGATGGAGTCATATTCTTCTCCACCCCGGCCAAAAACCTAGAGGCGGCCAGGGAAATCATGGGAGACGAAGCAGTTCCAATTGAAGAGCGCCACCATTATTCTAAAATGCTCATCGAAAAGGCGGTAGAGCAGCAGGCTAAGGCGGACTCAAACTCAAAACTGGCGGACGACACGCGTCTTTGCAAGACAGCCGTTGCCGGCGGTGGGGATCCAGAGGAACCAGCTGGTTCCAGTAGCCATGGCAATAAGGGTAAGGAACCTAGGAAGGACAAAGTTCCTGACAAACACAGGGATGAGTCAAAGACTGGGTCCAATCGCCATAGTGACAAAGGCAAGGACGACCACCGGCAAAAGGATAACACACGCCATAAGAAGAATGATCCGCCTCGCCGTGAAAGAGATCAAGACAAGGACGCACGGCGTGGGAGTGACCGGCTTAACATGCCACCTCCGCCCGCAGCACGGGCAAGAGACGAAGGAAACAGGGGCAACAGAGATCCGCCTCAAAGGCGATCTCGCTCCCGCTCCCCTCATCGCCAAAGCCGTCAGGAGGAGCCAAGGCGTAGCCAATCCAACAAAGGGCCAGCCAGGGAAAACACTCATATCTCAGACGCCCGCATCCGTCTCGATGAGATTAAAGCGGCCAAAGAGGAGTCTTACCTGGGCCCTGTGTGCTTTGGACCGGCGATTCGCAAGGTGCAACTCCCATCCTCGCTAGGCAATGTCAAGAAAATTGTGGACAAGTACAATGGCATTGACAAACCGGACATATGGCTGCCTGATTACATCCACGCCGTTGGTATTAATGACGGTGATTACAATGCAGCTGTACGTTTTCTTCCACTCATGTTGGAGGGAACGGCCCGGTTGTGGATCGACACTTTGCCAGAAAAGAGTATCCACAATTGGCAAGACATGCAGAAAACATTCATGCAACACTTCTCATGCACATACAAACGTCCAAAGGCTTACTCAGATCTACTAAAGTGTGCTCAAGTGGAGGGGGAGTCAAGCAGAGCTTTCATAGCTCGATGGACAGAGACAAAGAATGCATGCGAAGACGTTTCTGAGATCCAGGCCATACATGCTTTTATGAACAGCCTGAAGAAAGGCAACATGATGAGATATATGTTAGCCAGCCAAAACATCAAACACCTCGGCGAGCTCTTAGACAGCGCGAACAATTACGCTGCAGCAGAAGACGACGCTCGAGCTGACGACGGCGATCTGCGCATGGACATAGCTGTTAACCCGGAAAAGCGAAACAACAATCAAAGCCGGAAAAAGAAGGAAGCCAACGATGCGCCAGGACCATCAAAGGAGGTAGCCTTTGCCAATAAGAAGGGTGGCCAGAGCGGGGCTAGCAGATGGCAGAAGAAGGCGATGACAGTCAAGGGTCAAGACCCATTAAAATCACCTATGACGACATCAAAGATGAACCTTGTGCCCATCATAGCAAGCTTGGCAAATGCACCCATACCAACAGGCAGTGCCGCCTTAACGATGATATCAAGAAGGATCCGGACGCTGGCTTCAAGGCAAACAGTTCAAGCGCAAGAACCGTAAAGACAAGAAAGAACAGAAGGACAACGAGGAAAGTGCTTCGGAGCCAGAAGATCAGGAGCCAAAGCACAAGAGGAGCAACAAGTTTCCAAGGGTCGAAACAAGCCTTGTTACTTTCCTTGCCACTCCTTCGGCCAAAAAGGAAAAGGCAGCCTGGAGGGAACTCAATGCCACTATGCCAGCGGTTCCCCAGTATCTCAACTGGTCCGAGCACCCCATTACATGGGACCGCAACGATCATCCTGATCATATTCCACAGAACCCAGGGAATTACGCGCTCGTTGTAAACCCAATTGTGCAGCAATGCAGGCTTTCTAAGGTGCTTATGGATGGAGGGAGTAGCATCAACATCCTCTATCTTGAAACCTTAAAGCGCATGCGCCTTTCTGAGACACAGCTAAACATAGCACAGTCAAGTTTCACGGCATAGTGCCAGGCAGGCAGGCCAGTTCTATGGGAACAATTGTCTTAGACGTTACCTTCGGTGACGAAACAAACTATAGGACTGAGGAAGTTGCCTTTGAGGTGGTGGAATTCAAAAGTGCGTATCACGCAATCTTTGGCCGCCCAGCCTTTGCCAAATTCATGGCACGCCCGTGTTACATCTACAGCAAGCTCAAAATACCTGGACCAAACGGCGTCATCACGGTCAATGGCGACTTCAAGAAGGCGAAGGAATGCGAAGCAGGAAACGCCGTCTTAGCAGAAGCAGTCATCAGCAAGGAAGAGCTGGAGCAGTACAAGAAAGAAGTTAACACCAATGAAATGCCGGATGGTAAGAAGCCTCCTTGCGCCTCGGATGTCACTTTCAAGGCCAGCTCAAACTCGAAGAAGATCGTGCTGGCCGATGCAAGCAAGACGACAACATAGGGCGGACCTCAGTGACGCATAGGAAGGCGCGCTCGTCAAGTTCCTCCGTGAGCAACGGGATATTTTTGCATGGTCACCATCAGACATGCCAGGAGTACCCCGGGAACTTGCCGAGCACAGCCTTAATGTCGCCAAAGGTGCCAAGCCAGTAAAACAAGGTCTTCGTCGCTTCGGTCCAGAGAAGAAGAAAGCAATAGGAAAAGAGGTAGCTCGGCTTAGTGCCGCTAATTTCATTAGAGAGGTTATCCACACAGATTGGCTAGCAAATCCTGTATTAGTACCTAAGAAGGACGTGAAAGACTTGCGCATGTGCATAGATTTCACCGGCTTAAACAAAGCCTGTCCTAAAGACCCCTTCGCATTGCCGCGAATTGATCAGGTCGTAGATGCTGTATCAGGTTCTGAATTACTATGCTTTTTGGACGCTTACTCTGGCTACCACCAAATTAAGATGAAGGAGTCTGACCAAATTAAGACTTCCTTCATCACACCTTTCGGAACGTTTTGCTACATAACTATGCCTTTCGGGCTTAAAAACGCTGGCTCAACGTACCAACGGTGCATACAACGTTGCCTACACGATCAAATAGGCCGCAATGTTCACGCTTATGTCGATGACATTGCCGTTATGTCGCGAAACGCGGCGATCTCATCGTTGACCTTCAAGAAACCTTTGATAACTTGAGAAAATATAACATGAAGCTAAATCCGGGAAAATGCTTTTTTGGCGTCCCAGCAGGAAAACTTTTAGGCTTCATTGTTTCAGAAAGAGGTCTTGAGGTTAACCCAGAAAAGATTCGAGCTATCATGGACATCAAAAAGCCTACTTGTCTTAAAGATGTCCAAAGGCTCGCAGGATCTGCAGCAGCTGTAAGCCGATTTATTAGTAGGCTTGGGGATAAAGCTTTACCCCTATACAGGTTGTTGAAGAAAACTAAGACGTTCGTCTGGACTGAAGAGGCAGATGCAGCCTTAGCACAGTTAAAAGACGCCTTAGTTTCAGCACCAATATTAGCGTCTCCTCTACCACAAGAGCCGATGCTACTTTACATGGCGGCTACCAACCTAGTTATTAGTGCAGTGGTTGTTGTTGAACGAAAGGAGAAGGGCAAGGAGCTACCGGAACAAAGGCCGGTATATTATATCAGCGAAGTCTTCTCCGAATCCAAACAACGATACCCTCACTATCAGAAGCTGGCTTATGGAGTTTTCTTCGCAGCCAGAAAATTACGCCATTATTTCCAAGAGCACCCAATCACGGTAGTCAGTAAGGCGCCATTGGGTGACATTATAAACAACACGATGCCACTGGACGTGTGGCTAAGTGGGGAATTGAATTGGCAGCCTTCGATATCCAGTACAAGCCACGTACAGCCATCAAATCCCAGTCTTAGCTGATTTCATCGCAGACTGGACGGAAGCAATGGATGAACTTCCCCTCCCTGACGAAGAATATTGGGTTATGCACTTTGATGGCTCCAAAATGTTGCAGGGATCGGGAGCTGGCGTGGTACTGAAGAACCCTAAAGGAGACAAGATGTGCTATGTCTTGCAGATACACTTCAATGCCACTAATAATGTTGCAGAATACGAGGCTCTGTTGCATGGATTGCACGTCGCAAAGGATTTGGGCATTAGCCGTCTTTTGTGCTATGGCGATTCAGACCTCGTTGTTCAACAATTAGAAGGGGCATGGGACGCGAAGAGCCCTACAATGGCTGAATACCGACGCACGGTAGACGAGTTTGGTCGGTGTTTTATCGGCTTAGAAGTCAAGCATATCAAAAGGGAGGAAAATGAAGCAGCGGACGCCTTAGCCAGAATGGGCTCGAAAAGATCGAAGGTGCCCTCCGATATATTTTTGGAGCACCTGTACGTGCCGTCTATTAAAGGCGGAGATGAGGATGACCCCATGGCTTCGCAGTCTGTTTCCGTCATGCTGGTGAAGCCAGATTGGACACAGCCCTACATAAATTTCCTCCTTAACAAGGAAGAGCCAGAGGATGAAGTCTTAAGGCGGCAAGTTGTGCGCAGAGCTAAGGCATACACAATAATAAATGGAGAGCTATACAAGCGGAGTACCACAGGTGTATATCAACGATGCGTTTCGCCGGAAGAAGGACAGGAGATACTAGAAGAGATCCATGGTGGATGTTGCGGTCATCATGCCTCTGCCGAGCAATTGTCGCCAAAGCTTTTAGACATGGATTCTACTGGCTCACAGCAAAGCAAGATGCAGAAGAACTCGTCAAAATGCGTTGGATGCCAAAAGTATGCAAGACAGCCAAAGATGCCAGCCCAGGAATTGCGCACCATCCAATCACGTGGCCATTTGCGGTCTGGGGACTGGACATGGTAGGTCCATTCAGGACTGCGCGAGGCGGCGTCAAACATCTCTTAGTTGCGGTGGATAAATACACCAAGTGGGTTGAAGCTAAGCCCATAAAAAAGCTTGATGGGGCAACAGCCAAGAAGTTCGTCATTGAGTTATAACGAGATTTGGCGTCCCCCACAGTATCATTACGGACAATGGGACAAACTTCGCCGTAGGAGAACTGGCAAAGTACTGTGGTGAAGTTGGTATTCGTTTGGACTTAGCATCTGTGGCTCATCCACAATCGAATGGCCAAGTTGAGCGAACCAACAGTATAATTCTACAGGGAATAAAGCCAAGATTAGAGGTGCCTTTGCATAGAGCAGCTGGAGCATGGGTAGAAGAATTACCTGCTGTCTTATGGAGCATACGCACAACTCCAAGCAGTGCAACAGGCTACACCCCTTTCTTTCTCATATATGGCGCTGAAGCGGTACTCCCAACCGATGTCCTGCACGACACACCTCGTGTAACAGCCTACGTCGAAGCAGACGCAGAAGAAGCCGACAGGACGGCTTAGACCTTCTCGAAGAAGAGCGTGAGATAGCGCTTCAGCGCTCCGCCATTTATCAGCAGAACATGCGGCGTTACCACAGTCGCAAGGTAAGACGGAGATCGTTTCGAGAAGGCGATTTGGTGCTTCGCCTTGTTCAGCAAAAGGAGCACAAACTATCTCCCATATGGGAAGGACCCTTCGTTATCAGCAAAGCGCTTAAGAACGGGGCATATTATCTTGTGGACCTCCGTGATATCAAGAAGAAGAAAAAGAGGCCGCAAAAGGAAAAGGAACGAAGAAGCAGTGCTCAAGGAGACGAAACGTCCTTGGAACATTGAGCAGCTACGTCCTTTTTACACTTAGCAATTCTATTGTAATCACACCATATATGATTATGAAATAAAAGTCTTTGGTTCCCTCAATTATTTTTATGCATGAGTTCTCGCCGTCTTTTATTTCCATTTGATCATATATTTCGATAAAAATATCAATGTTAACCCGAATTGGCTCGTGCTTGTGGTTACTCACATGATGCTTTTGCCTTAAGGCCTTACAAAAATTAAAATTGCATCCGTCTAAGAGTATTTATCTGATCGTATATGCTGGCTTGTCTTAGTAGATGCTTTACGCACCAAAAGCCGGCGCCGTTTCTGTGTTTAAACAGTTTGGTTACTAACCCTGTTGCCAGCGAAGTGTTCCGTGCTTTAGGTTCTGCCAGCATACGAAAAGGCTAAAGCATATAAGCCAGAAAACTTAAAGACGGATAAGGAGCATAGTTTGCAAGCCTTTTAAAAATAAGTGCATGCGTTGCAAAACAAACATGTTCAACAGATAAAAGGCTCCTGCCATTACAAAACATAACTTAACAAGTCTTTTGTGCCATCTTTCATGACACGCTTAATGCAAAGTTTTTCCTGCATCTTATGCAGGGGACTGAGGAGGCGAAGGCACAGGGGACTTGGATGGATCCAGCGTAGCTTCAGACTCGCCTTCTTCTTCTTCTTCATTTCCGTCTTCTGACTCATCGCCATTGCCAGTGGTGGGGCTTCGGCTTCGTCATCAGACACGTCGTCAGGACGGGGAGGCACAGGCTTCTTGGAGAAGAAGATACAAGTCTACCATCTCGCAACGGCTGAGGCAAAGCCAGAGACAGAGGCATAGACCTTTTCTTTGACGAGCTCGTTGCCGTCTCTGTCCTTGGCTGGGAAACACTTGATAACGCGCCACATGTTGACTCGGGGTAGTGGCCGCGAACAAGTCCTAGAGCAAGTTTTGCTCCGCCTCTAGCTGCTGAGCGAAGACGCTCCACCACCTCTGGGACGCAGTTCTGAAGAAGTGGCAGCAAGTTGCTGGTGTTTGTCACTTGGGGCAGCTGTTTTGGGAAGATGTTGGCAACAACGTCTCTTCCCGCAGCATACAGCCCTGACACAATCTCGCCACACTCCAAGATAAGCTCCAGGCGCGTCTCAGAGGTAAGCCTTTCCCCAAATCCAGCTGGAACTGAGGAAGGGAGGAATGAAAAAATTAAGGCGCATTGAACTGTTTGAATAAAGGCGAAAAGTGACAGAAAGTGCGAGAAGTAAAGAAGAAAGACTCACTTAGCAGTTTCTCGTCAATGGCGGTGCTCTCATCAGCTTGGCGTTCAAGACGACCTTGTAAGCTCTGGATTAGGAGCCCATCCTTTTCAGCCTGTCGCTGCAGTTTCAAAGTTCTGCCTTCAGTGCGTTCTGTCCTTCAGCGGCGCTGTCTTGGACGGCTTTAAGATTGGCCTCGGCCGTCTTTCGGTTCTCCTCCAGTTGCTTAAACAAGGCGGCATTTTCCCGCCTTACCACTTCTATATCGCCAGTCTCGCTGACGATCTGTTTTGCCTTCGCCACAACAGCTGCGCAAACACACATTGCATGTGTTGAGCATCTTATGTCTTAAAATGAACTAAAGTCACATTGCATGTGAAAGAACAACATTTACCTTTGTTCGCCTTATTTTCGGCGACGGCTTGCTTGAGCACTTGCCTTTGGTTACTCAGTGAGTACCATAGATCGCATGTAAGTTGCTCGCTGCTCTGCTAGGCAAGGGCAGTAGTAAGTAACAAAGGTAAAGACAGTAAGGTATAGCTACAAGGGCTTGGGGACTGAGTCTTTATCAACATTAAAGAAAGGCCATTACGTCGGCTTAGTCAAAGCACAACGTAATGCCCGGGGACTAGTATGTACATAAAGACGGAATGTTTACCTGCATCATGGCCTTCAAGGCTTTGTAGCTCTCTTCATTGTGACGTACAGCTCGTCACAATTGTCTTCCAGATTCAATATGGTCAATGTTTGACCAACTGGCCTTAGCTTCGGAGGCGGCTCGTTGCGCTCCTTCTCATCGGCAAGCATGGCGGCGATGTTGGGTAAGATGTACCCCTCGTCGTCAAAAGCTCTTGCTTCACCATGTTGCGGATAGCTCACGAGTGATGGGCTCGTTCGGCTCCTCTGACTGAAGTCGCCGCCTTCCCAGCAGCGGCAGCCCTGGCCAACTTTTCAGTTTCCGTCTTATCAGGTAAGACGGCTGAGTCCAGATCTATATGATGATCTTCAGATGGGCCTGGGGCTGTCTCTTGTTGAACGGAGGGAGTGGGGGGAGCGATGGCTGGAGAGGGCTCAGTCTTCTTTGCCTGGAAGAAATTACTTTCTTCCTCTTAAGAGGCGCAGTTGGTTTGATCCTGCAAATCACATACAAAATAAGATAACATTCATACACATTGTTCGCCTTACTAAAGAAATTAAGGTTCGGCTTACTTCTGTACTGGAGCATTAAAGGCCGCATCTTCATCGTCCTCAATGTCGAGCACTTCGGCGTTAGCAGGGATGGCTTTCTCACGCTTCCGCCTTTCTGCTGCTGAAGTTGCTGCAGTGGCTCCTGAAGCCTTTCGTTTCCGAGTCTTTGGGGCTCGGGTGCCGCTTCAGGCACGTAAAACAAAGGAGCCAGCAGATTATCCGGCAAAAGGGCGAGCTGAAATCAAAAGTGGTGTTAGTAAGGCAAACATTGTGGAAGTATAAAAACAGTAGTGGTAAATGCCTTACCTTTGGAGCTGGGTTGGCGGCTGTGTACATAGGACGCTGCTCTGTCAGCT
Organism: Poa pratensis; assembly: GCA_947311845.1. Classification (NCBI taxonomy): domain Eukaryota; kingdom Viridiplantae; phylum Streptophyta; class Magnoliopsida; order Poales; family Poaceae; genus Poa; species Poa pratensis. The sequence continues at coordinate 79,314,440 of CAMZMU010000033.1, forward strand.
GGATCCTTTCCTTGGCAATCCTCTTAAAGCGATACACAAGGGCGTCTTGTGTAAGGTCACTCTCACTAACACGGAGGGGATCTTTCTTCTGGTCCGTGTAGTGGCACATGAGGCCTTTGCGATCTTTCAAAGGCTGGATTCGCCTTGACAACCAACATAGGATGGTGTCTGCGCCCGTGAGTTTGGGCACAGCAGTCTTTGTTAGTACTCAATCCGCCTTTGCATGCGACGGAGGTTGTCAGGAAGGACCTTCAGTGGTTTCTCGCCCCAAGAAGGCGGGCTCCGCAGGCAAAGGAGAAAAGCGAGGAAGTCCTATGTCTTTGCCTACTGGCGCCATGTCTTTGCAGTAGAAGAAGGAGCTATTCCAGCCTTTAATGGAATCTATTTTTGGCGCCTTAGGATACCAGTCTCTGCCTCTACGAAGGTTGATGCTAACTGTTCCTAAGGAAAGCAGTTCTTCCTTCTCTGTTTGGCGCTTGCAGGTAAAGCAGTACTTGAAGAATTCTAAGCTGGGCTCTATGCCTAGGTATCCTTCGAATAAAGCCATAAAGCCAGCTATGTACAAGATACTATTGGGGCCTACGCTATGAGGCTGAAGGCCATAGTAGTCTAAGACTGATTGGAAAAAAGGATGCGGAGGCAAAGACAAACCGCGAGGAGATGTGAGACGAGGAGCACTCGTTCATCGCCGGCGGGATCTGGAGCAGGGTGGCCGTACGCTGACCGCCAGTGGCAGTTCTCCTTTGGTGGGAGGATGCCCTCCTTTTCCAGCTGCGTGAGGTCCGCGTCGGTGATGGTGGAAGCTGCCCAGTTGCGGGAAGATGCTTCCTCTCCCTCCTCCTCTGCCTCCGCCGCATCGCCCTCATCGGAGGGCTGGGCATTCTTCTCTGATTCGATGGAGGTGGCCGCAGAACTTGTCGCCGCCGCCGCGCGAGATGCAGATGCATCCGCGGTGCTCGATCCCCTCATGGCCAGATCTTGTCCCTCCCCGCCGCCGACGCCGTTGCCGTTGTAGCTCCCGTGGTTGCATCGGAGCTCTCCATGGGTGGGTGTGCAGGTGGTGGTGGTGGAGCTCGCCGGAGTTCGGAGGGATGGGTGCGAGGAGGACGATGAACAGGAAATGAGCCCGATGGAGAAAATGGTTCCCCTTTTATGGGGGCTGCGCGCGATTAGTGCGGTGAGATAACGCTCGCGCGATTTTCGCCACGCGTCCCGCAACGGTCAGTAGTGGGCATCTTCTCCCGCACGCCTCGGAGATCGTGTGCGGAAAAATAGCAGTAATGACGGCACAACGTCTCTTGCCTGTCCAGACTGTCGTGGACTGGCTTTGACTGCGGTGACGTCATGACAAGACTCGACGCTGACAGAATCTTTCTGCCAGATTGTTCAAAGTGCAGGAGAGTTCGGCTTAATCCTTAAGGCAGACTGAATGTCTCATTTTGGAATGCTCCAAGCTCTTCTGTCCGCCTTGCGCAAAGGCGAAAGCCCGTGTTTCACAAAGACGGCAAACGAAGAACTTAAACCTTTCCGGGGACTACTGTGGAGGTTATGCCGAACGGGTATACCTGCCACGGTGGATAAAACCTGGCCCACCAAGGAGGCCCATCAGATAAAGCCGGAGGGCTTAATGGAAAGGCCTCATGGGCTTAGGCGCAAGGATAAGCTCTGGGCTGGCTTAGTGAAGTCCAAGACGAAGGCCTGGCTGCGTTCGCCTTAGGGAGCAAGTTAGGGTTTGTTACCGTGTTAGTCTAGGACTCATGATCTAGGTCGGTTAAGGCTTTCCTTGTAGGGGAAGGCTTGGCGCCTTTATAAGCCAGCCTTCCAGCAGCCTTAGGGCAACGCATACAACCTCATTGTAACCTGTACACATATTTGCCTTGAGTGAATTATAGCAGCACGTAGGATCTCGCCACCGTCGTGAGATCCGAAGCTGGGTAAAATCGTGTGTGCAATCCCGTCACTGGAACCCTCCACGTTCTTCCCCACCTCCTCTACGGTACGTATGAATACTTCTAGTAGTTCCGCGTTACCAATACCTCGACAAACCCTGTAGATACAGCAGCAATTCAAAGATTGTTGAACTTCATGACTGTCTTGTGAGCATTTAATTTCTTTCAAGTTACTAACCTGAACAACCCTGCCCTTCAATGCACATGCTTCTTTATTTGTCGATAACAGGTTTTGCTATTGTAATAATAGCACTAGCCTTCTTTTTTTTCTGATTGGCACTCAAACTACATAGAGATTTTCCGTTGAGAAATTAATGGAAAAGGGCTAGATCGGTTAGAAAATCCATAGAGAACGACTAGGTGGAGAATTTTGGCTTTAGTAATTAAGTTTGGGTTTTGTGAAGCGAACACATAGAATCCCTTGTTAATGATGTTACACGCATTCAGGCGGACGAAATTAAATTCTAATCCAGGACAACATAATTGGATATATCACTCAAGATATGTTATGTCTTGACACCCTCGGAATTCATTTTTTTTTTTAGAGGAAGGATCCAATTCATATAAAAGGAGGCTCAGCACTTTACAAACAGGTCCCCAAAGAAACAGAAAATTACAAGGAAACCTAGGAAAGTGCAAAAGGCACCCTAAGCCACCGTGAAGAAACTCAATTGGATCCTCAGCCGCACCCAAAGCTCCTAGTCGCCGTCGACGACGCCGTACCACCGTCCGCCGGGAAGAAGGCGCACCCACACGTTGTAGAAGGCCGCAAGATCCATCCGCCGCGAAGCACCGGAATCTAGTCTCGTTGAACGAACACGGCCGCAGCGCCATCTCCCCGCCTCCACCCAGCTTCCAGCCGCGACGGCGGCGCCCAGGACCACCAACACCATCACCAAACCACCTCCAGAGCCCGCTCCCCTCGCCACCACGGCCGGCCGGAGCAGAACCACCAGAGGAAACCACCAGCACCACCTGCAACAAAAACGGACCCCCAGCTTCCAGAACCTTCCCCCCTCGCCACCAAGGCCGGCCGGAGAAGCAGAGCAGGAAGAGGACGCCCGACGAGCCTTCATTTTTTTTTTGTCTAGGACAAAATTTGCAAAAGCTCGATTTCACGGGCTTGTCTTGGCTAGACGTCACGATGAGTTGTGCACCTAGACTGCGTGCAGATTCGGACCTAGCTGTGTTCATAGCAATGCGAGGCAGTGCTGCACGAGGGCTGTCAGTCCAGAATTGTACTTGATGGAATGGCTCTCTGTCGCGCGGGATGGTGTGCGTGCCGCTGATGTAGTTGAGCCCGCCGCCGGAATACCGGCATCCCAAGGCACTGTGTCGGTGACACGAATTGTCGCTTCTCCGTTCGCACATTTACACTACATATCACCGTTGCAGCCGATCTAGTGGTGCGTCATCGTCACTGGCTCCGACCTAGGACCCTTCTTATTACCCTCCTCCTCCTCCGCCTTATCCGAAACGTCTCCTCACAGTAAGTATTGATTTCCAGATGTCTCCTACTTCTATCACTAAGGTAGCACGATTCCTTCTTTACATACATTTTGGGCTTAACTACAGTGGCGGCTCTTAACGAGCGACTCCTCTTGGATTCATCCCGCCACATCATCTTGTATCATCTTGTGCGTGACCGGGTTCGCAAGCATGCTACCGCGCAAGAGGACCGGGCGATGTAATGACGTAATGGCGCAGTGTAAAAGTGGTTCCACTCCAAAGTGATGTCGGCAAAGCTAGTGAAGCTCCTCAACTGTGGGCAATACCTATGCACCCGATTGGCCCTTGGATATATATGCAAGAAGTTCCAAATTGTTAATGATGTTGTATCTTCTGGTTGCTAGAAATTAATTTCATGAGATATTTTGCATTGAAGATGTTAATTAATACTGACCAGCTACAGCTAGACCATGTGCTATCCTTTATTTTACTTTCCCCAAAAGCTGGGATTTTTTCGCCGCATTTTTTTGGTTCATAAGAACTATTGAAATGTGTTCTAAAGCGTAACTATTGAAATGTGTAGGGAGGACTGATTTTCAGAACGACAAAGTTGATATTTAGCAAGGACGAGACATTGTACAATTTTTTTTAACGAGACATTGTGTACTGATTTACTTAGCAAGACAAATCCTAGCATGCTATAGCGTGCTATTAGCGGCGCTATAGCACGCTATTTTTTCCAGTGATTCTCGGACACTCAAACTACAATTATGTCTAGGCACCCTAGAAAAAAATGTCTAGGACAATATTTACAGGAGCTCGATTTCACGGGCTTGTCTGGGCTAGACGTCACGTTGGTTGTATGCACCTACACGACGCGCAGATTCAAGAGTTGTGTGCATAGCAATGCGAGGCAACATGCATCCGTTGGTCGAGGAGGAGGAGGAGGAGGAGGAGGAGGAGGCTGCCTTATTGGTGTCAGTCCAGATAGCGACGTACTTGATCGAAGGGTTCTCTGTCGCACGGGATAGTGTACGTGCCGCTTATGTAATTGAGCCCGCTGCCGGAATACCGGCCGGCATCCCAAGGTACGGTGTCCGCAACGCGAAATGTCGCCTCTCCGCGAGCACGTTTAAAATGCATATCATCGCCGCGGAGCATTCTACGGTGCGACTATCTTCGTTGGTTCAGACCTGGGACCCTACCCCTTCCCCTCGTCCTCCTCCGCCTTATCTCTGCCTCCTCTTCAAGCTAAGTATTCATTTTCAGATGTCTCCTACTCCTATTTCTAACGTAGCACGATTCCTTCTTGCATTTTGTGTGTGGTTTTTGACTACAGTTGCGGCCTCAACGAGCGACCCCTCTTGGCTTCCTCCGTCACATCACCTCGTATCATCTCGTGCGTGATCGCGTTCGCAAGCGCGCTACCACGCAAGAGGACCGAACGGTGTAAGGACATAGTCGCGGAGTGGATACATGATTCCGCTCGAAAGCGATGTGGAAAAAGCTAGTGAACCTCCTCAACTATGGGCAGAACGTACGCTATCGTTTGGAGCTCGATCAAATATATGTGGAAGAAGCTCCAAATTGTTAATGATGCAGTATCTTCTGGTTGCTAGAAATTATTTCATGAGATATTTTTGCACTAAAATTGTTCATAAATACTGACCCCAGCTCCAGGCAATACCGTGCAACACAAATATAAATAAAGCTAAAATCCGAGGCCCTTACTATAAATAATAAAATTGTAATCAATACATGTATGTACATTAGATGTTATCGGTAAATATATACTTAACGTGCATCTGAAAGCAATATTGTTATCGCCAAAGGCGATTGCATCCCTCACAATGCTTATCTCTTGGGAATTATGGATCGAGCGCAACGCTAGAGTTTTCCGACACAAGTCCACCCTCCCTTCGATCATTTTGGGAAGGATCAAAGATGAGGCACAAACTTGGGTCAAAGCGGGTGCCAAGCATTTGGAATTTATTTTACCGGAGATTAATCCCCTTTTGAGTTTTGGTTGGGCCTTTTGGTCGGTGTTGTAAACAATGCTAAAACCCCTAACTCCTCCTTAATTAATATATAGGGGCAAATCTTTTGCCTCATAAATTCAAAAAAAATTATACATACGGTGTTAAAAAATTCGACCATTTCTAGATACCAAGTCGTCATGGTATATGAACTTCAACATTACCGCTCATTAAGTTGACTCTGCCTACAATCTTGTCGCTGCGGTGGCCAGTGGGCGCATTGCGCTCTCCTCTCGGCGGATCGGCCTTGTCACGTGATCGCCGATGCTGAGTTGTTGTCTAGGCAACGGCCGAACCGCACACAACACACAAAAAATATAAAATGATTACGGATGGAGGTAATTGCCATGCTCTACCGTGGCTTCTGTACAGCTGCAAATGTAGTTCCTATATGGTGGTATGTGAGTTCTCCAAGCTAGGACCTTAATTCTCCCTAGACATTCCACATCTCCGAATAAGACGTCCATGAATTTTATCCTGCGAATTTCCTCATCAAACCTTGCTTGATAAATGGTTACGGATCACATAAGAATAGCCTTTGCCCATCCTCTGAAAATATGAGGTATATTTCTCCACACAAGAGCACTGTGATGCTTACCAAATTTAGAGGTGTTTGTTTGTAGATACTGTCTCGCTAGGTTAGCATATTTGCTCCAAAATTGAGCATTGGGTTTAGACCGTAGAAACCACCAACCATGCTTGCGGTTATGAAATATTGATTCATCCCATTCGAGCTTCATGGCCATTGAAGCCAGTTTAGGTTGTTTCTCAGGATCCACATTTCCAAATGTAAGCACCTTGAAGAAATACCCAAAAGCTTGTCGGGCCAGATAGCTCAAGACAAGAGGCTGTCTTAGTACCAAGTTGTACTATTTTTCTCGATAGACTTGTAAAGTTGTGATTATTATCTTGCTCCCTCTTTGAGTGTTCATGGTTGCAGACCCCCACATGTAATGGACCAACAATTGGCAGAGTATCTACATTTTCGCTATCTGGAGGTTTTGTTTGCATCAAGAAATTGATGATCCATTAAGATTCCATTTGGTGACTATACTTGCACATGTCAAATAAGTAGGTGCATGTTGTAAGGTTGCCGGTATAATGGAGGATAGTTCTTCAGAAATGTGAGTCACTCACATCAACAATGATGTTGTTCAAGTTATTAAGCACCTGCTCAACTTGTTTCTTAACATTTGTATCACTAGTGGAGATGGCAGGATTGAATTTAGACGAGGAGAAGGTGTGACTCACCCCTAACATCTCTCAGCTCGACGTCGCGTGGGTTGTGCACCTACACGACACGCAGATTCGGGCCTATAGCTGTGTGCATAGCAATGCGAGACAACATGCACGACGGTGGTCGAGGAGGAAGCCTCTATGGTGGCTGTCCAGAAATGTACTTGATCAAGGGATGTCTGTCGCGCGGGATGGTGTGTGCGCCGTTGATGTAGTTGAGCCCGCTGCCGGAATGCCGCCATCCCAAGGCCGGTCTGGGCAGCGCGAACTGTCAGCTCTCCGCGCGCACGTTTACTGTGCATATCACCGTGGTGGCGTCCAACGGTGCTAATCTCTGACGTGGGACCCTTCTCGCTGCCCTTGTCCTCCTCCGCCTTATTAGCGACTTCTCCACTGATTTTCAGTTGTCTCCTACTCCTATTCTAAGGTAGCACGATTCCTTCTTTGCATTCTTATTGGGCTTAACTACAGTGACGACTCTTAATGAGCGAACCCTCTTGGGTTCATCCCGCCACATCACCCCGTATCATCTCGTGTGTGATCGTGTTCGCAAGCGCGCTACTACGCAAGAGGGGACGATGGAAGGACATAGTCACGGAGTGGACACACGATTCCGCTTCAAAGTGATGTACAAAAAGCTAGTGAACCTCCTCAACTATGGCAGATCGTACGCACTCGATTGGTCTTGGACTCCTGGTCCTCGATCCAATATATATGTGCAAGAAGATCCAAAATTATTGATGTATTATCTTTTCGTCGCTAGAAATTAATTTCATGAGATATTCTTGCACTGAAGTTGTTTATAAATACTGACCAGCTCCAGCTAATACCGGACAACACCGTGCGCTATCTTTTATGTTGTTTTCCCTGAAGTTGTGATTTTTTGCTGCATTTTTCAGTCATACGAGCTATTGAAATGTATTTTAAACCATAACAATCTGAATCTCTCATTGGATAACATCAGCGACACATATATCCCAAGTTTCGAACTATTTTTTATTTGCAAAAGTAACAATACCCTAAGAACTCTATTACTCTCCAACCATTAAAGCTGAAAATTTTATAGGCATGCCTAGATCTGAGTCAGTTTCGATTTAACTAAATCTCAGTCGGGTGGTGTCACTCAAATCTTAGTTACAACCTAGTTGCAATTCATGTGCAACTCATAGATGAACACGAATCACGAAGCAGGTGCACCCCACATCGGCATCTCCTCCGAGGCCATGTCCATCATGAACTCCTTCATCAACGACATCTTTGATAAGCTCGCCCGCTACAACAAGAAGCCCACCGTTACCTTCCGGGAGATCCAGACCTCCGTCCGCCTCATCCTGCCCGGGAGCTCGCTAAGCATGCTGTCTCCGAGGGCACCAAGAACATCACCAAGTTCACCTTCTTAGGTCGCTAGTAATTATAGTTGGATGGTCATAGGCCGACATGGAGTAGGTAGGTATCGCCTGCGCAGCGGATTTGATAAGAGCTTCGTTTCCCGTTGCCGATAATAGCATCTTAATCTGGTCTTGTAATCTTTTCTACACACATGCTTTAGGTAGGCACCATTAACTGATGTACCAGCATCTAAGGGCATCCCCAAACATTTCTCGCTCAGCGAGACAGTGTGGACGTCGAGAGAGTTCATAATCATGTGCACTCTCTCTAACCGCCCTGAATAATAGCAGACTATCGTGTATATTTTTACTTTTTGTTGAGCTCAGTGTATCTTTTTACTTTAGTGACATACATGTTACCACCTATGTTATTCTCACTATGGTTAGCCTACTGGTTTTAATTTGGTTGGGCCAAAGGCACATGACTGTTATTAGTTCCTTTCTTATTTATTGTCCAGTTCGGGGGCGCCTAGTCTCCGCGTTACGCGGAGTTAAGCTAGCTCCGCGCACCCCCTGCGCTATATAGGCCGGCCCATTTAGTTCCGCGTGAGCGTTGTTCAACTTTATTTTGACTGTTTCGCGCGCGCTTTTCGCTAGACTACTGTTTCGCGGTCTCGCGCGCTTTTGGCAGATGTTTCGCGAGCGTTGTTCAAATGTTTCGCGTGCTTTTTGGCTTGATTAATCGTTTTGAATGATGTTTAAAATTTATGTTTGAATGATTTTTAAAAAAGTCTATGAACTGAAATTATATTTGAACGATTTTTAAAAATTGAACAAAAAAACTTTGTGAACAAAAAACTATCTTTGAACAATTTCAAAAATGAACAAAAAATGGCGGTGAACAAAAACTATTTTTGAACAATTTTGAATATGAACAGAAAGGACCGATGAACGAAATCGATTTTTGAACGATTTTAAAGAAGGGAACAAAAAAGGTCTATGAACGGAAAATATTTTTGAACAGTTTTTAAAAAGTGAACAGAAAAACTATGTGAACGAAAACTATTTTTGAAAAACATGTTGAACGTAATTTGGTCTTGAACGATTTTTGAAAGTTTCGTTGAACAGAATTTGATATTGAACGATTTTGTAAAACTACATTGAACAGAAACTAGGTATAAACGAATTTTGGAACAATTTTTTAAAACATGTTGAACAGGATTTGGTAACCCGTTGAACGTAATTTAGTCTTGAACAATTTTTTAAAAACCCGTTTGAACGTAATTTGGTTTTGAACAATTTTTTAAATACCTGTTGAACAGAATTTGGTCTTGAATGATTTTTGAAACCCCATTTGAACAGATTGTGGTCATGAACGATATTTGAAAACCCATATGAAAAGAAAGAGGTTTTGAACGATTTTTGAAAACCGTTTGAACAGATGGTGATCTTGAACGATCTTTAAAAACCCGTTTGAACAGAAACTGGTTTTGAACGATTTTAAAAAACAATGGTTTGAACCGTTTTGAAAAACCCATTTGAATATAATCCAGTCTTGAACGATTTTTGAAATCACCGTTGAACAGAATTTGGTCTTGAACGATTTTTGAAAACCATTTGAACATATTGTGGTATTGAACGATTTTTTAAAACGATGTTGAACATAAATTAGTCATGTAACGATTCTTGAAAACCCATTTGAACAGATTGTGGTCTTGAACGATCTTTGAAAACCCATTTGAACAGAAACTGGTCTTGAATGATTTTTAAAAACTGAACAGAAAAAACTCTATGAACAAAAAATATATTTGAACGATTTTTGAAATATGAACAATTTCCAAAATATGAACATTTTTTAAATTTGAACATTTTTCAAAAAACTGAAATTTAAACAAAATATAAAATAGTATCTAAAAAAGAACGAAAAAAGAAAAAGCCAAAAATAGAAAAATAGATGTAAAACAAAAAAACAGAAACTAAGAAGAAAAAAAGAAAAACGAAACGAAAAAGGAAAAGGAAAAAAGAAAAGCAAACAGAAAAAACGAACACAAAAAGCAATAGAACGAAATCTGGCTGGACGTGCCCTTATTGGGCCGGCCGGTTGCGCGACGTGGGTGCGCGGAGCTGTGTTAGCTCCGCGGTACGCGGCAACTAGGGTTTGCCGTCCAGTTCGTCTCAGGAGTAAATAGCGAAAAGCCCAACGTATCTTGCTGGGCTGGAGAGCCCCTTTTTTCTAGGCCCAGGACTGACCGGCGTCGTCGAGACCGTCTCAGCCTGACCTGTTGCTGCTCTTCCAGTTTGAGTAGAGTCATCGTTTCAGGACCAACGGGAGCAGGGTCCAAAGATAACAGAAAGTCGTCGAAGGTGATCTACTGCTGGACAGTGTATTCGACGAAAAAAGAACTGTTGGACATTGTAGTATCATACATATTTCCTCCGTGAATGGTGTTTCTCCTACTGTATACTTGCGATCTAGGGCGTGTTTGGTAGGTCGCGAAGCCCAGGAACGAACTGTTCCAAGCGAGTTTCGGCCTGTTTGGTTAGCTGCCCCGTTCCGCGAGCCTGCATGCGCACGAACCTTAAAGCACGCTCAGCCAGGCCCGAGAGGAACGCTCGAATCGGCCGTTTCTCCAGAGCCATCGCCGAGCCAGTACAGTAACTGGCCCAACTGGTACGAGCGTTCGTCCTCTAATCTTCTCTCTCCTCCTCCTAAACTACTCCACTAAGCATGCCTCGGATCTACACATCTGTAATTCGATTTGAAAAATGTTGAACATCAACTATGTGCGCGTCGATGAGGGGGTTCCATTCCCGTGCTCGGTTTTGAGTTTCGTCGGCCGTAGCTTCTGATTTTCGAAGTTCCCTTTTGAACGTTTTTGGACGAATTTTGTCGATTTCTTCTCACTCGATTGTTTGAGAAACCCTTTGACATGTAGCTAGATCTCAACATTGCGCACAACTTTCGCGTTGAAAGTTTTCTGTTTTGGGGATCGTATACGAGTAGATCTTGCATTTCGCGTATATACGTATTCGCATAATGTTTTTTAGTGTACTGTAGTCAACCTGTATGGGCCTTTAGTGGGCAACCAAACGCGAGGAGGCCGAAATTTTGCATCCAGCCGAACGGGTCTGGCCAGAACATTGTTGGCAACCAAACGGACTGCAGATGTTGGCTCAGGCCTCATCTCTTCAGGGCCAGGCTGAGTTGAGCCACGGATGCAAAATGACCAAAATGCATGCGAGTAACCAAACAGGCCCCTACTGTATTGCTTTTTTTTTTGCCGGCCAGTCTGTTCCTGCAAATAAAAAAAAGGCCTGAACTCACATATCTACGCTTCTCTGCAGGTCATACCCTACATGCTAGCTAGTACATGCTAGCTGCACCTGCGCGTATTTTTTTTTTCGAAGACAGAGAAAGGCTAGTAGGCTACCCTACGGAATAATATAGCGTACGTGCAATTCCTCATAGTGGCCATTTTTCTGCACTGCACAAGATGATAAGAATCTCGTCGGAAGCCGACCAAATATATGGCTCCGGTTTTTCTTCCACTTATTTTTTCTTATGGTTGTTGGACGTGGTTATAACGTGGCTCTAATTTGATTTCTGGGGCGGTCTTGCCTATCGTACGTTAACACATTTACTATGAGAAGAGTGCAAAGGCACGCAGCTGTCGACTGCTAATTGGCTCAGAATCCTACCGAGAACTTTGGGAAAATTTTAAAGGGTTAAAGTACTATAATGTCGTCGATGTGCAGCTCGAAAAGAAAAAAAGAACACTGTTTATACATATTTTAGCAATGGAAGTACAAAAAGAAACACGTATACAATCACATTTAGATTTCGGAGCTATGTTTTAAGCAATTAGAAACATTCGCGTATTTCCTTCTTTTGTGCTAGCTGTTACAATGGCAACTTGACTAAGCTCCAACCAATTCAACTTCTAGTTCAATCTTGTACTCTGCTACAATTAGTACTCCGTAGGAGAAAATGCAAGGTAATATGCAATGTATACATTGCACTTTGCAAGTTAGTGCAAGCAAAACATGAAGAAAAAGGGAATGTTCATAAGAAGTTGCAGTGTAATGTTTGCTGAACCAGTGAACAAGTGGTTAAAGATGCTGCAGTTTTGTCGTAGAGAACAGACAATGACAAAACCACAGACATGAGCAATGAAACTTAGAAGCAAAAACACACGGATGGAAGTAAACTAATCCAAATCTTCTACCAATCACGATCACTACGACCAGAAATTAAAACACATGTAAAAAACAAAGTTCGCAATGAAGTTCTCCGGGAGGAGGCAAAGATCAGAATCAATGATTTGAAAGCAACGACAAGAAAAAAATTGCTCGTGAGATTATAATGTCAGGGAACTCTTCCCCACGATCTTGCCAACTCCTGCACAACCATCGAAAGATCAATTGTCTTTCGTTCTTTATTCCAAAGTCCCAACTACAGTCCTACCATCCGTGTTTCTCGTTTCGTCATCCAATTCAAATCACTCAGATGAGACCACCCCTGTACATGACTCAACTAGCTATGCTCATCTAATTATTTATTCTGATTATTATTCTTATGATCACCTGCACTCATAGCTGCACTCATTGTACCCTTTCAATCGCCTCCATGGACGATCATTCGATCGAAACTGTGTAGTTGTTTACTTGTTTTTTTATCTGTATTTTGCGCCTCGGGTTTTCTATTCCGCGGTTGCCCGAAATTCAGCGGTCTCCGATAGCTGTCCCGGCATCTCCAACTGGAATTAACGAATTTCCCCAAGGATTGATGGTCCGTGTTAAACAATGGCAGCAAAGCCTTGACGTTGAAAGCACAATGGTCAGACATGTAGGCGCGAAACATTCCATTTGTGAACCTCAAGATCAGCAGTAGTCCTACATTCGTACTACTGTATAAATACCACCACACGCATTGGCATCTTCAGAAGATACTTAGCCATATCGTCGTCCATCGAACAGCATACGTACGTCTCGTGCAAGGAGATCCATGGAGTCTTCGGAGGCGAGCTGGCACTCGTTCGACCCGTCGGTGGCCGCGGAGGACTCGGAGGCCATGGCGCGGCTGCTCGGGGTGCAGCTCTTCGGCAACGAGCAGAAGCAACCGGCGGCGGCGCCGTCGTCGTCGTCCATTTACTGGCCTGGCCACGAGGCTGACCAGTACTACAGTTCGGCGCCGTACTACATGCAGATCCAGGAAGGCACCTCGGCTGGCCCAGGTTACCACAGTCACGGTTACTACGACGGCGGTGCCATGGCGGGCGAGTTCTTCGTGCCGCCTGAGGAGCAGATCGCCGATCCCGCTGGATTCATGGTCGACCTGAACCTCCAGTTTGACGACCAGGATGACGGCGGCAACGGCGACGCCGCCGGAAACACGTCGGCGTGCAAGAGGAAGGTGGGCGACCAGAAGGGTGAGAGCAGCACGGGCACAGCTCCGAAGAAGAAAGCGCGTTCCGCCTCCGCGTCAACCCCGCCGGTAAGTGCCAGGAAGTGAACTCGCTCGATCAATCGTGATCAACTGCTGATGACACCAGGATGTGTGCCTGACGATGCGAGTGTTTGTGTGATGGATCGATGCAGTTGCAGAAGAAGGGCAAGAAGGCATCCAAGGGCGCGTGCAGCCGAGGCGTCCAGGAAGAGAGCAATGGCGGCAACAACGTGCAGAGCTCGAGCAACTACCTCTCCGACGGCGACGACGACGACGAATCGCTGGAGATGACATCGTGCAGCAACGTGAGGAGCTCGGCGTCCAAGAAGACGTCGTCGTCGCACGGCGGTGGCGCCAAGGCCAGGGCCGGGCGTGGCGCGGCCACCGACCCGCAAAGCCTCTACGCCAGGGTATGTTCATTAAGATCAGTAGTGGCAATGTCGTGATGAAGTACTGAATACTAAATCTGAAATAGTTTTGTTTCCCCTGAGCAGAAACGTAGAGAAAAGATCAATGAGCGGCTGAAGGTGCTGCAGAACCTTGTCCCTAATGGAACTAAGGTAATGTACTTGAAATTTTATCATTAATTCGAACTTCCACTGGAACAAATGTTATAGAGACATCTGGGTATGATGATGCTTGTTCTAATGCACGTGAACGTGGAGCAGGTGGACATCAGCACGATGTTGGAAGAAGCAGTTCACTACATCAAGTTCATGCAGCTCCAAATCAAGGTTTGGTTCTTGCAAAATTCCTTTTTTTGTAAACAGATAATCTTCCGGTCTTTTTTTCATGAAAGCATTTTTCCTTCGGAATAGCACATTACATATTCAAAAAGTGCTCAAATGTTTTGAGCAACTTGACCCTGACCCTTTCTCATTATGGACAGCTTTTGAGCTCGGACGATATGTGGATGTTCGCGCCGATAGCCTACAACGGGTTCAACGTCGGCCTCGACCTCAAGATCGCTCCACCGCAACAATGATCGGCTCTGGAGCCAATGAGGCTGGAGAAACTTTCTCGGCATATATACATACATATACAATTATCCTTGATTGTTTAGGTTTCCCCGTCTTGAATTCATTTTAGTCATTAATAAAGAACTGATAGATATATTACAAACTTGTGCCTCGTCTTCTTGAAATGAATTATGCTTCGCAATTGGAACGCGACATTTCTCAGTCATGTTTTCTGAAGATGAGTGAAATTGAAAGTGACAATTCGTGACCAAAAGATAGTATTTCCTCTTTTTAGGTTTACAACGTCTACAGATTCAGCCTTAGTCAACTTGTTTCATGAACATGAAAAATTATTATCACTTACAATACTCTATAGGTTCACTATGAAAACATGTTTCATGATAAATCTAGGTAATGATTTGTTATTGTAGATGTCAATATGTTCTTATAAACTTAGTCAAACTTAAGAACGACTTGATGTAAAAGGTATGGTTGGTTCCTAGTTGCCGCGCATAATCTTGGTCTTATCACGCTAAGTTAGGCATGTGATCAATTCACCACGGTTGTAGCTTATCACACTTTATAGCCATATGATCCACACATCACTCTCGTTGCTAGGGGTGGGCATAAAAACCGAAGACCGAAAACCGAAACCGAAACCGAAAAGACCGAGACCGAAACCGAAATGACCGAGACCGAAAAAACCGTTAAAAGTTTGGGTAGCAAATTAGAAAAGACCGAAATTAGATCAGAAATTCGGTCATCACTTATAAATAACCCGAATAGACCGAAAGACCGATTTTATTTTATTTTGAGTGAATTACGTACGGAAACAGCCGGATTTGTGTGTCAGCCCAGCTTATGTGTACATCTAGTCTATAGGCCAACTACTAAACCAAGTATACCATCTAGTCTCTAGGCTCAACAACTGAGTATCCCAGCCCAGCGTACTGTAAATTCTCCCGTGCGCGAGAGACTAGTCGATCGCTTCTCACTTTCCCAGTCCCGGGCGCTGATTCCACTTCTTGCGCCCTATATTTTGGTCTATTTGGTCATGACCGAAGACCGGACCGAATAGACCGAAGACCGAAGAACAGAAAACCGAAAAGACCGAATTTATTACGAGTATCATTTCTGGATGACCGAAATTGTTAAAGACCGGAAAGACCGAATCGAACTAACCGAAAAGACCGAACGCCCACCCCTACTCGTTGCCCAATCTTGCCATGCCTGTGGTGAGCATTTTGTTCCCCAAACTTTTTGCGACAACTACAATTTGCCTAAGCTTAGCTGTAGCAAACTTAGTCATGATCGAGTCAAACATGCCCTTAAAACAAAACTACACACTACAATACTACATAACACCTAATCACTAGCCAACACTTAAACCCTATCATGATGGGCTTTACGCTAGCGAGGACTTCTCTTCCGCATTGATTTTGGCTTGGTAATGATAAAAATGACTAAATCACCCCTCATAGAGATATTGCTCGCAAGCGGGGGGTTGTGCACCACTGGCATATGACGTTGAGGCCGTCAGTGTTGTGTTGTTAGCTCGAACAGACGCTTGGTGCGCGCTTGTCAGCGGTGGCACCCAGTCAGTAGTTATAAGCCCGATGTGGCATGTCCACTCACTAACAAGCGCCGTTTAGTTCTAACTTGCATGTCAACAATGTTTCTTGACAGCAGTCCCCGACAACAATAGCTGATGGGCAGTTAGTCTAGCCATGGATGAGAAACACTCTTAGCAGACTCCTCCCAGCCGGCCAGTAATGCGGTGTCCCATGTTTCTGTAGCAGTGCTAAGGGCATGTATAGTGGTGTACAATCAGCCGTATGTCACCTGTGCCACATACTATTTGTACTTAGTACTTAGTGTCAATGGTATTTCTTGACAAATATAGCTGACGAGCGGTTAGTCGGCATGTCACTGATGAGAAACACTCTTAACGGACTCCTCGCCGCAACGTGGTGTGCCATATTTTTGTAGTAGTGCCAACAGGCCTTGTAAAGTCGGTTGAGGTGTATGCATGAAACTGAAGGTTCGATAAGACTGACAAATGGGCATGATTGGTGATTGTTAGGAGTCGCGAGGAAAACAGGAAGGCATATGTTATCTTTCTTCATGTACTAAATAACACCTTATCACTTTTCACCTCGGGAAACAATGGACATGATTGGTGATCGATGCCCCTTTTCACCTCAGGAAACAATGACTATCTTCATGTAAGAGGATACAATTTTCAATGGTTTTTCCTTTGGTGCCCAATGAGGCAATGACAGTATGACACGCTAATCACCATGTAAAAAAGACACTAATAATCACACGAAAGGCCATGGGAGGAAACAAAACGCGAATCACTACATGCCGTTTGCCGTCTCCTCCCGACAGTTGCGCACTTGCGCTCCCACTCCCGGCGGTGTGTCCAGGCCAGGCGCCCAGGCCCAGCGCCAAGGACGCGAAGCAAACGCGACCGGACCGAATTCGACTGGCTACCGATTGCCACATGGGCCAGCTACGAGCCCGTCAAACCCAAATAAAGCCCTCCTCTGCCGGTAGGCCCAAATCATCGGCCGGTCGTTTCTCGGTACCGTCTTCCAGAATCAAACCCAAGTAGGTTCCCCTCCCCGACAACGCTGATTGCGCTGCCGCACCAGAGAGCCGCCACCAGCACCGCCCCGCTCGAGCCGGCAACAGGGCGAAGGGGAATCAGTAGGCACCGGCCGGCTGCCCCGCGGCGAGCGAGACGGCGAGCAGCGAGGAGCGGCTGGGGCACTGCAGACCGCACGTCCGCCGCACGAGGCCAGCGCCAGCAGGTTGCCCCTCCTTTAAAACCTCAACCTTAGCCTGTTCCTTTTGTCAATTCAGTGCCATGCTTGCTGTTTCTCGTAGAGGAATATGCTTGGTGAGATTTGTTTTGTCCGGTAGGAGCTTCACACGCATCAGTACGACTAAATCAGTAGTATGATTTTGGCCCACCTTACATCGTTAGTCATGTCAAATTGTAGGTCATAACTACAAATTGATTACCCACCATTAACACGTGATTGTCTGATTGGATTTATTGGTCATATGAACACTTTATGATTGAAACGTCATCTTCTTTGCATAGTCATGTTTCCTCCCAAACTGGGCCTACAGCATGCTTGAATTCGTATATGTAATCATATTTGGAGAGCTCAAATAAGCTGTAATGGCAAATTATATCCTTTCATATTTGTAAGACAAACGTGAGTCGAGTCTTTAACGCCAGTGGTTTGGAGGAATTTTGCACATGGTGGCAGTTTGAACTTGGTGTATTTTTTAACGCATTCTGTAGATCACAAAACTTGCTCTATATGTGTGATCCCTTTGTACATTTGAATAGTTGATTACACAGCCTGCACCGGACAATCCGCTAACTTGATTATGCTGGATAATTCAGGTCTAGGAGTACCCATGTACTAGTAATGCTGATTGCTCTGGATATGTTCAGTAGTGACTTTCTAATGGGGCTAGTCTAATTAATTGAGTATGGAATTTATTTCTCTAACAGCATACATACTTTTCATTTTTTTGAACACTGCTGTATCATAAGCATGAGACTCGAGTACCGTACTAGTTACTTACTTTTGCTGTGTTTAGTTCAACTTGATAGTAGACATAGATGTTCGAAAACTTAGTACTGGTTATCATCTATGTCTGGATCCTTCACTGTTGGTAAATATGTGGAGGACATATTCTAGCTTGATCCTGATTATCTAATTGGCCTAACAATTCGCAGGGAGTAACATAATTTTTTTTTCATCAAGAGGGGTAGGTCCTCCTGCATTTCATTAAGTAGCAGAGAAGCAGTGTAAAGTTGTTTGGTGATAATGGAACCGAAACATTCTGCTGAAATGTCCAGGTACGCCAACTTGACTGTCCTTTAGCAACACATGTGAATTGTAATGATTCCAGCTCATTATAACATAGAAATGATCTGCAGGCATTTGGACAAGCAAAATCATGCCCTAATGGAAACATACCGAGCAATGTCCCATGAGTTGCATAAACTGCAGGTGCACCCCAAGTACTTTAAGATTTTATGTTAAGAAGGAATCTCAGGGGTAATCTTTTCTATTAATCAGTTGCTATCATTTTCTATAGGTTGAAGAGGAAATACTCATGCGCAAGTTGTATGAGCTGATGTCTGCGGAAGGGCTTCTTCCAAAGGTACACTGCTGGTGCTGTTGTTCTTAATTTTGACCTTTCTGTGGGAGCTGTAGCTTAGCATCACTTACCATTAAACCAGTTGTGATTTTTTAATATGTCTGTAAGTAAAATAGATGGCTCAGACAACAGTTAAAATTTCACTAATAACTGAAATATATAGTGGAGAAAATAGATGATGAAGTAGGATGATGTTAGAAGGAAATAATCTGCCATACTGCGATTTCCTAGTTATTGCCAAATGGTAACCATTTTACTTATTTCCCTATGTTTCTTAAGCCTTTTATTTCAAGTTGCGCAAATAACTATCCCAATAACAATTCTTTGTTAAATACCATCTGAAAAAAGGTTTTAGAATCCATTGTTATTGATTAAGTAATATGAGGGATATACAGTAAGTAATTCTCTACTTGAATTGGTACTAGCCATTTTTTTAAGTTTTGCATGATGCCGACAGAACTAGAATGTTCTCACATTTGTACTGCGGGTGGAAGCAAAAGTAGCATTTATTCGACACCATGGTAACTCGAGCTAATCTCCAACCTATGTGCACATATGTGTGATTGATATTTCAGGAGAGAATAGCCGATTGGCTGAGCAAAACCTACTTTCTCCACATTTAATTTCATGTATTGATAAACTTGGGCCATAAGGATGCCTTTTTTTTTCATATGTTGTTTCTTTTCCTATTGTTGTGCTCATGCTGCTTATTTAGTCCACTTTTTCGTCTTCGGCACTTCAGACGTAACGCAATCAGCTTCATTTCATGCTGCATCTGCCGCATTTAATCTGTCTCCTAATTATGAATGCAGGGCAAGAAAGAAAAGCAGTTGGAGAAAGCAGGGGAATCAACACAGGAAAACGAAGAATAAGAACTATAGAATGTTAACGGTGAATGTGCGATATCATATTACATGGGGTGCAAGTTCGTCTGAATGGGCACGCACCAAAGCTTGCGAGCATACTGTTTTGGATATCCACTCCAATCAACACAGTAGAGAAAATGTGTCTCAATTCTAACAGTCAGGGTGCTCTGTAATTGTCCAAACCGCACTCTTGAATATGAATATTGTTCAATGAGGAATGGGCAGCAGACTCGTCTGTTTCATCTTCTGCGCTTATGTTTCCCTGAGAGTTTTGTGTTCTGAGGTTTGTTTTTCTTCAAGCTAGTTGTTTGTCCCTAAACGCTTTGGAAAATTTTGGGGCGTGACTAACAAATGAATCGTGCATGAATCGTTATTAATGTGATCTGATTCTTTGACAGTAGACACAATATCAAATGTTTAACAGACCAGATCATTTTTTATTGTTGCTATAATTTCCTTTCCCTTCCTTTGGAGCATTTAGCTTCCGAAATTATGAAATTGTACTATCAAAAACCACATGTTACATGAGCATTAACCATTAGTTGGGGCTATGGCTTTAATCCAAACACCTTTAGTTCAAATGACAGCAGCCCAGCACAAAACTTTTACAGTGGGATCCTTGTACTAGTAATGCCGATAACCAGCAGATTCTTTGTGATCCTCTGTTATTCAAGGGATGTGCAAATTGTAGTATCGATACCAGATATTACTTGAACATGGGTCGTCAACGATTTAAGAATTAAAGCATCATAGATGTGGCAACAGGTTAATTTTACAAGCCAGCTCCAACAGGTTCATCAACTTACATATGGAGATAGCAATTCAACAAAGTCGACAAGGACTCACGATGGCTTCTACCCAAGTACAAAAAGGAGAATTGCTGATTCAATTTCATTATCCATCTCCTGAGAATGAAACCAAGATGTTGTGTATTTATCATGCTTATCCCGATCGTCAAGATAACACCAACATGGCATCGGCACAAGCCATCAGTCATTCAGCAATTTGCCCTACTGTGATACACTAATTCTATAAGGAACATTTAAACTGATACTAATGAGATGTACCATGTAGGTGAAACCCTGCGATCTCCAGCCTTAGTCTAGTCAAGCACACCAGATGGGATTGCCATCATCTCCAACTTCAGCAACAGTCCTACGACGACAAACAAAGAACTAATATATTGAATCGGATTATGCATGACTAAGCCTGCTTCAATAAGAGCTCGTAGATGTCTTCTAGCCAAATGCATGTCCTTCAAATCTAAACATATTACATGAAATATAGTTGAATACCGCTAGTTTTTGGACGTGCTTGGGTTGGTTTGGGCCACCCATGTTGTCACACGGATATGGATCTCTTCTACGCCTCTGCTACCATTACCATTGGCTATGGGAAGACCGCTAGCTTTGGCACTATCCTTGGCTTGATGGAGTTTAACCAAAAGACATTGCGCCCCTCATTCTCCACATCTCCAAGCGGGAAACCCTCTCGGTGCAGGGTTATAGAGGGCAGGCAGAACAGCCGGGAAAACCCTTTGCCGGCAGTTTTATTGCCCTGCTAAGTGACCTTTCCCGGCAGAAAATGTGCCCCCACATTTGGTCCATGGTGTAGTATCAACCAATTTTGCATCACCAGTTTCAGTGGATATTGATCTTTCCACACCACAAGCCATGATATGCATAAGTTATTTTTGAATTGTTGGTGAAGCATACTTTGCATTTTGTGGAGCATTACCTAGTACAACTGACCCCACCTCCTCATCATAAGAAGCTATCAGCTTCACCGTTTTAAGGAGGTTACCTTAATTGTTTGAACCATACTTTCATCATGGTCTCACAAAGAACAAGTTTGAAATGATAACCACCACAATACGTCGATTGTGGTTCCAAGTCTCAACCTATTGCCTCTTATTTGTTTCTCTGATTGTCTCTCCACTAGCTGCTCAATATGGCATGGGTGGTCCTTCAAATTGTCATAGCATTTGACAACATAATTGTCATCTGAGTGAGTACAAGAAGGGTGTGAGGAGATGAGTGATCCGGTGGAAAATTAATTATGGGATTAGCGCTGACATAAGGCGCTCAACTCATTGGTGCTCAACATCGGAGCAATTTGGAATTATTAGGGTTGTTAATCGTTTCAGTTTGCTTAGAAATCTTATCTCGATCAAGAAGACCATCATTTGTGAAAAAACTTTTAAAAATCGTGGTCATTATATAATATTTTTAAGTGGTGTCAATTTCATTTACTTTATAAGTGTGTCGCCCCCACGACGGTTCCCCGGCGTTACGCGACGTGTAACATTTTTTTTAGTTCAAAGTGGTCGTATCCACCGTCCGAATAGATAAAAAAGATGACCCGGTTTATGAGGGAAACCGGAATGCCCTGTTTGAGAGGTTTGATGTTGTTTCCTTATTTATCATCTTTCTTTACGAATCGACCTGTATTTCAGACTTTCAGTGATGTATTTCTCGTAAAAACAACAAGTCGTAGCGTGCTTGTTTTTTTCTTTCAACTGTAGCATTCATGTTGCCATAAAAAAAAATCATCGCCTTCCTTGACAGTGGTGAACCCGAGGTACACACGGTTTACCGGTCTACGCGCAGGGAGCTGGTTCTCACCGTGTCGAGGACAGCTTGTACCGTGCTAACGCAGGCGGCAAGGAAACGAACCGTGGAATCCGATAGCAGGACGGTGACGCAACCTGTCCAAACACTGAAACAGCTAGCTCGCGCCAAGCCAGTTCAACTTGAATCCGAGTCGAGGCCGGGATGCACTGCTGTTCTCCTTTTGATCGATCGAGGCCATTGCGCGTTCGCTTGCTCCTCTCCTGTGTATAAATGCGTACTGCTCATCCTTCCCCATCCCAAGATCGATCCTTTGCTTCCACCGACCGTCTCTCCACCTCGCCCTCATACGATCCTCGTCTCCAGCAGCCAAGCCGTCGATCCAGTGCCATGGCCACCCCCACCCGCAAGCGTGCCGCCGCCGTCCTCGCGACGACCACCCAAGGATCGGCGACGTCCTGCAAGAGGAGCCGCACCAGCATCGGCAGCACCGACGAGTACGAGGAGCTGATCTGCCTTGGCAAGGGCGGCTTCGGCGCCGTCTTCAGGGCGCGCCACCGCGCCACCGGCAAGACCGTCGCCATCAAGTTCCTGTCGTCGCCGCACGAGACCGGGGAGGGCCCGGACGTCGCCGAGCTCCTGCGGGAGGCCCGCTTCCTGGAGGCCTGCAGCGGGAACCCGTACGTCGTCGGCTTCGAGGGCCTGGTGCGCGACCACGCCGCCGGCAAGCTCGGCCTCGCCATGGAGTACGTCGCCGCGCCGAGCCTGCACGCCTTCCTGTGGGAGAGGCGCAGCGGCCCGCCGCTGCCGGAATCAAAGGTGCGCGCTTTCATGTGGAAGCTCCTGACCGGGACCAAGATGATGCACGACCGCCACGTCGTCCACCGCGACATCAAGCCGGCCAACATCCTCATCGGCCAAGACGGCGAGCTCGTGAAGATCTGCGACCTCGGGCTGGCGATCACCATGTCGGACTCGCCGCCGTACGGCCAGGCCGGCACGGTGCCCTACATGGCCCCCGAGATGCTGCTGCAGAAGCCGGATTACGACGCGCTCGTCGACACCTGGTCGCTCGGGTGCGTCATGGCGGAGATGCTCACCTGCAAGAGTCTGTTCCACGATGACGACGACGACGGCCGCCAGGACGTGTTCAACGATACTGCTCACATAGTCCAGCTCTGGAGTATCTTCTGGTTGCTCGGCATGCCCGACGACCGGACGTGGCCGGAGTTCATGTCCCTGCCGTTCACCGCCAAGGCGCTGCTACTGCTACCGACTGGGCACCACGACAACAGGCTGCGGGATATGTTCCCTGAAGAGAAGCTGTCAGCGCAAGGATTCGAGGTGCTGCAGGGGCTTCTCACGTGCAACCCCGACAAGCGACTCACGGCGGCCAAGGCGCTGAAGCTCCCATGGATTGCTGCTCCTCGTCCCTCCGCCGCCGCTGCAAAGTTTGAAGCTTTGCCGTTGCCGAGAAAGAAGACGCCGCGCTTCGTGATTCCAAACGGCGTACGGAAAGCACAACGGGTGTAAAACTGTCCCAGATGCAATTCTGCTTGGATGATCGATCAATGTAAAATTGTAAATGCTCGATCGAATTGTAAAGAAACGATGTAAATTTCTGTTTTATGCAGAATGGCATTGCAGAGTAGTTGTCTTTTTTTCAGATTATGTGATTGTTCTGTTTAATTGGAAGAAATTGATAGATCTGCTCTCTTCATATTCCCTCAACGTTGTACTGTTCAATTGAGAAATTTAATTTTACACTTGTGTTTACATGCTTGTATGTCCGCTGCATCATCAAGAAATTTATAGTGGCCTGTTACATTTTGGAAGACAGCACGGCCGGAAAGGAAGTTATCACAACAGAGACAGACAACCTTGCTTCATGTGCCTTCTGCTTCTGCCGGTTTTCAGACTAATTGCAGTATCCACTGAACTGTCGATGTTGGCCTAACACCATTATGCCAAGGCAGTTTTTCTGAAGAAATGATCATGCCGAGGTTCTGTCATCACCATCGACATGGGGCAATCGGTTGCCGGATTTTAGAAACCCTTGCACTGAAACTACGTTGAGGATCCGCGGATCTTCTTTGTTCTCAAGCATCCAACTCTCAGAAGTAAAAGCAGAGACTTAACTTGTAGGCTGTCCCTGAAGAGCATTTGTCTGAACCTAGGCCTTCGGTTTTATGGACTTAGCTCATAGAAATAGCAGATGCCTCTTGTTAAAAAAAGAATGCATAGTCTTTCCTGGGCCCTGGCGAACCACCATTGAGTCACTGCCTACGCGCATTAGGCAGTATGTGAAGGCTCGGAATGATCAATGCACGAAACCTGAGGAGGAAGAACAGGCTATGTAAGCCTTTCGATACAATTAGGTATAATAAGCTAACTTTCACTTCCAATATAACAACAATCAGAGTGGCGCAGCGGAAGCGTGGTGGGCCCATAACCCACAGGTCCCAGGATCGAAACCTGGCTCTGATATTTTTCAATTTTTTTTGTTTTGTAGATTTCATCTTTTTTGTAAATTTTCATTTAGGCTTCGGTTTCTATTAAGATACAAAATTCTATTTGCTTGATATATTCCGGCTGAATTGTTGTTTGCTGTGACTTTCTTGCAATCCTTAAGCTGAATTTGATCACTTTTTGTTGAAGAATGTCCTGAATCAGTTCTTAATGTAAACGTGCTTACGTACTTGGAGATTCGCGCTAGGCCGGTTTGGCCACGCCGATGGAGTACACGTACACAAATGCATCAAAACGACACGGCCCCGCAAAACCCAGAACCCTAGCCTCCCTTCCCCCGTCCTCGCACTCCCATGGCAGCCATGGAGTCCGCTCTCCCCACCGGCGGCGCGTCGAGGAAGCGGCCGCGGAGCCAGTCGCCGCCGCCGGCGGGAGAGGGGACGACTGAGCCCGCGCCCGCCAGGCCCCGTTTCGGGGAGAACCTCGACCTCATCCTCTCCCTCCAGGGCAAGGAGCTCTCCCTCGAAAGGTCACCCCCTTGCTGCCCCTGCTTGCAGTCTGACGCAGCTTATCACTCATGTGGCTCGCCGAGTAGGGTTGGAGCGATTATTTTGTAGTTCGCGTACTTCTAGTCTGGTTGCTTGCTGCTATGTGGATTTTGGAATACTTGTTTACTGGTTTAAGTAACGACCCGAGGAAATTTGTCTGATCCAGCCCAGCTAGCTAGCATATTTGGAAATCTAGTTTTGCTTGAGTTGTGTGCTTCATTTTGATTTGATGTGGCTAGCAGTTTACATGTGCACTGATTGGGTCATTATTGACTTAGGATAATACATACTCTAGAGAAACAACTGCACTGATTAAGGTCAGATTATAGTTTCTATAATTTTTTGTTGGGTTTTCATTTGCATCAAGGCAGAACAAAATAGGCTTATGAATATGCAATATTTTATGACCCCAAATTCCCAGTGGGATTGTGTGTTTCTTAGTTGGTGATAGAGCACGTTTGTTAAATCATGTTTTGATGAACCTTACTATGCTATTGTGGTTTGTATTGTTAACCACTGTATGTTTAATCATGCAGAAAGATTGAACTGGCCTTCAATTTTATAACGACCGTGTCAGATCGATCAAGCCATGGCCATAGGGCGGACAACATTCAGTTACTGCGTATGGTGTCATTTATTGGAAACTGGGTGCAGTCTATCCTAATTCTGCGTGAGAGCAGTAAGAAAGTTTCGGAGCCTTTTGATCCCGTGTTGGATTATAGATGCTGGGTCATTCTGAGATTTTGCATTGAAAAGAAGCCGTCCATCTCAATTTCTCTGAACCTACTTAAATCACTTGGTCGTGTTGCAAACGATGGTTTGAGCAGAGTCCAGATCGGTGCTTCATGTGATGACTATGAATCATTTTTGCTATTTGAACGAGTTTTGGACTGCGTATCTTTTCTTTTCTCCTCCAATACAAGAACTTTCTTCAACGCAGGCGTGGATTTGTGGACCTCTTGTGTCACCGAGACTATTAGTCTTGTCCAGAAGGTTTCACCTAATGAGAAGAGTGGCTGTACTGTTCTTCGGAATCTTGGAAATTGTCTGCTCGAGCAATTTTCAAGCTTTCTAAGATTCCATGCAAATCCTAAGAATATTTTCCATGCTTTTGTTGACAAGGTTCTTGATCCACTGTTGGAATTGTTGGTTTTACTTCATTCACAAGCAAATTCTGTTGAGCGCAAGCAGGCAGGAACCACGTTGAAAATTGTTGAAGAAATTCTGTCAAACGGACTGTTTCATCCACAACATCTTAGTGGATATTTTGGTCTCAAGAATTTGAGTAAAGCGCCTGTTGATAAGGATGTCAGAGGAAGCTACCATAGACATCTGTTTGAGCGTTTCAAAGGAATAAAAGCAGAAAGCAAGGCTGTATTGCTTGCTGGGTTTGGTTACTTGCTTCAATTGTTTGTTAGCAGAGCTAGAAGTCAAAAAACATCTTTAGCACCGAGGGGAACATCCTCCAAAAGCCAGCAAAAAAGTAGTGAAGCCTCTGAAGAACCCCAGCATCATGGAGAATCCCTTTTTGAAGTGTTCATGCAGTTTATGGAACCTTTGGTGTTAGAATGTAAATCATACTTGCAAAAGGACTTCTCCAGTTTAGGAGTTACGAAGCTAGTAGAAGTTCATTGCATGCTGAAGTCCATCAATGAGATATTGACAACAGTTACTGAAGAGAAAATTTATGTCCCTACAGAGGACACACCAGAAGGATCTTACTTGCAGTTCTTGCAAGACATTTACAGGGTCTTAATCTTAATGGCTGAAAAAATGTATGACTTCTGGGTTTTGGCTCTGCAATTAGAAGATACAAACGTCAAGAAGATGCTGCCTTTAATGTTTGTGGAGATTGTTGTTGCAGTTGGTCATTTTATAGAAATAGAATACAAGGTTATGGGGGGTGACCTTGTAAAATTATGGTCAATGCTTTTTGCTTTGGCTGCTATCAATGCATCTTCCAAGGACATCAAACCCTCCCTCCTACTAACCTCAAAGATCTCAAGCCTTTCGTCCCAAGTGATTCACACATTTAGTGAGCTTCGTCAGGTTAGTTATGTACCTTTTCAGTGATTACTTTCAGCAAGTTCTCCTAAAAAATATTGTTTATATTTTTTCTTATTGTTTTTCCCTTATGTTTCTTACATTGTGCTTTTCTATTCTTCCATTGCCAACTTCAAGGTTTATATTTCTGCAAAGGGATGGATATATTGCAAGTACCTTGTTCAGTGTATATATTTTTATTTTCAGTCTGATGATTTCTTTCCCTTGGTTAATCATGTAGGTTGCACACTCTATATGTATGCTGTGCAATACTGTGAGAACATTCAGAACTGTTGCTGGTCCTGATGTAGTACCAGGACCCTTTTCTGTGGGTTCTTTATCGTCACATAAATGTTTGGAATCACTGGCAAAATTGTTGAGCTCTCAAACTTTGAGGGATGCCATCTGTACTTCAATAAACTCAATGCCAGAAGGACAGTCCAGTCGGTGCATAGAGGAGCTGACAGTAGATCTTACAGATACGTTGAAATGGATGAACAGTTGCAGCGAGGATGCTGATTTGGGATCACAGAGAGAGTCCCGCTCGATTGCCAGGAAATCAGTTATTTCTCAGAAAGCTGAACTTTTTGGAAGGCACTTATCTGAACTATACACAAGCGTGCTTGACTCAATAACTGTGACCGCTTCAAATACTACACTGGTGGCAAAATCTGTTGAAAGGTTGATCAACACAATCCGACCCAACTTAAGTCAGTTGGTGAGAAATGAATCGATTAATTCAAGTGAGTTCATTTGTTCAGTTGTAGGAAAAAATCTATCTAGCAAACAATATGCCAACTGGCAGAAGATTCCAAGTTTGTCCTGGTTTTCGTCTTCTTCTTTCGCATATATACATCATGTAGAAATCTGTATCAGCAATCTGTTAGCCTCATGCCTCCAGATTTAGCAGTAGAAGCAACAGAATTAATGGGGAATTCATTCATTGTATGCTGCGGAAAGGAGTGGACCAATGCAGCCAATATTACCGCGGAAGGGTACTTTGCTTGGATTGTTGAAAGTCCAGGCTCCCTATTGGATGTTATCGAAACTTTACCGCAAGCCATTCCAAGAAACCTCTCTGGTTTTGCTATGCTTGTTTACATCCTTCATGTGATGGCTGTGCAAAGACTCGGTGACCTTAACAGGCAGATTAATGCGTTTGATTTTTTGCTTGAAGATGATACACAGCAGTTTTATACAGAGGATAGAGGAAACACTGAGTTATTAAAGGAGTCTTGCTCTCTCGAGGCTGCTCGACTAACCAATTTTATGATGAACTATGTGAGAATATTATCTTCAGGAGAAAATGGCCATTTTCGGTGTTATGAGATTAGCTCTTCTTGGGATCTGAGTATATGCTCTTTAGATGAAGTTTCCTTTCATGTAGCAACTTGGCGGCTTCTGTGTGAAAACATTGACATTTGGAGTCCACACGCATCTAAGAAAGACTTGAAGAGCTTCTTTTCTAATCTGATAAAGTTTTCTTTTGTTCAAAAGAGGCCATGCAAAGATGAGGAGAATAGTGGTAGTCATTATTCACACAGAGAAATATCTTTACAAACTATTTCGGTGGAGCTTCTTTGTGATACTGTAATTTATGATCAAAAGGTTGGCATCATCCTAATCTTTCAATCCAAAGGAAATATTGTTATTCAACGATTTACTGTCCATGCTCTTCTTTCATGATGATTATGTGTTTGTTTCGTAGTTTAAGGTTTTGGTAAGTTATGTTTGCCCTTTCCTACTTACTTGGTCTAATTTGGAATATATGTACCACTCGTAGGTGTTATTGAAGAATTTGGCATCAAGTTTTTGCCATGCTCTGAAGAATTCGGTAACTTCTTTTGTCACTAGAGCTGATGAAGATGCCTTATTGGATATCTCACCTGATTTGATGGAGATATTAAATAAACTGAATAACAAGAAGTTGGTTGGTGGTCCACATCCTGATGTCCACGTGGTAGATAAATATCGGATCTGTGAGAATTTACTCAACTTCTTGAGCACAGTTCCTGGATTTCATTCAAACTCCAAGTCATTCTTGAGACTTATAACTCATATTCTCCACCTTGAAAGGCAAGTGCACAATTTAAACATTTCTCCATTTGTTTGTAGGCAAATGATGACGGCTATGCTTTCTGCCATTGTACTATTGTTAATATCTGAATCAGTGTATGCTCAGCATCCCCTCTCCGGGGCTTTTGACAGCAAGGCACTTTTTACCCAAGAAAATGTTCACAAATATACTTGCCCCTAGGCATATTTTCTACTCTATGCTCATTAATTCAACTTATGTTCTTGGCCTTACCTCATTGATTAATTGGAGGGTAGGAGTAGTTGTGCCAAATCTCTGAGAACAGAAGGTCCATGTTTTTATGATCTTTATGCTGTTGATAGTTTAGCTTTCATGTCAACACAAAAACTAGCGGTTGCTGATCTGTACAACTTAGAAATTTTCATCTTAGCGTCATTGGTTATTCTAGTGCTTTTGACGTTTTGATGGTGAACTATGTGCCACCTAATTAATGCTACAGCCTTCTTAGGTAATCTGGATTATCAACAATTTCGAGGAAAAAACGGTAGCATGCACGTCTCTTATATGCAATGGTAACACTCTGATTAGCTTGCTGACAATTACTCAATTTTTTTCTTGCAGACTTCTGCTATTGGCATTGCTGAGCCGTCATGAGTCATGTAATCCCAGTGAGCTAATTTGTCTGTTTATATGTTGTCGAAGGGCAATGCAGAATCTACTTTTCAAATTTAGTAAAGGATACCCGGAGTCGGAGCAATACTTAGCATTATCCAAACTTGTTGGTAACTCATGCTCTCTCATTTGGCTTTTGAGATCTGTTCAGGAGATTGTTTGTTTGTCTCACACAATATTTGAAGAGCACACTGATCAGAAGAAGAATAACTTATTCTCCTTGGTAGATAAGACATCAGAAATATTTTCTACACTCGCGAATATGAATTCTAAGTTTTGCTTGTTGGGTCCCAAGAAACAAATTGGGTGTTCCCTGGAGCATAGTGCTAAT
The DNA here is from genome assembly GCA_947311845.1 of Poa pratensis. Taxonomy (NCBI): domain Eukaryota; kingdom Viridiplantae; phylum Streptophyta; class Magnoliopsida; order Poales; family Poaceae; genus Poa; species Poa pratensis. The sequence goes on from CAMZMU010000033.1 coordinate 79,344,568, forward strand.
GGAAGTGACATTTCTGAACAAGATGGCCAGAATTTTGATACACTGCAAAATTCAGCCTTGGACTATGTCAAAACCATGGCTGAACAGTTAGAGAAGACTGCAACTGGCATACCTGTAACTGTAAAGGATCGCAATTGTGTTATCAAATTAGAAAACTGTTATGAACATGTGAGCTGGAATAAATTATCGTGCACTATGTCTTGCATAGGTGGATTCTTGTGGGGTATTATTTCAGCAGTTGAAAGCACAATCAAAGACTATCCAATAGAAAGCTCAGAGGAAAGAAAACCGATGCTTCAGTATGCCTCCAATTTTAGCAGACTTATTGCTAAATTTGAGACATTTGCAGATATTTGTCTGCATGTCTTGTTTATGGAGAGCAAGGATTGTGGGTCTGTTGATTTGGTCTCTTCTCGCCTTCCACAAGAACTGGACTGCGAGAATGGTTTTCTGAATATTGATGCAGTCATGGATGGATGGACTGTGCACCAGCTAAAGGATAATGAATTACAGTCAAATGGTGCACCCAGTATTCCAAGTGAAAGTCGTAATTTTGGTCTGTTCAATATACGGTGTATGAAAAGATCTCTTTTGGAAAATCTGTTAAATGGTGAAGGTCCGTTGGTAGCCTTTACTTTGAGGGAGCTCTACAGTGCATCTGCTGCTATTATTAGGTTGAAGGAACTCATATCATTTCCCCGCGATGTTTGCAGGCAGGCATGGAATCCTTCCCAACAGCTGTCATTGGATCCAATGGTTGGCACAGCTTACATAGCTCTGCAGAAAATCGCAGACATGTCTAGTTGGCCAGACATGTTTTCTCTTGTATGGATTGATGGAATATTAAGGTATCTTGAAGTTTTAGGAACATTGCCTGAACACAAGTTATCAAAAGAACTGTATGCTCAGATAGTAAATGCACATGTGAGGGCTATTGGAAAATGCATTGTACTTGAAGGAAAGAGCGCAACTCTACCTACCCATGAGATTGGATCAAGTACAAAAACACTTCATTTACAGAATACATCTGATTATGTAGCTACCAAAAACATTATCGATATGCAGAATAGATTAAATGCGCTGAAATCAAGACTTAGACTGTCAATGAGAAAATTTGTAAATGTTGCATCAAACATGCATCTAAATGCGACTCTACAAGTCATTGAAAGAGCATTGGTCGGAGTGAATCAATATAGCCACTCAATATATGAAGTGAAGACTGGAACCTCTGATGGTGGAACAGTTTCTTCTGATGTTGCTGCTGGAATTGACTGCCTCTATCTTGTTCTTGATTCTGTGCCAGGTTAGCATCCAAAAATTTCTGTCTGGTATTCTATGGAATACAATTCTGTTATTCCTGTAATGGAAGTTGATTTCATTCTCCAAAAAAAGAGAGAACCTACTAAATCTCTAACATCATGATATTTAGGACTTAGGAGCGCTTGATCCACATTTTCCATATTTTGTCCTCTTTTGGTGGCAGAGTAGTTTGTTAATGCTTAGAATTTGTGAATTTCCTTAAATGAATAGATTTGTGCAGTGGAATGTTTATAACACATAATTCCTGGAACTTATTGTTGCTATTTTGAACCTTTTAATCTGAATAGTTCTTAATGATGAGTAGTGTAAGTGGCGGCTTGTGTACCTTGGTTGTAGAGAAAGTTGGTGTGGAAAGGTTACGGTTCAAACCCCCATATATGCCCCCAAAATAGAAAATGCTCCGCTCCCATGTATTCTCAAAATAGATAGAAAGTTACTATAGAAGGTGCGGAGTTCATATTGTTGCCAGCGTCTTCTCAACTGCCTGTCATATCAGCAATCTGTGCTTTACATCTTGTTTCAAGGCTGGAAACAAGCTGTTTGGACTGATTTTCTACTCATTTTGCAGGAAATAAGCGTGTCTTTAAGAGAACTGTCCCAGGCCTAGTTGGTGCTTTATTCAACATTGTTTTACACCTTCAAAGTCCACTCATTTTCTATATAGAGAAGCTGCCCTCTCTTTACCCTCATTTTCATCCAGATGCTGGAGCCATTGTTCTAATGTGTGTTGAGGTTATCACAGCATTCGTGGGGAGACATACTTTTCAAATTGATTCATGTCATGTGTCCCAGTGCCTGCATCTTTCTGTAACACTTTTTAAGGGCTTCAAACATCTTCTTGCTGGTCGAAGTGTATCCTGTTCAGACCAAACTGTTGGACAAGCTCTAGGTGCTAAAGCATACATACTTGACAGACAATTTTCCATTGACATGTATGCTGCATGTTGTAAATTGATATGCACTGCCCTTCGGCACCAACAACGGTAAAGATCTGTCGCTCTATTTGTTCTTCATGTGATTTTATGTTCTTTAAATTGAGCCATTATATTGTTATTTTTCCTTCAATGTAGTGAGGTTGGACGATGTGTGGCTGTCCTGGAAGACTCGGTAAACATACTTCTTAGTTGCTTGGAGTCTGCAGATTCCAAGATGATTAGCATGGCAGGATATTTTGCTTGGAACAAGGAGGAGGCACTAAAATGTGCTTCCTTTTTTAGAAGGATCTATGAAGAGGTCAGTGATGCTTATATTCTGTTATTTGAAGTGATATATAGCTTGCTTTCATAGTATGCCATTTCTGGACATATGTTTGGGCTGTGCTCTCTGCTTGATCTAGTTCACATTTGCACTGGGCTATTCACCGGCCAAAGTTCTTGTCATCCTTAAGTGCAGTATCCTGCCCAAACCAGGCTTAATAATTAGGAGCAGTTTGCTGCAACCCATGATTTCACAGTTTGGCTTTCATAAAAAAGAATCTAAATGGCACAGCAAGGAAATGCCACGTCAGTTAGCCGTCCATATTTGGCACAAATCAAACATACTAATTCTTCCTTTTTTATGGAATAAATAGATGCGTCAGCAAAGGGAAATTCTGGGAAAGCATTCAATGCACTTTCTTGCTGGTTACATTTCCATGTTTTCTGGTCAGGGTCCATTTCAGACAGGCATAACACGGTATGTTCTTTGCGTGCGTTGATCTTCTATTTATACTTCTGTTCCAGCAATCTCACCCTTCATACGTTGCAGAGAAATTGACGAGGCCTTGCGACCTGGGGTATATTCCCTAATTGATATCTGCGAGGAAAGTGATTTTCAACAGCTTCACACATATCTGGGTGGTTCGTAACTTCTGCCCGTTCTATTTATGAACATTTTTTGCTACTATAAGTGCTATTTGAAACCCAAGATAATTCTTTTGCTCTTTGGCTTTGTAGAGGGCCCATGCCGAACCACTCTTGCTAACTTGGTGCAAGACTATAAGTTGCACTTCCAGTATCAGGGCAAAATCTAGTCCAACTTGCTAAAGATATCTGGAACACTTATGTTTTTATCCTGCTTAGGCTGAATATAAAATCTCATCTTCTGCATGATCTTCGGTTCAGACTGGACTAGTATAGCTCAATGGTTACGCACCAAACTTCGGGACAACCAATGCGAATATGGTTAGTTTTTTAGTCTACCTTTAGAAAATCAGAGTCAAACACGAGACAGGTTCTGATTTTTGTTTCATCATTTTGCAGATCTAATGCTCACGATTCAGCCTGATGTTATTTGTGGCAGATGAAGACAAACCAAATTGTTTGCAGTGAATCCCATAACTGAACTCAGTAATGTCAAGCTGATGCTGGTATTGGGTAATATTTAACGCACATGTCCCAGGCTACACTAGTATATTATTCAGGTCATACTCTACGAGGATCATCGATATTCTTTTTCACTAAGTTGCCAAGTGTGTAAAGGTAATATTATGGTGTCTATGATCCGGTAAGTCAAAAAGAGTTCGGGTGCAGGGATGCCCTACTCAATTTTTGTGATTAACTGATTCTTGAAAATTTCTAAAATGAAAAACTCAGATGTATGCATGTTGAAAAGATGCGAGCATACAAAATTTCATCCAAGATACTGTGCCAGCGAAAACATAATTTGGTACTAGTAACACAAAAGGCGGAAACCCCTTTTGGAGCTCGGGCACCAGTGCACCCGCTTTTTCAAAAAAAAATGAAAAAAATTAAACGAATTTCAAAAAAATACTAGCTGATGTATATGCATGTCCTCTACGCACGGTACAAATTATTTGAGAAAAACAAATCGTATTACGAGCTACATAAAAATAACAAATTCCGGAGCAGCAACAAGTAACAATAGTATGGATTTTCTGTCAGAAATTTATCTTTTTTCTGTAGGCCACAAAATTTATTATTTTCTTACGAAATTTTCTTGCGTACCTACATAACATGTATATCTTGTTGTGTAAAAAAATGCAGATTTTTTTGAAGCAAAAAAGTACGATTTTCAAAAAATTCAAAAAACCGGCAGCAGTGTGCCCGAGAGCCAAAACTTCGCTTCCCACAAAAGGTTGCTATTCTAGCCCCACTATTATTCACGTATTTCATGCAGACAACAGCATATTATTTTCAGACAATTATGGAGGCAACAGGCAACAATTCCACTTATGTATTTGATTTTTTTATTCACGTCTTAATCTGAAAACACATTATTGGGTTGGTCTTGGCAATCTTCAGAAAATACCTTGTCTATTGTCTCAACACGTCCTTTATTTGACGGAATGATACGATTTGGGTGATATTTTTTTTGGCAAGAACAGATCGTAATTTCTCCTAACAGTATGTTCATATGGCTCATAGAAAGAAGAAAAAAAAATCACTTGTGCTGCCATGTCCATTGTCTGTGGGACAACAGCTGAATATTTATCATAGTGATATCTTCATTGTTTCCGGCTACTCCCTCTATTTTTAATATAAGATGTTTTAGCTATCTCACATATTGGATAGGTGCACACCCAAATAAGTGTACATACACGTTAAAACATGTCTACATACATGTTGACACATGTAAATGTGGACAAAACCTAAAACATCTTATATTTATACACAGAGGGAGTAACATGCAATAGAGGAGATGGGGGGATAAGTAAAGTGGATTTCGTTAGCATTAATTTTGTAGTTTTCCACTTTAGGACCACTATTTGTGTAGGAAGGATAGGTGGGTGCAAGCAAGCGTATGATGCAGTTGTCAATGATGAGTTACAGAGTTACCAAGAAGCCCACCAGATCACTAAGAGGATGGTGCCAAATCATAGTTGACTTGCATTCGGCAAGGGTATTTCCGTCTGCACATTTTGCTGGAGCCTATTTTTTTTTTTTTTGCGAGATGCAGAAGACGATTACAGCAAGAACACAGAGAAGATCAACACGAGAAAGGAAGAGAAACACAAATCTTTCTGCGTCGATGTCGCCGCCGAAGCCGCCGTGTCGAAGACGCGCCGCCGCCACAGCTTCCTCGAAACCTTGGAAGGGAAGCCGCCCCAAGCGGACGGGAAGTCTTCAAGACTTGAACTCCAGAGAAGCTCCAGCCTGCTCCGCCAGCGCCACCGCTTGCGCCGCCGTCTTCAGCATCAAACTTGTCAACCCAGATCCGCCGCCACGCGAGATCTGGGAGGGGGAAGACGCTTCCAGCAGATCCTGAGATCCGAGGAAGCGAACGGAGCTGGTCCGCCACCGCGAAGCTCCACGGAGCTCCGCCGCCAGAGAAGACGCGAACCTGCACCAAAAACTCCGCCGGCCACCAAACCTTCTCCATGGCGCCGCCGGAGGAAAAGCTCCCAGAAGCTACCCTATCTACAGCCGAGGAACGGAGATCCCCCGCCCTCCCGCCGCCGGAGCGGCCGTCGGAGGACGGGGGATCAGACGCAGCGCCGGCGAGGAGGTGGATCTGCAAGCGGGCGAAAAAATCGCCTCTCCCTACTGTAGCGGAGGAGAGGAGACGACCAAGGCTTCGTTAGAGGCTTGAGATAAGCAACCACATGCTGATTGCTGAGATGAGAGTCGTGGTCACCGTCAGTTGACGGGCACGAGAGAATATGTGAGGTGATAGGAGGATGGAGGGGATAAGGGAACCACCATGGGAGGTGTGATGTGCTACACTACACATGGTGGGGCATGGAATTAGGTGGATGCGGCAACAAGATAGCCGAGAGCCCAAAAAGCTAACACGCACGCGCGCACGCACACCGGTGGCCACTATCATTGGATAGAAAGTCCTGGGTCTAGGCCACAGGGATGAATCAGATTCCCACGATCATGTGTTATCCATCCATGTCTTTGCCCGTATGACTGGACACCTCCAACCTCATCCACATCTCTGTATTCTACTAGTATGAATCACGCTGTCGCTGTGCCTCAGGGTGTATTGGCCAACTTCTCACAGTTTGTTTCTTGTCCAAACATGGCCCTGCTCATCCATCCTCTGATGTGTAGCCATGCTGGAAACGTGCATAACAACTGTTTGAAATTGCAAATGCTAATTTTCGAAAAATTGCAAATGATTCATTTTGCTTTTCTTGTTGTCATTGGAATGCAGCATTTCTATATATGGTGTTTGATTTGTTAGTTCCAGGTCTGTCTTCCGGCCATCATGGGGTTTAGCTCCAATCAACATCCTTCTACATGGGATGAACAAAAAACAAAGTGGCTAGGGGCTTATCTCTCTTTTCATTTCCTTGCTTTGCTGCTGACTTTCTGGTCCTCCAAGCAGCACTACGAGTTGCGAAAGCATTTGCCTCCAGTTAGCATTGGACCACGTGTGCCCAAGCATTGTCACTCCCTACTCAGCATCCTCTCTCCCGCCAACCACCAGAGACGTCCAGCACGAATAAGATAACGTGTTCCATGCACGACGCCTAGTGCGCCCGGATTATACTTTGCGTGCCGCTGTATGGATTGTCTACCGAGTCGATATGCTTGCGGCCGACGTTAGGGATCAAACGTCATTGAATCCGTCGTCATGGATTTCGTTAGTGACTATGTTGAATATAAATATATTGTCTAGCTTCTTTCCATCAATTCAGAGTTTTGATCGAGATGGCTATTGCAGCAATTCTATATGGTATCAGATCCATGAGGTTCCGAGTTTAACACCCTACTCACGCAATATATTAAGAAAAAAGATTATGCGGCCTACACCGAAACCCACGCTAGACTACAAATATATTGCCCCTTCAGTTTGGACTTTTATTGAGATGGCAAGTGTAGCAATTCTATAAACTTAATCAATTTTCCTCTTTTTTCTAATTGTTCGTTGATTCTCATGTTTTTTGGTAGCACAGAACCGTCGGTACAGAGCAGCGGCGAACCATATCAGTCTGTCGTCGCCAAAATCAAAATGCGGCGAGGAAGAGACGATGTGGGACGCCGGCAGTCGCAGAGATGGCAAACGTTGCCCACTAGCCAAGCCAATCTGATCTGCGTCCATCCCCCGATCCGCTAATAATTGGGCCATCCGCATCCCATCCCAATCTACCGACCTGACTGCACGTACGATCGAGGTCCCCGTCCGGCCGTCCCTACGCCGCCGGGACCAACCTCTGGCAGCGCTGCACGGTGGAGTTGCACAGGAGTGGATGCCAATCGTGGATGGATAGCTACGATGCGGCGATAGCGACATGGCAGTGTACACTCCGCAGTGATTACGGCCTTTTCTCATTACAAAAATACTCCGTAGAAGGAATGACACTTTTACACTGTACTACTTGAGACACTAATTATCCATAAAAAAAATACAAGTTTTACAGTACTTGGTAATTTTAACAACCGTTCATCCGCTCTAATCAAATGGTGAAAAAATTATAGCTACCAGAAACTACCAGATTGAAAGAACCCGAAACTACCAACAAAAATTATTTTTAATTGAAAATAAAAGGGTATTTAGATAAATTCGTATCAATGACCCCACGTCTGATTTATCCCCTTTCTATCTCACTCTCTCCCCGCTCAGCAGCTGGTTGTGGGCGCCAGCGACGCGTGACGTACCACCCCTACTCGCCTTCTTCCTCGAGTCCAAGAAGGAGGTTGTCCCCTCACTCGCATCCGCCTCCGCCGTCCTCTGCCCGCTCGCATCCGCTGCCGCTTCAACCAATGGCGAGGCCCCAACACCTCGTACCACCGATACTCCGACCCCTACTCCGCCGCCTCCCTCAGCGAAGCAGAAGGAGCCCGACGAGTCCGGCTAAGCTGATTGCTGCCAAGCGGCCGGCGAGGCGGCGGGTGTACTTATGCAACGGAACTTCTTCCGTCTTGGGCGAGGCGTCCAGACCTCGAGCAGAGCCCGCAGCAGGGCCACCTGCCGTCTTCGGACCTCTCGTTCTAAATTATTCCAGCCGTCCAAGTATTAAGAAGAAAATTAACTATAATCACGCATGGGTATTTTGGTCATTTAACATTTGTCCACGAACAAATTTCTCGTCCTCGTCCGCCCGTCGATCCGCTGAGTGCGGCGCCGCCGCCCTCCTCCATCAAGCGCCTGCCGCCCTTCCTCCTTCGTGCTCCCTCACGCGGTGTATTTATGATTTTGTTTCACTAAATAGGGTAGTCTAATAACTGTGAGAAATGCACACTGCGGAGTAAAAAAGTGGAAATCTGAAACAGAATTAACTCATACAGTTGCATTCAAAAGACTTCTACGATCTAGATGAATTTTAAATAAATATTTGCTATTATTTTTCTTTGCGGACAGTTGCATTCAAAAAGACTTCTGCAAACTAGATTAATTTATTCCAAGTACTCCACGACACATCTACTGCATCACAATCGTTTACCGGTCCCACATGCGATATTATCTGCGACTTGTGGACTATATTACTCCCTCCGTTCTAATTTAATTGACTTGCTATGCACCACATGTGGATGTATCTAGGCATGTAGAACGGAAGGAGTACATGCCGATCACAGTCTCCGAGTCAGCTAGCCATCCCGAAACTGCCATGGTGCCGAGACCTAACGCATTGGCGCCATGTCCCCACTCAGGGATAGAGAGGACCGGAGGCTCGCTCTCATCTCCCAATGTGGACAAAGAATATCGCCGGAATGTCATTTGGAAACAATTTCCTATATGCCTGTGATGATAGCGTGCTGATAGGGATGTCCCTAATGCCGACACTTAGCCAACCACAGCAGTGGCAAAGCAGGATTAGCATTCCTAATCTATTTATTTATTTATTTGTTAGGACGCCCCAATCAACAGCCAACCGGTGTACTCTAGGGCTTAATCTAATAAAGCTATGGTGTGCTCGAGTTGTTGTAACCACACTACATCACCCGTCGTATGCTTCACTTATAAGTATGTAAAGAAAGCTTTTGCTCAGTTCTGCTGGCTTTTGGCAGCATTGCTGCAAAACTCTACCGTGGTAGGATCTCCCTGCAGGTTTCATTTGCAATGGAACCGGAGATTCATCCATGTGGCTCTAACAAGATGAGCATTTTATTGGCAATCCCTAGAAAAGAAAATTACAAATACTTATTTATTGCCAGATGCAAAGGGGTAATAAAGCTTTTTTTATTTGCTAAAGAGCTTACATATTTGTTAAAGACATTGCAAGTGCTAGTAATTAGATACTACTGTACTTCTTAACAAAAATGCCAACGAAAGCTTATTCCAAATTATTGTGCCGCCGTAGAGTTGAATTAGCTAGTTAGCTGCAGTGCACTAAGATTTTTCGAAGGACTTGACGAGAAAAAAATGGTCAATACAACAATAATCTCTTAGAAAGAATCAAATCAAAGGTGACTCGGATGAAATCAACCATCTTTTCATGGGGCCATCCTCCTTTAGTTTATTTCCCGCGATTTGTCACATCATCCAATTGTCGTTGTCGCCTGTGAGGAGATAACATGTGTCCATATATTGTCAACACAATGCTTTAAAAAAAATATACATTCGATTGTTAGAGTAAAAAATTGTTTAATTATCATCCAGTTGTCAGTTATTCATATTCCACACACACAGCAAAATCGAGTAAGGTACAGATGTCAGATACAAGATTCACGTGTCTGTAAATCTAGGAAACAACTCTTCTGTGCTTCATTGACAAGGAAATGAAATATCTTTTGCTACAGCCAACCTTACTTGTGTACTGATATGTTTGGGTTCTATCGTTACTAGTGCTAAGTTGCTTTCACATGAATTTACTTTCGAATAACACCACGCTGGTAGGGTGGCCGCGTTCACGTGTCATTTAGTTCCTTCTGGTCTATTTTTTTGGTGGCGGGTGAATGGATCTTACCTTAATGTAGCAATGTTGACATAATTTACTAGTGCTTGGTAGTGACGTTAGTGGAAATTTGTCTAGAGAGATTTGCCAGCAGCCCACTCTGTCAAGATATTAACATAATACGTTTAGGTTTATGAAGTATAGATATCCCATGAATGTCTCTTGCAAACCCTTTTGTACCGGTTTACTTGTCTATATATTAACATGAGACGGTTTTGCAAGCCAATTACGCTTCCAAACTTGGTATCAGAGCCGATCCAATTTCGCTAGCCGCCATGACCTCTTCGGCGATGCACCTCTCCTTCACGGCTGCCTCCATCACTGCTCTGGCTGTTTGCCTTGAACACCACAATTTCATGTTTTCTCTCACACTCCCAGACCTTTTGGCCACAACATTCGGAGCTACCACGATGTCGCAACTGCTGTCTGACCGCGACGATCACCACCAGGACCGATGCGAACACATGTGTATCAGCGGTGGTTGGTGCAGGATCAGGGGTCATATGTGTGATCCTCTCCTCCATGGAGCAAGACATCGCTTGAAAGATGATAGGCCACAAGACGGCTGCAGAGGTATGGTCCGCCGTGACCAACATGTTCGGCAAACAAAGTCACGCTAGTGTTAAGTTTAGGAATTGTATCCCCCTTAATATCTCTTGTAAACCCATTGTACAAGTCTTCTTGTCTATATATTAACATGACACGGCTGGCGAGCCAACTGCGTTTCAGAATTTGTGCGTAGGAAAAGGTCCATGTTGATCCATGAGTTATTCCGGAATTTAAGTTTGTTCGAATATTTTTGTTTTTCATGTGTCAAAATCGTCTAGATTTGTTTTGATACTTTATCTCACTAACAAAAGTCGTTTGGATTGTGATTTCATACTAGACATTGAAAATCGAGAAAAATAACCAGAAAGCCAAATATTTGAAGAAAAAAACTTTAGAAAGTTATTTAAGATTTTAGAAGCTTAGAATGTTATAGTAACATATTTATAAAACACAAACAAATGAAAAATCAAAGGGATTCCTCTATGTGGGTTTGTAATTATTGGAATATTTTAAGTTCTCAAAAAAATATTGGAATATTTTTTGTTTTGCTAAATTTTCTAGTTCTCCCATATGTTTTGTTTTCTTAAAATAATTTTTAAACTATATTTTCCTGATTTTCTTGTATTAGTTGAGGACCGACTTAGACTTTGGCAATAGTTGATAGATCAAATATACATATATTTTATTATCTAGATGGCTGCTAAATGAACTTGGGTAATTATGCAAATGAACTTGGGTAAATATGCAAACGCCCATCTAGCGAGACGTACATAGACTAAGACGCATAGTAAAACCGGAGAAGCTAAACAAGACCTTGAAAAGGAGAGTGTGGACGGTCTGCACCAGACCACCAGTGTTTCAAATATTCAATGAAAACCATGAAAATACAAATCTTTTGGCTTGAAATTTTGTAGCAATCTAGATATAGTTTTTTTAAATATTCACATATGAGGAATGCTAATTGAACATCTAGTGCAATGTGATGATAACTGTTGACCCATATATCTCTATAGCAAAAGATACATGGTAAGTCCATTCATCGGCAGCAATGCACATAGAACTTTCTTTTTCGTTTCTGATCTGCAGCTATGCATATATTCCCATGCATATATGCATTGTTATCCCCTGATCTTGTTTTTGTTGTCCTTCTTTCCACGGAAAACGATATGTTTCACCTATTTGCAATATTCCGAAGGATCAATCTTTGTGTAGCTTTCAGTAGAAATGTAGATAAAAAGGTTGTGGGCCCTTGGTATATGGTGTATGTGGAGGAGCGAGCATGCATTGCTCATGTTGCTGCCGGGAGGGATCTCTATATCTAGATGGGATCTTTCTTTGTTTCTTTCCAATCGATCGATTCGGTTAGCACGCCCTGTGGTTGGACCTGTGGAGGTGTAAAAATCCTTCAAAAGATTGGAGTATATATGTTCTCCGTCCAAACAACCGTAACGGGTAAGATCCCGATCGACCATGACAATGACTTGTTTTTTTCTTTTGAAATGGTTGAACCCCGGTCTCTGCACCAAAATAATGCACACATGCTTTCTTTTTTATTATAATGAAAAAAATCATAAAACCTTGTAAAGAAATATATCGATCAACAGGTGCTCCGAAATAACTTTTCACAATATTTTTTGTGTTTTTACAGGCCACAAAATGTCTTTTTTCACGAAACTTTGTGTGCAAACATATGAATATCTGGATGTACACCCAAAAAATTTGTTTGATTTTTTTGACATTTTAAAATGCACTTGAAATGTGTTTTCCTCAACAATTGCATCTAAACCTATGAATCAAAACATCTTACGAAGTCCAAAATCTGTAGTCTGCCTTTTCCTCCCGTGTGAGTCCGCATGGATACAGTGGTGGGGTGTGTGAAGACTTGCCTAGTTCGGTGTAATATCATGGTGACGAGAGGCGATAGGCAGCCAAGTTTTGTCAGTGCTGCTGTGTGGACGATGGAGAGCGTCTGGTGGTCGCTGGGTTTTGGAACGTAGCCCGGATTGGAGGCGGTCCGTCAGCAAAGACAGCGAGGTAATACTAGCTTACATCGTCGTCGGCTCGTCGCCGTGCCACAACCGGCGACAGAGCTTAGCTATCAGGTCAGGTCATTAGCACCCGTAGTCCCGTTCATCGACGGCGACGCGAGCCCCTTGGGCTTCACGTGGGCTCCGACCAGGATAAGTTCAGAAGAAGCTCTTGTCATCCGTTAGCGTCAACGTTGTTCACTAGTGCTTTTGTCTGCGTGCAATGGATCGTCGTGGTTGTGCTGCATGTTGAGTCGGATTGAGTTGGAGACTTGCTTGATAGCTTTGCAAATGGCTTAAACCCCAGTTTGGATGGACAGGAAATATCCAGGACGATACGTTGTCCGGGCTCGAGCTTGACCTGATTTTGACCGTGATCCGACTTGTCTCACTGGCCCAGGCCCCAGATAAGCTCAACTTATTAACCCACAGTTAATTCAGGCTAGGCCATGCCAAGAGTACCTGCGACCATGTCTCATGGCCGGATGGTAGGACCCTGTTTTCGTATCTCCACACTTCAGCATGTTTTTTTTTTAACCGAGGCAAAAGATTTGCCATTTTCATTAATTAAATAGAAGTGGGAATTGACCGGTTAATTTGCGGGAAACCGGTCTAAAACCAAAACAATACCCTCAACGACCGTCATGGAACATGACCGTCACGAGGGCACACACAGCCACCCTGACTACCCAAGAAAACCACCAACAGAACCTGCACACGCACCACCGAAGCTAGAGTCGTCGTCGAGTTTGCCCCCCCCCCCCCCCCCCCCCCCCCCCCCCCCCCCCCCCCCCCCGTGTCATCGTCATCAAGCTGCACACCCTGCAGCGACTCCGACTTCACAAGAAAACCACCAAGGAGACCATCACCGAAGCGGCGTCGAGAAGCTCACGTCGGCCTATGCCAAACAGATGGCTCTTCGCAAAGAGCAGGCAGCTCCGATTCTGATGGAGAGCTCGGAAAAGGAGATGCGCAAGACCTGCGCCGAGAGATCTTCATCACCGGACCACCCTTACAGGTCATCGTACGCCACTCAAGAGGTAGATGTATCAGAACATAGCAGCTTCGACTTCACAACTTGGAGAGAGACCAACACGAAGACACTCGGACACGCCGGACAGAGCCAGCTACGAAGCCATTGCCGCGAACAACCATTGCTCCTCAACATTGTCGTTGCCGCGCATACCACTACACGGAAGACCCACTTCGCTCACTGGACACCTGCCAGCCGCAAAGCCGTGAGGGCGAGTAAGTTTGGATAGGGACTAAAGAATAACGTAACTCAAGTCAAATTTCTTTTCTCCGGCCTGTATAGGAAAGGGATTCTAGTGCGCAAGTCCAAGATTAAATTAGTTTTAGGGCCCATTTGATTGGAAGGATTTGCATAGAAATTTTGGTCATTTTCAATTCTTATGAATTTTTTATATGGTGATTGTTTGATTTATAGGATTGTATCTCATAGGATTTTTTCTTAGAAAAACGTTTTCACTAGATCATATAGAAAATATAACATCCTATCAAATCACTTTTAGGTATGACCTCTTTGATTCTCGTGATTCTAAAAATGTGGGATTTCGATTACGTGCCCACTCTAATCTTATAGGATTTCATAAGCACCAGATTTGGTTTGATTTCCTCACAGGAAAAACAAAGGTTTATGAAAAAATTGAGTATATGGTAATTTTCTTATGAAATCTAGTGCAAAAGATTGCTTAGGAAAAAAAATCTTATGAGATTCAATCCTTTAAATTAAAGACCACCATATAAAAAAATTCTATGAATTAAAATCCTCCAAAATTCGTATGCAAATCCTTTGGGGGTATGTTTGGTTCCAAAGAAATTCATAAGAATGTTGGAGGGTTCTATTCCTAAGAGATTATTCCTATGGCGTTTGTTTGGTTTGTAGGATAGGAAACCATATGAATTTTATCTATGGAATACTTTGCATGCAGTTTCATGGGAAAATAAAATTTGCGTTAGGTCTATGGTAGTTTTTCTGTCTCGATGACAATTATGGCATGCACATATTTCTTTGCACAAATTCATCTAGTTTTCCTGTGATGCAACCAGGCAGCGACTGATACATATTCCTGCGTTTACATGACGTGTCATGCAAATCATGTGGTTTCCTCCGCATTTTTTAAACCATGGGATGCAAACAGGCCCTTACCCATACATCTTTTCTGAGATGAAATTAAACAAACTTTGGTGCATACGAAATCCTGTAAGATTGAGCACGACACTGCAATCTCGTGTTTTCCCTATCCTATGTCAAAGAGGCAAGTATAGTGACTTGTTCAATTATCGGGAAAGTTTCAAATATAAAAACATCATAAAATCTTGAGATATTCTTCTCACACAGAATTGTCAAAACATTTATTCAACGGAAATTCAACTTACCAAAAAAAATAGTGTTAGCTTGCGTTCAAGATATGTCCAAAAGCTTGTCATGGTGCTCGTGCCTTGACTAGGCCCTAGTTGCGGCGCCGATAGATCCACGATGACTCGGAGGCAAGGGACTGTGTCGTGGGATGAAGCGTGCAGCGGGAGGAAGAAGATGGGTTGGCATGGACAATTCCGTCACTTTGAGATTTCTCCAAAATCAATGCTTATACATTTATATTATTTCAAACCGACCGTAGGTACCATTTTCCGTACCCATATATCAACAAGTAAGAGCATTTCACACACAAAAGAGTCCTTTTACCATTTTTAAGGACTGAGAGCAACACTCGTGTTCCGATGGGCCCCACCAAGACACCGAGGACCACCGCAAAGACAAGGGTTGACGACATCACGCTAGAGGAGGGAATGGAGATTGAATTTAAATTTGAATTGTGTTGTTTGGAAGTGACTTGTGATATGATCGAATTCTAGGCATCGGCATTACCTATGTTTTTATCTTTGGATATACATGGTGTTGCTTCTAAGAGCTGAAGGATTGGGCTGATAAAACCAGTTTCAAGACTGGAGATGCTCTAAACGACGGTACACGCGTCTACACGAGACCACCACCCCCACGAAACAGTACACCGGACAAACTCGTGGCCCTGGTAATAGGCTCTACCGAATCAAGAATCATCCACCGACCGAGACAGGATCGCCACCAATGATTGATTGGCTCCTTCAACTACCTGCCGTGTGCGCGACGGGCCAAAAAAGTGGCTTCTTTCCATCTCCTGTTGCTCGAGCTGAGCTTGTGATGAGAGCCGTAATTCGACGCTTGGATGCTGCGTTCGCACAAGGCGCCGATTGTGCCACATGTCTTTGTGAAAAGTTCTTCTGTCCTAATGCAAGTGGTCGATCGTACCACGAGTTTTTCCATGGAAGATGCGGTAAATAAAGCACCGTAGAAATTGACCAAGCCGAGAAATTAAAAAAAAGAGAGAGCTGGGCAAGCATCTCTGGGTCGTGAGGCACGAGAATCATGGCCCCTTATCTCGCGTGATCTGTGTATCAACATCGGTTCCGTTGGTTGGAGTAGAAGGGAGGAACTGGTCTTCGTACATCGCATTAAAAATTGGACCGGATTTGATTTCATGTTTCTAGGATTTAATGGAGAAAGATTATAAGTTAGCGTGGATAAAACGTTAGTTCAAATTTACACCAGCAGTTCAATGGTTAGATAACCTGCAAGCAGTGGCGGAGCCAGAAATTGAGACGAGGGGGGTTTAAAAAATTGAGCCACAAAAGCGAGTCTATTCAACAAAAATAAAGGGACCATATTTTTTTTTGGAAACAAGGCAAAAGCTTTGCCTTTTATATTGATATAGAAGGAGTAAAGACAAAGAGTCGGCCTAGACCAAAAATAAAAAAGATACAAAGCATTTCCCGGCAGCACCGGGATGCCACGAGCGCGAAACCTACTACTCGCAAATCTCCGCCAAATTCTTGGCTCCCGCAAGTATCCAGTTGCTACTTTCGCTTTTGATGCGCTGGAAAAGAGCAGAGGGCATTGTGAAAGTGTTGTTGAAGACCCTCGCATTTCGCTCCTTCCAAATTTCCCAAGTGATTAGGATGACCGCGGTCTTGAGTCCCTTGCGGGAGGGGGATGGTGTGGCAGCCAAGACTTTCCAATAATCGAAGACAGTGGGTTTAGTGACCTGTCGGGGAGTATCCCCGGGTAGGGTCAAGGCTTGGCATAAAGTGGAGTTCGAAGGTGTGCCGAGGTACGGAAAGGGCCGACCTGTTTGGGCCTGGGAATGTCCGAGCTTCATCTTGACCTGGAGAGTACAGGCCGACCTATCTTGGCCCAGAGGGGTCCGAGGTATACTGTTGGTCCAGAGGGGTCCGAGGTATACTGTTGGCCAGGGCCGAGGTTCACTGTCCGAGCTGTGTTCAGCCGACCTAACTACCTCAGTGCAGTGGTTCGTGTTGTGAGAGCAGGAGAAGCTGTGGAGAGGAAGTAAGATCTGACCTGGTAAAGATCTTAAGCGCAAGACCCGGGTACGGAGCTCGTCACATCCGTGCCGAGCTAACCGAGGTGGTAGGCAGTAGGTCGGGCAGGAGTCAATGCTCCTGTCACTTCCAGCCGGGTACAAGAGCGCCTGACACGGGAGCGTCTGTCAAGGAGCCTGGCAAAGGCGTGCCCCGGGTTCGGCGGGCCTGCACGTCTCTGACCGCTGACCACGCGGGATCTGGGAAAAGGCTACGAGGTAGCTCTGCCAGGCCACGTCCTGTCTCGGTCAGAGGGGACATGCTAGTTCTGCCGTTAGGCTACAGGAGATGGGCAAGCCACGTCTTGTCCCTGACCGAGGTACGGTGGTACGGTGGTGACCGTTGCAGAGGCATGGCAACAGTGTTCGGCGAGGGGCACAATGGTAACCCGGCTGGCCTATATAGTGGGCTTCACCCCCCCTGCTAGAGAGATCCCCCCCCGCGCTGGAACTAGTTGATCAAGAGAGAAAGAAAGAGAGAGAGGAAGCTCGGAACACCCCGGAAACACCTCGGATTCAGCTCGGAGTGCCTTCTTCCTCCCGTCTAGCTCCATCTTCTACCTCAAGTTCTCACCATTGTAGCATCATACAGCTCGAGGAGCAGCTTGTACTTGTCACTTTGAGCTATACACTGAGTAGGATAGTGCTGCAGTAGGGGTGTTACCTCACAAGAGGGCCCCGAAGCAGGGTACATCGTGGTGTGCTTTGTGTTCTTGGTTTCTTGGTTCTTCGTTCGTGTTCTTGCGTGTTCTTGCGTGTGCACTTCTTGGTGCATAAACCCTCCCCGGATTCCCCCAACGACCATTCGGCCCCATCTTAGCCATACCTATGGCATCTGCCGTGATCCCACCACGACAGTTGGCGCCCACCGTGGGGCAGATTGAGGCGTTGGAGGGAGTTTTCATCCGGACGGGCTCAGGCTAGCGTGTTCTTTCCGGGCTTGTTGCCAAGATCGGAGAGTTCACCTTCATCAGCGACAACGCGGGGTGTTTCGCCGGCAAGCCCTTCCCCGAGCACGGCTTCACCATGATGCTCGGCAGCTTCGTCACATACGTTGCTGTCGAGGTTGTTCGCGAGTACCCGGAGCAGGTGCTCGTGGACGACGAAACTCCTCTCCTCGCGGCTTTAGGTCGGCGTATCACTCGCCCCGAGAGCTGCGTCGAGGTGATGATGTCAGGTCCGGTTGACGCCGCTGGCAAGGTAGATGCCAGCCAATCCAAGGCGGCCGAGGTTGCTAAGGTGAGATCTGCAAAGCCCAGGCTAGAGAAAGAGCTGCCTGGCACCCCGAGCTGCAGGGCCGAGGTGCGACCCTGGTAGAGATAGTGCAGACACTGGCAGACCCAGTAAATCCAGCAGTGGATGTAGTGGTGACTGTGGCCGACCTAGAGGCAAAGCGTGTCCTATTGCAGAAGGAGGCTGTAGCAATGATAACAGCTAGAGATGAGTTCAATAGAGATCTGCGTGAGTACAATGCGGCAAATGGCTTCACCCCGGTAGCAGTTGATACACATAGGGGAGCCGAGGTGCGGCAGAGAGGCAAGGGGCTCAATGATGAGATGGACAGGGAGGCTCGACCTACCACCTCGGTTAGGAGTGAGAGTCGCGTGTCGACGGGAAGGCCGGTGTATAGTTCCCCTGCTAAGAACCTCAGAGCTGCCGAGGCAGGCAGGGCCGAGCTATCCGGGTTGACTGGGGATGCATGGCGTGCGCAGCAGAAGCGAGTCAATGAGTTAGTATGTAGCTAACCAGCAGAATGAGGCTCTCCGCAGAGCATATGCTGGGGCTGGTGATTCAGAGGTGGTTTATTCAGCTAGGCCTGTTAGTCAGGTGTCCAAGGGGCAAGCCTCGTCTCCACTCGTCGGAAGAGCCGATCGAGCCCGGAGTGTCACCTCGGGGCAGAACAAGCAGTTACAGATGTATGATCCAGTCCTAGCAGCAAAGCAGAAGGTGGGCCAGGGCAATGCTAGCCGAGCTAAGGGAAACCCCGGCCCAGGTAATGCAAGCCGAGCTAAGGGTAACTCCGGTCAGGGAAATCAGAATGGCGGGCAAGCAGCGTCGGCTGGCCGAGGTAAACCACCTCCGCCCCCGAGGTATCAGCAGCAACCCGGCCGCAGGGGCAATATCAGCGAGAGCCGGAGTATGTTCAGCAACCTCAGAATGTCGGTCAAGGCGATGACCGATATGATGATGGAGATTCGGCCATGGCGCGAGCTGGATACCACAGAGTGGATGGGGCGTTGGGACCTCGGATAGGAGGTCGGATGTTAGCTCCAGGCGATGTTCGTAACAAGCTGGATAGAATCTACTTGTCTGAGCAACTGGAGGAGGAAGGCCCTCCTGGTCCGGCGTGTTTCGGACCTCGGATCATGAAGGAACCACCACCACCAGTATCTCAGTTCCAGTTAGGTCGGAACACCAAGCCATACAATGGGAGCACCAAGCCACAAGATTGGCTGACAGATTATGTATCCTCGGTGCACATAGCGGGGGGCAATCGCCGATGGGCGGTCCGGTATCTCCCGCACATGTTGGAAGGTCCAGCTCGGATCTGGCTGAACAATTTGCCGGAGTATAGTATCAACTCCTGGATAGACTTGGAGCTGGCGTTTAATAGCAACTTTGCTAGTACATACAAGAGGCCAAACCGACCTCAGCTCCTGGCGGCATGTAAGCAAGATGATCATGAAACTGACCGAGAATTCTTAACTCGGTGGAGCAATGTTCGGAATTCCTGTGAGGGAGTTGTAGAAGCACAGGCCATTTCCTGGTTTGCAGATGGTTGTCGACATGGCAGCATGCTGTGGCAGAGGCTCCAGAGAGATATGCCGAAGTCCCTAGCAGAAACAATCCGGATTGCAGATTCCTATGCTCTGGGTGATCCGATGCAGCCAGCAGCAGAGGCAGGGGCACGTAACAGAAGGAGGGAGCCAATAAACAACCGGCTCGGACCAAGGTGTAATGACCGCCAAGAGTTCGGACAAAAGAGGAGGGAGCCGGACTATCCATACACCTCGAACCAAGTTGCTGCGGTGAGCTCGGATCAACCCGGAGCTGGAGGTGTCCAGAGGCCGAAAATCAATGGTCCGGCATTTAGTCCGAACCCGGAGCCACCCTTGACCTATGAATCAATGATAGATGGTCCGTGCTGTTACCATACGACCGACCCGCGCAAGCCAGCCAACCATTCAACCCGGCAGTGCAGCTGGAACCGCAGAATCAGAGAAGAGGGGGCGAAGGCCGGAGGAATCAGAGCAGGACCACCTCAGAGATTTCAGCCGAGGCCTAACCCAAATCTGTCCGGAGCAAATGTTACCCCGATAAACACTGCACCTCCTCCGAGGCCTGCAGCAGCAAGGCCCGTGAATGTTGTGAACGTCCGAGGTAATAACAACAGCAATGGTGCCGGACCCAGTCAGCAGTATGAATACCCCGGAAATGACTATAGAGAGGCTCATGCGAGCTATGTGGTCTTTGTGACCGAGCCAACTGACAAGAAGAGTGTGCAGAGGCGTGCCATGGAGGTGAATGCAGTAATGCCGGTGGTGCCGACCTATATGAACTGGTCTGAGCAAGAGATAACTTGGAGCAGGAAAGACACACCTCGGATCATGCCGAGCCCTGGAAAGTATGCCCTGGTGGTAGTTCCAACGTTGTGTGGGCCTACTAACAATGTGAGGTTCACCCGAGTTCTGGTGGACAATGGCAGTGCCATCAACATCATGTACCCAGACACAATGGTGAAATTGGGCATATCACCAAATCAGTTGATGCCAAGCAGTTGTACTTTTCATGGGATTGTGCCTGGCGTTTCCTGTGCACCCATGGGCAAGATATGGGTGGATGCAGCATTTGGAACCAAGGACAATTGCCGAGTTGAGAGTATCGAGTTCGAGGTGGTGGACTTGGAGAGTGCATACCATGCATTGCTTGGAAGACCGGCTCTGGCCAAGTTCATGATTTCCACTCATGTTGCATACCTAAAGATGAAAATGCCGGGGCCTAATCTGGCCGAGTCTTTGGTGATCGCAGCTGAGAAGAAGAAGCTGCATCAAGTGGTGGCAATGGCGCAGTCAACACAGCTCGGCCTGTCCGGACTGATGAGCCCGGACTCAACTGCGGCATTCGAGGTGCCCAAGGAGACCAAGAAGATCCCCATTGACCCGGAGCACCCAGAGCATATGGCCATCATTGGGACCGGGCTGGGCGAGAAATAGGAAGCGAGCTCTGTCACTTCCTCCGTGAGAATCGGGATATCTTTGCATGGTCGGCTAAGGACCTGCCTGGTGTTCCGAGGGAGTTGGCAGAGCACTCTTTATTTGTTAGGCCAGAGGTGAAACCGGTGAGGCAACCGACCCGTCGTCTCTCAGACGACCGGAGACAAGTGGTGCTGGACGAGCTGGCTAAGTTGCTTGCAGCCGGGTTCATTATGGAGGTGCTGCATCCGGACTGGATATCCAATCCGGTCTTGGTGGAAAAGAAGAAAGACGAGCCAGCCGTGGTCAAGGTGTGGCGCATGTGCATTGACTTCACTAACCTCAACAAGGCGTGCCCGAAAGATCCATTTCCATTACCTCGGATTGATCAAGTGATCGATTCCACTGCTGGTTGTGAACTGTTGTCTTTTATCGATGCGTACTCTGGTTTTCACCAGATACCACTGAACCCAAAGGATCAAATAAAGACTGCTTTTATTACCCCGTATGGGGCGTATTGCTATCGTGTCATGTGTTTTGGTCTGAGAAATGCCGGGGCAACTTATCAGAGGTGTATGCAGAAATGCCTGCACTCTCAATGGGCAAAAATGTGCAAGTGTATGTCGATGATATCGTCATCAAAACTAAGGAGAAACGTACTCTCCTCGAGGATCTCGAGGAGACATTTGTGAATTTGAGAAAATATCGGTTGAAGCTTAACCCGGACAAGTGCACCTTTGGTGTCCCGGCTGGAAAGTTGCTCGGATTCCTGGTGTCTAGCCGAGGTATCGAGGTTAACCCGGCCAAGATCCGAGCTATTGAGAGCATGAAGTTACCGAAGTGTTTGAAAGATGTGCAGAAGTTCACAGGGTGCCTAGCCTCGTTGAGCCGATTTGTAGCTCGGCTAGGAGAAAAAGCCTTACCTTTGTACCAGCTCATGAAGAAAAGTACCGGGTTTACATGGACCCCGCAGGCCGACGTGGCGTTCGGTGAGCTGAAAAAGATGTTGTCCACTGCCCCGGTGTTGGCGTCACCATTGCACAATGAGCCGATGTTACTTTACATTGCGGCCACAAACCGAGTTGTAAGTGTGGCAGTGGTGGTGGAGCGCGAAGAAGGTGGCAGGTCGGTGCAGAGACCGGTGTATTACTTGAGCGAGGTGATCTCTACCTCGAAGCAGAACTACCCTCACTACCAGAAGATGACGTATGGTGTCTACCTGGCGGTCAAGAAGTTGAAGCATTATTTCCAGGAGCATCCCATGACGGTGGTGTGCGAAGCTCCAATCTCGGAGATCATCGGGTGCAAAGATGCAACTGGCCGAGTTGCCAAATGGGCGATTGAGGTGTCTCCATATGCACCACATTATGAGAGAAGAGACGCAATTAAATCCCAGGCGTTGCCGGACTTCTTTTGTGATTGGGCCGAGATGCAGTATGAGCCACCCAGGCCGGACTATAATTATTGGAAAATGCATTTTGATGGGTCCAAGACAAAGATCGGGCTGGGGGCTGGAATAGTCCTCACCTCGCCAAAGCGAGATCAGCTGAAGTACGTGCTGCAGATTCATTTCTCAGCATCAAACAATGTGGCGGAGTATGAGGCCTTAATCCATGGCCTCAAGGTGGCAAAGGAGATCGGTATCCGGCGTGTAGAGTGCTTCGGCGATTCCGACCTGGTGGTGCAACAATCTTCTGGAACTTGGGATGCTCTGGATGCCAACATGGCGTTATATCGGTTCCATGTGCAAAAGATATCCGGGTTCTTTGAAGGGTGTGAGTACAGGCATATACCTCGGGCAGAAAATGATGCTGCCGACGTGTTGTCAAAGCTCGGTTCATCGAAAGAGGCAGTACCACCAGGGGTAGCCCTGAATCACTTGAGAACTCCTTCAATCAAACCTTCTCCTGAATCCGAATCTATTTTCATCCCGGCGGAGCAAGAGCCCGGACCTGTTCCAATGGAGGTAGACGTCGGGTGCGTTTGGTCGGACCCGGGGACTGCGTGGCAGAGCTCGGGGACTGCGCACCGAACCTCGGGGACTGCTCATCAAGACTCGGGGACTGGTCGCAGGATGGTGGAGGAAATAATGGAGGAGATTATGGTGGCCGAACCAATGGAGGTGGACGAGGAACTTTTTCCTTTGCACCCAGTGCCGGAGTGGGCGGAGCAAATCATGAAGTTCATAACGGAGGGAAGCTTGCCAGTGACACAACCGAGGCTAGGAGAATTCAAAGGAGGGCCAAGGCGTACACCATCATCAACAAGGAGCTCTATAAAAGAAGCGTAACCGAGGTGTTGCAACGGTGTGTCGAGCCAGCTGAAGGCAAGGAGATGCTTTTGGAGATCCACCAAGGAGAGTGTGGTCATCATTGCAGCACAAGAGCTCTGGTGGCCAAGGTGTTCAGGCATGGGTTCTATTGGCCCACTGCTCTTGCTGATGCAGAGGCCATAGTCCGGAGATGTGAAGGATGCCAAAGGTTTGCCAAGCAAACGCATATGCCAGCCTCGGCGCTCAAAACAATTCCTATCACTTGGCCGTTTGCGGTATGGTGTTTGGATATGGTGGGAGAGTTCAAACCAGCCCGAGGTAACATGACGCACATATTGGTGATGGTGGACAAGTTCACCAAGTGGATCGAGGTAAAACCAATCCGGAAGTTGGATGGTCATTCAGCAGTGACTTTCTTGAAGGAGATTATTCTGCGATATGGCTACCCCCATAGCATTATCTCGGACAACGGCACAAACTTTGCTGTTGGAGAATTTGCTCGGTTTTGCATGAACAAGGGAATCCGGCTGGACATAGCCTCGGTGGCACACCCGGAGTCTAATGGACAAGTGGAAAGATCAAATGCTCTAGTGTTGGCCGGCATCAAGGCTCGGCTCATTGAACCACTGCTGAAAACGCCGGGGTGTTGGATAGATGAGATACCAGCAGTACTGTGGGGTCTAAGGACCACGCCAAATCGATCAACTGGCTATACGCCATTTTTTATGGTCTATGGGGCAGAAGCTATGCTACCCACTGACATCGAGTATGATGCGCCCAGAGTGGCAATGTACACTGAAGCCGAGGCAAAAGAGGCTCGGGAGGATGCAGTAGATCTGCTTGAGGAAGCAGAGAGTTGGCCTCATCTCGGTCAGCAATATACCAACAAGGTCTCCGACGTTATCATAGCCGGAGTATCAACCCTCGTGTGTTTCACGAGGGAGATTTGGTGCTGAGGTTGGTGCAGCGCAAGAAAGGCCGGCACAAGTTGTCACCTCCATGGGAGGGACCGTTCATTGTGACCCGAGCTCTGCTCAATGATTCCTACTATCTAATAGATGCGCAGGAACCAAGGGAAGATGGGCTGGACAACCCCGGATCAGAGGTCAGGCGACCATGGAACGTAGCTCTACTCCGACCTTTCTACTCATGAAAGGCGCAATGTATGTACCTCGGTTAATCCTTAATAAAATGTCGGCACTCCGAGGTTGAAGCTCGGGGACTGCCTCGCTCTTGTGCTTGTGTTTTATTTCTGTTTGTCAGTTTCGTTCATATGCCGAACTATTTTGAACCTCGTCTCAAACTTCAAGTAATGTATGCTGTGTAACTAATCTTGTGACTCGACTGGCATCTGCCTAAATGGTAGTCAAGAGCAAAGATGAAAAAACGTGGGAGACATGAAAATGAACTCGGGGACTCGGTCCAAAAATATAGTTCGGCATGTGTCGTTTACTAACCCCTGTCTTTACCTTTCGTTTATGTCGGATGGTTTTGAAACACACTTCGAGATTTGCTAAGTACTGTATGCTATAAATAACAATCTTGTGACTCGACTGTCGAACGCCTAAATGGTAGACAAGAGCAAAGAATGCCAGATATAGTAAACACGAAAGTGAACTCGGGGACTCGTTCCAAAAGGGTTCGGCATAAATTCTTAGAAAAGCTTGGTTCGGATAGCAAGTTAAAAGTAATGGTAGCAAAGCAAACTACTTAAGGTCTGTTACATCTGCACCCGGCATACCGGGGATTTAATGTTTTGCTTAAGATAAATTCAGGCCTCGGAACCAGAGACCTCGGTCGCCGAAGTGGTGGCAGTGGGAGCCTCGGGCGCAGCAACCTCGGGCGCAGGAACAACCTCGGTCGCGGAAGCAACCTCGGTTGTGGGAGTTGTTGCCGGGGTGTCCGTCACGTCGGAGGAAATCACCTCGGTGGCTACAGCTTTGCCGGACTTGCCCTTGGAGTTCGGAGGTTCGTCGAAGCTGAAGTCATCATCAGAGCCTTCAGCCACCTCGGTTGTTTTGCCAGCCTTGCCCTTGGAGCTCTCTGGCTCTTCAAAGTCAATGTCCTCGCCTTCAGAACTTTCTTCACCAGACGCTGCTTCCTCGTCCGAGCTCTCTTCGTCCTCAGAGTAGAGGCGCCCGTCATCAAAGGTCCGGGTGTTTGCGTAACTAGCAAAGCGGTCGGCTGCTGCTTGGCGTTTCGCAATGCCATCCGGGGTGGAGTTCCAAGGAGAGCCCCTGCGCAGGGAGGTAACAGTGTGGATCTCAACATCCTCATACCAGGACAGCACGAACACCAGGGCCTTGTCCGCTCCAGCCCGAGCTGACGAGCATCTCCACTCCCGAAGTCTAGCCTCGGCTCCTTTCAGCTTCGTGGCGAGCTCGTCGATGCAAGTGGGGTCTTGACCTTGGGCCAGAGGGCACGGTGGACCTCGATGGCAGCATCAACAAGTTTTCCAATGGCTCGGAGCGGCCTGATCCGAGCATTAAGGGCGACAAGGTGGTCCTGGATATCCCAGCTGTCGCTGAGAGTTTCTGTCTCAGCCCTCTTTGCCCGAGCTGCTTGAACTTCGCGGATAGCCTTGTCCTTGGAGTGCTCGAAGTTTCTGAAGAGGACAAAAAGGCTGTCGCTGAAATAAGGCATACGGTGGCACGGGATGTAGGTCGGCAGAAAATAAGGAAAAGGGAGAAGAACTTACTGTCCATTTGATGATTAATCCGAGCGAGCTCGGACAACCAGCTTTTCGAGATAGCTCGGAGGGCGGTAAGTTCGGCTTCGGCCGAGGTGGCACGGCTCTCCAGGGTCTTGGCAAGATTTTGCTGCTGTTCGGCGGCCTGGTCCTTAACCTTCATAGCGTCCTCCACAGCAGTCTTGGCTTCATTAGCCCGGTTCAGCTCTTGTTGCAGCCGAGCTATTTCATCCTCGGCTGTCTTCAACTTGGAGGCGTAATCCTTGTCGCTCTGCTCCTTAGCGGATAGAAGAGTCCGGTGAGACTTCTTCAGCTGTTGTGATCCAGCAGGAGGTTCTTGAAGACCTTTGTCCGAGCATTGTTGCATTCCTGAAAAAATAGAGAGATCAGTTCGGATAAATCCGAGGTATTTCTAGCACCCGAGGCCCAATTGAGTCCCGGGGACTTGGCATTGGCCTCGGGGACTCAGCATGGGAGAAATGACAAGTTTTTGAGATTCAAGCCGAGCAATTTTAACTCGGTGGAGTGTCAATTGCTCAACCCGAATCTCGGGGACTGGGAATAGTGTATGTTTGTCATTTGATTTCAAAGGAAGAAAGAGAGCTGTGTAAAGAAACTTACCGAGGCCTTCTTGCTGCAATCAAGGACTGCAGTCTGCATGTTATAGATAGATTGGAGCACGGCGCTGGGTCCAACTTGATGCTCAGAGCTCGGGTTGGAGGAGACCTCGACAGTGTCAGCCGAGTTCCAGTCCATGTCATAGTGCTTCTCCGAGCCTAGGCTGTTCCCGCTCTTGGTCCGGAGTTGCCCGACCTCCCAGCTGCTGATGTCCGGCTGGGTAGTAGCAGCGAATAAAGCTCGGGAGGTGGCGACCTGAGAGCTCGAGGGCGCGGCCTTGGTCAAGGTGGACCTCGGCGCAGAAGCGGGAACATGCGGCACCAGTTGGGTGCTCGCAGTCAAGGGGCCTGATGACGGTGGCGGCATCGGAGTTTGCTGTGGCTGTTTGGGGGGCTCAACGTTTTGAGCTGAATCTTTCTGCTGCTGCTGGAGCTTTTGCTTCTGCAGTTGTTGTTGTTGTTTTTCTTCTTTTGCTGCTGTTGCTGCTGGTTGCGCGCAGCTTGAGACTTGGGGGACAGCCGAGGCTCCTGCACGGCTTTAACCGGAGTCTTGGCGCGATCTGTCTCCGCATCCTTCTGAGGAGGCGGAGGAGTCTGATCTCGGCGGGGAGCAGAGTGCCCCAGGCCGGAGTCAGAGCTCGGCGGTGGAAGTTCGGCGGAGGAGACGCGCGTAGGGGAGGAGATGGTCTTCTCCGGGCTGGTGAGGTCAATGGACGGTCCTGGAGGAGAGGCTCTGGCGGGGCTGCCGAGGTTAACCTCGACCTCGGTTGTCTGGGCTTCAACCACTGGAGGCAGTGGTGAGTGTATCGAGCTATGGCTCTGTTTGACCTGCCGAGCCGGGCTAGACGAAAGAGAAAGATTAAGTTAGAGTGTAAAAAGCTTAACCTTGGAGCAGCGTGAGAAGTAAGGAGGAGCAAAGGTCACTTACGCATCTTCCTCCACGGGACCTCGTTTCTTGCGCCGCGCCGAGGTCTTCTTGGCACGCTTGGCTTTGGGCGCTGCAGTCTCCGAGGTCTTGGAAGCCTCGGCATCCGAGGTACCAGGTCCTGGGCGCTTCCGGGAAGCTGCAGACGCTGGATGAAAGTTCTTATATGTTGGAGGAGCATATGAAATGGGAATAACGTTGACAGGTTCCAGAATTTGGCAATCGTCATCGTCATCATCGTCGTCAGACCAGTCTCTGATGGAACTGGGAACTTGTTTCTTACCCGGGTTGGAGGAGCTAGTCTTGGGGCGGACCTCGGAACGGCCTTAGGGATCGGAAGGTGATCCTCATTGTCCGGGTCTTCAGTCTCTGACCTTCCAGGGCGAGGCGGGCAGGCGCCCAGTTCGACGCTCCGGCCGTCCTCGATCAGCTGCCGGGCGAACCGCTGCAGGAGTGGCAAAAAAGAATTGAGTTAAGAAGCAACCGAGGTGTGCAAGACCGGAGCGTAAGCTCGGAAATTAGTAAGTACTCACTTGCTCCGGAAGATTTTCTCTGTCGTGAGGCTCCACGCCCCATGTCCACTCCTCGTCCATCTCAGTCTGGGCAACGGCTTTGACCCGGCGCCAAACTGAGGCCTTGGAGAGCGCCTTGCTGCTGATCCGAGTAGGATCGAGTAGACCTTCCATATGGCAGATCTTATGGGCTCGTTGTTGAAGGGGGCTGACTCTTCGATCCACAAAAGTCCGGAGGATGTCATCGGAACCCCACCCTCTTTTCTTGAGATCCAGCATGTATTCATGGATCTCTTGAACCTCGGCGTAGGCGTCCTCCGGGTTGAAATCCCAATTGAGTTGTGCAGTGGGAGGGCCGAGCTGGAAGTCCGGGAGGTTGATGAGGTCGACAGTACCGGGGTTCCTCACATAGAAAAAGGATCGATTCCACTTCTTGCAGCTCTCCAGGCCTTTGATCCGTGGGAACTCGGAGCCCAGCCGGGGTGAGATAGCGGCCGCACCACAGGCAGTCATATCCTTGTTCACGACCTCCTTGTTGGGGATGCTCTGTTTCTTCAGCTGGAAGTACTTGGCCCAGCCCTCAACGCTCGGCCAGAGGCCGAGATATCCTTCAGAGAAAGCTGCGTAGCACGACAGCTGTAGTATGGAGTTAGCTGGGAGGTGGTGCGGCTGCAAGCCGAAGAACTTCAGAAATTCTCGAAAGAACTTGCTGGCCGGAAGTCCGAATCCGCGCTCGAAGTGAGAGACAAACACCACTTTCTCGCCGGGGTTGGCGATCGGTTCGCCGTCCCCAGTGTGAAGCCGATATAGCAGTTCGGCTGGGATTCGATGAGTTTCTTTGAGCCATTTGATATCATCGTCGTGACGTCCGAGCCATCCCATCCACCTCTCTCGCTGGCGGAAACCTCGGCGCGGTTTGACTTAGCAATTGCCGACATGTTGAGGCTTTCCTGCAGAAGAGGAAGGTTCAACCGGGGTAAGTACCTCGGACAGTTCAGGATAGCCGGGGTAAAATACCTCGGATCAGTCAAAACAGCCGAGCTAAAGAGTTTTAGGCGGGAAACATGTTTCTACCGTGGCGAGATGCTAGCAAAGATCTACCGGTGAGCAAAAAGGGAAATAAAATCAAGTTCATCCAGGGGCAAAACTGAAAGGGCAGTGCTACGGATGCATCTGGTACAAGTCTAGAGGAGATCTAAAAATGGCTAAGAGAGTGCAAAGATAGAGCATCGGGTTCCTCAAGTTCATCATATTCATCCAGATCCTCGAGTTCATCGAAGGATGAACCTGTTCATGGCTATGGCAACGGAGGGGAGATAAGGAACTCACCGGGAGGTACTCGAAGATCGGGGAAAGATCGACGACGGAGTGGCAGCGCAAGGCGCGGTGCGCGTTTCCGGCGAGATTCTTCGAGACGGCGAGGTCGCAGCGACAAGTGCTTGACGGCGGCGATGGAGGCAGAGCGCACGGAGCAATGGGCGCGGAGCAGTGGGCGAGTGGAGGAAGACGATGAAGTTACCCTGGGCCCTATTTATAGCCGCGTGCGGTACGGCGTGCATTAACTGCGCACTACCGCGCGGTTATCGGGAAGGCGCGGGATCGTGTGCGGGTGGGCGCACGGTTGCGCGGTTGGTGGCCGCACGATCGGCCACATCGTGGGCCGCAGAGTGGCAACCGCCACCTCGGATTTCCTGTGCCGGTCAGCGCGAGAATCGAGGAGTCGCGGGCGGTCAATTGGTCTCGCACTTGAGTGCGCAGGTGCGCTGTTTGGTGGGTCCGGCTGACGAGGGCGGCGTGTGGTCAGGACCTGTCTTTCAGAGGTCCGGGTTTCGAGGTTCGGGCAGAGATTCTTCGCCACGTGCCTCGGAAGATCTTGGGCAAGATTGTGCTCTGTCGAACAGCTCGGAAAGTTCAGTTTGCATATCTACCTCGGATTAGATGGTGGTATGTGGGAAGTACCTCGGCGGAACTATGTTTGAGGTCGGTTTTAGAGGTGGTGTCTTGCTTGTTTTGAACCTGCTACGGCCCTCCATCCGAGGTCGTAGGACCGCACCAGCTTCGGGGACTAATGTCGGGGGAGTATCCCCGGGTAGGGTCAAGGCTTGGCATAAAGTGGAGTTCGAAGGTGTGCCGAGGTACGGAAAGGGCCGACCTGTTTGGGCCTGGGAATGTCCGAGCTTCATCTTGACCTGGAGAATACAGGCCGACCTATCTTGGCCCAGAGGGGTCCGAGGTATACTGTTGGTCCAGAGGGGTCCGAGGTATACTGTTGGCCAGGGCCGAGGTTCACTGTCCGAGCTATGTTCAGCCGACCTAACTACCTCAGTGCAGTGGTTTGTGTTGTGAGAGCAGGAGAAGCTGTGGGGAGGAAGTAAGATCCGACCTGGTAAAGATCTTAAGCGCAAGACCCGAGGTACGGAGCTCGTCACATCCGTGCCGAGCTAACCGAGGTGGTAGGCAGTAGGTCGGGCAGGAGTCAATGCTCCTGTCACTTCCAGCCGGGTACAAGAGCGCCTGACACGGGAGCGTCTGTCAAGGAGCCTGGCAGAGGCGTGCCCCGGGTTCGGCGGGCCTGCACGTCTCTGACCGCTGACCACGCGGGATCTGGGAAAAGGCTACGAGGTAGCTCTGCCAGGCCACGTCCTGTCTCGGTCAGAGGGGACATGCTAGTTCTGCCGTTAGGCTACAGGAGATGGGCAAGCCACGTCTTGTCCCTGACCGAGGTACGGTGGTACGGTGGTGACCGTTGCAGAGGCATGGCAACAGTGTTCGGCGAGGGGCACAATGGTAACCCGGCTGGCCTATATAGTGGGCTTCACCCCCCTCCTGCTAGAGAGATCCCCCCCGCGCTGGAACTAGTTGATCAAGAGAGAAAGAAAGAGAGAGAGGAAGCTCGGAACACCCCGGAAACACCTCGGATTCAGCTCGGAGTGCCTTCTTCCTCCCGTCTAGCTCCATCTTTACCTCAAGTTCTCACCATTGTAGCATCATACAGCTCGAGGAGCAGCTTGTACTTGTCACTTTGAGCTATACACTGAGTAGGATAGTGCTGCAGTAGGGGTGTTACCTCACAAGAGGGCCCCGAAGCAGGGTACATCGTGGTGTGCTTTGTGTTCTTGGTTTCTTGGTTCTTCGTTCGTGTTCTTGCGTGTTCTTGCGTGTGCACTTCTTGAGTGCATAAACCCTCCCCGGATTCCCCCAACGACCATTCGGCCCCATCTTAGCCATACCTATGGCATCTGCCGTGATCCCACCACGACATGACCCCAAGGCCATGCATTAGCGTAGGGCATTTAAGCCACGAGGACGCGTCTGCCCAAATCCTCTTGGAGTATCGACATTCGAACAACAGATGTCTCCCCGTCTCCGGTTGGTTCCTGCATAGCTGACAGACAGGCTGGTGAGGCCACCCCCGGATGGCAAGACGGTCAGAGGTCCATAAGCGGTTTTGAACGGCCAGCCATGCGAAGAATGAGCACTTTGGAGGGGCCCAAGTGTTCCAAACCACGGCCATGAAAGGACAAGCAGAGGCACCAAAGAACTGTGCCTTGTAGGCGGACTTGGCCGAATAAACGCCAGAGGTAGAGAGGGTCCAGGTGATGGTATCCTCAATGCCAGGGGAGAGCGCAGTCTCCTGAATGAGCTCCCAAAGTTGCACGAACTGGGAGATGTGATTGACCGTGAAGTTGGACACGTGGAGGTCCATAATCCATTTGAAGTCCGTGAGGGCGTCGTGCACCTTTCTATTCTTGCGCTTAGAGGCCGTGAAGAGGTCAGGGGCAATAACTTTAGCGGGAAGCCCGTCAAGCCAAGACGACCCCCAGAAGGAAGCTTTGAGACCATTCCCCACAGTGACCCTGGTGGCAGCATTGAAGAGGTTCCTATCAGCGTCATCATTCGGTGTTTCAGAACCAACCCACGGCTCATCAGGAGAAGCCCACTCGTGCCATAGCCATCTCAGCCTGAGCGCCCTTGAGAACTTTTCCAAATTAAGAATTCCGAGCCCTCCGAGGAATTTTGGCCGGCAAACCTTGTCCCAGCTGACCTTGCATTTTCCGCCGCTGACAATTTCACTGCAATTCCAAAGCATCCCTCTCCTTATTTTGTCGAACGCCTCCAGCATGCTTTTGTCGGCTTTGATGGCAGTTAGCAGAAAAATTGGCATCGAGGAGGGCACAGATTTGACGAGAGCAGTGCCGCCCGCACGGTTGAGGAACCTTCCCTTCCAAGGTTGCAGACGAGATGCCAACTTGTCAATGTACGGCTGAATATCCGCTTGTCTCAGCCTGCAAAAATAAAGGGACCATAGAGATTCAATTATTTATAACTCATAAAGTACAACTAACAATGACATAAAAAATAACATAAAAGAACTTTAAAACTACTAATATGGGCTCCTGTCATTTGAGTTGGACAAATGGCAACCTACTAGTAGATGACAACAATATTTTATGTCTTGGGAAAATGGTGGCCAATCAACCGACTCGGACCTCTCGACAAATATGGCCCTTCTCATTTTATCCCTAATTTGCTAAGTACCATATTCTATTGATATCCGAATTTCAGGATCGGCAACAACATTTGCTAGATCGAAAGAACCGACGGGCAGCGCCGCGGCGACCGACGGCGGAGCGAGCAGGTAGCAGTGAGGAGCCGCCGCAGATCGAGCATGAGCAGGGTGGAGCGAGCAGGGAGCAACGAGGAGCGGCCGGCGGGCAGAGGCGAATCGAGCAGAGCAGGGCAGAGCGAGCAGGGGTCGAGTCGAGCGTGGGGAATCAGACGTGGGGAACCTAGAGAGTAGCGACTAGCGACCGAGCGAGCAGGTGGGAATCAGGCTGGTCGAAGCTAGCGAGCAGTTTTCCTTTTTTTATCCCTCCCGTTCCAGTTTCACGTATACTTGAGTTGGGCAGAATATGTATAAGTATATGTAAAAAATTCGCCCGAGCTGAGGGGGGCGGCCGCCCCACCTCGCCCCCTGCTGGCGCCGCCACTGCCTGCAAGTGCACTCGGGAACTCACGCTCCATTTACCAAAAAAAAAGGGGCATTCATCCAACAGAAAGAACAACAACATCTCACATACAAATGACTCAGTTTCGTTTCTAGATTCTAGTTCTGTGAAAGTCGTGATTCATATGCGCTCCCGTGGAAAAATAATGATTCAGCCACTTGTTTCAAATTTCTCCATTTTTTCTTTTCAGTGAGACTGCAAATCAATTATATTTTCAGAGATACAATCTACAAACTGACTCATAGGGCTCACCCTTGACTTGGGAACGGACAAAAAACGTGTTGGCACTCTACTATCTACACACCAGATTTTTAGTTTCTTAAAAGCTTTTAAATCACTTTTTTTTGGAAAAAAAACAAAGGATCAAGAGTTCCCAAGAACAAACTCTCAATGCATAAAGTATGGTTGGAATCTCAACATCTCCTTTTTATTAATTTATAAAATGTGGATGTAAGGTAGCAAAAGAATACATGATAGTAAAGAGATTGTGAGAACAATTATATATTAAACCATTGGTCAAAATATAAAAACATCATGGAATTACAGTCAGAATTAGGAAAATGTGTTATGACTACAAGTAAAAGCATGTCTAAAATGTAGGAGGAAAAATGTAGTAACAAGTCACACCAAAATGCAATCAGTAAATTAACAAACATAAACCAACGTGCAACACGTTCCAAATCAATTTAAACTGACTCTACCCAAGTATATATCAATAGTTTTGAAGTACAATATAAAATAATATATTATATATGTTACTAAGGACAATGGATAAATTATAACTAAAATGATTTACCAATGATTAATTTACAATTAAATAAAGATTAAAAAAGTCAATATTAAAAGAGAAAGAATATAAACATCATAAATAATTTAATGCCTTTTGATTTGTAGAATTCTAAAACTATAGGAATAAAAAAACATGAAATAAGATAGATGCAGGTGCAAAGCAGAGGATTTTGAAGGGAAAAAATGACTCTTGCGAAATTGTATGCTTGATTTTCGATAATAGACAAAAAATATACAAAATCTTTTAAAGACATGGTCAAATCAAGCTTAAAACATATGCAAATGTACAATTAGAACATTATTGTCTAACTTATAGCTTTGTCATGCTTTTTGTGAATAGGAATGCCAAAAATGGATTGAGTGTATTGTAGAATTTCGTTATTTTCCTCTGAACCCAACACAAGGGAAAAAAATATCCATTTTTTTCCAATGCTTTGTTCCTCTATCTTTTGCACTCAAAGTGGCTCTCATTTGTGCAAATATCACACATTTTTTAGTTAAAATGATTGTATGTGATTTTAAAATCATCATTTCATAAATATGTAATTATGTACAGTATTTTATGGCGGGGCGTCCATACAAGTGTTCATGGGTGGGCCTCATATGTCAAGAGCACTCGGTCATATTGGGAAGGTGTTAAGTAAAAAAAAAGTGAAATACGGAAACTTCTTAAGACATGTTACTCTAGAACTTTTTTAATATCGGGAGTGGTTCGAGCAAACAAAAAACTTACCCTATAATTAAGTTACTTATCCTCACCTTACTGATACTAAAAAAACAGCTCAGCACTGACATTAATATACTCGTTCCGTCCAAAAATAAGTGTCTCAAGTTTAACAAAAAAATTACAGGTTAAACAACTGTACACTTGCTCTATACAGCTAATAAAGAAGACAGTGATGGTAAGCACCGCAGCGAGTCAAAGTAATTGGCTACAATGGCATATTGGCACCTCTGGCTTGGCGCTATGCTACTGGTTCGTCACGCACGCAAAAAAAACCAAATCAATAGAAAACAAAACCTACCTCCAGCTAGAATTATAGGCACCTCTTCTTTTTATCCGGTGTTGTGGCCTGGATAATTGGGCACATCATCAGATTTTCCAGGACGGAAACAAAACCGAACTGCCTCATCGCCCGCACCAAACCCAAGAAGAAGAAATCAGAGGGAGAAGCAGAGTGGGGGAATAAAGCAGAGGAGGGAGATAGAGATCTCAAATCAACGAGAGAGCCACGACGACCACCATGGTCTCCGCTGCCAGCTGCTAGTATATAAAGAGCGGCACGGGCTGTGCAAACCCAGCCCGGCATCGATCCTAGTCGTCGTCGTCTCATGCTTCGATCCACACACACGCTCAGCCCAAGCAGCAGCAGCAGCAAGAGCTCGGCCCCGGCGTCCGGCTCCGGCGAGAAGAAGATGGTGGGCGGGGAGCGCCGAGCGGGGCCAAGCTGCTGCAGATCCTGAACGTGCGGGTGGTGGGCAGCGGCGAGCGTGTGGTGGTGCTGTCGCACGGCTTCGGCACGGACCAGTCGGCGTGGAGCAGGATCCTGCCGTACCTCACCCGCGACCACCGCGTGGTGCTCTACGACCTCGTCTGCGCCGGCAGCGTGAACCCGGACCACTTCGACTTCCGCCGCTACAACGGGCTGGACGCGTACGTGGACGACCTCCTGGCCATCCTCGACGCGCTCCGCATCCCGCGCTGCGCCTTCGTCGGCCACTCCGTCTCCGCCATGATCGGCATCCTCGCCTCCATCCGCCGGCCCGATCTCTTCGCCAAGCTCGTCCTCATCGGCTGCTCGCCCAGGTGGGTAACCGTAGTATAATTCTTCTTTTCTTTCACACCACCCACCGATCGAAGCGAACGAAACCAAAATTCATTCTTTGTGCGCGCGGCAGGTTCCTGAATGACAGCGACTACCACGGCGGGTTCGAGCTGGAGGAGATCCAGCAGGTGTTCGACGCGATGTCGGCCAACTACTCGGCGTGGGCGACGGGGTACGCGCCGCTGGCGGTGGGCGCGGACGTGCCCGTGGCGGTGCAGGAGTTCAGCCGGACGCTGTTCAACATGCGGCCCGACATCTCGCTGCACGTGTGCCAGAGCGTGTTCAAGACGGACCTCCGCGGCGTGCTGGGCATGGTGCAGGCCCCCTGCGTGGTGGTGCAGACCACGCGGGACGTCTCCGTGCCGGCGTCCGTCGCCGCCTACCTCAAGGCCCACCTCGGCGGCAAAACCACCATCGAGCCCCTCCCCACGGAGGGCCACCTCCCCCACCTCAGCGCGCCCAGCCTCCTCGCGCAGGTGCTCCGCCGCGCGCTCGCTCGGTACTAGCTAGAGGAAGAAGAAAAAAAGTACTAAAATAGAGAGGGAGAAGAAGAAACGTACAGTACTCTGCATACGCGGGGAGGCTACTCCGTGTTTCTTCTCTGTAACTTTATGGATTTTTACCGCAATGATTTTACCTGAGCGTGGCCTGTGTGAGTGTGGCGAATGCCAATCCAAGATTGTATTGTAGCACGTACGAGTACTCAGATTTTTCATCTTAAGTTCTTAACTCGCTTCTCTACCTTGAGGCGTTTTTTTGTTTTTTTTGCATTTTTTACTGCGATGCACGATTGCACTACCGACGGATCATGGATGTGGGTGGGCCTGTACGGTGCCACGTGGCAGAGACGGGGGGCCGCATCGAGAGTTCGAGACTGTGCACCGGTTTGTCTCCTTCATCTCCTTGTCCTGCACTCCTGTCCCATCCGTAACATCAGGCCGCCGCAGTGGTAATCTTCTTCTGTTTGTGAAGTGATAAGAATTCTTGTTTCTAATGCGACTAGACTGTTCTAATCTCACTAGACTCTGTGCTTGATGAATCGTAATTCATTGATCGTTTTTGGATAAGTCCCTGGAGACGACGGAAAGTGGTCTACTCCAAGTATGGCTGAGTATAATCAATCAATCCATGGCAGTTGGTTGTCCACGTCGGGCATGGCCCATCTTATCATCATGTGGCTGGCGCAGATAATAAAGTTGACTTTTCCATCTTAGCTAAGAGCATCTCCACCGGGGGCCTCCAAATTCGTGTCCGGGGTGCCGGACATGTGTCCGCCCATGTTTTCGACCGCGTCCACAGCGGCGCATCCCAAACGTCCGTCCCCCAAACGCGAGCAAATCATCAAACACCTTGTGGGCGGCGGATTTTATTAAACGAGATTTAACAAACTTACAATTTAAAATCTAAACGAGATTTAACAAACTAAACTTAAGCTACGCCGGTACCGGCTACACGCTACAGCGTCTAGCCAACCACTACACGCGCCGGCGGCGAGGAGAGATGCCGCTCCATGGCCTAGCGAAGGGGAAGAAGATGTGAACCAAGCGCCGGAATCATCAACAGACTTGCATGTCTCGATGATTCAGCGCGGGAAGTTTCATCTGCTATTCCCATCGGCTACGGCCTTTAGAAACGAAGCCTCGCCGTGGCTGAGGCTTCTGGTTTCGCGGCCGCGCGTGGTGGGATTTCATCTACCGCCTGGCCGCCTGATCGGAAGCCTCGCCAGCTTCACCTTGCGCCCCCTTCTCCG
Organism: Poa pratensis; assembly: GCA_947311845.1. NCBI lineage: Eukaryota > Viridiplantae > Streptophyta > Magnoliopsida > Poales > Poaceae > Poa > Poa pratensis. The sequence goes on from CAMZMU010000033.1 coordinate 79,382,267, forward strand.
GTGGCGGCGGCGCTGCTGACCAAGATGCGCCTGCCGTTTCTATAGGTAGATCGGGCAGCTCGGGGTCGTCGTCGTCCTCGGCTGCGTCGTCGTCGTCCGATTCAGACAACTCCGGCGTTGGTTCCCGCGCGCCGGTAGGGAGGAAGTCGCCGGCACAGCGCGCCTCGTACTCCGCGTCCACCACGGTGCCAGTAGGGCGCCGAGATGGAGTACTTGGGGTCGATCTTCTGCTCGTACGACATCGCCTGCCACTTCCGCATGATGAAGCCGACGCGCTCCTTGCCGCTGAGCCGCGGCGCCACCGGCACGTTGACGGCGTTCCTCGTCCACCCTTCGGGTAGGGACGTGTCCCTCTCCACCGGCACGCTGTGGCGGCTGCACAGCTGCGCCGTCTCCAGCGACACGACGTACGGACGCGCGTTGGCTGCCTCCTCGAGCCACCGCTCGCGTTCATACGCCCTGGCCATCTCCGCCTCCTCGTTGCGGCGACGACGTTCCTCCATCTGCTCGCGGCGTCACTGGCCGCGGCGCTCGCTTTCCGCCGAGAGGAAGTCGCGATGACGCCGGAGCTCGCGCTCCTCCGGCGTCTCGCGGTTGGCCGCCTTGCTTGGCGGCCGATCTGCTGGTGGCGAGTTGGGAGAGGGGAGAAGGGAGAAGCGGTGGTGTGGGAGAGGAGGGCTGCGACGCGCCGGGTTTTAAAGGCGGCCGGAGGAGCGGGGTTGGGTGGCCTGCATTAACGCGGCCACCGGTTCGCCTGGCCACGCATTGACGCCGACGACGCGTGCGCAGGGTGCCGCCGCGGGCAGCCGCTGCGACTGCAGCACGCGTCGCTTCCGTCTGCGCCATGGGAACGGGCGCGGCGTTATTGCGAGGCGTGATGACAGGCGAGCCGCCGTCTCGTCGCCTCGCCATTAAACGCGGCGCAACGGCCTCCTGCCAAGCCCAATTTAACACGGGGCGGGGCGCTGTGCGTATGACGGGCAGGCCAGCCCTGTCAGAAGCATGTCCGCACCCATGTCCGGCACCCCCGAGAGGGCCTCCAAATTTGGAGGCCTCTTCGGAGGTGCCGGACACGATTTTACTCGGGACGACCCTTTGGGGGTGCCGCTGGTGGCGTTTTTAGACGTCCGGACCCCAATGGCCTTTGAGGGGGTCATTTGAAGGCCCCGGTGAAGATGCTCTAAGCCCAGAGCGAGGAAGACTCGTACAAGATCATCTTGCCATGTAACCGTGGCGAGGCAGTCACAGGATGCGTGTTGCACTGCCGCTCCTGCAGCCAATTATATTGAATCGCATCCATCTAGATGGAAGTTCAGGATGCACCGGCAACATTTATGGTTTTTATAGATCACAAGTTGCGGGCGCCACAACCACAAACTATATAATCAGCGGTACCATTACTATCCAAGTTAGCTTCCGTTGGCCTGGCTGGGTGGGCATCAACCGATCGAGCCAGGGTTTATTGTTCATCCTCGATCGTCGCCGCCCGGCTTTCGGCATTGGCGATTGCGGCTTCGCATATTCTAATTAATTTTCTTATCCGCCACTTGATCAAAGTCATCTTGGCATTTGGCAACCCCTGTGCAGCCTTGTTGCTTACGCGATAAAACACGGCCCGTGCTCCCTTTACGATTCAAGCTAAGTTCCGAAACCCAAATCGTGTTGAGATCCCGAATCGCCTGCGGCATGATCGAGGGAGGCTCGTGTTATTCTTGCTGTGAGTAGGGCGCCTGTGGAAAAAACAAGTGAGAAAGGGATGGGATGGAGGAGGAGAGGAATCCGTGGAGGTGGAGAGCGTTGGGTGAGGGAGATGGGTAGGGGCGACGAACGATTTTGGGCCTAGGAGTAGTACATGGCAAGGCAAGGATCGTCTTTCTACCCTAGCGCCACCGCCGGCCGCCGCCGCCGCGCAGGCCACCGTGAAATAGCTGGGCCCCTCTCCTTCCGCTTGTCGCTCCGACGGCAGAGGGAGAGGGACCCCGTTTTTTTGCATGGTAACTAGGGTTAGGATGTTTTTGGCATGGTGCGTCGTTGGGGTGGTGGGAGCGGCGTCCGGCAAATAAATATGTCTCAACTCTACTCCCATACCGGCGTTGTCCTTCATGGCGGCGTCTCGGAGTTGGTGGCACTGTGTGCTTGCCGATCTTTCAGATCGGTGGCTGTAGGTTCATGGATGGTGTCGGCGAGGCGGCGGCGACGGCGACTCCATCAGATGGGTTTTTCCTCCTGCTCTGTCCCCGTTGCTGCGGCGTTGTCTCCGGCGCCATGGTGGAGCAGGGAGGATTCGTCCAGGAGTACGTGCAGACGGTGGTCTGCACTGGTGACAGCTGGAAGATGATGCACCTTGTGGTGGGTCTGTGGATGGAGGCTGATGGTTCTGGTTCCTTACTCCGACATCGTCGTGCGGGGGTGCCAGTGCTGAAGTTCGATGGCGTGTCCGGGGTCGTGCTGCCCCGGTCTGATTCTTTCAACGGCAATGGTTTGTCCTATGGCAAACTATTTTGGAGGTCCGAAAAGCTGATGATCAGCGATGGAGCCGCGTCGAGCTCGGGTGAGGAGGTGATCTGTCTATCTTTTCCTTGGTGGCTGCTACGGTGGTGCCGAATAAGATGGATAGGCGTTGGTTTGTCACATAGGTTTATCCTATCTTTCCAGATCTTTAAGATCGGTGTATGCGTACTTTGTATCTCGTCTTTTATTTATCAATGAGAATCGTATTATCATGCAAAAAAAAGGATCGTCTTTCTCGGGCGGGTCCCCGCCCCGTTTGGGTACGTACCCAAGGAGGAATCGGGCACGCGATCAGACGAGTCGCCGTGGAGAGGTGCCGACCGCCGAGCGCCGAGCGGCGTGGGTCGCGTCGTGCACCGCGTGGCGTCGGCCTTAGGGCATCTCCAGCCGTCCCCCCCAGCGCCCCCCAGGAGGCCTTTTTTGCGCCGCTTTGCGCCGTTTTCTACCAGTCGCCCCCCAGAACCTCATTTAGCGCCGCTTTGCGCCGTTTTAAGCGCCGTTTTGCGCCGGCGCACCCAAGCCAAACCCAGCGCGCCAGGGCTCGCTTGGGGCGGGGGGGGGGGGGGGAAGGCGCCCCTGGGCCAGACCTGTCGGCGAGCCACGGCGATTTCGCTCCATATTTTTGGTCCTTCCCCGCCAATTTTGCTCTTTCCCTCCATTTTCGCCCCCACATACACCCTCCCCCCGGCCGATCCCGCCATTTCCCTTTAGATCTGCCCGCCATGGCGCCCAGCAAATTCATCGGCCCCCGCATCGCCGCGCCCTCCGCCGCCTTGGAGGTGAAGAAGCAGCCGAGGAAACCAAGGGCGCCGAGGGAGAGGCCGCCGGGCTGGACCAACGCCATGTGGGCCGCCGACGAAGCGCGCCGGAAGAACGACAACGCCCAGCGCCGGGCGAGGGAGAAGAGGCAGCGTGAAAAGCTCCTGGCCGAGGCTGCCACCGCCGCCGAAGAAGAAGAGGAAGAGGAGGCGGCGATGGCGGTGGAGGAACCGGCTGCTGCTGCGGCTCCGGCGCCGCCGGCCAAGCTGAGGGTCGGCCTCCCTCCTCATCCCCAGTTCGCCAGATGGGCCAGCCAAGCCAGCGTCGCGTCGTCGACCGGCTACTCGCCATCCCCGTCGCCGCGCTGGAGCGTGTCCCCGCACCGGTACGCCGACGCTGACCCCCATGGTGGCTTCAACCCCAACGTCGCCTTTCCCCACCCTCCTTCGGCAATGTACGCTTCGCCGAGCGTCCATCGACACCTGCATCGCCGACGCTCAAACCCACGCCGCGCGAGAGAGGAGAAGGCCGAGGCGAGGTGGAAGGCGCTCATGGCCAACCAGGGCATCAAGCTCGACCTCCTCAAGACCAACACCGCGGCGAAGAAGAGGAACAACGACCTCGCCTTCCTCATGGGAGGCAACCCGGAGGCGATGGACCCCGAGATCAGGGCGTGGTTCATGGCGCAGCGGCGCGTGATTCTCAGCCAGTTCGCCCCGGACCCGACCCCGACTGCGACGGCGGACGACACGAGCTCGGCCACGATCACACCGCCGCCTACCGCCGAGCCTACCGCCGATGCCGCCGAGCCTACGGCCACTCTGACCTCTGCCCCTGCTCCGACGACCACGCCCATCGATCTCGACGAGGATGCCGATGTTGCCGAGGTGTCGCCGGCGACCATCTGATCTGATCTGCGTATCAGCATGCCGAATGTGGCCATTTCACCAGATCGCCGAACTGTGGCTTGATTCGCCGAACTATATGGCTTTTTTGTATGATCGCCCAACTTTGGCTGTTTCGATCGCCGAACTCGGGCCGTTTTTTGGGGCGGGAATGAAATTATGTTGATTTGTGTTTTCTGGAGGTCGAAACGAGTGGAAACTTCGCCCCCCCAGGTCCCAAATAGCGCCGGCGTAAACGCAAAAAGGCGCCGAACCAAAACCTGGGGAGGCCGAACGGCTGGAGATGCCCTTATCCTTCGCCGCCCCGCGTGTGCTGCCGCGTCGACTGTCGCACGGCGAAAAGACGAGGCACCCAAAGGGCTTTGCTCTAGGGCTGAGCATGCGTGATGGGTGACCTGACCTACCATCCTCGATTGGACGAGCCGCCGCGTAAACTGGTGAACAGCCAAACAGGGCCTCCGATTCTTCTTTGTGGGGGACGGGCGCCGCGTCTGGCACAGCCGGCGAGATGCAGCCACTACTACGCCTGCATAATTCACTGTAATTCCTACACCTGCATTTATTTTTTGTTTGTTTGGCGTACATGGTGATGCATGTCAGGATGAACTTGGTACTCGATTTGTTGCCTTATAATGACTGTGCAAATTCATCTTCAGTCAATAATTAGTCTATTAATATGTAAGTTATGTTACGGACAATAGACATCATCATAGGATTCATATTTACAACTTTTTTTTTTAGATAAAGAAATACGTCTTATTTTTTTTTGGACATATGTACACACTGAATATGATATATATATATACATGTGCCTTTTCGACAGTAAGAGGGTTTTCTGTATATTTTTGTTACAAATAAGTCTGTCTCGAGCATTAAAAAAGCAGCATTTGTCGGCTAGACCTTTTGTGGCACATTAAATAAATTATAATCATTTGGAACCACCATGAATCCTTGCGAGTATTTTTACATACCGTCAAGGATTAGCATTACGACGTCGAGCTTTATCATCACTGCCAACTTAATCCAAACTGCATAGCGTGACTAGCTAGAAGAATCAACTGATTCTATCAAATGTTTTTAGAATTAATTTTCTAGCTCCAAAAAGAGCCAAACTAGTATGAGATAATAAAATGATTTGAGCGTCTTTGACGGCCGATTTCTAGGTATCTGGTTGTCTATACTAGTAGCAATGTTGTAAAGATTGTGATGTCGACGATCCACCAAACGTGAACAAACAATATTGATGACTACCTTTCCCTACAAGGTTGGCGGTGTTCGTGGAGGCCATGTAGGGACATAGCACTTTGCCTACCACCGGTGGTGTCATGTTTGCTTTGAGCGAATTTCTTGGTGGCGGTCTCAATAAACCATTAACTACGGCTTATATTGCTCGGTTGATTCCGTAAGTAAGTCCGGAGCAAAGGACACAATGCAGGTTTGGATTGCACACCGCACGCCCGTTCGTTCTTGCAGCGAAGAAATACAATTCAAGAAATTGTTATTTCAGGTTTCAAAACAGTGTCTATTGTCAATACTATTCTTCAAGCTTTTTTGTGTCTATATATTAAGAGGATTTTTGGCAACTAGAGCACGATCTTTCAACATGCTTGCGTACCAATCTCGCTGAATATATATCCCGCTATCTTTGAAATACGATCATGTTGTTGTATGGGTGTAAATATGCAACAACCATATTAAGTTGGCATCATGCTACATCTAGCTACTAGTAGTACATCGTAGAACAACTGGATGATGCGATGCATGATAAGTGTCTTGCTTAAATCACGATGATTGGCTTATCGAGGAACAAATTATCCGTACAACATATAGGTTCTCGGATGCAAGCTATCTCCTCTAATTTATCTGATCATGCGCCTCTACACGACACTATTCAGAGAAGCGAAGTACCTCCTTTGATTGGGCTTCACCAAGAACCGTATTGATATTTCCCCTTTTTATTTATTGCAAAATTTGATGATTGTAAGGAGTATAAATAATTACATCATTTGTTTTTTTAAGTTATTTTCTATGGTGTTTCACCATTTATTGTACAGAAAATATGTATTTATGATTTTAATTGTTGTTGCAGCCGCGGTGACTGTACATAAAGTTTAAGAGCAATTCTATTAGTTCATAATATTGTATAGTTTTCTTCTATTTAATATAAAGTTGTCACGTTTATAGTTAGTATTGTAATTATGTTTTCTAAAATTGTGTCTTAACTTAACATGAGTTCTCAAGCGTCATATTTCCATGTATTAAGTTTTATTATGTGTGTCAAATAGACGTCGTTGAAGAGCTTGCCTTGCGTGCGGTAGGCAATGTTGGACGAGATCATGTACAGATATAGCATTTTGATGACCATCAACAATGTTGAGATGACTTTGATCTCATTCATGGTAGTGTTTTCAGTAATATCGGTGCGACGAAGTCGATAGCATGACCCAAGGTGCAAATGCGGTAGCACTTGGACACAAACTTTGACTTACAAATTCTTCCTAGCAAAACTTGTACAGTACTGGATTTGTGTCGATGGTTTAAATCAACACCAAAATCTGCCAGCTAAAAATCTCATTGCTCATGTTCGCTTTTGTCATTTGATGTAACAAATCATCGGCCAAAACCTCAAAATAAGAAAATATAGTTGGTTTTAGGATTGGGCTAGCACTTTGAAGGTTGAATGGTTGTTTCATAAAAACTCGCACTCTCCTTAGGTCCAACAAACTTTCTTGACACCATTCTCCGCATGTGCATAGTGAACCCTAGTCGGCTATGCCATTGCTGTCACCTCCCCGATGACTCTCGGTTGTTCTCTGAAGTCCCTCTATGTTTCTAGGTGCAAGCACACAATTTATTCTTTCGAAATGGGGTGCAAGCACACGGTGGATAAGGACACAAGGCAATTGTCCTCCTGGTTCTTTAGCTTAGAAAGTTGCTGACCAAACATATTAAAGTTGGCTAAATAATTAGTCAGGTCTAATTATATGCAATCACTTAAACCCAGAAGGCCATAAACTTCTCCTAGCGAGAGCCTAACAGCTAACAACGACTTCTTCTTGAGTCACATGAAAAAAGAAGCTCGAAACTCTCATCCATGGCGGCATGGCTCCACGAAAGACCTCAGGGGACGATGGGGTACTACGTGTTCTCGATGGAAGTTAGGTCAGGGGAGCGAGCACCGAGCATACTCGTGGTTCACCAGTTGATCCATGTAGGTACAACTTCACATGCCTCAGTGTCGAGGCGAAGGGTGGAGGTCGCGATGCAGATCCCGGTGGTGACAACATACAAACTAAGAGGAAAACATAACTAACATCAAAAGTGACCATGATCACTTGGATTGGATAAGTTCCTGATGCATCCCAAGCCCATACATTGCAAGGGCATGAAGAAGTAACTAGTGGTGTCAAAATAGTCTCACTATTTAAACTATCCTCCATTTTTTCATTTCCATATTTGCATGTATTCACTATGCTCATATACAAGAGTCCATATCATGTGGATATATACACTCCTCCTGAGTCCTGGGAATGCACTTGTATAGTTGTTGTAATTGTAAATCGACAACGACCATCTTAAGTGGCCATTATGGCTATCCTTTGCAAGTCATTTGCCTCGTGCTTCATCTAGCTACCAGTAGTACAGTGCCTATGGTACTGCGGCGGGGAGGAAGCATGTATTACTTCTTTTTTAGGTGAAAAACATGTATGCCATCTTACACGAAATTCCCAAATGAAATCATGTGCATGTAAGAGGCAACCAGCGATTTTTTTTTTAATGTTGCTACCTGTCTGTTTGTCACAGGCCGTTTGGCGCATGAGGCGCCGAGCCAGAAGGTGTCGCGCCCTCGCTGAACGCTCATCAAGGTAGAACCAAGCACGGCCGCCTAGGACAGCAAAGCCCTGACATGTGGGATCAGCCTGTCAGTTCTTTGCCGACCATGATGAAGCTTTCTTCTGTTCTGTTCTCCGGTCCTGGAGAATGTCATGCAGCTATCTTGAACAGAATGTCTCAAATGTGTACAACACAATAATGTTACACTGTTCTTTATTGAAAAGGGAAAATATATGCATTGCCCTGTGATCATTGTATCTCTGCTGACATCCACATACTGAGCTGAATGAAGAGAACGAAGACAAGGTGGTTTGGCGATGGACTGCGGATGGAAAATACACTGCAAGATCGGCGTACAAAGCTAGTTTTCTGGGCTCCTACTCTCCAATTGATTTTACCTCAGTTTGGAAAGCCACACAGAGGAGAAGGTCAAGTTCTTTTGTTGGCTGATGCTCCAAGGCAGGATTTTGACAGCGGACAAGCTTTTGGCGAGGAATTGGCAGGGAAGCCCAATCTGTTCCCTATGTGGTTCGTGCAACGAGACGGCTGGGCACCTGATCCTTCACTGCTGCTATGCTCGTCAGGTATGGAAATCGGTGGCAGTTTGGTCGGGCTACGAGGTCCTGACACCTGATACACCTCAGTCAACGCCCACCCGGATTGCTGATTGGTGGCAGCGATGTGGTTCTTCAATTACAAGCTCTGATCGTCGGAATTTTGATGGAGCGTGGCATATTTGGCTCGAGCGCAATGCTCGTCTCTTCGATCACAAATTTTCGGTGCCTGTCATCACCTCTTTTAGGATCCGCGAGGCTGTTGCTGCTAGGAAGTTGGCCTTTGCTAGGGTGGTCAACGATGACGGTGGCTGAGTTATCTCTCTCTTTTTAGGTCCCTGTAGGCAAAGCCTACTGTAATTTTTGCTGTATTCATGTTACTCTGTTCTGCTAATAAGAAAATCGGCAGAGCTCCTGCCAATCTTTCGAAAAAAAAAGTCTTTCAAATTTGATATAGCAGCTGATTACTTGAACAGTTGAACTACGCTCTCAACTGCAAGTGGCCAAAGTGGTGGTTGTTTTGCCGTACAACAAAGATAATGCATCGACAGAACAATAGCTGTGAGACATGAACAAAGACTGTGACAAGCAAACAAATATCACACGAAATGAATCCACAGTTCCAGACCAATGAAAATCATGTACCCATCATGAATAGTAATCAGTGACAAATTTTGTTCGTCTTCCAGCTTTAGCTAAGAAGCCGAGACGGGAGGAGTATCGCCGTTGTTGGAGTTGAACCTCTCAGCTCCTTCTTCTACCTCCGAATCAGCTTAACTCTAACAGCCGTGCCTGGTCGAAGCTGAACATCAGATCAGATCCCAAACACCCACCATCGTGACTATTCCGGATCGTGTAGGAGCGAGCGCGGCGCGCGGTGGCTCGCAGGCCCCCGTCCTTGTCGTACCGGAGCTTAAATTTTGTCACGTAGAACAGGTAGTCCTCATGCACACCTTTCGGTGGTGACCGATGCTCGACAAGGCAGAATTTACCACGGCCCATGCGCGTGAACTTGACGACGCTGGTCGGCATATCACCGATTTCCTGTAGTGTCTCACAAACCATCTTCTCCTTGGCGAGCTTCCATGCCGGCGGTGCCGCTCCTTCCCCGTCTCCCGCGGACACGACGTCGCAGGAGCATACGCTCCCTTCGTCGATGGACTCTCGGTGAAGCCCCACCCATGCATCAACCTCGCCGTCGTAGTAGGCGTGCCCTCGGAAAGGCAGCAGCCAGCCGCCGTGGCGCCTCCACTCGTGTGTCTCGGTGTCGAACGAGTAGGTGCCATGTTGGTGCACGGGAAGAAGACGGTGTGGCCGTCCGGGTGCGCGGCCTGGCAGGCGACCTGCCTGAAGTTGAAAGGCGCCACGGGGACGGCATTCCATTTCCAGGCCCAGTCCCCTTTCTCGTCGGCGGCGAGCACCTCGAAGTAATCATCAACCTCGTACAAGCTGGTAGAGCTCAGCACGTATAGCCTGTCGCCTGCGGGCACAAGCTTGGAACATTCCCGTACGTGTATGGGGGTGCGAGGGCCAACGGCGAGTCCTCCTGTCGCCGTGTCGTACAGAAGGACAGGGTCCCCCTCCTCGTCGTCGTTGTAGTTCATGGCAATGATTCTACTGCCCACAGCGGCGAATTTCGCAGTATAGTTAAGGGTGGACTCCAGGCGAAAGACCGGCGGGTCGGAGGCCGGTGGCCTGCGAGTCCAAGTCGGCGCCGGGGTCACCGTCCAAGTCGGCGACGTCCACCTTGTATATGCTGTACCCGTTCGTCCAGTCACCCACCACGAGGTATAGATGGTGCCGCCGGCGTTGTGATCTTGGGCCGCCCTCATCGTCGCACCTGCGCCGCTTCGACATGGCTTGGCTTTCTGCCGCTATCTCCGGTCTGTTAAAGATTGAGGCAGCAATTGCGGGCGACACAGTCTGACGAGAATTTCTCCAAACAATCTGGTCGACCATCTATATAGACGGAGATATAGCCGTAGGCCGTAGCCTTGACGGTTTCGGTTTGCAGCGCTGAACAAATTCTAAACAGAATTTGGTTGGAATTAGGAAAGGAAAGATCTCTCCCATGTATCAACGACCATGCTTTTCCTAAATTGTAGTTGGCAATGTGTGGCCAAATAGACGTTGTAGACTTGTAGAATACCTTGCCTTGACTGTAGTTGGCAATGTGGCAATGTGCCGATGACCATCAAGAGGGTTGAGATGGCTTTGATCTCATTCATGGTAGTGGTTTCAGTGAAATCGGTCGAGGACGTGCGGAAAAATATTCATGGTGGGACATAGTCAATAGCATGACTCAAGTTGCAAATGCGGTATTAGTAGGGCACAAACTTTGACTTACGAATTCTTCCTAATGCAAAACCATACACTCATACTAATTGGCTGCTGCCCAGAGGAGAAAACATTCAGTTACACATTTACATATTGGCTACTGGTTCTCCTGGGCTCAATTCCGTACAGTATGCGAGCACAAGTACTTATGCTGCCGTGGAGAAGTTGGCACCTACGCAATAATGCAGTACAAGACAATGGTTGAGCTAGCATTGCTGATTCAGTTCCGTTGGCTGTCGAATTATGTCCAGGAACTGTTGCCTATCGGTCACAGTGACAAAGAGAAGGGCAAGGCCCCAATGGCTTGTGCATGGTGAATGGGCAATGTGCGAGCAGGTGCTTTGCAGTTTCAGGTGATGCAGTGCAGAAAACACAGCTATCCTCATGAGGCCACCCCTTCTGAGCCAAGATATCCGCAGTATTGCAACGTCCTTTAATCGCCAGCCACGCAAAGATACGACAGCGAAGTGGTGTGTCAGTGGCCCAGATAATTGCTCTGAAATTTGTCAGCACAGATCCTTGAAATTGTATTGCATATGCAGATCTTGCAGAGTATACTCCAGAAGAATTACAGCGCCAGCTAACGGTATCCTCTATGTCGGGCTGCAGGTTGATCAATTGTAGTTTTTCCCAGAGTTGAATTGCTTGCAAAAGCTCATCAGCTCCAGGACATGTCGAAAATGTCTCGTCCATCTGTGATCATTCATTGCTTGGGCTATAGTTAAGTTGCGGCGAGTACAGGCCAGAAACAGCAAAGGAGTAGTGTGTTTTAAACTGTTGCCGTTTAACCAGGGATCTGTCCAGAACTTGATTCTTTTGCCATCGCCTACAATGAAATGGACCGATGCATTGAACAGGGCACGCACCCGGTTATCTACTGGCAGAGGCAGACCTTGCCATGGCTTATTGATGTCCTTCCATGCCTGCCATAGCCATCTAGTGCGCAGAGCCAAGCCACGCGCTTGCAGGTCAGTAATTCCGAGGCCTCCCAGCTCAAGTGGTCTACACACAGTTTTCCAGCCAACCAAGCATTTGCCTATTTTAGGTAGTTAGGAGTCCAAGCAGACATGTGGTTTACCAGCTGATCGCTGTAGCTACAACTTCAAATTTCCCAGTAACTAAGCCATGGGCTGAGGATGCAGCTTCAGTTCTAGTGGTGGGGACATATAAACTAAGAGAAAAACATACCTAACATCAAGAACAATTTGGATCTATTGGACTGGATGAGTTCCTGATGTATCACAAGCCCATACAATGCAAGTTACAGAAAAGCAAATATATGGTGTCAAAACTGTCTCACTATTACACTGGCTCCAAGTTTTTCAAATATATATTAATTTGGCAGCACACGTATTTGCTACGCTCATATACAAGGGTCCATATCCTGTGGATATATATACATGCCTCCTGCTGGGGATCATTATTGTATGGTTGTAAATTTATAACAACCATTATAGTTGGCCATTATGGCGATGCTTTGCTCAAGTCACTTGCCATGCTTCATCTTGCTACCAGTAGTACAATGCCGCCAAGGGACGCTGCCGGATAAAGCCTGGGCAGGGCCAAAGGCGGCGGGGCGTCCCTCTGGTGGCTTCCTCCTTCTCTCTCCCGGTGGCGTGGTCTAAATAGGCGACGGAGCTCAGTGGTGTTAGGGAGATATCCTCCCCCGTATGTAACAAGAGTTAGTTAGGATATTTCCTTGTGTAACAATCCATGTAAACCGTGACTTGGAGTCCAAGTCCTTGTGTATATAAATAGAAGAAGAGAGGGACGAGGCATGCATTGAGCAGCCCGTACAATTAACCATTGCATGGTATCAGAGCAGGCTTCCAAACCCTAGCCGCACCTCTCCCTCTCCCAAACCCTAGCCGCCATCCCTCTCCTTCCTCCCTCCCACCATGACTCCTGACGAGATCGCAGCCAAGGAACGCGAGCTCGAGGCCCGCGCTCAAGCCCTAGATGCCCGTGAAGCCTCCCTCACCCAACAACTCGCTGCCGCCAACACTAACACCGCCGCCCTCCCTCTTGCGGCCGGTGCTACTCCTTCCCCACCCTCCCAAAACCTTCAGCCTCCATCCAACCCCAGCCCATCCACCTACGCCTCCTCCATGAAACTCGTACCCATCACCCTCAGCCTCAACGACGGAAGCTACACCAACTGGAGGGAGCTCTTCCTCGTCGCTCTCGGCCGCTACGGTCTCACCGCCCACGTCACCGGCGAGGCCACTCCCTCCGACACGTCCCCTACTTCTGTTTGTGGCCACGACGACTTCACTGTCCTCTCCTGGATATACGGCTCCATCGACACCGACCTCCTCGGCATCGTCATGCGCCCCGGCTCCACCGCGCGCACCATCTGGGACGCCATCGAGAACCTCTTCCGTGACAACAAGAAGCACCGCGCCATCCAGCTCGAGGCTGACTTCCGCAACACGCCACAGGGCGATCTCTCCATCAGCGACTACTGCGCCAAACTGAAGAGCCTCGCCGACTCGCTCATCGACGTCGGCCAACCCATCAGCGACGAGACGCTGGTTTTGACTCTCCTTCGAGGACTCAATGACACTTACGCCCATCTGCGTTCGTTCCTTCCCTTTCAGGTGCCGTTCCCCTCGTTTCTTCAGACGCGCTCCGCCCTCATCCTCGAAGAAACCCAGCGGCGCACCGACGCTCGCAATGCCGCCTCCACCGCACTCTGGGCCATGGGCCAGAGCGTGCTGCCCTCCAACGGGGGCGCCCGCGTCCCACCTTCTGGAGATCGCTCAGCGCCTGCTCCCTTCGGGGGCGATCGCGCCGGCGGCCGCGGAACCACCCACTTCACCAGCACCTTCCGCGGCGGAGGCCGTGGCCGCGGCGGACGCGGACGTGGGCGCGGCCGCGACAATCCCTGGCAGTTCAACCCCTGGACCGGGGCCCCTACACGCGCTCAACTTCAGCAGGCTCCGTGGCAATCACCGCCACCGGCTCCCTGGCAGCCTCGCCCGCCGACGCCATGGCAGGCACCGACTCCTAGCCTCCTCGGACCGCGACCTGGCATGACACCCCAGGCCTACACTGCTCAAGGGCCTCATGGCAGCCATGCACATCAGCAGCAGCAGATCGACCCCGCCCTCCTCGCTGCCCTCAACAACATGCAGCTCCCAGGCAACGACTGGCACATGGACACTGGCGCATCCTCTCATATGGCATCCGATCCCGGTAATTTTCACTCTATTCTTCCCTCCTCATCGCAGTTTGTCACTGTCGGCAACGGTGCCACCCTCCCTGTTACTCACGTCGGCTCTCAAACCCTCCATTCTCCTTCTCAACCTCTCTACCTCCGCAACATACTTTTAGTTCCCCAAATAATCAAAAACCTCATCTCCGTTCGCCAATTCTGCATTGATAATTATTGTACCATTGAATTTGATCGTTTTGGTTTTTCTGTGAAGGCTCTTCCCAGCGGGATCGTGATTCTCCGATGTAACAGTCCCGGCCCCCTCTACACCGTCAATCCGCCTGCCCCCGCTGCCGCCTTCCTCGCCACCATCTCCTCCGACCTTTGGCACCGCCGCCTCGGACACCCCGGCCACAACTCCACACCAACGCTGCCTACTTCCACGCCAAGCTCCACGAATAAAACAGGGCCTTCCCTGTGTCATGCATGTCAATTAGGAAAACATGTTAGGCTACCATTTTCTTTGTCGCGATCATCTACTACTCAACCGTTTGAACTATTACACTGTGATTTATGGACCTCCCCAATACCTAGCTTGTCTGGTTATTGTTATTACCTAGTTATTATCTATGACTTCTCTCATTATTTCTGGAGTTTTCCCATACGCAAGAAATCCGATGTATTTGCTACATTCGTTGCTTTCCATGCGTTTGTCACCACTCATTTCAAACTTCCCATCTTAACTATCCAATGCGACAATGGAAAAGAATTTGACAACATTAAACTCAACACTTTCTTCCAATCACACGGCACCCTTTTTCGTTTCTCCTGTCCCTATACCTCTCAACAAAATGGAAAAGCTGAACGAGCAATTCGCACTACCAATGATGTCATTCGCACTCTTCTCCTTCAAGCTTCTATGCCTCCCAATCTTTGGGCCGAAGCACTCCACACGGCCACACACCTCCTCAACATTCGTCCTACCGCAGCCCTACGTCGCCAAACACCCCACTTCGTCCTCTACGGCACAAACCCTTCCTACGATCACCTACGCGTGTTCGGCTGCCTATGCTATGTCAACACCTCGTCTACTGCTCCCCACAAACTTGCTCCACGATCCACAAAATGTGTCTTTCTCGGCTACCCCTCCCGTCACAAAGGATATCGTTGTCTCGACTTAGCATCTCATCGTATTCTCACCTCTCGACATGTCACTTTCGATGAACATGTTTTTCCATACGCTCCTGCCGCCCAACAATCCACCACAGCCTCTCACACACCCTCTATCGACCCACACCTCGACCAACTCCCTCCCATCATACCATTTCCAATCCCACAAAACCCCATCCAACCCACTGCCACGGCGCCTCCCTCTTCTGCCCCGAGCCCACAGCAGCCTGCTGCCGCTGCTCAGCCCTCTCCTGCAGCAGACCAACGTCCTCGTTTCGCTGCTGTCTACTCCAGGCGGCCCCCTGCACCTAACAACCCTGCACCTCCCAATCCTGCACCTCCCAACCCTGCACCTACACCCATTCCCCCCACACCACCACCCCCTCTACACCGGACTCGTAGCACCACCGGCCGCCTTCCTCCTCCTATCGACAAACTCAATTTATCGGCCACTGTATCTTCCCCCATTCCGCATAATTACCTAACTGCACTTCGTGACCCAACCTGGCGGCAAGCCATGCTGGAAGAATATGATGCTCTCATGCATAACCAAACCTGGTCTCTAGTTCCACCCCCTCCTGGTGCTAACATCGTCAGTGGCAAATGGATCTTCCGCCACAAACTTAACTCCGATGGATCTCTTTCTCGTCACAAAGCTCGTTGGGTTGTTCGTGGTTTCACCCAACAACCCGGCATTGATTTCGACGAAACTTTCAGTCCGGTCGTCAAACCAGCCACCATACGAGTAGTCCTCTCCCTTGCCCTGTCTAGTAACTGGCCTATTCATCAACTTGATGTTAAAAACGCATTTCTTCATGGTAACCTCTCTGAGGAAGTCTACAGCCAGCAACCCTCAGGGTTCGTCGATCCCTCTCGTCCCAACCACGTTTGTCGT
Organism: Poa pratensis; assembly: GCA_947311845.1. Classification (NCBI taxonomy): domain Eukaryota; kingdom Viridiplantae; phylum Streptophyta; class Magnoliopsida; order Poales; family Poaceae; genus Poa; species Poa pratensis. The sequence goes on from CAMZMU010000033.1 coordinate 79,398,389, forward strand.
CTCCTCAAATCTCTTTATGGCCTAAAACAAGCTCCTCGTGCCTGGTTTCACCGCTTTGCCACCTTCGCTCGCTCGGCTGGTTTTACAGAGTCTAAATCCGACACCTCTCTCTTCACTCTCCACCATGGCTCCGACGTCGCACACTTACTTCTCTATGTCGATGACATCGTTCTTACAGCCTCCACACAAACTCTTCTGCAATCCATCATTCTCACTTTCAGCCGCGAATTTGCCATGAAAGACCTTGGTCCACTCCATCATTTTCTTGGTATCTCCGTTACTCGCCACACACATAGTCTCCATCTCTCTCAACGACAATACATTCTTGAGGTCCTCAACCGTGCAGGCATGAGCAACTGCCATCCCTCCACCACCCCTGTCGATACCAAAGCCAAACTTCCTGCATCCACGGGACCCCCTGTCGCAGATCCATCCCTTTACCGCAGCCTAGCCGGAGCCCTTCAATATATCACTCTCACACGACCCGAAATTTCCTATGCAGTTCAACAAGTCTGTCTCCACATGCACGATCCCCGCGAGCCCCACCGTCTCATTGTCAAACGAATTCTTCGCTACCTCAAAGGGACCCTAGATCATGGTCTAACTCTTCATTCTACCAGCTCTCACTCCCTCATTGCCTACTCGGATGCTGATTGGGCAGGATGCCCTGATACTCGCCGGTCCACGTCAGGGTACTGTGTGTTCTTGGGGGACAACTTGGTCTCTTGGTCATCTCGCCGGCAGCCCACTGTTTCTCGTTCCAGTGCAGAGGCAGAATACCGCGCCGTCGCCACGGCCGTAGCAGAGACATGTTGGCTTCGCAATCTTTTTCAGGAGCTACGACGACCCATTGACACTGCCACAATTGTTTACTGTGACAACGTGAGCGCCGTTTACCTCTCTGTCAATCCAGTTCAGCATCGTCGTACCAAGCACATTGAACTTGATATTCACTTTGTGCGTGAGAAGGTGGCTCTCGGTGCATTACGGGTTCTCCATGTTCCCTCCAGTTCACAGTTTGCTGACATTTTCACCAAAGGGCTACCGTCTGCATTGTTTCATGAATTTCGATCCAGTCTTCACATCGATGAAGCACCGAGTTCAGACTGCGGGGGCGTGTTAGGGAGATATCCTCCCCCGTATGTAACAAGAGTTAGTTAGGATATTTCCTTGTGTAACAATCCATGTAAACCGTGACTTGGAGTCCAAGTCCTTGTGTATATAAATAGAAGAAGAGAGGGACGAGGCATGCATTGAGCAGCCCGTACAATTAACCATTGCAAGTGGCGTGGTGCGGTGGATCTCTGGCGGCTGCTCGGGATCATGGAGGTGGAGCGGTGGTCAACTTCCAGCCCGGCGGCGTGGCCCCTGTGGACCTGGCCATGGGCACCGGGGCTGGCGGGGCTGGGCCTGCAACAACAGGTGGCGTGGCGGCCTCTGCCATGAGGTCGCTCGCCGGCATGCTGCAACGGGGAACCCTACTCCATTCCAGCTGCTGCCACCGGTTTCTCTTGCCCCGCCCCCAACGACCGGGCCCACGTCTGCCGGCCGGTGAAGAAGGAGTGGCGCTCACCGTCGCGTCGTGGATGCGGAGGCGGCGGCATCGTCATCCACGCTCGCCGCGAGCCACCACGACGATCCCCACCACGCGGCCGCCTTTACCTCTGTCGCCCCAAGCCGGAGCCCATGCCGGTGGAGGTGATCCCGGCGGCCTACCACGTGTCGTTCCCGCTTCGGAACGAGCACGAGGGCGACAGCTCTAGCTTCCTGGCGGAGCTCGCCGACTCGATAGCCACCATCGAGCGGGACTCGTCCGGCCTCATGGCGACCTTGGCGAGCTCCACGCAGATGGTAGCCACCTCCTCGTCTGTCAGCGCCTCCACCAGCTGTGCTCCTCGAGATGGCGCGTACAACAGCCATGCCGCCTCCTCCTCCGTCGTGGTCCTCGATGAGGACAATGTCGACTTGAACGACCTCGAGTAAGACTAGGGATAGAGGTAGAAGTCACGGCCCAAATTTCGTTTAAATATTTTGTAATATATAATCAAATGAAATTTGAATCTTTTGATTAAATTTGCATTCATCATTTTTTAGTGGACGCCGCTGGTAGCAACACCCCATTGTAACGGACACATGTCAGTCCAACACACCCTCCCAAAAGTAACCGGTGTCCGGGCCTCCGTGGAGAAGACGCGGTGTACCTACTGCGTAGCAACCGAACAAAAAACGCGGCGCATCTTAGACCTACCAATGACTCCGGGTTACTACTCCCAAGAATAGAGGTCCTGTCTGTTTGCCACCGGATAATGCAGCCCACTTGTATAATCATTGTACGACAGCGTGCTATTGTGCTAACAAGCTGCATGCACGTCGTTTTCAACAATGCGTCTTTCGGTTTGTAATCGTGGAGCCTGTCCACGCTTAAGCAAATGTGGTACACTGCATGCCAGACGCTTAAGAAAAACAGTGTACCACATTTGCCAGACGTACATGTTGATTCTAACAAGAAAATATGAAACATGAAAATACCACTCAAAAATTAAACAAAGACCCTTGCTTCTCCATAGTGTAGATCAAGGTTTTGGTTCCCGGTAGAAAAAAAATCCCGAGGGGGGTCGGGATTACCGGTTACCGCAACCGGAAAATCCCGACCGGTTACCGAACGAATTTGAAAACTAAAATTTAAAAATTCAAAAAAATTGGTTCCCGATTTGACCATTTGTCGAGGGTTTTTATTAAAATTTATTTTTTTCAAAATTCTCGGGATATTTTGCCTGGGATGACCATTTCTCGGAGGTGCTCGGGATGTCCGGTTACCGGGCGGTAACCGGATTTCCCGACCGGTAACCAAAACCTTGGTGTAGATCACCCTTGCGAGCCATCGACGCCGCCACCTCGCCAGATATATAGTGCCATCGCCCCGTGCACATCGTTATCGTACGTCCATCACCAAGACTCACCAAGATCATTCCCATAGATGCAACACCGCTGAAACACTGTCCCACCTGTAGAGCACTCCATCCGTGCTCCAAAAGGATGCCCCGACATGGAGGATGAGACCAATAGTGTTGCCATCGTCTGATCCAGAAGATCTGGATCTATGGTATCCCCCGAAAACTCAAGTTGGGAGACGAGAGAGCTGCATCGATGACGCCCTTCAACAAGGTAATGACGCTCACAAGTGTCGCCGTCGTCATCCCGACCACTATGGACATCAGGTAGCTAAGGCACCAAGCCTACATGAGGTGCACCCCACTTGTAGCTACAACTTCAATTGCCCCAGTGAGGGAGGCAACCATAGAGGGAGCAATGTGCGTTTTTGTGGTTAGGACATACAAACTACGAGGAAAACATAATTAACATTAGGAACCATTTTGATCGATTGGATTGGATGAGTTCCTGGTGCATCCCAAGCCCATACAATGCAAGTTATAGAAAAAGCAAATATCTGGTGTCAAAATTGTCTAATTATCACACTATCCTTTAAGTTCTTCATTTCTAACTCTTGCAGTGCACGTATTCACTATGCTCACATACAAGAGTCTATATCATCTATATCATGTGGATATATATACACGCCTCCTGGGAACTATTGTTATGCACTTGTATGGTTGTAAATCTACAACAACCATGGGAAGTGGACATTAGGGCTATCTTTACTCGAGTCATTTACCTCATGCTTTATCTAGCTACTAGTAGTATGGTACCTGAAATAGTATGGCCAGTCGATGCAAAGGCCGGTGTTATCCTCCTTTCAAAAAAACGAAAAGCATGTATTACTTCTTTTATGGAAAAAGCATGGAGGAGCATCAAATCTTACACGATATTTGGAAATGAAATCAAGTCCATCTGAGGTATGCATTACTTCTTAGGGAAAAAACATGTAGGAGCATTAAATCTTACACGAAATTCGGAAATGAAATTAAGTGCATCTGAGGCCGAGAACGAGGACAAGGAAGGCCGTGACCACCCGCGAAACCAACGGCTGAAGCCTGAAGGTGTCGAGGCGCCGGGCCAGCAGATGTCGCGGGATGCGCTTTCAGGTAAGTGCAAGGGATGAGCGGACGCATGCGGGGGTGTTTTGCACGGAGCGGCAAAGCCGATTCTGCAGGGACGAGGCCCCGTCGTGCCGTGTTCATGATCAGAAGACGCGGGACGAAAAAACGCGGCGGATCTTGACCTGGCAGTGTCTCGCGTGCCATCCAATACATATACTCCGTATTACACTACTCTTTCTGTTCGAAAAACAGAGATTGTACTAATCTTAGATCGGGGAAACAATGGAGGTCATGTCTCCTTGCCTCCGAATAAAAAAGAGCAGTGATCCAATCCAGTGGTTATATCGAAACAAGGCAATACGCGGATAATGGGCTTCATTGAGGAATGAAGCACCTGGGTTTGTCCCGGGCGTCTCTCGAGGTGAGATGTGAGTTCTTGTTTGCACTTTGCAGGGAAAGGAGCAGCCAACCCGGTGGAGCATTGATGGGGGGATAATAACCCGGTAGGCTCATGAAGAGGAAAGCATGACCCGCCAGGCAGGAGGCCCGGCCAGGCCAGCTAACCATCAACATGGGCCGGGTTATGTCGCTGGGCCAGTAGGTTTGACGGTAGCCCGGTTCAGGAAGGAAAGGTTCTAGAAGACCAGAGGCGGTTCAGGACTTGGAGGACACGAAGGCCAGAAGAGCTAGAGTAGGACTCCGAGTCTGGGTAGAGCCCGGATTCATCTTGTAAAGCGCCAGGAGACCCGGTCATCTATATAAACCGGTCCCTGAGCCCTAGTTAAGAGAGAACTTTACGATCCAAGCTTAGGCGAGAGAACCATAGAGAGAAACCTACGCTACCAAGCGAACCTTGTAACCTAGATCGAGATCCGGCTCTGTTGTCGTAGCCGGGTTATCGAGATCGAGATCAATAACAAGATAGCAGGAAGTAGGTCTTTATCTCCAATGGAGAGGGCGAACCTGGGTAAACCCTTTGTCCCTGCAATGCTAAACAATCTCCCAGATACCAGAGTCGCCTTGCCCATCAACTCAAGCTACCCCAAGGTAGCATCTGCCGTGTTATCTACCCCACGACAGTTGGCGCCGTCTGTGGAAATCGAACCCACGACCACGTGGTTAAAAGCAGTGGCGGAGCCAGGAATTGAGACGAGGGGGGTCGAACAGTAAAAGTGTGCCACCGGCAAAATTTTTTTTGGACAACACATGTAATCCACAATTGTACGGAAAGAATAATGTAAATAAGTCGAAGTCTCACAATATTATAGCTCACAAAATAGTGCTACATTTTGATAAGAAGATAGTACCATTAAGTTGAATCCATGTTGGCAAGGCAAAAGTGTCGAGGAAGATGACCTCTACGATCATTGTAGGAATGGAAACGCAGCATAATCTTCTTGTCATCATTTTTTGTAAATATCTCTTTCTCAACATAGCAAATCATCAAATTATTGAGCCAATCATCCCCTATCTTGTTTCGAAGATCTATCTTTATAATATGCATGGCCGAGAAAACTCTCTCAACTTGTGCTGTTGCCACAGGTAATGTCAACACAAGTGTAATAAGACGATAGACCAATGGAAATGTCAAATGGTGTTTCTTCTGAACCAACTTGAGAGCAAGACCACTCAAACTATCACAAGCTATGAATTCAGGACTTCTCTTCATCACATCAACATATATGTCCAGTTCGTCAACCAAGAGACAACAATCATGTGCAGTGAAATCAGCAGAGTACATAGTTGCAAGCTCAACTAGCATATCATTATCAAAACTGCTAAATGAGTCTCTAGGATCAAGGCATGCAGTGCACAACAATAGGCGTGTAGAGGTTTCAGAAAATCTATGATTCATCTCACTTATGTTTCTATCAAGCACCTCATTAAAGAGTTGTACCTTGTAATGATGGTAGCTAGTAACCATCTTGCGTGAGCTCCTTGAATAACCCCTTGCCAAAATGTTATCATCCATGTTCGGCACCACAACATTTCTTCCAACACAAAAGTTAGTGGCAGCACGCAATAGAGGCTCCCATCCATCATCTCTCAATTTCTGCAATAGAGTTTTAACTGAGACAATCATATTCATAGCGCTCACTATGTTCTGATCCTTGGACTGCAATGCTTGTGACAAGCTATTTGTTATACCAAGCACTCGAAGCATCAAATGCAAGATAATAACAAATTCAAAGCTTTCCATGTATATCATATAACCTGAAGCCAAACCTCTCTCCTCGGCATCTGTCCCATCATGAGAAACACTCTCTAACACTTCAACAATTGAATCCCACATAGTTTTAATCCGAATTAGAGTTTTATGGTGTGATCCCCAACGAGTATCTCCTGGTCTTGCTAAACTTGTCTCTTGATTTTGGCCTCTTCCCGATGAGATCTCTCCACTCTCTAGTTGTGCTACCAAACGGTCATGATGCAGTTGCAACAATACATCTTTCTTCTTACAAGAGGCACTTACCTACAAGAAATACACATACAAAAATTAGAATTGAAATATAGATAAAGAATTGACAAAATACTATTTGCAAGACACATGAAAAACTAACCATGCTGACAATCTTGTTTAAGTGACCAAAGAAGTGTCCAATTGGTAGAAGTCCTTTGACAACCCCCACAACCACCAATTGAAGTTGGTGGGCAAAACAATGCACATAAAAGGCATGAGGGTTGTCTGCCAATACCAATGTTTTTAAACCATTTAGCTCCCCACGCATATTAGAGGCACCATCATATCCTTGTCCTCTTAATCTTGACATGGACAAATTATGGTCAACAAACATTGCATCTAAATATCTTTTCAAAGAAGCCGATGTAGTATCAAGAACATGCTCAACACCGAGCAATCTTTCCAAGATCTCTCCTTTTTGGTTCACAAACCTACAAACAATAAGACAAGAACATATAAGATTACAAAAGATAAGTACAAAAAATCTAGCCAATCAGTACAGAGAAACTACCTCAAGATCACAGCCATTTGCTCTTTAACCGATACATCACGAGACTCGGCAACAAGTACAGAGAAAGGTGCATTTCCAAGCTCACTCATTATAACTTCTGTAGTCTCTTCTGCACATGCTTTTGCTATATCTAGTTGGATTTCACGAGATGTCAATTGACAATTGCCAGGAGCATTCTCATTAATTACATTGGCTACATCCTTGCATCTTGCGCCATACCAATCCAACATCTCACGGAAATTACCCTTGTTCAAGGAAGTGCTAGACTCATCATGCCCACGAAAAGCTAGACCTTGTTCAAGCAGAAATCTGACAACACCCACAACAACCCTCAAACGAATCTCATAATCAATATGCAATTGTTCTTCATGACAGACAAGAGCATATGCCACACTTTGCTTTTTATTTCTGAAATCTTCACAACTATTTCTTGCATTGTTGTGAATACTAGTTGGTCCACCTACATGAGACTTGAAATTTTCCGATGCTTTCTTCCAATTTTTAAACCCCTTCTTTGTGAAAACATCATGACCAAATTGTGAACTATTGCTTGCAGATTTGAAAAGAAAACAATGGAAACAATATGCAGCATCCTTCTCCACACTATACTCTAACCAATCATATTTGGCATACCATGCATCTAAAAATGACCGGTCATCCGGACCAAATTTTGTTTTCGGAAAATTATGACCAATTAAACGATTACGGCCTCTAGACAAATATTCCCATCTCATTTTATCTCTGATTTCAGGGGTACCAAATTCATCAATTGGTCTCCGAACTCCAGGATCGGCAACCACATTTGCTAGATCAAATATTTCAGCAACATTTGTGGGTTGAGTGTCCTACAACATTGAAATCAAAATCAGTATTTGATCAATTTACTGCATACTAAATTGCTACTGGTCACAACTCACAAGACAAGTAAATATGAAATCCAAAGGGGAAATCTAAAGGGGGAATCTACCTGCTCATGACGTGCGGCGCGTGCCCTCTTAAGATTTCTTGAGGTTTCTGCCTCTTCTTCTTGCCGAGCTCGAGCCACTGCTTCAAATTTCAGATTAACTTCCTCCTCGTCGGCCACAGACTGTGGCCACTCTTCATCTTCATCAGAGTCCATCAAATCCCTAACACACAGAGACAGAGGTGAGGTGGCTTCTTCAGCCAAGTAACTTAACAGCAGGAAATTGGATAATAACTTAAAGTAAAACTGGGTAGCATCGATTCGTACTCAGATTTCTAAAGAAAAACCATCAGGATTAATTAGGACTGCACGTCCCTGGTATATAGCAGATTTCTTTAATTGGAATCAGTACTGATTGGAATACACCTTCCAAATAAACTACAGCTAGATCAAGCGAACTAGTGCTAACCACCGCCGGATCTACTCAAAATTGCTGGTCAGAAAACTAATAAACTGCTGGACGAGATGGAGAAGCAAACCAGTCAGTACGCTTGCATAGCGCACACGCAAACAGTACTGCACGCAAAGACCAGACTAGAATTTCGCTGGGAGGAGGGAGGCGGGCATGGTGGCGGAGGTGGAGATGGGCAGGCCGCTGGGAAAGCCTGGGCCGCCGAGGATCCGGGGGGGGACGGGTCGCTCACCTTCTCGACGACGGGCGGCGCGGCAGGGGCGGAGTGATGAGACAGGGGCCAGGGGCGGAGTGAGCTGCCGGCCTGGGCGGGGCGGTGGCCGGCGAGGACGTGGCGGGTGGCGGTGGCCGGCGAGCGGCGAGGGCGTGGCCGTGGCGGCGCCTGCGCGGCTGCGCTGGAGATCGAGCGGGGGTGACTGCTGGTGAGGACGTGAGGCAGTGAGAGAGACTGAGAGAGGAAAGAGCAGCGGTTTGACTTTTCTTTTTTCTCTCCCATCTAATTTTTTTTTCCGCCCTGACCGAGCCGGGTCGACCGCGTACCCTCGACCCCCTTGTGGCGCCGCCACTGCTTAAAAGCCATGCCGGTGGGGATGGTACTGGCCGAGGCGGTTCGGCACGCTCACGCCGGTGGTGAAATTTGACATATTTGATACTCGCTCCGTTCCAAAATAAGTGTCTCAAGTTTGCCTAAAAATGGATATATCTATGCGTGAAACATGTCTAGATATATCCATTTTTAAGCAAACTTGAGACACTTATTTTTGAACGGAGGGAGTACTTTATAAAAGTTAACATCAACTGAAAGATTTGTGTCTATTGGATGCAAGGTAGCTAGGGTCTAGGGAAGTGATGAGCATGGTCGCGGTTCACCAGTTGCTCTTCGTAGCTACAACTTCAAATGCCTCTATGAGGCAGCCAAGAGTGTAGGCTGTCATCCGGGCTCTCGTGGTCAATGCATACATACACGGAGAAAAACATAACTAACATCAAGAACTATTTGTGTCTATTGGATCGGATGAGTTCTTGATGCATCCCAAGCCCATATATTGCAAAGTATGAAGAAGCATCTATATGTTGTCAAAATTGTCTCACTGTTTACCCTATTATCCAAGTTTTTTTGTCTCTCCACGTATTCACTATGCTCACAAGAGTCCCATCTTATGTGGATATATATACATGCCTCCTGGTAGCCATTATTATAAAATTGTATGACCGTAAATCTACAACAACCGTAAGTAGCCATCATGGCTACCTTTGATGAAGTCGCTTGTCTCATGCTTCATCTAGCTACCAGTGTGGTCCGGTGCGTGAAGTAGTGCGTCCGGTCTCCGGAAGGAAGCATGTATTGCATTTTTTAAAGAGTAAATTGTAATGGTGGTGGTCACACAACTCGACCACCATGTGCACTTAAGTCACATTTCTGGAAAACGGGATTTTTTGTCACACAACTGAACATTTGGTGCACGTTGGTCACAAACCACACCTATCAGTCCGTTTTCCGTGCTACGACATCTCGCGCGGGGCACGTGAGGCCGCTGTGGACTAGAGTCCACGAATTAAAATTACAAGTAGATCCAAAATGTTACACATAAGTCCTTGAACAGAAATAAAAAACAGTCATTGGACATGGGGCCCACCTATCAGCCTCAATCTTCTCTCTCTTCTTTTTCCTCCTCTGCTCTCACCCAAAAATTCCCCAACCATGGGAGCTTCTCCACCACCAGCCATGGGAGCTCCTCCACCTTCCCTTCTTCTCCGGCCGTCCGCTCCACCGCCGGCGAACGCCCGTCTACCTCGTCCTCCTCTTCACCGGCCAGTATTGTGACGAGGAGCGGCGGCCACGCAGGAGGAGCATCGGGACGAGCGCGTCGGGCCGGGCAGCCATTGACGACGACGACGCCCAGAGCTGTGTAGTTCCCATACGCCGACGCCTTCTCATCCTAGCCCGCACCGAGACGAGCGCGTCGGGCCGGGCGGCGACCTCCAGGGCAGCACCGAGGCGAGCGCATCGGACTGGGACCTCCGGGCCGGGCGGCGAGAGCGAGGCGCGGGTGCGGCCGTGCCCACAAGCGTGGTGAGCGAGGCGCGGGGCGGCCGCGCCCACGAGCTTCGGTCGCCGGGGGAGCCAGGAGTGCGGCGGCCGGGAGCACGGCGGCCCTAGGAGCTCTCTATTTATTTTTTTGATATTTCATTTTTATTCAGATTTTTTATTTTCTGTGTTTTTTTATTTTGTATTGTACTGACGTGTGGGACCCACAGTCAGATTAACTGTTATTTCTCCCGACGGATTTTCTCGGATTTTTTTATTTTGTATTGTACTGACAAGTGGGTCCACGTCAGCCTGACTGGTGGGTCCTCATGTTAGAACTGGTGTCAATATTTGTGATTAGACCCGAATTTGGTTTTTTGTGAAATGTCCAAAAATACAGTGGGTTTTTCTGAAAGATTTTGTGTCCACGTCGGCCTCACGTGCCATGCGCGTGACCTCCTACAACCAAAAACGGAAAGACAGGTGGGGTTTGTGACCAGCATGCACCTCATGTTCAGTTGGGGCTCGGCTCCTCTGCAGTACTAGTATTACTGTACGACGTACAGTACTTCGACAATCTACCGTCCAATGCAATCAAAAGGGCCTCCTTTAATTAGCCGCTGCACAGCTAATTAGAAACAAAGCACACAATGCCTGGCCGCTGGCAGCATGACTGGAACGCCTCGCCGCCGGTAGCCATGACTGAACGCCTCGCCGACTTTGCGCCAAATGTGTGTTTGCTTGGCCCTAAAGTACTTACAGAGGCAGCACCGGCGGCAACAAGACCGGTACCCGCCGGCAACAACACAAGGGTCGAAGTCGCCGGCAAAAAGCACGAGGTCGACTTTGCCGGCCGGCCGGCCGGCCAGCTTGCACTGAACTTGCTAATCCGTACGTTGCCAAACTTGCAAAGTATGTTCTTGCTCACCTATACATTGGCAGACTTGCAAAATATGTGTATTGAAGGGCGCGGTGTTGCTGCCGGCGGCGATGCGTCCCAGTCACGGCTACCGGCGGCGAGGCGTTGTGTGCTTTTTCTAATTAGCTGTGCACCGGCGAATGAACGGAGGCCCGTTTGATTGCATTGGACGGTAGATTGTCGAAGTACTGTATGTCGTACAGTAATACTAGTACTGCAGAGGAGCCGAGCCCGTTCAGTTGTGTCACAAAAAATCTCATTTTCAGAAGTGTGACTTAAATGCACATGGTGGTCTGAATTGTGTGACCACTAGTGGAATTTACTCTTTTTTAAATGAAAAAGTATGTATCACATCTTTACACAAAATTCGAAAAAGTATACCGTGTGGGTCACATCGCGCGATGAAGTACCCGGTGCGTCCGCGGAGATAACGCGGTGCACGCTCCTTGCCTAGCAACCGGACAAAAAAAAACGCAGCGCATCTAAACCTGGCACTGTGGCACTGTGTCTCGCGTGCCATCCAATACATAGATTACACTACTCTCATATCAGGAAATAATGCAGGTCCTGTCTCTTTTCCTCCGGATAATGGAGGCCACTTTTCAGCCACTCTCCTGCATTGTACGACAACGTGCTAATAAGCTGCCTGCACGTCGTTTTCAACAACTGCGTCTCTCGGATTGTATTGTGGAGCCTGTCCTCGACCAAGCACGCTTAAGCAAATGTTCGTCTCTCCCTGCGGTCGCACTTGCATTTGCATGTTTAGTAACACGACTCGTTCGCACGACGACCAGAGTTGTTGTAAATTTAAAAGGGCGAGGGTTCGTTGCAATAGTATTTTTCTTTATTTCACATATTAAGCTTGAATATCCGCAGTAGAATTAGAGCATCTTCACCGGCACCATGCAAATGGGGAAACTCCAAGGTGCACCTGGGAGCATTTGCTCCTGTTTTTTTCGGAAAAATCGAAAAAATTGAAAACTTATCAAAATATTCCGAAACAAATCATGCACGTACCTGAGCATGGAAAGCACCATCGTGTAAAATCTCGCGACTAAATGAAATCGCGGCCGCCCTGGGCAAAAATGACAAAATTCTGACAGAAATAGCATCCAAATTTTCGAATTTTCAGATCTGTGATTTGTCATTTTTGCACAGGGCGGCCACGATGTCACTTAGTCGCGAAATTTGCAGATGGTGCTTTCCATGCTCAGGTACATGCATGTGATTTTTTTCGGAATTTTTTGATAAGTTTTCAATTTGTTATATTCTTTAGAAAAAAACAGGAGCAAATGCTCCCAGGTGCACAAAATCCACTCACCCTTTAAAGGCTATTTGGAGGTCTGGACCTAAAAAAAATCTCCCAACGGTACACCCTAAAGGCTAGACTGGTCTAAAAACATGTCCGACACTCCTGAGAGGGCCTCCAAATTTGGAGGAATTTGAAGGCCCTCTGGGGTGCTGGACATGTCCTGTAACATGTGTGGCTGGCCCACAAGTCAGTGGCTATTAAATAGATTAATTATATCGTGCCCCCTCCTTAATTTGTCTCCAAGCACCGCCACTGCGTACAAGACTCCACCCATGCGGTTCTTCACATGATGCATGTAGTAGATACAACTTCAAATGCCTCTATGAGGGAGCTAACGGCGGAGGACGCAACTGTGACCTCGGTGACTAGGATATATAGACTAGGAGGAGAGCATAACTAACATCAAGAACGATTTGGGTCGACTGGATTTGATGATTTTCTGATGCATCCCAAGCCCATACATTGGAAGTTATGAACAAGCAATTAAATGGTGTCAAAATGGCCTTACTCTCAACACTAAACTCAAAGTTTCCCGTTTCTGCTATTCTCATATATAAGAGTCCATCTCCTGCTTATATATATAGACGCCTCCTGGAAACCATTATTATGCACTTGTATGGATTTAAATCTACAACAACCATCGTAAGTGGCCATTATGGCTATTCTTTACTCAAGTCACACATACATCAATTAAAAGTCGGATACAAAAATGCACAAAGGTTTCACCAAAAGTGAGACGTCATATAGAGAACTATGCACGTGTCTCTGCTTACATATATGGTCCTTTCGATTAAAGTTTCATGATATATTCATTTTTTTATGAAACCTCTTTGTGAAAAATCGATTAAAATATGTGTGAAATCTCAATATGAAACCTCTTTGACGGGGTGCAGTTGATTTCAGGAAAAGGTGGGTATTTGTGCAAAAATATGTGGTGGACTGCAGGTTGATTTCTGTAAAATAGAGGGTCCATATGCATAAATGTAAGGAAACCAAAACTAGCACAAATCCTAGAACAACGGTACTCGAGCGTTATATTTAGCATGTTTAGCTGACAAACAATAGCACAAGAGGTTAAAAAAAACACATGAGAAGGGCATGGTAAGAAGCGGTGAGAAGAAGCGAAATCAATCGGTGGGCGGGTAATAGTGATACCCATCCCCTATCTTTCAAACATTGTTGACGGTGGATTTACACGAAAAAGACGATGGTATGAGGAGGAAAATAACAGCAATATGAGAAGGATCTACGTTTGCGGCGTTCACCATGCAAGGATTCAAAATGCACATACCGTCGCTCATTGATCTTTTTAGTGACACATAACTCATATGTATGGCCCACTTTCTCGCGACACTCCTCCCAAGATTTGGTCCATGAAAGAGTGTATATGTCATGGTTTGAAACATTTGGTCAAACCTTGCCATTTTATTTCTTGAGAAATTAAATGAAGTATCATGTTTTTGTCTCTCTTCTGATGATTATTTAATACACATCTTTTTGCAAAATGCATATGCACGATCAACCAATTAATTCGTCAATTCACAACGTATATGATTTTCTAACTTATTTTTAAATGCGGCCTGAAAATGAAACTGCGGATAAAAACAGAACGAAAACAAATAGGTTTGGGTAATCCAACATTTATTTTCATACTTTTTGCGGAAACGGGAACGAATACGGAACCCCGAAAACGAACATGGAAACATATACGGATACGGATACGAAAGGAGAGTGTTGCTATTTTAAACCCCTTTGGACGCGTGGAAATTTACATGCTGAAACAAAAGAAATTACTCCATGGACTGAACCATGGAAAGCACTGCAAACTTTCCCATCGCACTCGCCCAGCATAGAAACACACCGTGAATTTCCCGCAACAATCATGTCCCGTACTACACTCGATCCACTTTTTGGCAACCCCCGGCTTAGACGCAGACATGCAGCGATGATCGGCCTCTATGAATATACGGGGATGTTGGATGTGTCAAAAAAAAAAAAAAAAAAAAAAAACCCCCAAAGACCCGTTCCGTTTGACCCCTCAACCTCCGCTCCTTCCTTCACCAGAGCAGAGCAAACAGAGGAATTTCCTTCCCTGCCGTTGCCCCTCTCCTCCCCGCTCGGATCCGTCCTTCCTAAAAAACTCGCCACCTTCCATGAAATCCGGCACCCACCGTTCCCACAGAATACTACCCCTTCCATGAAAACATATCGCCGATCGAGGTAGCACCAGAGTCGGCCCCACGTACGTACCCACGACGCGTCAACGCCGGTCCTCTTACCTCTCCCCCACACGCTTCTTCCAGGAAAAAATGCCGGCGTGAGAAGCCGCGTTCGCGTTCTATATAGACCGGAGCTGGTGGGGGAAAGCGAGGGCAGAGTTGGATTGACGGGAGAGAGAGAAAGGAGGAGGGCGCGATGGAGAGCTACCTCAACGAGAACTTCGGGGGCGTCAAACCCAAGCACTCCTCCGACGAGGCGCTGGGCCGATGGCGCAAGGTCGTCGGCGTCGTCAAGAACCCCAAGCGCCGCTTCCGCTTCACCGCCAACCTCGGCAAGCGATCCGAGGCGGCCGCCATGAAGCGGACCAACCAGGTACGCCCTGATCTTCGTGTTTTCGCAGCATTCCTCGGTTCTTGATTTCGTTTGAAAGCAGAACTGCAACGGAGAATTAAAGGCACAAAGGCGCGATGAATTTTTTGCCCTTTGCATCTAGTATCGTCGTGGTCGTGCTTGCCAATGTCACCGTTTCCCCTCGCTTTTGTGCGCACATGGAAAAAGCGCAGCTCGCACATGCCATATTTGGTACAGCGAGTAGATCATAGCATATCAAACTGTGTGCGTGATGTATAAATTTTTATCGCTCTGTTGGGCTATGGAAGTAAATTTCTGAGATGTTATAACAACCAAACAAAAATGCAGTGCTGTTGATATGTAATGTACTAGTGTGACTGAGTCTTCATGTCTTCGATATTGGTGGCTAACCAGTTTCTGTAGAGTACTGCAGTGACGTTATGTCAGCGTTGAGTTATTCACGCACGGCAAATTCATAATACTCCACCAATATTGTTTTCATTGGAACTATTTGGTGTCTATTAGTATTACTAACTAACTTGCCCTACTTGTTCGTGTTTCATTGACTAGAGCAACTTATCGAAATGAACGCACTAGAGGCTAGAGTCTGCATCAATTTCTGGCACTTGTAAATAACGCAGTATTATGTCATGTGGAGGCTCCTACACCATTTTAAAGAATACTCACTGCCTTTATTTTTAACCTTCTGTGACGGTCAGGCAACAGGTGTAGTCTTTTTTAAATAATGTAAACCAACAAAGTGCTCTGGAGTACTAGTAAACTGGCAAATTTAAGTTTTTAAAACACATTGGATAGTACTTGTCAAATATCATTTCTCTCTGGAGCTTTCTCCTACATCTTTATGCGATTCTCAGCTGTAAACAATCTGAGGACAGTTGGCGCTGACGTCACGAAACACTAACTATTTCAGGAGAAGCTGCGTGTTGCTGTGCTTGTTTCAAAGGCTGCACTTCAGTTCATCCATGGTATGATACCAGAGCTTACAAGAATTAATCAACGTCAACTATATCTCTTCTTATTGATGCCAACTTAACCACGAACACGATTCGACAGGTCTTGCTCCCCAGAGTGAGTACACAGTCCCTGCTGACGTCAAGGCAGCAGGCTATGGCATCTGCGCTGAGGAACTGAGCTCTGTTGTCGAGAGCCACGATATCAAGAAGCTGAAATTACATGGTGGCACCGAAGGCCTCTTATCGAAGGTGTCTACCTCAGAGTCTGATGGCGTCAGCACGTCCAGGCGCAAGCTTGCATCCCGGCAAGAGATCTTCGGCATCAACAAGTTCGCCGAGACGGAGTCCCGCAGCTTCTTCGTCTTCGTCTGGGAGGCCCTCCAGGACATGACGCTTATGATCCTTGCTGCATGTGCGTTCTTCTCGCTCGTTGTTGGCATTGCCACCGAGGGATGGCCCAAGGGCGCACATGACGGCCTTGGCATTGTGGCCAGTATTCTTCTGGTTGTGTTTGTCACTGCGACTAGCGACTACCGGCAATCCCTGCAGTTCAAGGACCTTGACAAGGAGAAGAAGAAGATCACGGTACAGGTCACCCGGAGTGGATACCGGCAGAAGCTCTCAATATATGATCTCCTCGTTGGTGACATTGTGCACCTTTCCATTGGTGATCAAGTACCAGCTGACGGTTTGTTTGTATCTGGGTTCTCGTTGCTGATTAATGAATCAAGCCTGACTGGGGAGAGTGAGCCAGTTGCTGTCAACGCCGAGAATCCATTTCTTCTGTCAGGTACTAAAGTGCAAGACGGTTCTTGCAAGATGCTCGTCACGACAGTCGGCATGAGGACCCAGTGGGGTAAACTCATGGCCACCCTAACTGAAGGTGGCGATGATGAGACGCCATTGCAGGTCAAGCTGAACGGTGTTGCCACCATCATTGGCAAAATAGGCCTCGTCTTTGCAGTCGTCACATTTGCAGTGCTCACTGAAAGCCTGTTCCGGCGCAAGATCATGGATGGCTCGTACTTGAGTTGGACTGGTGATGATGCACTGGAGCTGCTTGAGTTCTTTGCTATTGCTGTTACTATTGTCGTTGCAGTTCCTGAAGGCTTACCGCTTGCTGTGACCTTGAGCCTTGCATTTGCCATGAAGAAGATGATGAATGACAAGGCACTTGTCAGGCACCTTGCAGCTTGTGAGACCATGGGATCAGCAACCTCCATTTGCAGTGACAAGACTGGCACACTCACGACGAACCACATGACTGTTGTCAAGGCTTGCATCTGTGGCAAGATTAAAGAAGTGGATAATTCTTCAGATACCAAGAGCCTATTCTCTGAGTTACCAGATTCTGCCATAACAATGCTCTTGCAGTCCATATTTAACAACACCGGTGGTGACGTTGTCATCAACAAGGATGGCAAACGTGAAATACTGGGCACACCAACTGAGACAGCAATTCTAGAGCTTGGCCTGTCACTCGATGGAGATTTCCAGGCGGTGCGAAAAGCAAGCACCCTCATCAAAGTCGAGCCATTTAACTCGGCGAAGAAGAGAATGGGAGTGGTCATCCAGCTGCCCGGGGGTGCATTCCGTGCTCACTGCAAAGGCGCATCAGAGATCATATTGGCATCTTGCAGCAAGTACCTGAATGACAAGGATTGTTGTCCCCCTTGATAGTGCAACCGTTGCTCACTTGAATGCTACGATTGATAGCTTTGCAAATGAGGCACTTCGTACTCTGTGCCTTGCCTACATAGAAGTCGAGGATGGGTTCTCGGCTAATGATCAGATTCCTGAAGATGGGTACACCTGCATTGGCATTGTGGGGATTAAAGACCCAGTGCGTCCGGGTGTGAAGGAATCTGTCGCAATCTGCAGGTCAGCTGGTATTACTGTCAGGATGGTCACAGGTGACAACATCAACACAGCAAAGGCAATTGCCCGGGAATGCGGCATTTTGACTGAAGGTGGTCTTGCCATTGAAGGCCCGGATTTTAGAACTAGGAGCGCAGAAGAACTGAATGAATTGATACCAAAGATTCAGGTATGCTTATTGCTTTTACCACTTAACTTGCCTATCGTTTCTGGATTTCATTTGTCAATGTAATGTGATTGCATGTATCAGGTAATGGCTAGATCTTCACCACTTGACAAGCACACCTTGGTGAGGAATCTTCGGACTACATTTGGTGAAGTTGTTGCGGTGACGGGTGATGGGACAAACGATGCCCCTGCACTTCATGAGGCTGATATTGGACTTGCAATGGGCATTGCTGGAACTGAGGTAATTTAGCACACCAATTATTAAGATTTCCTTGCATGGGAAAATAGTCATGTCAATCTAACATATATATGATACTAGATTTTTCTTGACATATTAGCTACAACTCATATTAAGTGTCTCCCATTATAATTACCCACGATTTGCAGTCAATTAGATGTCCTAGCAATTTTTAAACGTCATTGCAGCGTAGTTTTTTTCATTCTTAAACGTCACTGCAGCATCTATAAGGTCTTTCACTCCACGATTTGCAGTCAATTACATGTCTAGCAATTCCATTTGTTACTTAGTTCCAGCATGACTCATTTTGATCTGTTTGCAGGTTGCGAAAGAGAGTGCCGATGTCATTATTCTTGATGACAACTTCTCCACTATAGTCACCGTTGCTAAATGGGGTCGGTCAGTGTACATCAATATTCAAAAGTTTGTGCAGTTTCAACTGACAGTCAATGTGGTTGCTCTCGTTGTGAACTTCTCGTCAGCTTGCTTGACAGGTATACCTGAAACTTAGATGCTTTCATTGAAGTTGGCTTTTATCTGTATGTAAGAAAAAAGGATAGGCTGAAGTGTAAATAGGTTCATTTTACATAGGAAGGCATTTATCACAGCTCTACTGATTTTGTTAAATTTAAAATAAACCTTCAACTACTGAACTCTAAATCATTTCGTTTCGGATGTTACCTCTAGTGGTGTTTCTCCGTTTCTGCTCATATGCCGTACTTATTATCATAAATCAACTCCCGGTTGGAACTACTGATACATGGTATTTCAAGTTTATTTGTGATCCAAATAATAATTCTTAACAGTATTTAAAATAAACCACACATGGAATAACTATATTAATACAGAAAATCTGTCACTTCCTGGTTTTTATGAACTTCTACTTCTCAATTCAGGGAGTGCTCCCCTTACTGCTGTCCAGTTGCTCTGGGTCAACATGATCATGGACACACTAGGAGCTTTGGCATTGGCCACAGAACCGCCAAATGATGAACTGATGAAAAGGACTCCTGTTGGAAGGAAAGGAAACTTCATCAGCAACATCATGTGGAGGAACATCATGGGGCAGGCATTCTACCAGTTCCTTGTAATTTGGTATCTGCAGACCGAAGGAAAGTCGATGTTTGGACTCAAGGGTGACAACTCCGATCTAGTCTTGAACACTCTCATCTTCAATTGCTTTGTGTTCTGCCAGGTAATTTAGAAGTTCCTATTGCATCCATTTGATTTCTGACAAATTATCTAGGATTCGTTTGGGTATTTTCTCATTTTCTTGCCCCACTGATGTCATTTATTTGTCAACTAGACCCTGGTTTCAGCAAACATAATAAAATACCATGTAAATACAGATCATATTACGGTGAAGTGATGGAGAGTGTTCCGTAGGATGCTTACTAACAGAACTATAATGTAGTACTATAACTTATAATCTTGCAGCGTATGAACAGACAAGCCAAACAAGTCTAGGAGTCTAGGAACTTCATCACCAATTAATTGTGAATGAGAGGAGAAAATAATACGTTTATGTGATAGTACACGAAAGCCCACTAATATTTTCGTTCTTTTGCAGGTGTTCAATGAGGTGAGCTCTAGAGAGATGGAGAGGATAAATGTTTTTGAAGGCATTCTAGACAACAACGTGTTTGTCGCCGTGCTTGGCAGCACTGTCATATTCCAGGTCATAATAGTACAGTTCCTTGGTGATTTCGCGAACACTACCCCTCTCTCGTTCAAGCAGTGGTTCTCCTGCATCGTCATCGGCTTCATAGGCATGCCCATCGCTGCGATAGTCAAGATGATCCCTGTCGGTTCTCAGTAGGAAAACCATAACTAATTTCAGGCAGAAACTGAAGTCAGGTAGTAGGACTACGGGCTGATGGTGCCAATGCAGTTCGGGCACCGTCATGAGCATAAGAAACTGTTCTCTCTGCCACCATCCATCTACCTAGGTGGATGTAGGACCTTTTTCTTTTGTGTTTGATCTAGAGGATGAGCCAAGATTGTGGGCTCGATTCTTCAGAAGTGTTTAATAGACTCTGCTAGTTTTTTTTTCATGTTACTTTTTTCGCAATCTTTTCCTTGTAATGTTGGAACTTGGAATCTGTATATGGATCACCTTGATAAGTTTGCATCAACCGAGGTACCGGAGACATCTGTTTGATACTAAACCTTTGACATAATGTTTGGATTGTCTCGTGCTAAGTTTCCTTGTTGCCATCCTTGTGTTTTTTAATGGCCAGTCGAGAAATCGAGCCAATAATTTGATAAAATTCCAGTTTCCTTTGTCTTATCCCGTGTGACCGAGGTATGACTATTTTTTGACTGTAACTACGGCGGGCCCTCAGGCCAACCTGAATCATTTTATATATAATCACAAGCCCAAAGGTTTGGAGGGTTTAGAGTACAAAGAGGGGAAAAGAAAAAGAGAGAGTGAAATGAATTACTCCCTCCGTATCAAAATATAAGTCGACTCACTTATATTTTGATACGGAGGGAGTACATCACAGGTGCTAAGGGGGGGCTCAAAATGAATACACCAATTTTTCAGCACACTAGCAGTAGGATTTGCAGCGCTACGCCCAGAGGTCTGACTATCACTGAAGAATGAAGTAGTGTGATTCTTCGGAAGTTGCCAAGAGAAAACCACCACTAGCTCTCTAACTTTGACCAGGGATCTGTTGCAATCCAGATGCCAGCATCAGCAGATACACCACCGAACAGTGTGTACCTTGGCAGTTAGCTTCTTCTGGCACCCCCGGCTTATCTCCACATCACAGCCGATTGACACACAAGCAACTTCCTTCCATCACTACTCTAACCCAGTGGCAGTACAAAATGTTTTTGACCAGTCAAGGTAAGCATTTGTTACTCCTACCCAAGGAAAAAAATAGCGTGCTATCAAAAATAGCGTGGCCCTCCTCCAGAAGTTATACAAGATATAGCGTGATATAACGAAGTTACATGTAAAATAGCGTGATGAAAAAAATGCAAAAAAATAGCCCCAATATTAAGGATTTTAGCACTAAAAATTTATCCAGAAGCAATATATGCATAAACAGGTAACCATATTCAAATGCCAAAGCCAAATCCATGGCACAAACACAAATATGAGGCTTAAACCACGAAAAAGTAATAAACTAAAAGATAAACAGTTTTAAACTTTAATCAGAATCATTAACATCGTCTTCAGAATAACTAAAAGAACCACCAGATTGCCCGCCATCATCATCACCTAACGTTATTTCTAAGCTTTTTGTTAGCGCAGCTATAACATTACCACGTTTACTGTGGTTTGGCGCGTATAAAATGCAAATAGCGCCGTAGCGTCAACTTTAGGCTAAATATAGCGTAGCCTCTCCAAATACGCTATATCGTGCTATTAACCGGGATATAGCGTGCTATTTTTTTCGTTGCTCCTACCACAACAACTCCTACAGTCCTGCCTGGCAAATAAGCGAAGCAGCCACTTGGCATAAAATTCCAAGGGCGTCAGCCAGTAGCTGCCCCTGCCGTGTGAAGTATTTTTAACCTGTTCTGCCAGCCAGGCAGAAGACAACACAGAGGGCAGTAGTACACCAAAAATTTCAACCATGTCATGTATGTCATGTCTCCTTGCTGCTTTTGACTGCATGGGGCAAGATTAAGAACATCTCCGCCGGTGATTCAATAAAGACTCCGGCAAATGTGCCAGGCTCCCACCGGCCTCTCCCAATAGACGCTCTCAATAAATTTTGTAATCAAATTCAAATAGCGACGTGATGGTAAGTTTAAACAATGACGGTCAAGTTCAAACATCCACACCCAAAAGCATCAACAGGTCCAACGATCATATTAGAAACGTCAAATATGCATGAAAATCAAATGGTCGACGCGTCATCATGTGTCTCCATCTCGGCCTCGATCTCCACCGCCGTCTCCACGATCGTGCCCAGCATTGGGTCCGGCGGCGTCGTGCTCGTCGTTGGCTCCAGCGTCGTGTCCAGCGTTGGGTCCAGCACCATCGCCGGCCACGCCAAAGAGGCATTGGCGGCCACTCACATCGACGTCTGATCGTGGCCGCACCCTCTGCAGAGCCGGCGAGTCGGAGAACGTCTGGTTGAGGTCGACGCCGAGACCGACGTTCGGCGAGTCGGAGCCAAGGTCGCTCTCACCAAACCTGGGCGAGATCCTTGTCCCCGAACGCGGAGTTGTGTCGCCGCCATCGAAGTAGGTTGGTTTCAACAGCGACGCACCTCCGGCCCGTTGGTGCTCCCTAGACTTGCGCCCGCGCCACCACTGAGCGCAAGCAACGCGCACGAGATCGATTTTCTGCTACCTGGCCACTGCATTAGCGCGCCGCCTTTTCTTGTCGTTGGTGAGCAGCGATCGACGATGCAGCTCCTGTTCCCACGCTCCATCTGACATGTCCACCGATCACGCACGGGGACTTACGAGAAACGAGACCGCCGCCGCCACGAGCAGTGCCACGGCAACGCTTGGCGGGCGGCATCGACGGTTGACGTGGATCGCCGAAGGTGGGAAGAGCGGGAACGAGGTGGGCGGGGGAGGCTGCAGGCGGGAGAATGAAAATAGGAAGGGCGAAGGGGAAAGTGAAATAGACAGGCGTTGTGTCGCTGGCTGGTCGGACCCGCGTGTCAAAGTCTAACGTGGCACGCGCTGCCGCTGCGGCCGGTACCTCTGGTTGCCTCCCTACAGACAGGACATGAAGCGGGGTTGCCGGACGCGCTATTGGGCCTGTCCGGCAATTAGGGATGCGAAAACGGGACCCATTTGTGCATCCTCACCGGCAACTTTGCCACTATTGGGAGGCCTAGTGGGGGAAATTTCACGTCGGCGCGTCCAATATGGCTATTGGGGCCAGTGGAGATACTCTAAGAGCATCTCCACGGGCACCCCCAGATGACCCAAAGGCATAGTGGAGGTCAAAAAAGAAAGATTGGCCCCAGCGGCAACCCCATCTGTCCAGGCGGAACGGAATCTGTCTGGCACCCACGAGGCACCTCCAAGTTTGGAGACCCGCTCGGGGGTGCCAGACAACACCTCTGACAGGCATGGCCCGTTTGTCATAGGCACGGAGGGGCACAGGCCGGGCACCAAATTATCTACATTGTCGCCCCGACCGTCAAAATTCCAAATTCTTCCCTCCATTTTCACATAGCCACCACAACCCTCTCCTTCCCAAATCATCGAATGATCCCCTTCTCGCAACCTTGCAAGGTGTCGGCGTCGATTGGGCAGCTGAAGGCGATGAAGCTAGAGCCAGAGGAGCAACCCGAGGGGTTCACGCCAGAGTAGATTTACGCCGTAGCGTCCACCAGTCGAGCTGGCCGGTGACAACGCGTGAAGGAAAGGAATCATGTGCAAGCCATACGCGTCGACCACTCTGTCGCCGGCATCCTAGCCGATTTGAGCCAAGGGAGCACGACAGCCATCCCTTCAGGGAGTTCTTCGCCGTCTTCCCTGAACTACAAGGAAGAGGTCACCGACGCCATGAATTACCTTATCCACGGTGGTTACTATGGCAATGCCGCCCAGGACGGGGTCGGGGAGGCCAGCCACGATAACCAGAACGGGGATGAAACCGTCAAAGAGGAAGTGGAGGCTCACAATCGACAAGATAACCAAAAAGCTAAGGGTGGCTTAGAATAAATCATGAATCGCCACCAAGGATGAGTTGTTGTGTGACGCTTGGATGTCAATAAACCAAGACCTCATTACTAGTGCACAACAAACTCGTGGATCATATTGGAGTAGGATCCCCAAGTATTTCAAATAAATGAAGGAATACCCGCCACACGACCAATTGTACATTTATCACAACGAGGGCATCATACAAGGGCATTGCAACAAGTTTCATGGGTGTCATGATCAAATAATGACGAGAAATGAGAGTGGCAAGACCAATGCCGATAAAGTAAGATGTTACAAACTCCTATTCACTTGGCATGTTCATGAAATTGCTATAATTTGCCATGATCTCAAGTTCCTATATTTGACGTGTACCATATTATCTAGTTGCGATATACTCTGCCAATGTACATGAAAATATACAAGAAAAATCCTTCAATTTGATACATTGTTGGACAAACATTCAAGATTATCAAAAGTTGAAAGCACTTCAACTCACTTTGAATGGCCGACCGGAGGAGGAGGGTCGTCTAGATGAAGAGAGGAAACCTAGAGCCGACCCGGAATGGCCAATTGGGAACAAGAAAGCAAAGGAGTCATCCTCACCTCTCCATCCAAGATTCAATTGTTGAGTACATGAAGGAGTCCCCATCGTGCTCAACTCGCCAAGTGAAGATGCATGAATAAAACCAACGAAGGTGGACACCAACTTTGGCGTGCAAGGACCAAAAGATTACGGACATTCAAGAGGATAGGGAGCTCAAGAAAAGGGACAAGTAGCACAAGATCATATCCATCGATAGTAGCAACATGAGCCTCAATCAAAAGACTTTACTTTGCCGAGAAAAGAGAGTGTGTCAGAATGAAGAGGAAAGTAAGGACCAAGCCGACCGAAGAATGATTTTTATGCATTTCCACCGATGTGTTCTCATGTTGGTGTCATTTTGGTGGTCTTGTTTGTTGATGTCCGAGACTTTATTTTGCGCCTACTGTGGTATGGCCAGACTATGATTAGCTACAATTTGGTAGCCGGATTTGTTATCGGCATAGAGTATTTTGTTGCAAATATAAATATAATCAAAAATGCATCGGGGCGGCCGTTCCGGGGGGTGCCGCTGGGGGAAGCACCCACCCCTATTGTGTCAGACATTTTTGGGGGGTTGTCGGATCGGACATTTTTTGGGGGTGCAGATAGATTTGGGGTGCCCATGGATATGCTCTAAAAGCATCTCCACTCGTCGCCCCCAAAGGCCTTTGGGGCGCGCCGGGCCAAAAACAGCTTCCACTCGCGCGGCCTAGACGTCCGTTTCGTCCAGGGCGGATCGATATTTCGTCCGGGGCTACCAATCCAACCCCGCGGCGTGGGGGTCGCTTTGGTAGCCGGACGAAACCAAACGCGTGCGGGCCCGCCCTGTAAGCGTCACAGCAAATCCACCAAATTCTTCCCCGTCGCCCCCGCAGTTCATTTGCCTGCCTCCCACCGCCGTCATCTGGTTCGCCGCTCCCACCCCCACCTTCCACCGGTGGCGAAGCTCGCCGATCTGAGAAAACCGCCCCCACGCTCAACCCTCCTCCGTCCTCCTCCGCCCCTCCCGTCGCTCCGAAGCTTGTCGCTTCTCCTGGAAAAGCCTTCGGCGACCTCGCACACCCACCTTGCACCGAAGGTGTTCGACCAAAGGTAGGCGGCGATTTTTCTGAAATTTTGCCGGTGCCGGCGACGGAGACAGGTCGTTGATTGCGTCCTATTTTCATTCCAGCTGATGGACAGCGACGATGATCATGGAAGATAAAGCCGACATCGACGCTGAAGAGGAAGAGAACTTGGTGATTCTTGCTTGCCTTGCCGCCATTCAAGCCGAGGAGGCCGCCAATGCCAAACCCAAACGAGGAGGCTCAAGTCTTGGGAGGAGGAAGACCAAGCCGAGGATGAGGGCGGAGGGCCATTGCATGCTATACGTCGACTATTTTTTTCGAGGATCCAAGGTTTGATGCAAAGGATTTTCGCCGGCGATTTCGGATGAGGAGAGACTTGTTCATGAAGTTGGTGCAAAGTGTCCGGGAGTATGACCCTTGGTTCAATTCGAAGAAAGACGCCGTGGGCATGATTGGGGTTTCATCCATCCAGAAGTGTACCGTCGCCATGAGAATGCTTGCCTATGAAGCTCCTGCATATGGTCAAGACGACTGCTTGCGCATGTCAGAGTCTACAGCTCTCAAGGCAATGTACAGATTATGTAGATCGGTGGTGGTTGTGTTTGGTCCGCACTATCTGAGAGGACCAAATGAGGAAGAAACAGCTCGCATCATGGCAACAAATGAGGCAAGAGGATTTCTTGGGATGCTTGGAAGCATTGATTGCATGCATTGGAGCTGGAAGAACAGTCCTTTTGCTTGGCAAGTATTGTACAAGGGGGCGATCATGGAGTTTGCAGCGTGATCCTTGAAGTTGTGGCCGACCATGAGACTTGGATTTGGCACGTTTTTTTGGCATGGCTGGATCTCACAATGACATCAATGTGGATTTCGCGAAGCTTGTTGAAGGTCATGCCCCACCGGTGAACTATCAGATCAATGGCCATACCTACACCAAAGCGTACTACCTAGCGGATGTCATTTATCCAAGGTGGTCTACATTTGTGAAGACAAGAGATCTTGGTTTTCCTCGGTACAGGAGAGCACAAGAAAGGATGTCGAGCGCGCATTTGTAGTGCTCCAGCAGATGTTTGCTATTGTGCGGTACCCTGCGCTCACTTGGTCGACCGATCAGATGTCGGAGGTCATGAATGCATGTGTGATCATGCACAACATGATTATCGAGGATGAGCCTGAGCATCCAATGCATGATCCGCTTTTGGTCGACTTCGAGGGACCTCTGGCCGATGTTGATCACGAAGTGCCAGTGGATTGGACTGATTATATCGCCATGCAGATGGAGATCCGAGATGAAGTTGTTGATGACCAACTCCAAAATAATCTGGTGGAGCATTTGTGGGTGCGCAAAGGACTAGCCGCAGCTTAGTTGGACTCCAATTTATTTTAATTGTATGAATAATTAGTATTTCAATGTTGAACTTCAATTTGTGTAACTATTTGTAAAACATTATTTTTTGTGTCGACACATGATATGGGGCGCCTGGTTGGGGGCGGCGAGTGGGGAGAGGCCGCGCCCACAGTGGCCGTTTGGTCCGGACGCCCCCCAAAGCACTCGCTCCGGCGCAAATCCGGACGCGTTTTGGGGGACACGACTGAAGATGCTCTAAAAGAAATGCAGAGTCATCTGATCATATGCAAGGGGAGTGGTTTCTTTGGTCAAGATACTGACACACACGGCTCCTGTACTTGAAAGTTTTCACAGGAGCACACGCTACACAGTCCCCCTTCTTGAAGGCAATGAAAAAAGAGAGAAGAGGAACAGAGCACAGACAGACGATGCACTCCTCCTCACATGCTGCAACAGATCCGAATTACCTCAGCAGCTGGAAGAGAGGGACTGTCCTTTTGTTTTGTTTTTCTGAGAATTTGTCTATCCTACTTCACCTGTCCTGGCTTGTCCAAGTAGTAACCTTGCATTGTATGATACACAAATACAGTGGGTTCAGAGAAGGAATGCAGGGGCATTCACCCCCAAGAACAGCAAGCCATTGTTGGAAATAGCACTGCCAGGGTGGTGATGTGGTGACAGGGCACGAAGGCAGCCTGAGAATGGCGGAGCACAGTTTCTTTCACCCACAAATAACAGTAAAATAAACTCCCAACCACCCATTGCACACGGGGCTCGCAGGCAGGACCCAAGATAAATCCAACCGTGCTCGCTTGTTTACCGAAACAAGACAGTACAGTTTGTTTCAGCATCTGAAGAACATGGTAATGAGAGCCAAAATGGCATGACTCAACAGTGAGGAGGCAGGTGATAATCATATGAAGATTGGTTAAGTATTATTTTGTCACTGGTCGAGTGACAAGCAATTAGCCAAAAGAGGATAGGCCCAGCTAGCTGGCACAGTATTCACACACACAAACAAGGAAAAAAATGGGCTCCCCACTCATACCTAGGCTTTGCTCTCTTTTCATCTCTCGCTTTGAGCGAGAGAGCTCTTTGCAGTACAACCGAGCCTTTTCTCACTCTCTCTCTCTCCTCTTTACACTGCCTTTTAAGCCAGGGAAAGAAAGATCTCCTGAAAACCAAAATCTTTCCAATCCTAACTTACCAATCAGCTGTAATAATTGCACAATCAGAAGAATCAAATTCTCGACCACCTATTTAGCCACCTCCCCTGACAAAAGAAAAAACGCTGCAGAAACTACGGAAAAAACAGGTTGGGGGTGAAAGAAATCAGCTAATAGCTAGCTAGAGGAGTGCGAGCTGGACTCCAACCAAGCTCCTCCTACTGGCGCTGTGGTGAATGCAACCTTCTCCTCTTATTGCCGTCCGTGATTGCTGCCGCCGCTGCCGAGGTGGTGGCGGCATCATTATCGCTGGCGCCCATGGAGGCGTCCGAGCTCCCAATGTGGGCAACGGAGATGCCGGAGGAAGCCACCTCCCTGCTCGATTGCTGCCGCATGGACCGGCCGTCTTCCTCTTGAATCATCACGCTGTAGCAGGAATACACATGCCCCTGCGCCACAAGAACGCCAGCATTTACTCATCATTGCCCTTTCCACCAACAGATTTCCAAAAGGGATTATCATTATTATTATGGCGGCAGCATCGGCAGAGCGGGAGTGCTTACGGTGTGTAAGTGCTGCCATGATGAGCCCAAGATCGCCTTCAGCTCCTCGTCTAGATTGGGAAATGTTGGTGTCCCCTCCTTGTGGCCGCGTGCGACGAGGATCGATGCCAGGGCAATGGTGGACGGCTGGTACTCCACCGAGCTCATCGCTGCAGATAAGACAGATCGACATGAGGAAACGAATGAGTTTTCTTAGCGATTCGATGGAACAGGAGCAGGGGAGGGGGAAATGACCGACCTTTGATCGAGGCGAAGATGCACTTGACGGCGCGCAGGACGATCGCCTTGCGCTCGTCGTGCCGGAACCTCGCGGCGAAGCAGCCCAGGAACGGGAACGGGGTGCCGACGATCATCTGCCACTTGAGCTCGGTGAGGACGTAGAGCTCCATGCGCAGGATGGACGCGCAGTCGAAGTCGTAGTCGTCCGGCCGGAACTCCGTCAGCCGCGGCACCCGGTGCTCCTCCACCTTGGCCGCCAGCGAGAGGCAGGCCACCGCGAGGAGCTGCAGGGCCCACTCCCGCCCCTCTGAACCCCCAAAAACGGCAATGCGGAGGTAAGTCAGTAGGCATTACATCGAACACTCGACGACGGAACAGAGCAGAGCAGAGCAGAACAAAACATAGGAAGGCAAATGGCGGCGTAGGGGGTGAGGTGATCATTACATCGACTCGCCGCTGCTCTAGGAACCGATCGAGGTACGTCACCGCGACGTACGCCGTCTTCCCGCTGAAACGGAACCTCGCGTTCGTCTGCCAACATTGCAAAGAAACCATTTTTTTTAAGAAAGGGGAAGATCCAGTTTTTACAGGGAATTTTGATTGGCGAAATGACGAATGGAAACAGAACGCGCGCGAAGCACCTTGAGGATCCAGTCGACGCACACGGCGCGCGCGGCCTTGGTCCACTCGTCCATCTCCTCGACCAGCGCGCCGCCGCCGGATGAGCTCTCCTTGGAGAGCATGAGCGCAACGTACTCGTCGTCGTCCCGGTCGAGGAGCAGGAGGTGGTCGTCGGCGGCGAGGCGTAATAAATCCGCGGCGCCGTCGCCGGACGGGCTATCGTCGTCGTCGCCGCCGTCGAGGAAGAGGTGGTGGCCGTCCTCGAGGCAGATGAGGGTGGAAGTGGGCGTGGCGGGCGCATCCCCCATTGGGCTTGGCGGCGGCCGTGGATCAGACCCCGTCGTGGTCGTGCATGCGCGGGGAAAAAGGAAAGAAAAGGTGGAGAAGAGAGATTCTAGTGCGGGGAGCAGGGCGGAGGAAAAGGAGGCGGCACGCTTGCGGGCGGGCGGCGGATGAGTTGGGGCGGAAGGAACAAAAAAGGATTCCTCCTTGATTCCTTCCTTGCCTGAGTTCCCCGCCCGGAGAGGGCGCGCGCGCGGCGAAAGTGGAGGCAAATCTGCAGTTGGAGAGGAGGGAGAGATGGATGGAAGTTGAGGTGAGGTGAGGGGTGCGGTGGCGTGGGTTGGACTGGACGGGCGCGCTGCGCCTGCGCGTGCTTGGGGTTCGCGCCAGCCAGTGGAGAAGGAAAGGGTTTAGCGCGCGACGACGAGTGGTCTGCTCTCCTCCCCGGTGCGTCCTGCCGTATGTGGGTGGTAGTATAAACCTACGGTCGACGTGCATACTGACATTGTTGCGCTCGTGTGAGCCCAAGATCTCGTTTTAGAGCAAGTACAATAGTAGAGCAAGTGCGAGAGTGAATAAAGTGAACCGGCGGGCAACTGCTCCTGCCTATTTTTTTTTTAAATCTTGATTTAAACCACTTTTGAAAAGTCAAAAAAATCTGTAAAAAATCACATGCATAGGTAATGCAAATCCAATGCGCCGGCAAGTGAGTTTCGTGAAGAATTTGTATTTACGTTGGCTACGTAAAAAAGACAAATTTGCAAATGCTACAGTACTGCTATATAGCAGTGTATATACGTCATAGATTTGTCTTTTTTACACAGGCCAAATGAAAGATCGTTTCTCCACGGAATTTTGTACTATTACTGCATACATGTGTATGCATGTCTCCATATATTTTCGGAATTTTTGAACATTCGGAAGGTCCTCGTCCTGGGCAGGAGCAAATGTACCCAGGTTCATCCTAGTATTTTCCAGCAAGTGCTGGCTATAAGAGAATGACATGTCATATATAGCCAACACTATAGCCAACATGTACAATAAGCTAGCTATAGATATGTGCTAATTGGCCCACCTCCACTCTCACAAAGTGCCTAGGAGCACGTGCAAGAGCTGGCTCTTGCATGAGAGCCCACTCTCCTTCTCTCTCCTCTTCTCTCACATCCATGTAAGCATAAATATAATATTTAAATCCTTATAGCCAGCTGACTGGATCTTATTGTACTTGCTCTTATGCAAGTACGTGCGCATGGATGCACGTGTTCCCACTCCCACGGATGGATGGCCAAGGAGGGGAGGGTGGAGCGATGAGGGGACACGACAAGGGGTCCAACTACACATTTAAAACAAAATTTACAAAATATTCGAAGTTTGAAATTCAGGGTCAATGTTAAATCACAAAATAAGCCGCATGTAACTGCTGGGGTTGCGGAAAAAGTGGTGACGACAACACATGAATAATTCAATGGTGGTGCTACTCGGGCACCTGATCGGCTTGTATGCTCGGACCGGTGGAAACATAGAATCTACCCTTGGGTGGTTGGATCCGTTGACAGTGGCACTTCAGCATCGCTCCCTTCCTAGAGACGTTAATGTTGAAAAATCGCGTTGTCCGTGTGGTGTCATCAGATGGTTGGTGTGGAGTGGTCATCGATGTAGTTTGCTAAACGTGGATTTGACGCTTTGGTTTTCTTTTTTTTCCTTACCTATGCATAGTTTTGGTCTTATGACTTTGTTACTTGTCAGCGTGTTTTGTGTGTGTTTGTGTTGGTCTTGGATGTGTTCGTTCTAACTATGTAGAGGATGTGTGTGTTCATTTGTGTTTGTATCCTCTCGATGCTCCATTTTAAGCTAATAAAATCCACCCTTTGTTTGTTTTTTTAAGGGAGTTCTTGTACAAGATCAGCAAGAAAACGAACGAACACACACGAACAGAGGCAAGAACCACACCCCGCACGGCGAAAACGGAACCACCAAGCAGCACACCTCCTTCGAGCACCAGCAGCACGCCGCCGGGAAGGAAGGAAGCGAGCACACCTCGCACCGAAGCAAACGGCTCGAACAACCTTGTTGAGATGCCGCATAATCCATCTGACGCAGGCACCAGAATCTTGACGCTGAACGAGCATCGGCTCCGAGCCGCCGCCAGATCGCCGTCGCCATCTCACGCCGGAGACGGAAACGACGGCGCCACCCGCAGAACCACCCGAAGCCACCGACGAAGGAGAGCAACCCACCTGCAAACTCCCAAGGATCTTAGGCAAAAGCACCACCTTGCACCATGGTGAAGGCTGAAGTACCCCACGGACAAGAGCCAGCACCGCCATCACGGACGCCGGCTCGAGGGGAAGCACGCCGCGGCTCCGAGAAGCAGCGGATGCGCCGGAGACGGCAGATCTGCCCAGAGCCTCCACCGGAACACCGAGAGCAGAGGAGAGGACCGCCGTCAACAAAAGCCTCTCCGGCCACGCCGCCACCTCCACAGCACCGCCGGCAAGCACCCCACGCACACCTAGACTATGTACACACCGGGATCCGTTGGTTCCCCGTCCTCCCGCCGCCGGAGCGGCCGCGGAGGGCGAGGAATCGAGCGGATCGCCGGCGGCGAGCTGGTTGCACGGGAGTCGCCCAAAAATCGCCTCCTTTTCACTGTAGATGGGGAAAGGAGGAGAGGTCCAGGTGTTCTGCTTTCTAATCCACCCTTTGTTTGTGTTGTTGTGATTGCGGAAAAGTGGTGGTCACAACGCATGAGTTAGTTTGATGTTGGTGCTACTTGGGCACCTAGTCTTGAGTTTCAGGGTGAAAGTCCAGGTCTAACCCGAGTTGGTTATACCTGATTTTACGCGGTTACCTTGTTGAAAGCATTGGACGGATATGATCATACTGATCTTGAGGTGAAAACCTAATCTAGCTACAGTATAAAAAATACCTAATCTAGCCTTGGGCGGTTGGATCCGGTCACTGTGGCGCTCAGGGGCGGAGCTCCCAGTAGGGCCTACCTTAATTTTCCGCAAAAAAAACTACATATATATTGTCATTTTCTTATTATGTATATGATTTTCCTTGGGTTCTTGTCGTTCTGGCAAAAGATAAAAGAAAACGAGGCTAACTGGGCCACTTGGAAGCTACCTCAGCCGAGCTGGGCCTTCGTGGCCCGCGCTCTGAGGAGTGAGGAGTGTGGCTGGACCTGGTTCGCTCGAGGCATCGCTCCATGCGCTGCTGCCCTCGTTGGCTCGATCGCTCGATCCAGTTCCTGCTTGTGCTCGACCATCACCAGCTGCCACCGTCCGCCCTCCACGCGAGCAAATCAGATTTTGGTACCACAATTGGTGCTAAATTAAGGAGTTAGTGTCTATTTTTAAAAACATTGTTGATACGTACCTATTTTGGGGCAAAGAGTCACAGATAGCCAAAATTTCGGTTGATCACATTTTGCGCAAAAAAATTCGGTTGAAATCAGAAGGATTTTCAAAAAAAAAAGGTAGAGCTTTGCCATTGGCTATAACTTCAAGATGGTATAAAAGTTTCTTTATTGCTATGTTTGTAGGTTCTATGGCGTACTTCTATTTAACTATACGTTGTTATACCATTGTACTAAGTGATTATGCTTAAGATCATATTCAATATTAATGCGTAGAGATAATTTTGATCTTTTGCTTCAATCTTTTTTGTTGTCTTAGAGTTCGCCCGACCTTACTTTTTGTCCGTCCTCCGCCACTGGTGGCGCTTGAGCGTCGCTCCCTTCCTGAAGGTGTTACTGTGTTGAAGAATCGTGTTGTCCATGTGTTGTCATGAGATGGTTGGTGTGGATATCATTGATTTAGTTTGCTAATCGTGGATCTGATCGCTTTGGGCTTTTATTTATTTTTCCTCGTCTATGCATAGCTTTGGTCTTATATTACTTTGTTACTTATCGGCGTATTTTTGCGTGTTTGCGTTAGTGTTGGCTGTGTGCGTTCTGACTATGGGGAGACTATGGAGAGACCAGGTGTGTGCTCATTATGTTTGTATCCTCTCAATTTTAAGCTAATAAATTTTTCCCTTTATCGGAAAAGAAAAAGAGTGCTGACATGTAGAGTGAAATCCATCATAATTTTTGTTATAGCAGTCTGCCGTAGTTGCATGGCATCAGAAGAAAAAAACTTGACGGTAGTTGCGTTGTCTGAAAAGGAAATACTTGCGGTAATTGCAGATTTGCTTGTGGTTACCACACGAGGGCCACTTGTATTTCAGTTCCTCCAAATTGAAACACTTATTTCTGTTCAATCTCAAAGATATGCTCGAAACTTAAAATTATCATAAGAGCAAGATCCTGACTTGAACCCGCAACTTGAAAGAATGATCATACATATAAATGGAAACAATCTCGGCGGCGTAATATACGGCTAACTACTATGTAGCACTCAACCCGACATATCATCATGGTTAAATCAGTCCCTGCAGAAATGCAAGTACAATTTACAGTTGTACTGCTTGTCACAGAGAGTGGCAGTTGTGGAGTTGGTCAGTGCACTGAGCTGCTTGACCATGTTTTGTCAGTAAACCTAGAAACCATTGATTTATCATCCGTCCGATTCTTGGTGCAAAGCATGCCCTAACTCCTAACTGCAGTGTACACGCTGGTACTTCGTACAAGTTGGGGTTATTCTTGTGTTGCACAAGTCGGATGAGAGCAAATATTCCACAACTAATTGCGACGGCACCCCATTATTGGATGTCCTATTTCGAGTTTTTAAGAAATGTGAAATAAATCATGAACATTGTTTATCTTGTTTTTCGTGCATCCACAAAATTTAATCCCAAAATATGATCATACATGTCCTGTGTAAAAAATAGAAGACCCAAGTGAATATATCATGTACTATTCACACTTTTTTTTTGCAGACCACATATTCTCAAATTTTTGGATAAAAATTGTGGATGCAGGAGAAATAAAATATAATTAATGACCTCGATTTATTTCAAAAAATTGAAGAGTTAAAAGTACGACATGCGGAATGGAATACGGAAGCAACTAGTTCCAAATTTTAGTTTCCCAAGTCAGATAACTTGTGAAGAGTAAGCAGCAGTTTTTTATTTGTAAAAATAATTCTATCTATTACTCCATACGTGCACAAAGAATGAGGGGGCTCATGACCATCTCAAAAATAGAGAATTCAACAAAAATAATAAAGCAATAAAAATCGATTGTAATAGAAGTTTGACAAACAAATTGTGCGGGTATCAGCCTCGACATTATCAACTTATTTATCATCTGCCACAACTCTACCGGATCAGCGGCGGGCATATAGTCCCGTGACACACAAACAATCTGTGTAATTCGTTGAAGACCATCCCGAGGGTTCTCGGCAAAGGTTGAAAAAAATAAGCAAAGTGGGTCGCTAGCGTATCCTCGAGAGGCAAGTCCACTTTAACTCCTACCCCAAATTTGTGATAGGGTTCAAATTGCAACTCTGGTTCAAAACACCCTTTACTCCTTCAAAAGACTGGGGTGGGACACTCTGAACTGGATTTTGTCTTTGTGATCTATCTTCAATTTTGAAACGTAATCGGTGTGTTGTTCTCAAACTGATAATCTGAGCTCCCATTTTAACATATTGGAAAATGAATTATTTTTGGCTTACTATTTTTCTCATATTTGAATTTTAAAACTAAAAAAGTGAAATAAATTCTTGATAATTTCCATTATATTTTATCTAATAATTACTTTAAAATTTGTTCAAATTCTAACTAAATTAAAATTCTTAGCTCAAACTTCAAACGCACAAAAAATTAAAAACATAGTAAACATACACTTAGTATTGTGTTAAATTTTCAATTGAAATTAACATACATTTTGAGATAAAATTGCTAGTTAAGTCTGAAGTTCAAAATTTTGGGTTCAAAATTTAAATCCACTGATACAAAATGGAAAAGTTTCATTAATACCAGAAATAATGCATTTTCCATTCTATTAAAATATGAGCTCAAATTGACCCATGGTCTGAGAGGAGCCAATTAGTTGAGTTGTGGAAGTGAAGAGGCGAAATAGTTGGCGCACACATAGGAGAGAGAAATTGTTGACGTGTCATCGACTAGGACAAAACCAAGGTCAAAGTGGTCGACATCAGTCAACCAAGGAAATGAGGAGGATATCCCACCCCACCCCACCCCACCCCACCCCGAGGGACTTGAATTTTGGGATGCATCATTTCGTCCATGTCACTTTGTTATATCTTTCCTTGTTATTATCTTGCTTACTTTTATCGCTATAATGTTGCTATAGTAACTCTTTGGAAAATAGGATTGTGTCGTGTAGTTTCATTGTAGTCCAAATTTTAATTTATAATTTCTCTAAAATCAAATAGAAGTAAAATATTACTGTCGCCTATTCACCCACTCTAGTCGACATCTCTCACTTCAATGGATTGAGTAGGTTGATTCTAACTTACATGACACCTCTATTACCAACGACGCAATCTACCGTTCTAGGATCGCCAGATGGAGGAGGGAAGGGGTGGGCCAACACCGAGAGTACTTGAGAGATGGTGAGAAGTGATAAGCTTAAAGCAAGGCCTACATGAGCCGGCATGCATCATGTTTCTAATATCACGTTTGATGTCTCTAGCTGTTTGCATCCTCGATGTATCAAATTGCTTGTGATATTGAGTTGTTGCAGATGATGAGTGAACTTGATATCTTCGCGATTTTAATATATTTCCCCTTATCTGGATATTTTTCTCTAAACAGATGATTTGTCTAAGGGGCGGACCTAGGTATAGCTGAGTGGGGTCGTTGAAACCCACTCAATTTTTGAAACAAGGTGTAATTTGTTCATACTTGAAGGAAAATGTTTAAAACTGAATTTTTAGTATAAGTGCCCTAGTCATACGAATTGCCTCCAACGAAGGGCCCGCCCCTTTGGTTTGCTTCCTTCAACAATGACTGCATGTACATGTCTTAAGTTAAAACAATTCGAAGTCAAAGTAAAGGAGGCGTGCTTTTGATTTTAGTGTGGATGCATTGGTAGCCCATCCTTGCTGCGTGTAGTGACTTTCATAAGAAAAATTCCCCTGTTTGATTAACAATTTGATGCAAAATACTTAATTCTAGGACGAGAATCCCAACAGTTAATCATTCATCCTAGAGGGCTTGGATGGTTGTTTATGTTCAATATTATACACAACTTCAATATGTCAGATGTGCAATTCAATGGTTGCCGTGGTTTCTACAAGTGAAATTGTGTAAATTATTCCCTGGTAATTTTGAAAAGTAGCCAAGGCGTTAAAATACACAACACAAAACTAATCAGTGTCTCGAAACATATTGGCGGCCATGATCACATAAGTCCAGGCGCGCATTGGTATTTGTCGTCACATGCAGGCTGTTTTTTGCGAGAGGAACGTAATCGCAAATTTGCTTGTGGTCACCATAAGATCGAGGACCACTTGTATCATGATTCATGAGAACAAGGATCTGCCCCAAACTTATGGTCATCATCGCTCTAAATTAGAACACTTATTGTTGTTTAATCTCATGGATCTGCCCCAAACTTATCAATTGTCATCACGAGAGCAAGATCCTGACTTGAAGCGACAACCTGAAAAAAAATCAAAACACAAATGGAAACAATCCCATAAGCGTATTATACGGCCAAGTACCATACTAGTACAACCTCCGATCCATATTAATGGACTCAACTTTATCTAGATACGGATGTATCTAGTTAAGTGTTTAGACTAGATGCATCCGTATGTAGACAATGTTGAGACCATTAATATGGATCGGAGGGAGTACTAGATTCTAGCTTGTATTCTACCCGACATATCTTGACGGTTAAATCAACTCCTAAGGAAAACGCAGGTACGAGTAAGCTGTACTGCCTGTCGAAGAGAGTGGCAACTGTGCAGTCAGTGTACTGATCTGCTTGACCTTCTTGTTTTGTCAATAAAACTGGACATCATTGGTGTATATACATCCTCTGTCAGGCAATCTTTTTTTTTTTTTTTCATCTCCTCGGTGCAAAGCCTGCCACGTGGGCAGTGTACTGTACGAGTTGGTTACTCGTTAGTACCACTTCGTAATTGAAAGGGCCACTGGGATTTTCGGTGTTGCAGAAAAGTGACAAACGGTGACGAGTAACCAGTAATTTATTTATTTCTTACACGAAACAGACTAATAAAAAGTGTACAGAACGATCAGTGGCTTATTACAAAAAAGTCAACGAAAGCGAAAAGTGGGGGAGTCGATTTAAAAGAACATAATGACAAACGAACTGCCGTGGAAGTCTCGGTAAAAAAAAAGACGTTCTGCAGTACCGCTACTGGAATTGGAGTACTGCTTGGCGTACGACGTTTTCCCGTACGACGCATGTCCGACGGACTGATCAGTCCGTTGCTTTGCAAGAGCTTTTCAACAAGCAACGTCGGATTGATTTATCGTACAAGAATCGGACGGAAAACGTCGGATGCAAAGCAATTTCGAATTGGTTGAGCCAATGAGCGAGAGTTGAAGTCAGACCGTCTAGTACAAGAGCAGCTAAGACCACCAAGTCAACCCCCATGAAATGCGTCCCACTAATGCAAAATATGAATGCAGCCCACAAGCAAATGCCTGAAAGGTTCTGTTGATCATTGGATCTTGCGTCCTTGTACTACAACACGGCCTTAACTTAATGCTTCACTGCTCCGATCATGTGATGTGAATGTGATGAAGAAGCATCTCATCTGCTTGTATCTTCTCCGCTAGAGATAATGACAAAAAACCACCACAATTGAACACGAGTTGACGCGGAACCACCACCTTTGGGTTTTTTGACACATAAATACCACTATTGAGGCCATGGTGTGACGCGGAGCACTAATTCATCTGTTTAAGCCTGCTAACACGATTTCTGACGGTACGGCCCCACATGTCGGGTCTACGTGGCAAAAAAAACACCGGTCAACCCTATCTTTTCTTTTTCCTTTCCTTTTCTTTTTTTTCTTTTTCCTCTGGCCGCCGTCGCCACCTCGTCGCGCCGGCCGCCGCCGCTCGTTCTCTAGCCGCCGGAGCGCCGGACGCCGCCCCTTCCTCTGGCCGTCGGCCCGTGGCGTCCCGACGCTGCTCCGGTCACCTCCCCGCTCCCGCTCGCCGCCGGCCACGCCCAGGGCCCTCCCAATCTCCTGCCCGAGCTCCTCCTCGCCAGCCGCGCCCGGGACGGCCTCGAGCGCTGCCTCCACCGCCCGGTCTCCTTCCTCTCCGTCGAGCCGTCGTGGACCAGAAGCGGTTGGAGTTGAGGTGGAGCAGCGCGAGGTCGGCGAGGAGGCCGAGCTCCGGCGGCAGGTACCCCGCGATGTCGCCGTGGTTGAGGTCGATCCCCGCGACGGCGAGGAGGAGCGGGTCCGAGGGGAGAGGCGCGCAGAAGATCCTACGCGCACCCGTGCGCCGACCACCTCACCCTCTCGCTCCATCGCCTCCGCGCCGCGCTCTGCTCCCTCGAATCCGGCGACCTGCCAGCGGCGCTCCACGGGGGCGCGTACGGGGGCGCGGGGCGGCGCGTACGGGGGCGCGGGGCGGCGTGCTGGTGCGAGTCGAGGTCGCCGACGGCGTGGAAGGGCGGGGCGGCGACGGCGGCGCTCGGCCAGCATGGGGAGGGCGGGGGAGGTGTGTGGATGGGCGGCTGGGGATAGAAGAAAAAAGAAAAAAGAACAAATAGTATTAACCTCTTTTCTTTTTGCCACGTAGACCCGACAGGTGGGGCCGTACCGTCAGAAAACGTGTTAGCAGTCTTAAACAGACAAATTAGTGCTTTGCGTCACAGCATAGCCTCAATAGAGGTATTTATGTGTCAAAAAACCCAAAGGTGGTGGTTCCGCGTCAACTCGTGTTCAATTGTGGTGGTTTTTTGTCATTATCTCTCTCCGCTATCTCTTATTGATCTTAGGCTAAACTCTTGGTTGGATTTTCCCCTTAGAATGATGTCTTTTTTTTTTTTTTAACCGAGGCAAAAGCTTTGCCTCCCCATTTATTAAGCAGAAGGTGTCCGGTTTATTATGGAAGAAACCGGGCGAAAACCATACAACAACACAACACAACCCACGGGGCGAAGCCCCACAACCTCGAGAAACCACGACGCCGCACGACACGGCCACCCACAGCCCAAGCTGCAGCAGGAAAGCCGCTCGCAGACCACGACCGGAACAACACGACACACACGCCGGTCCCGAGACCACGCACCACCCGAGCCGCCGGCTCCGTCGCCCAAGCAACCGAAGATGACACCCAAACACACCGGAGCCGCCGCTCCGGCACCCACACCGGCCCCGAGGCCGCGCACCGAACAGGTCGACTGGCAAGCCACCCAAGCGACCAAAACCGACACCACGAAAAGGGCCGCCACTCCGAACAACACTCCGACCCCAAGGCCGCGACCCAGCCTAGCCGACGAAGGAATCGCCGCTGACCACCGCAAACACCATCTTCTGCTTGACACTCCGGCTGAAGCACAACTTCAAAGACGAAGCCCCCAAGAGGAATATCATCGTCCGATCACAAAGATCTAAGGTTTCCCCCGAAGTTGTTCTAGGAGGGGGGGGGGCGAGTGCTGCATCACAACGACGCCTCCAAGAAGGGAACGACGCCCACAGGCGTCGACGTCGTTGGCTCCAGCCACCATTGGAGACGGGGCTTTCGCCCGGATCAGCTCGCGAACCTCCACCCCAAGCCTCCACCGAACCTCCACCCCAAGCCTCCACCGAACTCGCCAGCCTCCGCCACTCCGACCACACGCCGACCCCGAGGTCGCGCTCCAGACTGGTCGAAGGCTCCGCTGCCCAAGCAGCCAATGCCCGCACCACGAAGAACCGCCGCTCCGCCGACCACGCCGACCCCGAGGTCGCGCTCCACACTGGTCGATGGCTCCGCCGCCCAAGCAGCCAAAGCCCGCACAACAAAGAGCCGCCGCTCCGCCGTCCACACCGGCCCCGAGGCCGCGCCCCAGACTGGTCAACGGCTCTGCCACCCAAGTAGCCGAAACCCGCACCACAGAGAGCCGCTGCTCCGTCTACCACGTCGGCCCCGAGGCCGCACTCCTGAGCCGCCGCTCGAACTTCCACGCCGACCCCGAGGTCGCGCTCCTGCCTTGACGCACTTCGCCGCTGAACTCCACAGGCACCACTGCTTGGAGCGACAGACGGAACCACAAACGAGCTCGAGCACGAGCTCAAGCTGCCGAGCCGCAGCACCACTACTCCTCGCGAAACCTCCCGCCCCAGCCGCAGCTCCGGGTCCGCCGCCGGCTTCCTCCTCCCCGACCAGCACCACCGACACCCGCACCACCTTCCACCAAAGTTTGGGCCCGGATACCGTCGATCCCACGCCCGGAGCACTGCACCGCGCGGAGGCACCGGTCGAAGAGGACGGCGCCTCCCAGCACCATGCCGGCAGGAGCTCCAACCACCAAACACCACCAAGCAGCCACCTCCGCATCACACGCCGACACCCCCACCGTGCAGCCATCTTCCCGGGGCCGCCGCCCCGGCGTCCTCTTCCCCGGCCGGCACCACCGACGCCCACGGCCACCTGCCGACGCGCCCGCGCCCAGCAGAGGCGCCCAAGACGCGGCGCCGCCGCCAACCGGCCCTGGCGGACCTAGATGGGGCCCTCCCAAGCCCATCGGGCGCGCGAGCACGCCGAAGGGGCAGAAGACGGCACCGCCGTCGACACCCCGCCGCCCCCAGGCCACACGCCGGCCACCCCCCGAGCCCGCCGGCCTCCGCCCGAGCCCGCCGGCTCGGCTTCCGCCTCCCTGACCGCCACCGCCCCCACGGGCCGGCCAACCACCCGACGCGGACTGCCCCCCCTGACCACCTTCGGCAGCGACGGGGTGCCGCCACCGCCACGGACGAAGGCCGCCGACGGCAGCGGCAGGGGGCACTTGGCTAGGAGGGGCTGGCGGCGGCGCGGGGTGTCGCCCCTGGCATCGCCTGGGGGAGCGACGCGAGGGGATGGTTTCGTCTACTTCGATGCCATCGCGATAGAGTTTCGGAAAGCCGGCAGCGACACGGCCGACAGAATGATGTCTGATCTGTGTTATTACCGGTGATTACTACAAGGCAACCAGTGATATCATAACCCAAATATGCCTAGTGGACGAGCTCTAGCTTTTTTTACAATGTTTGATACTCATCTGGGACTGGGGCTAGTTTTGTGCTGATATGAAGATAACGGTGTAATTTAGGACCCCGCATAAAAATAGGTGTAATTTAGGATGGCTTCGAGAAACATACAGGTAATATGAAGGTCAAATTCAACATCTATTTTTCTTCGATTATGCATGCATGCATCTTTATTCCTTCCATTAGAGCATCTCCAACAATTGCCCTATTTTAGGGCACCACAAAGGGATTGAAGTAAGTTTAGGGCACGAAAAGGTGATTTACTAATTTTATCGACTTTTTTATTCGGTCAGAGCATGTGAGGATGGGAGACAAAACGACACTTCCATCATTTTTAAAAGACGGAAAGTATTTTTTTAAAGAAAAGATGGAAAGTGTTTTTGGCTCCAAGCACCAATTGCTCCCTTAATTTTAAAATAGTCAAAAAATATTGTGTACAAGTTTCAAAAAATTGTGAAAACGGGGTCCGCTTCTACCACCCCAACGACGCACCATGTCAAAACTATTCTAACCTTAACTACCATGCAAGAACGGAGAAAACAGGGTCCTCCCTCCTGCCGCCGCCGAAGCAGCTAGCGGATGGAGAGGTGCCCAGCTCCTTGGCCGGTGGAGATCGAAGGAAGAAGGAATTGCCTCCTTGTCGCCCCTCTGGTGACGGCTAGGTTAGGGACGAAGTGTTTCGTTCCTCAAAGGCAAATTTCATATTTTAGTTTAGAGAGAAACAATAAACCGTGATCTTCATGGACGTGGAGTTCTTATAGTCCGGATCAGCTCAGTTAGATTTTGCTTTAGATTTTTTTTTTTTTGAGAAAGATTTTGCTTTAGATTGTGATCTGTGGGCTGGCTAGCCGGCCTTTGTAAACACAATACGCCTGTAAGATAGCGAAGACTTGGAGCCATGCAGTGTGGTTGACAAACGCTCCTGGGGAAGAGGCCCATTCAGTTCTGGCTCGGGAAATCCGGACCAGCCTAGTTTCATATGGTTACGCATCATCGCCTCATGGGTATGGCCCCTCGTACAGTACTACGTAAGACCGGCCGGGTGTAAAGAATACTAGGGGACTGAGCGCGGACTTCGCCGCGCCCGTGGGCTTGAAAGTTTTTTGGTTTTTTTTAGGGATCTAATTTGAATTTTGGTGGAGATATTCGGATGTGAATTCTTCTGGCAGGCGCAGAAATGGGAGAATTGGAAGGAAATTTGGAAATTTGAAATGTTCGAACTTAAATTTTAATCGCATGGCTCAGTTAGTGAAGTTATTTGGATTTGAATTCTGTTTTAAAATATTTATTGGAAATGGCGATGTTATTTTTGAATTCTTCTGACGTTTGCGAAAATGCCTGAATTCAGAGGGAGATGTTTTTATTTTCTGTTTTTTTGTTTTAAAATATTTATTGGAAATGGCGATTTTATTTTTTGGATTGAGGTGTTTCTATTTTTTGTTTTGTTTGTTTTAAAATATTTATTGGAAATGGTGGTGTTATTTTTTGGAATTTTCTAAGTTGGACTAATTTGAGTATTTTAGAAAAGGTGTAATAGTTTAGAAAAGGCCCCAACGAATTTGTAATGGTTGCCTTTGTTTTACAATTTTGATAGGAATTGGTTTGAAATTTTTTTGGAGTTGCATTTTGAAAGTAACGTTTGCGAAAATGCCTGAATTTAGAGGGAGATGTTTATTGGTCCTTTTTTCTGTTTTAAAATATTTATTGGAAATGGCGATGTTATTTTTGAATTCTTCTGACGTTTGCGAAAATGCCTGAATTCAGAGGGAGATGTTTTTATTTTCTGTTTTTTTGTTTTAAAATATTTATTGGAAATGGCGATTTTATTTTTTGGATTGAGATTTTTCTATTTTTTGTGTTGTTTGTTTTAAAAAAATTATTGGAAATGGTGGTGTTATTTTTTGGATTTTTCTAAGTTGGACTAATTTGAGTATTTTAGAAAAGGTGTAATAGTTTAGAAAAGGCCCCAACGAATTTGTAATGGTTGCCTTTGTTTTACAATTTTTATAGGAATTGGTTTGAAATTTTTTTGTAGTTGCATTTTGGAAGTAACGTTTGCGAAAATGCCTGAATTTAGAGGGAGATGTTTATTTTTCCTTTTTTCTGTTTTAAAATATTTATTGGAAATGGCGATGTTATTTTTGAATTCTTCTGACGTTTGCGAAAATGCCTGAATTCCGAGGGAGATGTTTCTATTTTGTGTTTTTTTGTTTTAAAATATTTATTGTAAATTGCGATGTTTTTTTTTGGATTGAGATGTTTCTATTTTTTTGTGTTGTTTGTTTTAAAATATTTATTGGAAATGGTGATGTTATTTTTTGGATTTTTCTAAGTTGGACTAATTTGAGTAT
Source organism: Poa pratensis (assembly GCA_947311845.1). Taxonomy (NCBI): domain Eukaryota; kingdom Viridiplantae; phylum Streptophyta; class Magnoliopsida; order Poales; family Poaceae; genus Poa; species Poa pratensis. The sequence continues at coordinate 79,442,792 of CAMZMU010000033.1, forward strand.
TTTAGAAAAGGTGTAATAGTTTAGAAAAGGCCCCAACGAATTTGTAATGGTTGCCTTTGTTTTACAATTTTTATAGGAGTTGGTTTGAAATTTTTTTGGAATTGCATTTTGAAAGTAACGTTTGCGAAAATGCCTGAATTTAGAGGGAGATGTTTATTTTTCCTTTGTTCTGTTTTAAAATATTTATTGGAAATGGCGATGTTATTTTTGAATTCTTCTGACGTTTGCGAAAATGCCTGAATTCAGAGGGAGATGTTTCTATTTTATGTTTTTTTGTTTTAAAATATTTATTGGAAATGGCGATGTTTTTTTTTGGATTGAGATGTTTCTATTTTTTGTGTTGTTTGTTTTCAAATATTTATTGGAAATGGTGGTGTTATTTTTTGGATTTTTCTAAGTTGGACTAATTTGAGTATTTTAGAAAAGGTGTAATAGTTTAGAAAAGGCCCCAACGAATTTGTAATGGTTGCCTTTGTTTTACAATTTTTATAGGAATTGGTTTGAAATTTTTTTGGAGTTGCATTTTGAAGGTAACGTTTGCGAAAATGCCTGAATTTAGAGGGAGATGTTTATTTTTCCTTTTTTCTGTTTTAAAATATTTATTGGAAATGGCGATGTTATTTTTGAATTCTTCTGACGTTTGCGAAAATGCCTGAATTCAGATGGAGATGTTTCTATTTTCTTTTTTTTTGTTTTAAAATATTTATTGTAAATGGCGATGTTTTTTTTTGGATTGAGATGTTTCTATTTTTTGTGTTGTTTGTTTTAAAATATTTATTGGAAATGATGGTGTTATTTTTTGGATTTTTCTAAGTTGGACTAATTTGAGTATTTTAGAAAAGGTGTAATAGTTTAGAAAAGGACCCAACGAATTTGTAATGGTTGCCTTTGTTTTACAATTTTTATAGGAATTGGTTTGAAATTTTTTTGGAGTTGCATTTTGAAAGTTTAGGAAGTTTTTTGAAGCAAGGGAAAAAATTAAAAAATTCGGCCGAAGCAGGCAGCTAGGCCGGCCCAGCACGCGGGCCAGCACGCGGCCCAGCGCGTAGCCCAGCAGGCGGCCCAGCACGCGGCCCAGCCTGCCAGCCGAGGCCCACTGCGCGCCGTGCAGACGTCAGCGACCTCGGCGGCGGCTGGAGACGCAGCGGAGGCGCGGAGCTCGCCGGCGGCGGCCCGGCGCCTTCTTGGGCACGCGCGACTGCGCGGAGGAAGCGGCTGCTCTCGGCGTGCGCGAATCCGGCGGCGCCGCCCCTAAATCGTCGCCGGAGAGGCGCCGCCGTCGCGCGGACGCGACGGACAATGGCGTGGCTGCCAGGAGCTATCCCGGCGACATCGCGGCTCCTCGGCGGCCGATCGGCGGCTAGCGGGTAGAGGGCGCGGCGGCGCACCTCCCCGCTGTCTCGGATGCGTCCAGGGCGGAGCGTGGTGGCGGCGATGCGCGCAGTGGCGCCGGCGGTGACCCGCGGGCCGCGCGCGGAGAGGAGAGCCCGACGGCTTTTTTGCGGATTAGCCCGTGTGTTTGGTAGAAATTTTGTTTAGGTCCTCTCGCAGTGCGAGATCGTGGAAAGTATGCGAATATTGGAAAGATGGGGTTTTTTTTGCAAAAATGCGTGGCCACCGGGTGGGCGACCGGCTGGGCAGTGCGCGACCGGGGGGTGACCGGGTATACGTGGCGAGTCCTGATTGGTTAAAAATCGCGGATGAACAGTCCTTCGGGGGAAAGGGGCGACGTGGTTCGATCTCAGTCGTCGATCGCGCTGAATGAACGGCTGAGGTTTCAGCGCGACGTGGACACGCTGAATAGGCCGGGATTCTTCCGTCTGTTGTATATAGTAGGCCAATCCCGACGCGACACGTCACACCGGTCACCAGCCGGTCGCGCGCGTCCCAGCCGGTAGCCCACCCGGTCGCCGTGCAATTTTGCAAATAAGACCTCCCACTTTAGCATATTCGCACGAATCCGACGCAAACTTTACGCTCACCCCCCCGCAAAAGACTCTACTGCAATTCCGACAAACATGAAGGTCTTCCGTGCAAAAAAAACACCGCGTCCTCCCTCTCCTGCTCTCTCTCCCGCGACCTTCGCGTCGCCGACGGCCGCCGCCGCGCTCTGCCGCCGGCACGACCCTCCCCTTCCAAATCCTTCCCCACGGCGAGACGCGCCGTCGTCCCCTCCGCCTCCTCTCCAAGCCGTCCGTCCTGCGGCGCTTTGTGCGGCGCGGAATCGCCGGCGCGGCGTTTCGCACCCGCCGCCGCGTACCACGCCCGCCGGCGCTGTTCCGGCCACCAAACGCCGGCGGCGCCGCCCTCTGCAGGTTCCCCGCGGCCAGCCGCTTCGGCCGCGCCCAGACGCGCGAACCAAATCGTGCCGGAGCGCCGCTGCCGTCCTCCGCGGGCGACTTCGCCCAGATCCGGCCGCTGTGACGTCACCCTGACGTCACAGTGGGCCCATGCTGACAGTTTTTTTTTTTTTAAGAAAACCCCACAATATTCATATACTTCTGGAAATAATTTAAACATGTCCAAAAAAAAATTCAAACACGCCAAATTGGACACATAAAAAATAAACGTGATAATTTAAATATGTCCAAAAAAAAATTCAAACACGCCAAATTGGACACATAAAAAATAAACGTAAACGCCCAAAATTCAAATTTCAAATTTCCAATTGCCGTCCAAATTTGTATTTTCCGTACAAACCAAACGGGTTTCCAATGCGCCAACTTATTCAAAAGCTGTTAGCCTTCCGAATTTGCCCTGTTTCCGAGATGCACCACATTTAAAATTTACAATAAATTTACGATTTAACACAGATATAAGCTAATGTTGCTTCTGTTGGTAGGTCCAATCGCTCCCAAGAATGATTGTTATGGATGAAATTGGGAAGCAGGTTTGTTCCTCTACCACTCTTAGTAGATAGATATATCATGGTTCTCTGTAGCAGCGTTTCTTTTTTGGGGGTACTCTTTTTGGCTCTGATTAAGCAATAGAATATTCAGATAAAACTCAACATTCTTCATAACCCTGAACATTCATGGTTTTGTACCTTCTTGAGTATGTTTACACACTTGTATACGGCTGTATTTTATGTCCAAGTCTCTAATTAGTTTTAACGGAGAATCACTTCATAGGTTCATAGTGATGCCAAGTTGTTCTAACATCAGAGAAGTATTTTTTCCAGGTTGAGCTTTCTCTTGAAGCTGCAAGTTTAGCTCAGAGAAACGCCACTCTTGGGATAAGCAATTCTTCAGCAGGCAAGTTGAGGACACATTTTGCACAAGTTAATCAGAGATTGGGCATATTTTTTTAACATTGTGTTATGCTGCAGTGTCTGCAACAAGAGCGAGGGCATTGGCCGAGGATGCGTTTTTCCATCCGTCCATTAGCTCAATCAGTTATGCTTCAGTGGAGCACTACTTTGCGATTTACATGGTTAGTATTTCACTGAATTGTAAACCTCTGTCAGTTAAATTTGCGATTGGTACTTTCAAATTATCTATTATGAACATAGAAAAGCAAGAGAACTATCGATCTTTTCTTCATTGAACTAAGGTTTAGTCCTGTAGTATGCGGAACAACAGCAACCTCCGCTTATGTGAGTTTTGTATTGACACACCGTAGTAGTATTCTCGGCGCCTCCCCCTCTTCCTTAGAGAAAAAAAGCCTTGGGGTTCCTCCCACATGGGTCCTTTTTCTTATGTGAGTTGTGTAATGTTGACGTGGAAGTGGTTTAGACTAATAACTCTCATGGTGCATGTCCCTTCCATGTCACGACTTTGCATTACCCATTCAACAGTCCCACCTTTGAAGAGCTTGATGTCACTGTAGTATATCTAAACCATAGATGGAGCTACACTGAATCCAAACTACCTTGTGACACCCTGTGAATATTGACACGTTTGATCTTCTGCAGCCATTCTTTGCACCGGTTTCTCTGCACGTGCTGCTGGCGGCGATCAAAGAGCTGAAACGTTACAAGGCGGAGCGAGCAAAATACTCGGCGTTCCTCGCTTCCCAGGGGTGACATGACAGACTGCCAGTTGACGCTTGGTATCATCTCAGCAACACCAAGTCTGGCATGCAGGCGACGGAAGGTAGATACAGTATATGATCTGTAGCGGCATCCTTACACTTGTGAGACGTGACACGGAATCGGTTGCACCGTCATGCTGATCCTAGGAAGACAAGTAGTAGGTCTCTACTTGTGTGCATGTAATGTACTCCCTCCGTCCCAAAATAACTGTCTTAGATTTATCAAAAAGTAGATGTATGTAGACATGAAACATGTATAGATACATCCATTTTTTGACAAACTTGAGACAGTTATTTTGGGACGGAGGGAGTAGTAAAGCTTCAACTCATGGTTGATAGATTTTGCATTTTTGGCTAGAGTACAGATGAAGCTGATTTTGGTTGTAGAACTCGTCTCTCTCGCATGAAATATGTGCCAAGTTTGAAATTTGAATGAGTATGTATCGTTTATAGCGAGACTTGTCCAGTTTCAAAAGAACCCACTGCTGAGAGCTGAGTATTGGGCTGGAGCGGGACGGGAGCGTGTTGATAAGCACGGTGGAGATGATTGCACGCGCTATCATCGGAATGGAAATGGTACCGGTACCGTTCCACGAGAAGCCTCCAATGTGCAGTTGTGTACTCCTCACACAAGAAAGGAGTTACCCGCCGTAGAAACAACCGCGAGTGAAAAACCGCAGCTTGGGTAGTTATCGTGCCGTGCCACACACACACTGGTTGCGGGCACGCAGGCTCCCTCGCCTTCGCCTTCCTTTTCCACTGCCCAAACCCCCTCACCAAACCACTCTGCTCCGCCTCCCGAACCAAAAACCTCTCCTTTGCTCTCGCCTCCCTCGCAATGCGCGTGTAGCACGGCCGCGGAAACTCACCCCCGGCACCGCGATGCCGTCATCGCCGCCGCCCGGCGACCTGGTGCCGCCGTGGCTGAGAGCCCTGCCGCTGGCGCCGGAGTTCCACCCCACGGCGGCCGAGTTCGCCGACCCCGTCGCCTACATCCTCAAGATCGAGCCCGCCGCGGCGCCCTTCGGCATCTGCAAGGTCATCCCGCCCTGCGCGCGCCCGCCCCGCATGACCACGCTCGCCAACCTCGCACGCTCCTTCGCCGCGCTCCGCCCCGACGCCAAAGACCCGTCCTTCCCCGCCCGCCACCAGTACGTCGGCGGCCGCTCCAGCCCGCGCCGGCCATCCAGCCCGTCTGGCTCTCGGCGCGCCGCTACACCCTCTCCCAATTCGAGGCCCGGGCCGCCGCCGCGCGCAAGCCACTCCTTGCCCGCCTCGGCGTCCCCGCCTCCAGCCACCTCTCCCCGCTCGACCACGAGGCGCTCTTCTGGCGCGCCGCCGCCGCCGACCTCCCCGTCACCGTCGACTACGCTAGCGACATGCCCGGCTCGGGCTTCTCCTCCCCCTCCGCCGCCGCCCACCCCGCGCACGTCGGCGACACGCTCTGGAACATGCGCGCCGCCGCCAGGAGCGCCGGCTCGCTGCTCCGGTTCGCGCGCGACGAGGTGCCCGGGGTCACCACGCCCATGCTCTACGTCGGCATGCTCTTCTCCTGGTTCGCGTGGCACGTCGAGGACCACGACCTCCACAGCCTCAACTACATGCACCTCGGCGCCGCCAAGACCTGGTACGGGGTGCCGCGCGACGCCGCAAGGGCGTTCGAGGACGTCGTGCGCGTGCACGGATACGGCGGGGAGGTGAACGCCCTTGGTACGTCGCGCTCGCCTCTGTTTGTTCTTCTCTCTACGACAGCTTCCCATGTCCTCTATCTGCTTCCCTGATTGATTTTTGTTTTTTGTTTTTTGTTTGAAACGTTCCCTGATTGATTGATTGCCAAGTGAATGATTTTGCGGAACAGAGACCTTCGCGACGCTGGGGGAGAAGACAACCGTGATGTCCCCTGAGGTGTTCGTCGGCCTGGGGGTACCCTGCTGCAGGTTGGTGCAGAATGCAGGGGAGTTCGTCGTCACTTTCCCGGGATCATATCACAGCGGTTTCAGCCATGGTGAGCGCTGACACCTGTTAACATCGCTTAAAATCCTCCCCTTTTATATGCTGCATTTCTGTTTGATGCATGCATTTGCAATTTTGCATGTCCAAAACATGCTGCAAGTGCGATATCCATGTGATGGCAACCTTTATTAAAATCTGTATACTTGGAAGAGAGTTACATTGTTGTTTGTACGCTGTTATTTAATGCATTATAAGTTGCAATAAAAGCACAAATGACTGTAGGCATTGTGGAGAGGAATTTGAGAATGTGCAAGAAATAAAGATCATCCTGGGCTTATAGTATTTTTTCGTATCACTGTCCGGAGTTTGTTTATGCATCTTGACATGGGGTATTCATCAGTTCATCTCATCTAGGCAAGATGTGTGTATTTGCAGTGAACTATGTTGCACATGATTCATGAGGATCTTTGTTCTTATGGCATGCCATTCGAAAAGTAAACTTAAACTGTTTGCTATTTGGCCATCGCTTTAATTGTCTGCAATTGCAGTTAACCCCATGAGACCTTTTCTATCTGGTCAGGTTTCAACTGTGGCGAGGCATCAAATATAGCTACTCCTGAATGGTTGAGAGTAGCGAAAGATGCAGCAATCCGGAGGGCATCAATCAACCGACCTCCCATGCTTTCCCACTATCAGCTGCTTTATGAATTAGCACTCGCAATGGGCATCAGGTATTCGACACAACTTCCATGTTTCATGACGTACACTTGTTCTTATGGGATAACTTGTTATCCTCCTGCATCCTACAAAAATAACGATCCAATAAGTCCTTACAATTGGCCATCTTATATTGTGTTTTCACTGGAGAATAAGCAGGTGCAATCTATAGCCTCCATGTGTTAACTAATATATGCTTCTGTGATCAGTGTTGGCCATATTTGGTGTTCCACTTTCAGTTTCTCTGACCCAGGCAAGGAAGTTGTGTTTTTCTCCACTTCTGTGTCTCACAGTAATAATGACTTCATAATAATGCTTCAATCTGGTGGCTTTTTGTTCATGTATATTGGAGCTGTTCTCTAAGATAGCTCTTTTTGTGCTTGGAGTTGGCATCAGGTATTCATAACAAGATGCATGCCTCATGATGCAACACTTGATAATTAGTTAGCCTCCTACCTCCTTTAAAAAATTACCAATCTCATAAGTCTTTATTATTGTCCAACTTATGTGATGTTTTCACCTGAAAATAGTATGTCAGCAGGTGATCTACAACTTGTATGTGTTAACTGATATATGGTTTTGCGATCAGTGCAGTGTTGACAATATTTAACGTTCCACTTTCAGTTTTTCTTACCACACAGGAAGTTGTATATTTTTCACTTCTGTATCTTACAGTAGCCATGCCTTTGTGATAATGCTTTAATCTGGTAACCACGTTCATGTATACATTACCGCTGTTTATGCTCTTTATGTGCCTGGAGTTAGCACCAAGCGTACCAATTTATTTATTTTTTTGACCCTTTACTCATTTTTCCAACTATTATATTTATATTTATAGGGATCCATCCATTGGGGCAATGGAACCACGGAGTTCTAGATTAAAGGAGAAGAAGAAGGGCGAAGGGGGGCAATTGGTCAAGACGTTATTTGTCCAAAATGTTATTCAAGACAATGAACTGCTTAGTTGCCTTCTGAATGATGGATCTTCTTGTATTATTCTTCCTTTAACTGCTCATGATGGTCCTGTTCTTTCAGCTTTGCGCTCAAAATCCCAATTAAGACCTAAATCCAGTTTATCAGATGACCCACACTGCAGTGCAGAACCTCTGGAAGCCTCGAGATGCTTACCACTGAATGAAGCATTTGATAGGAATGGTGAAATTAGAAACTGTAGTGCTTTGTATTCATCCAAAGAAAGATCATCACCAGTCTGCTCCGGAAAGAAATACCCACCAGCAAGATGTATGCATGATTGTGTGAATCTCTCTAATTCAACTGACACACATTATGCAGCAGGTGATGAGGCAGATGTAATCAGTGCTGCTGGGCTCTTAGATCAGGGTTTATTATCCTGTGTCAGCTGTGGGATTTTAAGTTTCTCGTGTGTGGCTGTCATCAAACCAAAAGAGTGCACATCAAACTACTTCATGTCTTCTGATTATAATCTGATTAATGATAAGCTTTCTGCATCTGGAGGGAGTCATCCGGCAAATGCAACAGGAAGAGAAGGGGCTAGTGGTGGCACTCTACGTAAGTTACAAATTAACATGGGCTTCTTTATTAATATGGTTATGTGCTGAGTAAAAATTTATGCTTTTATGATCCCTTAGAACATCCTAGACTGCTCAAAAGTCAGTGGTTAAAATAGATGCAGATTTGGTCCTCTGATTTTATTTTATTAGAAACAAATAATCTGCTTTAAAATTTCACAACCAAGAAATAGAACATTAGCCTTGAAACTCTATTCTCTGACTAAGCCACGTTGCCAATTCGATCACTGGGTAGTTAGCTATTTTTTGAGGCATTATCAAGAAGTACAAGGTTACAGGCTTCACAGCCTGGTGCCTCAGGAAGTGGGCATCTTTTTAAATTTGTTTTAGGTCGGGTTTAGATTTTGTTTCTTCTTTAGAGCTGTTTCTTCGTGTCTTTCTTATGATGGAAGTGAATGGTTTATGATACCTATGTCGATTTGATTGCTCATCACATAATATTGGTTGCTGTTTATGTATCCTAGGACCATTGGACCATCACGTTAATTCTGAACCACAAACATGCACGGATGTAACTTGTGTAGCTCTAGTTGGATTTCTAGTTTATTTGCTATGCCGAAATGGATTTCATTTTGTTTCTTTTGGTTTATAACATCAACCATGTTATCTCTGATGCAATGTATGCATTTCCTAATGAACATGCAGGACCCTGTTTTGAACCATATGATGCTGAACCTGTCAATAGAAATTCTGCTCTCGATCTTCTGGTGTCTGCTGATGGAGATCAATCAGGTTCCACTGAAGATATTCGGAACAAAAGACTTACGCTCTCTCATGAATCTGTGGAATTATCGGGGCAGATGACTGAACCACAGCACAATGGCTCAAGTAATGATGGAACAAAGATTTCCTCAAGTAGCGATAAATGCCAACAAAGGCCATCATCCCAGGGCTCTCAGTGTGTTGGTGGCTCAGGCATTTCAAATGGACCAAGAGGTGTTCGCACCAGAAACAAATATAAACTTAAGCTGGCACTGTCTGAAGGTTTTCAGCTAAAGGATAATCGTTTGATAATGGAACAGAAGGTTCAACCTGAACCGTCAAGCTCAAAACAGATTCTGAAGGAGCCACTTGATGCTAGCAGCACTGCAATCTTTATGGGTGACCCTAGAAGCTCTGCAGCTTCAGTTAACAACTTACATAAATCGGTTGTGAAGTTTGATAAGGATTCATCAAGAATGCATGTATTCTGTCTTGAGCATGCTGTCGAGGTTGAGAAGCAACTCCGAGCAATTGGTGGTGCACATGTTACTCTTTTATGTCGTCCAGGTCAGTCAATGCAGCTTTTTAAATCTGTTTTTTTAACTTGCTGCATCCTCTCTAGTGCTGTGTGTACCCAGTATGACTGAAAAATTGCTCATTGTGATCGTACTTGAATACGTTGATGCACGAGCCATCCTAGACATGTTACTAGGTTTCCACTTTTTATTTTGTTCAAAAGCACATTATACTACCATCAACTTTGGTAATGTCACAAGTAAAGTTAGACCTGCTGTGCTTGAAGTGTTCATAATACTTAATAATCAACACTGATTTCTTTGTTCTGAAAGCATAATTACTTGTTTGTTATGGTCTGTACAGAATATCTTACAATAGAAGCAGAAGCAAGGTCGTTAGCTGCAGAAATGGAAGTTGAGTATGGCTGGAAGGACATCCATTTCAGGGAAGCCAACATGGAGGACAGGGAGATGATACAAGAGCTCCTGAAGGATGAGGAATCAATACCAACAGACAATGATTGGGCTGTAAAACTGGGAACCAATCTTTACTACAGTGCAAATCTGGCCAAATCTGCTGTCTATAACAAACAAATACCATACAACAGGGTCATCAATAGGGCATTTGGCTGCAATTCTCCTACTAACTCACCAGTAAAGCTGAACACTTGCGAGATGGGTCAAGGCAGGCAGAAGAAAGTAGTGTGCGCTGGCCGGTGGTGTGGGAAAGTATGGATGTCAAACCAGGTCCACCCAATCCTAGCTCAGAGAATTGGAAGCAGTGAACTGGAAGAGACTGACGATTCTAGTGGAGTGGAAGCCTCCAAAAGAAACAGCAGCACTACAACAGCTGTAACGAAACCAAGCAAGAAACGGGAGAACATGACTATGGAGGAAACAAACACCAAGAGGCCCAGACAATCTGAGGAGCACAGCTCCAAAGCATTAAAATATGTCAATAACAGAGCAAACAAGATAAAATCAGAGATGGCAGAAGAAGATGATGATGATGATCCTGCTAGCCGTCCAAGTGGAGTGGTTCTCCGTGTTAGCTCTCGGGTTGCCAATAGAGCAAGCAAGATAAAATCAGAGATGGCAGAAGATTATGATGATCCTGCTAGCCGTCCAACTGGAGTGGTTCTCCGTGTTAGCTCTAGGATTGCCACTAGAGCAAACAAGATAAAATCAGAGATGACAGAAGATGAAGTTGATGATCCTGCTAGCCGTCCGAAGTCGAAGGTTACTTTCCTTTTGCGATCAAGACCACCACAGAAGACTGAAGTCGAAGCAAGGAAGCAAATGAAGGAAAGCAGAGGAGACAAGACGCCGGCTCTAACTGCTCTAAAGGTTGAAGAAGAGCACCTCAACATTAAGCTGGAGTCGTATCCGCGTAAGCACAGGACCAGGACAGAAACAAAGATCCAACTGAATAAATCTACAGGAGAGAGTAAGATGACTCCAAGAGATCCTCCAATGCAGGTCGAAGAGTACGCGTGCAGCATCGATGGCTGTTCTACGAGCTTCGACACCAAGAAGGAACTGTCATTGCACGAGCGCGACATCTGCCCCGTCGAAGGCTGCGAGAAGAAGTTCGGCACCCACAAGTACCTGCTGCAGCACCGCAAGGTTCACACGGACGACCGTCCGCTGAAATGCCCGTGGGAGGGATGCGGCATGGCGTTCAAGTGGACCTGGTCGAGGACGGAGCATCTCAGGGTCCATACGGCGACAGGCCCTACGTCTGCCATGAGCCGGGTGTGCACAGACATTCAGGTTTGTATCAGATTTCTGCCGTCACAGGCGCATCACAGGCCATTCGCCCAAGAAGACGAGAACCAAGGCGTGACCGGCCAAGGCCATGGCAGGAACAAGTTATGATGGTATACCAGAAGCAACAGGGGTATGTTTTGTGCATTGCACCAGCACCCGGAGCCCACGGTAGTAGTCTGCTCAAGATTTCGTTAGGTTAGCACTCAGTCACATTTATCGGATTCTATGGCTAGCACCACAATGGGTGTGCTTGCTGTGTCTATAATTTCGTTCGTCGATTATTTCCATGATTGGCAACTGACCCTAGTTTTAGTTCCGGTCTTATGTCTGATGTGTTGATATTACCACCGAATGCATGAATAAATGTATATTCAATCTGGTTGATCTCTGCCTTTACGCTTGGCTTCTTTGCTTGGTTAACCGTTGTGGTGTGGATGATGATTTAGCCGATCGAGGTTATACCAGTTTTTGTGAGCTAGCAACGGTGGTAGACAGGAACAAGGCAGAGTCCGTTGGCTGGCTGTCGTGTATCTGTTTGTGCTGTTGGGCTGCCAGCTTGTGTGGCTGACTTGGTGCATGCTTTGGTGCTATCGGGGTGTGGGATTGGAACTGAGATAGCTGCGAGGTGCGTCAGGCAAGGTGCGTACCCACGGCACGGGATACCTGAAACTGAAAGTGGTCGGGGAAAGGGCGTATGGTCCTGACCTAGATCATTCAGATTTAAGTTCTGGTGAACCTCACATTACTCATCGAATTTACCTACAGACAAAGCACCCAGTGAGGTACTGGTAGTTTTGGTGACTGAAAGATGTTGCTGGATTGGCTAAGGGCTCGTGGTTAACCATGCATATAGTACATGACAATTTTTTCCTAATGTGTATTCATATATCCTCACGTCACAAGAACCCCAAAAGACATCGAAACTGGCCAAACTAGTCATAAACCAGACTAGGGGATTAAGTGCGGCTTTGCCGCACCTGTGGGCTAAATTTTGAAATTGTTAAATCGTAAATTTATTGTAAATTTTTAATGTGGTGCATCTCGGAAACAGGGCAAATTCGGAAGGCTAACAGCTTTTGAATAAGTTGGCGCGTTGGAAACCCGTTTGGTTTGTACGGAAAATACAAATTTGGACGGCAATTGGAAATTTGAAATTTGAATTTCGGGCGTTTACGTTTATTTTTTATGTGTCCAATTTGGCGTGTTTGAATTTTTTTTGGACATGTTTAAATTATCACGTTTATTTTTTATGTGTCCAATTTGGCGTGTTTGAATTTTTTTTTGGACATGTTTAAATTATTTCCAGAAGTATATGAATATTGTGGGGTTTTCTTAAAAAAAAAAAAACTGTCAGCATGGGCCCACTGTGACGTCAGGGTGACGTCACAGCGGCCGGATCTGGGCGAAGTCGCCCGCGGAGGACGGCAGCGGCGCTCCGGCACGATTTGGTTCGCGCGTCTGGGCGCGGCCGAAGCGGCTGGCCGCGGGGAACCTGCAGAGGGCGGCGCCGCCGGCGTTTGGTGGCCGGAACAGCGCCGGCGGGCGTGGTACGCGGCGGCGGGTGCGAAACGCCGCGCCGGCGATTCCGCGCCGCACAGAGCGCCGCAGGACGGACGGCTTGGAGAGGAGGCGGAGGGGACGCGCCGCGCGACGGACAATGGCGTGGCTGCCAGGAGCTATCCCGGCGACATCGCGGCTCCTCGGCGGCCGATCGGCGGCCAGCGGGTAGAGGGCGCGGCGGCGCACCTCCCCGCTGTCTCGGATGCGTCCAGGGCGGAGCGTGGTGGCGGCGATGCGCGCAGTGGCGCCGGCGGCGACCCGCGGGGCCGCGCGGAGAGGAGAGTGCGACGGCTTTTTTGCGGATTAGCCCGTGTGTTTGGTAGAAATTTTGTTTAGGTCCTCTCGCAGTGCGAGATCGTGGAAAGTATGCGAATATTGGAAAGATGGGGTTTTTTTTGCAAAAATGCGCGGCCACCGGGTGGGCGACCGGCTGGGCAGTGCGCGACCGGGGGGTGACCGGGTATACGTGGCGAGTCCTGATTGGTTAAAAATCGCGGATGAACAGTCCTTCGGGGGAAAGGGGCGACGTGGTTCGATCTCAGTCGTCGATCGCGCTGAATGAACGGCTGAGGTTTCAGCGCGACGTGGACACGCTGAATAGGCCGGGATTCTTCCGTCTGTTGTATATAGTAGAATGCGACGCGAGCCACAACGGAAAGAGTAACCCGGACCAGCAGACGGCGACTTGGCATCCAACTCCGATCACCTGACGCCGACGGTTTGCTCCTGCCTTGGATCCGCTAATTTAACAAAATCGACGCAGCCGCATGCACGAGTTGCAGTGCACACAAGCTGCCAGCCACTCCCACTCTGTTTTCTCATCAGTGTGTGAATGCTGAAGAGTACAAACACTACGACTGTACACGCCAAAACCAACGCATGCCACCGACATTTCCTGTATTGGTTCTCCATTCGTGTGTGTGTGTGTGTGTGTTGCTTGCCACCGCCTTGCCGGTAGCAGCTTGGCCTGCTGGCCAGCGGTTTAATTCCGTCTTAGCATTTTTTCGTTAAACATGTAAGTTTGATTCTGCACAAACAGGACAGAGTGACAGACAAGGTCGATCTTTTGGTTCATGCATGCCAAATCGCAATGATCCATAGTCTCCTTAATTAATCTATTCTTAGGTCCTCCTTGGACATCATCACCCGTAGCATTGCTAGCCGCGCAGGCGCAGGTGTAAAAAAAATGGATCAACGGGGCCATAGCCTACACTAGAAGGAGATAGCGCGCTTTGCTGCGCCCGAGGTTATTATTGGGGTGATCAATACATAACATGTTGGCTTGAGTAAATATTAGTTGCTCATACACGACCAGATACAAATTCATAACTTTTCAGGCAAATATTGTAGATATTGGTCTAGTATCTGCAGTTTAAACCGTATGATGCAAAAGTAACAACTTTGAATTTTTTAATCACCGAACAAGGCCCCATTAAGGATCAGGTACAAATTCATAACCTTATCAGACAAATATTGTAGGTATTGGTCTATTATCTGCAGTATAAACGTAGAATGCAAAAGTAACAAATTTGAATTTGTTAATCTCTGAATGAGGCGATCCTAGCGTCTGATGCATGAGGGAAGGACCCGTGCGAGGTGGGGTTTGGTCCAGGTGCAGCCGGAGTCAGAGTTTGCATGCGTCAATCGTGCGCGTGCTTGTAGGAAAGGAGCAGGCACAATGAGAAAAGGGAAGAGAGTTGGGCCGCTCGGGTGGCTCGCTGGCCAGAGGTACGGATGACCGAGAAGCGATGGTGTTCGTGTGCAGAAGGAGAGCAGTGACGAACCCTCAAGGTTGAATCCCTAATGTTCCCTCGAGCAGTGGTGGTGGATTCGCGGCCGAATCAGTTGTGGCGGAGCTGCCAGGTTCGGCCAAATCGATGCGAGAGGAGGCGTCGCGCTCAGGCGAGAATAGGCGGGAGAGCGAAATGAAACTTCCAATTGGCATTTGCCGTGCCCACTTCGCTCTTTTTTATAGCAGCAACCCAAGTGTTGTATTTTGCAACACTTGGTGTTATTTTTTTTGGACTAAACTAAATAAATTTAGACAAAATTTACATCCATGACAATTGTTGGAGTAAGTTTTTGGGCCTCAAATGTCTGCTAGACACTAAAATATGACAGCTATTGAAGATGCTCTAAGAGAAATTATCGCTAAAGATTTTGTCCTGCTGAACAGATGGATAATATTACTATGCTTAATTGTGTGAACATGTATGTGTAGAGAAAAACCCATGGGAGACTGACACGTGGTTCCACCATGGAGCTCTAATCCTAGGGAGATTAGATATTGGAGGGATGTTTTTAGTTACAGTCAACAGACAACAATATTTATACTTAATTGCGCCTGAGAGGTGGATGGTAACCCCTTTGCACGCGCGACTCACGGCACCCACATGCCAGCATGTCAACTCAATTTCTCATCCATGGCGTGTCCTAGCCACGATTTCCAGCCACGCACAATTTCTCCATTATTTATCTTCCGCACGACCTCACCCCACTTCGCCAGTAATGAAAATGCCGTATGTAATTTTCGTTTGAACACAAGAACATCATTTGACCACCAGTACAGATCGGGAAAACGCACACGGTCCCGCCTAGATGCGGGCCGGCTTTTATAATATCGGGGGGTTCGGTCGGCCGTGACGACGTACCCAGATCCGAGATTTCATTTTCCGAGAGCAATTGGACTTTGTTGGTCTCCAGGAGACTATCAAACCCGCCCTTACCTCGGCGGAACTTCGCAGTATCGACCCGAGAGGTTGCTTTACCTGGCACTCCACGCCAGCTTCTCGACATTCCGGCGGTATGCTCATGGGGATACCTTCGAGGTTAAGGAGTGGAGCAGCGGCTCCTTCTTTATTCGGGCAGATGTTCTTCAGCGTAACTCTGCCCAGACATGGTCGATTTTTGTTGTGTATGCAGGGACGGAGCCAGAAAAACAGTTTGGAGGGGGCCAATTAGCCATTACTCTAGTTGGAGGGGGCCAATTAGACAATTTTCAGCAAATTTAGAGACTAATCTGCGTACAATATAGAGGTGATTTAATAAAAAAATCTTGCATGGGGAGGGCCAGGGCCCCGGCTCGCACCCCCCTGGCTCCGTCCCTGTGTGTATGGACCTGCAGATCACCGCCGTTCCCAGGAGTTCCTGGCAGAGCTAACTGTGGCTGTATCGGCATGCCCATTCCCGCTGGTAGTTGGCGGAGACTTTAATCTGATACGGGGATCAGAGGACAAGAACAACAATAATATCAACTGGCCTCGGGTGCACAGGTTTAATGATTGTATCGCCAACCTTGCACTTCGAGAGGTGAGGAGAACCGGGTCACGCTATACTTGGACTAACAAGCAGCTTAATCCGGTCCGGTGTGTGCTGGATCGGGTGCTTATGTCGGCGGATTGGGATACCCTCTTCCCGATGTGCTCCTTGGTGGCGGAGACCATAGTGGGTTCGGACCACTCTGCCCTTGTTCTTAGCTCGGGGGAGGAGCTGAAGAAGAGGAGCAATCGTTTCTTCTTTGAGAAGAGTTGGTTCGAGAGGGCCGAGTTTGGGGACTTGGTCACGAACAAACTTAGGGAGTTCGCAGCAATTGGGGGCATGCAACCGGACTCGATCTCCGCGTGGCAATTCATTGCAAATAACCTTAGACAGTTCCTCAAGGGATGGGGAGCTAACCTAGGTAAAGCGGAAAAACTAGCTAAGGAAGAGATTCTCGCTCAGATCAAGGTCTTGGACGACCGAGCGGACTCTTCTGGCTTGGATGACGAGGGATGGACCCTCCGTTATCACCTTGAGGACCAGCTGACTCACCTTCGCAAAGTGGAAGAGGTATACTGGCGTCAGAGGAGTCGTCTCAACTGGTTACTCAAGGGGATGCCAATACGGCGTTCTTCCACGCGGTGGCCAATGGCCGTAGGAAGAAATGTGCAATTTCGCGCCTCACGACCGAGTAGGGGATCATCTCAGATCCTCTTGCGTTACAGGCACACATCTACGACTTCTACCTCGCCCTCATGGGCTCCCCGAGCGAGACGGCTTTGTTTTCGCTCGCGCACTCCTTGTGGAGTGGCCGTCCGCGGGTCTCGGACGAGGAAAATACGACACTCATGCTGACCTTCACGGGAGAAGAGTTGGACGTGGTCCTATCCAGCATGAAGGTGGATACGGCCCCGGGGCCTGATGAGTTGCCGGTAAGTTTCTACAAACGGTTTTGGCCTCTCGTCAAGCCATATATCCTGGCCATTGCGAATGACTTCTCTTTGGGGAGGGTTGACATTGCGCGGCTTAACTTTGGAGTGCTCACTCTCATTCCGAAGATACCGGGGGCGGAGGACATTAAATATTTTAGACCTATTGCTTTGATAAACGTTGCTTTTAAGTTCGTTGCTAAAGCTTTTGCTCTTCGTTTAGCCCCTATTGCGCACCGCACGATCAGTAACACTCAGTCGGCCTTTATTAAGGGTCGACTCCTCCATGAAGGAGTGATCTCCTTGCAGGAGATAATTCATGAGACCAAGTCCAAGAAACTCCGGGGAGTTTTTCATAAGCTGGACTTTGAGAAGGCGTATGACCGAGTCAGTTGGGGCTTCTTGCGAGAGGTACTGACTCGAGCTGGTTTTGACCCGGGTTGGGTCCATAGGGCGATGAGTCTGGTCTCGGGGGGCCAAACTGCTATCACCATTAACGGTGATATGGGCAACTTCTTCCGCAATGGGCGCGGAGTTCGCCAGGGGGACCCGCTCTCCCCTCTCCTCTTCGACTACGTCGTTGAGGCACTGGCTGCAATCCTTGATAAAGCCAGAGCTGCGGGACACATCCAGGGCGTGATCCCGCACCTGATTCCTGGGGGAATCTCGCACCTGCAGTATGCAGATGACACGATCATCATGATCCAACCTGATGATCTGGCCGTTGCCAATCTCAAATTCATCCTCATGTGCTTTGAGAGCATTTCAGGGCTGAGGATTAACTTTCATAAAAGCGAGGTGTTGGCCGTGGGGGTCAGCGCCGAGGAGCAACAACGGATTGCAAATATGCTCAACTGTAGACTGGGGTCTTTTCCTGTCACGTACTTATGCCTGCCTATTACTGACAGAGCTCTGTATGCAGGGGACTGGGATCCCCTCACAAGGAAAGTCGCCAAACGTGCGGACCCTTGGCTAGGTAAATTTATGTCTTCGGCCGCACACCTGACTCTCACTGATGCGTGTCTTTCGAGCCTCCCCCTGCATGCGATGGGGGTATGCCTCCTCGGAGACGGCGTCCACAAGACGATGGACAAGCATCAGTCTCGTTTCTTCTGAGAGAGTAACGGGGCTAAACGGAAGTACCACTGGGTTCAGTGGTCTGCTGTGTGTCAACCCAAAGCCATGGGAGGCCTGGGAATTATGGATACTAAACTTATGAATTTGTGCCTCATGGTCAAATGGGTGTGGAAACTCATGACCGGTCAGCCGGGGCTATGGGCGGACATCATTCGAAACAAGTACCTGAGGCGCAAGGACCTCCTCGTTGACTCACATGGTCCTGGGTCACAATTCTGGAATGCTATCCAGAAAGTTAAGCCGTTGTTAAGCTTGGGAGCTAAACACGAGATCTGTGATGGTACATCTACGAGGTTCTGGGCTGACTGGTGGGTAGGGCCGGAGCCCTTAAGGGTCAGATTCCCTTCCCTATTCGCTATTACCGCGGACCCGGGGGTCTCTGTGGCGCGAGCATACCGACAGGGGGATTGGCACATACCTTTCCGCAGGGCTTTTAGCCTCACCGAGCGGGTGGAGTGGAACGACCTCCTTAGGGAGATCACGCCCTTTCACCCCTCAGTGGGGGCGGACGTCTTATCATGGAGCCTAGAACACTCTGGCCGTTTCTTGGTTAGATCACTTTACCGCAAGCTGTGCCAGGGTAGTCCCCGTAAGCACTTTAGCGAGATTTGGGGTATTTCGGTTCCCCTGAAGATTCGTGTCTTCTTATGGCAATTGGTGAGGAAACGCCTTCCCTCCAGCGATAACATTTGCCGAAGACACGGACCAGTGAGTGGCAGATGTGCCCTATGTGATGAACCAGAGGACACAAATCACATTTTCTTTGGGTGCACCCTCGCTAGATTCCTGTGGAGCGCAGTTAGAGAACTGCTCTCCTGCTCTTGGAATCCCTCTTGTTTCGCGGAGCTCTATAGACTAGTTCTAGGGTTCAGGGGCTAGCCACGTCGGGTCTTGTGGATTTGTTGTGCCTCCCTTTTCTGGACGCTTTGGAACATGCGGAACAAGTTTAATATTGAGGGGATCTTCCCTTCGCAACCGGCTGACAGCCTATACAAACTGTCTATGTATTTGCAGGTGTGGAAGCCAGTGGCTAGACGTCAGGACAGAGGAGAGTTGGAGGCGGTGATTGGCAGGATCCACGCGCTCCATGACACCATCAGGGACAGGGACTAGTTTCTCCCCGCTCTCGCCTGCCGCTAGTGTGTTATGTGCCTACGGGCTGTGTGTGTCGCTCACTCCATGTTTTGAGCTGAGGTGTTTGTCGTGGGTTTGTCACGTCAGGTGTCATAGATGACTTCGTAGGTGTGGGATTACGCGAGTCAAGCATCTCCGAGCTTGGGATCGCAGGAACAAAGATCAACACAGATTTACCCAGGTTCGGCCCCCTCAATGTGAGGTAAAAGACCTACTTCCTGCCTACCCTAGATTGGTATTGATATGATAATCGAGGTGTTACAATGGAGGCGATCCGATCTGGTACTCGCCGTATGAGCTAGGGTTTTAGGGCTTGCCCCTCTAAGTCCTGCGAGTCCTCTTTATATACACAGAGGCTCGTCAGGTTACAAAGGAAACTTCCCCCTCAAGGAATATATTAACTGGGACCTATCCGGAGACTGGCTCGCCTCCGTGCCTTCTAGATTCTTCTCCTTGTGGCGGTTCGATGTTGGGCTTGACCCATGTGGGCTTTTGTCCGTGCGAGTAAAGTAAGTCGCACTGGGCCGCGGGTTAATCCAGAAAGTATTCCCCCGACATTAGCCCCCAAGTTTAGCTTGGATTTCGAGTGAAGGCTTCTTTGTCTTAACAAACCCCTGAGCCGCGCACATGAATTATCCCAGCTGAACTCCAATTTTCATATTTCCAACCTGCGACTTATAACTCTTCTTGGCGGCTCAAGAGCGCGACTTAACCTGCCTTGACGGTTGATTTTCAGATCTAAACGTCTTCCGCGTCTGGGCTATTTATCCTGGCTCATCGTTTTTCCTAGCGTTCTGCATCAAGACTATATTACGCATCCGCTGCTCCTTTCCGCCGCCTCCAATCCCGCTTCTCGTACTCACAATCCTTTGGTGAAGATCTCCATCAATCTGAGAAAATGTCTCGCCGCAAGTGCAACTGGGAAGGCTCGTGGATCGACGAGGATTTCCTGGAATCCCTAACTGCACGCGGCCTTCTTCCACCAAAAG
Source organism: Poa pratensis (assembly GCA_947311845.1). Lineage (NCBI taxonomy): Eukaryota > Viridiplantae > Streptophyta > Magnoliopsida > Poales > Poaceae > Poa > Poa pratensis. Next base: position 79,463,038 of record CAMZMU010000033.1, read on the forward strand.
ATCAATGCGAATGGCGAGCGGCTGGTGAGGAGGTAATTCCCAACCCTCGACCAGGAGAAGTAGTGGTATTCGCGGAGCACATCGAGCGCGGGTTCAAGCCCCCAGGCTCCCTCTTCTTCCGCTCCTTGATGCAGCGGTTAGGCCTCCGTTTTCATGACATTGGTCCAAATTCAATGCTCCAAGTGAGTAATTTCCACGTCCTTTGCGAAGATTACCTGGGTATCCCTCCCTCAATAGATTTCTGGCTTGCTCTTTTCAATTGCAATAGCCAAAGGGAAACCACAGATGGTCCCTTTCTCCAATGCGGCGCCGTTTCCTTCCAACGCCGTAGGGGTAGTATTTTCCCAAAACTACCCTTGCCAACAAAATTAAGGTTGGCAAAGAACATTCTTCTATTGTAAAAACACTTCTCCTGAGGGTGAAATTCCTCTTCCTCTTTGGTCTCCTCTTCCCTTCGAGGCTACCGATGCTCTGTCTTCTAAATCTGATCCTTCTTCGTTGCCCTTTATCGAATCCCTTTTGGACAAGGTGAGGCGCTGACACTCCATGGTCTCACTGGATTAGATCTCATATCTTGCTGGACTAAATGGCGAATTCAGCCTGTGAGTCGCCGCTCGCGACTTATGATGGATTTCACTTGTCACGCAAACGATGTCGACCGTACTTGCCCTGAGATTGGGACAAGGGGAATGGATAAATTTCATTCGCCGAGTGACGGCGAGGATATCGACTCATACGATAACGTCGGGCTTGCTCCCTTCTGGGCTGAGCACAAGCCTTTTGTGGTAATGTTTACTTGTAACTTGTTTCCTCCAAGATTCCTTCTCCAAAATTAATTATTTCTGACCCGAGCTCCTTTTCAGATCGACCCCTATTTCTGGGTTCTTCCCTCAGAGGACGCCGACTCGAACCAAGAACCGCGGCTGAGTCGTCAAAGCAAGCCGCAGCCTTGGCAAGGATACAATTATGCACGATATTGTCTCCGAGCCTGAGGGTAGCGCTTCTGAAGAGGAGCAACAAATGGCCACGCCTTCTGTCCACAATCCAAGGACACCTTTCTTGGAACTTCCTGAGGTGCCTCGCAGGTCCTCAAAACGTTTTTCATGCGAGAGCTCAGAAGACCCCGCGCAACCTGAGAAACGCCGCAAAGCCTTGGCGCTACTGATAGAAACAAGAACTGCCAAATCTTTAAAACTTGCTGATCCTGACAAGACCGCTTTCTCTTCCGAGGCTGTTGCAAAGGACTGCTTCTCAATGAGCTCGGGTAGTTGTTTGCGACTTTCTCCTTTTCCTTTTGTGCTTGCGTATTTTTGGCAAGGAATTGCTGATCACCACTTCTTTTCATACTCTGTAGGTTCAGATTTGCAAGGTTTATCTTCTCCTTCCTCTGGTTGCCTGATGAAGAGTATCCGTGTCGCCTCTGGGTATGGTTCGCCTTCTTTTCAATGTTACGGCTCTGCTAGGTCGCTTATTAACCCATCAATATTTTGCAGGGCCATGCTTGAAGAGGATACCAAGTCTAATTCTCATACCGCTTCTTCTCAGCCAGCTATGAGCGAGGATGATGCTGCTGATGAAAACGTGGGAAACAGTGATGGTGCGACTCATCCAAGGCCATCCCTGGAGGAAGGTATTGCTGATGCGGCTCCTGCCACGACTCCAGTCGCAGCTCCATCCGCAACTCCTGCTGTTGGTAGGGTATCTACTGAAATAGAATTCCAGCTCCAGGAAATAGTTCCAAGTCAATTGCGGATGCCATAATTGCTGCTGGAGATAAGCATGCTGCTCTGCTGCGCGGCCTAGTTGAGCAATTTTCTTCAAGTCGCCAGGTACATATACCGTAGCCCCCAAGGATCAAAACCTTGTGTCATCGCACGGGGTGTTGATTCTTTTCTGGCTCCAAATCTCGAGCCCCCAAGTTCCTGGATAGTTTACCCATGCATTTTGCTCTGTTTATTTTCAGCTTGAACTGTCCTTGCTTGATGCTTCTGGCTCAATAAAGGGTAAGGCATTTCCATAGATCATCCTGAAGTGATGCAGTCTCCCCTGGAGCAGCATAATGAGGTCATTAGGGACCAGATCAGGAAATAAAATCTCTCAAAGGTCAACTCGACTCCTGTGAAGAGCAATTTAAAGAACTTGAAGCAGATATGCAGCAGCGACTCATGGAGAAAGACGAAGTCATTAGATCTTTGCGAGAAGGGCTGACTCTTAAATCTGAATTGATTGATCGTCTGAAGGAGACCACGCAAAGGAACTCGCCGCGCGAGATGAAAAATATAACTCGCTGTTCAAAGCCTTTGAGGGTTTTGGCTCCATGTCAAATCAGCCATCCTGCAGCTTGCTGGTTCGTCTTTTATTCCTTTAATCATATATATTTTGGGTAGCCAACGTGAGTCGCTGACTTGTTTCTTGTCTTTTCTTTCTTGACATAGGGCCTGAGGCCCCAGTGTCCCGCTCCAACTTGAAGGATCAACTGGTATATCTGTCTGACTTCAGTCAGCGCTTCTTAAAGGTTACCAAGGAAGTTATGACGGTAATCTCTCCTGCGACTGATGGCCCAACATCTTGCGAGTATTGGATAAATAAACTGCTCAAGGCTCCGCATTATGTCTCTGATTGGAAACGATCCTCTGCTCGCACCGGAGCCGCGCATGTCTTGACATTGCTCCGAGCATATTATCCAGAAATAGATGTTGGCAAGATTGCTCGCCACGGCCGGCGATGAGCGCGGATGATACTGAACTGCCAATAAGCGAATACTTCGATATCTGGAAAGGGATGCGCGGGTATGCCACAAAATTTGTTGATAATTTAGACTTGGGCACTTATCTCGAAAAATTCAATCTTGATGGGAGCAAGGTGCCAAAGGAAAAGTCCACAGGAGCTGAGTCATCCGGGCTACTACTCCATCAACAGGATCTGGTGGCCCTTCTGCCTCGTCTGGCGGCGCCCTGATTATTAGGGCACCTGCGACTGCAACCGCGAGACAAGCCGCGCCAATTCCCACTCCTGTAGCTCGGAAGAAAAAAATAAATAATGTGGGACATGCCCGTTAGTCTGTAAGACATTCATGTATTATAAACAGTATTTTGGTGACCTATAAGCAGGTTCTTTTCATGATAATTCCATTAAGTAGACGCTCGCGCGGCTCAGTATTTCCTAGGAACATGTGTGTTCAGGGTCGAGAGCGGCCATGATAGGCAATCAAGCTCGATTGACGCCACACCCCAGTACTTTGGCCGCATAATGCAAGACGCTTCTAGCTTAAGGATTGCCACTCGTTTGGCAAAATTTGAGGTGCGATTGGTACTCGCGATGCTCGTAAGGAGCCCTCAAGGGTCAGTGATATATGAAATTCAAAAGACTCAGCGACTCAATGATAGTTGAAACCCTTGAATGTCAAGGGTGCCGGCTTTATTTCATAATCACTCGATTTTTACAGGGTGTTACAGGATGATGCAGGCCCTTTAATGCGGTTTTCTATTCCCCGCAGGCCATGCATACTTGATACTCATCGCACTTAGTTGCGAATTAATACTCCTAACGGAGTGGGTTGAACACCTGATTGGTTCAATTTTGAGTCGCTAAAAGCGACTCGGGTCGAGCATGATAGCTCCGATGTATGTCTCATGTTGAAGCAGAGAGCAAGTTTGTTAGGAGATTAGCCGCACTGAGCTGCGACTTATGTTGAGTTGAGTCTGCTTTGTAAGGACTCACGATAACTGAACCTCTTTGGCTGGGGTTGTTGATCGAGGCTGGGTCTATGCACATGCGCCATTTCTTGTCTTCTTTTTGTATCAAAGCGACCTCTGGGGCATTATCTTGCTGATGCGCGACTTCTCGGTGGGAATTTACCATCCGGTGGCTGCATCCTGTTGGCCGCTCCGCGGTACCTCCAACGCGACTCGTTTTGAGCTGCGATTACCGATCTGCGACTGATATCCGTGTGAGGAGTTGGCGATGCAAGCTTCTTCTGCGAGTGCTGAGCCTGCGTTCTCGCATTCTAACGCTCTCTGCCTGTCTCCATATATTGTAATAACACCGTTTGGTCCCGGTATCTTTAACTGTAGGTAGACGTAGCAGGGGCGGGCGGTGAATTTGACATAGGCTTCTCTTCCAAAGATCGCATGATATGAGCTTTGACTGCTACAACCTCAAAGTCTAGGAGCTCTGTGCGGAAGTTCCGCTCTGTCCAAAGCTAACTTCAAGTGTTATCTTTCCGATTGGTCGCGTAACAGCTCCTGGGATTATGCCTTGAATTTCTTTCCTGGATGGTCGCAGCCGCGACTCGGGTATATTCATTCTTCGGAGCGTGTCTTGATATAGGATGTTTACTCTTCCTCCTCCGTCCATTAGGACCTTACTTAACTTGTATCCCGCGACTTCAGGCGTGACCACAAGAGCTGGCTGTCCTGGATCTTTACTTCTGGGGGGTGATCGCCGCGACTCCAAATAACCGATTGCTCTGTCCAGCGACGGTACCTTTCTGGCGTTGAAATCTGGCCACTCTCCGGCTTCCATCCGTTGTTTGTACTTCCACTGTATGAAACTGTCCTATGTTTCTTCTAGGTAAAACGTCAGGCCCTTGATGAGAGCTAGATTTATTCTTGTGCTGCATTGATCCACTGCGAGCCGCATCTGGCGTGTCGCCTTCTTTCCACCTCCGGTAATAATGACATTGCGCCTTTGTGTGACTCGCTGGCCTGCCATCTCTCCTGCGATGTAAGTCGCAAGGAACGTCAAAGATCCCCTTGCAGTTATTAGGGAATGAGGCCTTATCACTTCCTTGCTCCTTCATCTGGTGTGCACGATGTTCAGTTTGCGCGACTTGCAATTTCTCTGTTGGGTTCTGTGATAAGCCGCCTGTCCCCTTATCTGTCTTTGCGTACTTGTCAGCTGTTGCCAAAAGCTGGTCGAAACTATCAATCTTGTGCTCAGCGCGACTTAACTTGTGCACCAGCGGCTCAAATCTACAGTTCTTCCTCATAGCTTGTATTGCAGCTGTACTGTTAAGTTCTTGGCGGAGCCAAGGATCTCCGCGACTCTCTTGATCCAGTCACCGCTTGATTCGTCCTCCTTTTGAACGCATTGTCTAAGGTTTTTCATGTCTTCTGTTTGGAATCTGTTGATGAACTTGTCCTTCAAGTCTTCCCATGTGCTTATTGATTTTGATGGCAGCTTTAACAGCCAATCCCTGGCTTCTCCCTGTATTGCCAAGTGGAAATATTTCGCACGCACTTCCTGAGTTACATCAGTCCCTGTCATGCTTGCCTCATAATCTTCTATCCATAAGGCAGGGTCTTGGTCACTGTGATAGGTGGTGACTCGCTGCGACTCCGAAGTTCGGGGGAAACGAGTGAGCCGTATTTCCTCTCCAAAACATGCTGGTCCTTTCAATAATGAATAGGAGTTTACTGGCGCTGAATCTTCATCTGAGTCAGTTTCAATCTGGGCTGGCTGAGTCGCTCCGGACGTCTGTGACTCGCCTTCTATCTTCTTTTCTTTTTCCAATGATACCTGCAAACCTGCTAGCTGGTTGACCACTTCTTCGACGCTGCACTTTTCTCCTCCCCATGATACCTCGTGTTGCGGCTCATTGGGCGTGACTCCATACATATTTGCTTGTTGTAAGGCAGCGGTTTGCAGTAGATCGATCGCATGGCGAGCTTCCTTATCAGCTCGTGTGTCTCCAACCGGTGCTATCTTCGACAATATTCCTATCGCGGCATGCACGTTGCTCTCCGGGTCGCCGTGGAACTGTGGTTTCATCTCTCCTCTGTCCATCTTGATCTGATGCTTTTGCTGCCAACGACGGAGTCGCCAATCTTCTTCTTGGAGTTTCTTGCGCTCAGATGTCGTCTTGGTTCGGACCGCCTGATGCTTTGGCTGCCAGCGACGGAGTCGTCGACCTTCTTCTTGGAGTTTTTCGCGCTCAGCCGCGAGTCTTTGCGCCTCTTCATAGAGTTCCGTCCTGATAGCTTCAATTTCTTCAATCTTGAGGTCTCCTTCCTGATTTGGTAGAGATCCCCAAACAGGTCTTGTCGGACGGGGATGGGTAGTTTTGCTGTAGCTTGTGCAGTTCCTCCAACACGCGGACCCTGACCGGCCGCAGTTCTCCCCCGACTCGCTTCCTTGAGTCGCATCTATAGATGCGACTGACGGATCCGACGAAAACTTTCACTGATCCGATGGGAACAATGTATCCAAACTCGATGTGATCTGCCTCGGGTCCCCACTCTGAGTCGTCGATGAAGGGGACTCCATTGATGTCTTCAACTTGGCCGATGGCGATGTCCTTGAAGCCTGATTTCGATCCTGCGCGGAACGTGACGCTTTTGACCGCAGGCCCCACGGTGGGCGCCAACTGTCGTGGGTTTGTCACGTCAGGTGTCATAGATGACTTCGTAGGTGTGGGATTACGCGAGTCAAGCATCTCCGAGCTTGGGATCGCAGGAACAAAGATCAACACAGATTTACCCAGGTTCGGCCCCCTCAATGTGAGGTAAAAGACCTACTTCCTGCCTACCCTAGATTGGTATTGATATGATAATCGAGGTGTTACAATGGAGGCGATCCGATCTGGTACTCGCCGTATGAGCTAGGGTTTAGGGCTTGCCCCTCTAAGTCCTGCGAGTCCTCTTTATATACACAGAGGCTCGTCAGGTTACAAAGGAAACTTCCCCCTCAATGAATATATTAACTGGGACCTATCCGGAGACTGGCTCGCCTCCGTGCCTTCTAGATTCTTCTCCTTGTGGCGGTTCGATGTTGGGCTTGACCCCATGTGGGCTTTTGTCCATGCGAGTAAAGTAAGTCGCACTGGGCCACGGGTTAATCCAGAAAGTTTTCCCCCGACAGTGTTGATGTAGCCTGCGTGCTACCTGGATCCTTATTGTGTCCTTTGGACCTTGATGTGTTTGTGTTGTATGACCTAGCCGGATGGCTTTATTAATTTAAAGCCGGGCTCAGCTCGAGCCTTCCGTCTATAAACGCACACGGTCGACTTTGGCAATCGCAAACGATTATAGCGCCTATCGCTATCCGTGGGTGAGCGATGTCGTTACAGATCACAGACGGAAATAAAAAGTATGTGTGTTGGTTCAGCCAAGGCAGACGCTTTGTTTTCCATAAACGTGTGCGATATCTAAGGAGATCGCACACGGGTTCTGCTTTACAACGGTATGTATTTACTTATAATCGCATACGTCTTGGTTGGGATATTCGTGTGTGTTAAAGAAATGATCACGCACGTTTATCGTAGTGTTAGTCGTTTCTGTTAAGGAGCCATCACAAACGCTCTGAATATCCGAACCATGCCAGTAGGCATTGTACCAGCTGTAACACATGCAAAAATAAAAAACAAGAATCATCGAGTAGCTAACATCCTTGTTTCATTCATTTCATATTCATACATTGCGACAAAAGTATGAATTTCTAGCTATACAAATGTGAAAGCTACACAAAAGAAAGAACTTTTTCTTGGTTACGTCTTTGTCTCCGCGATGAAAGCTAGGTTCAGAGGGTTGGGAATCTCTCACTAATCCCAAATCTTCACAACCTGTCCATCTCTGTAGTCATTTTTTTCATAGAATATGAAAGCTAGGTAATGAGGATGCATAACTCGATGTACACGTACGCCGCTGACCAAAATCGTTTTGGATTTTGGGAATCCGGACTTTGTCTTCGATGGATAAGTGGTCACTGAAACAGAAATAGAGAAAATGACTTATGTTAGCTCGGTGTACATATAATATGAATGACATGTGACATAAGGGACAAATAACATGGAAAAACAAACTTACAATTCCATTGCATAATTGTTGTTCTGACAATCGATGCAAGATACCATGTACTGTGAATAACAAGAGTGAAAGGACAAGGATGTCGCCTAGAGGGGGGGTGAATAGGCGATTAAAACTTTTCCGGTTTAGGCTTGATAATTGCGGAATAAAACTATGTGTTTAAATTAACAAGCCAACAAACTAAATAAACTAGGCTCACCTATGAGCACCAATAACTTATGCTAAGCAAGACAAGCAAGAAGGTGATAGCAATAAAGAAAACTTCAAGCACGAAGGCTATCACAAAGTAAAGTGCATAAGTAAAAAGCTCGGGTATAGAAATAACCGAGGCACGCGGAGACGAGGATGTATTCACGAGTTCCTCCTTGTTAAGGGAGTACGTCTCGTTGAAGAGGTGTGAACCAACACAATGGTTCAACAACCACAAAGGTTTCACCTTCTTCTCCGATGAACCGCACCACAAAGGTTTGGTTCACCTTCCACTATCGGAATCCTTCGAGGCGGAAATCCGGAGCCTTTCAACAACGATCCGGGGCACAACCCACAACGGGATTGGGGCTCCCGAACAGCTACAAGTGACCACACAAGGGTCTCAACCACCACACGGGCGTCTAGGGTCCAAAGACCCAAGAGTAACAAGTTCAAAAGCTTTCAACTTTCACGAATCCTCGTGGAGAGCACAAACCGATGCAACGAAGCAATGGCAAGAGCACAAGGCTCAAATCCTTCACTCTCGAATCCCACCACAAGCAACTAATGCTTATGGGGGAGAAGAGAGGAAGAACAACGAAGAACACAACAAATGGAACTTTAAGATCACGATCTACTAGGTTCCCCTCACTTAGAGGAGGAATGGATTGGATGAAAATGTAGATCTAGATCTCCTCTCAATTTCCCTCAAAGATATGCAAAAATCATGGGAGGGAATGTAGAAACAATGGGGAAGAAAACCCCTTAAAAAGCTCACTGGAAAAAATAGCCGTTGGGCTGAAAAGGAGGCCGGTCGAGCAAGCCACGAGCCGGCCTGGCAGTGGCCTGGGCGCGTCGGCCTGAGGCCCGGCCTGGGCTGGCCTGGCGGCCGGCCTGCTGCCCGAGGCGCTTTGCCTGTGGCCCGGCCTGGGCCGGCCTGAGGGCTGGCGGCCTGGCAGAGCCGACCGGCCTGAGGCCCGGCCTGGCCCAGCCTGGGAGCTGGCCCGCGCAGAAATAAAACTTCTAAAAACCATATCTTTTTCAATAAAAATCGAAATGAGATGAAACCAATATTAAGGGTCACAAATATGGAGGAGATATCACACATGGGAGGTGTGGATCTTATCTCGAGGAGGACCGGTAATATTTCCAACACCTAGAATGAAACAAGTTTTCCATCCGGACTCCGATTTCGATGATCTTGGGTTTGTTGGAACCGCAATGAGGAGCATTACATGATCATGCATAGAAACATCATAGTCCATCATGTGAGGAGGAAATCAAATGTAGAGAGGTAAAACCTCTCTATAAAAAATGAACCGGCGAAACCTCCAAAACCGAAAACGCAACAAGTTTTCAATACGAAATCCGTTTTCGGTGAACTAGAGCTTGGTATGGAGATGAACACAAGCTCTACATTCTCACAAGAATAAAACCAAATAAGAACCAAGAAAGATGATGATGCCAAGTATGCAAAGGTTTGAGCTCTCCACAAAGATGCGATCAAGTTACTCACTTGAGAGCCCCTCTTGATAGTACGCCGTCTATCCTATAACCCGGTCTCCAAACTAACATGAGACCGGTAAAATAGAAACCCTATCAAGATCATACCTTTGCCTTGCGCATTCCACTTGAGCTCGATGATGACGATCTTGACTCTCTCAAGTTGGAACACCTTTCTTGATTGTGCTTGCTAGCACATGCTTGATGAAGACTTCTCCAAATACTCCCATACTCCATTATGGGAGAGCCTCGCTAAGCTCTGTTTCACAAAGATGATGTCTTGAATCCTTCAAGACATACTTGCAATATGCTCCACTCTACACATGACCATTCTTCATATAAACCCTTGAATAGAGCATTGATCATCATGTAATCTTCTAGAGTCCAACACATGAACTCCAATCTTCTTCATGGACAAGATCTATAAAGATATCTCAATGCAAACATTAGTCCATAAGGATTGTCATTAATTACTAAAACCACGCATGGGGCAACACATGCCCTTTCAAAGAGTCACAAGGCCAGACTCAAACCCGTCAATGTAATATGAACACGAAAAGCAAAAACAAGTTTAAATGATTATCACTTACCACCGTCAAGGCTAAGATATTCGATAAAATCGGCGATCTGTTGCTGCATATATGTTATGTGTGAAATAATCCTTGCTGCGTGATGTGTTCAAAATATTCATCAATGGAAGAGGTGAAAACATAAAAATAACACTAAAACTGAACTGGTTAGTGTCACTTACCAGTAACTACGGATTGGCCAAGAGAGGGAAATAAAGCCTCTCTTGAATTTCTTGTACAGTGCCACCAAAATAAGATCTCAATTACACAAGTATAAAATGAAATGTGTTCTATCAAATCCCTTCTGGTAAAAACATTCATAGTGACAAGATAAGACATAAAAGAGGTTGCTATTCTAACAGATAACTGATACCCGATGAGCAAGTCTTGATGCCTGCACAAATAAACGGGATTAGGTTGAGACTCCAAGTGCAGAGTGTATAGTAAGTGGAAGACAGTTTTCCCCACGAGGGGTGACTCGAGGGTTTAATATCGAACTCTCGGGGAATCTGAAGTGGTAGATTTATCTTCTTATCCTTCTTTTGGTTACCTACAAAACAAGGTTAGATGTTTTGGTCCTCAACCTCACCTGTGGTTGTCAAGCACAAGGTGTAAGAATGATATCAGGATAGTTATGCAATGCAAACAAAAATAAATATGCAATGATGGTGGATGCAATGATAAATGATATTTTTGGGTTTTTGAATGATGTATGCAAGATGAAAAGTATTTTTGTATTTTCGGATTTAATGATGGCTGAAAATAGAAAAGTGGTATATGGTGTTGGAAAGGTGTTTCTTATGATTAAAAATGGACTGGGGTTCATGGTTTCACAAATGCACTCTCTCTTTATAAAGTGGTAGACAATGGAACACACACAGTTAACATATGAGATTGCAACACAGGGTTTGATAACAAGTTACTTAGATATATGGGCATCACGTCCTAACATAGAGATCTTTTGGTTATTAACCTCTCTTATACTCCACCAAGATGCGAACTAAATCATAACACCTCAGTAATTAAGATAACTCAGAGTATAGCATTAAGTATCATGACATGAAGTGAAAATAAGAACATGCTAGATCTAGTCATGGAGTAGTGGCAATGGTCACGCCCACATCCCCGGTAGCATGGTATTTTAGTTTATCCCTAGTGAGGTAACAAAGTAAGGTAAAGATACCAAAGTGGATCGCAGAACTTTCTCTCACGTTCACTGCACTAGCCACCCCCCGTTACTCCAACTAATGCACACGTTCCCCCACACACGCTCTCATAAACATGCTTGATCAAAACAAGTAGACAAGAACGGGGTACATAATATGCATCTATACTCATAACTGAAACAAACATTGCAATCTCAAACATATATTAACTCATAAAGATCCACCACAAAGGTATTACAACGGTGACCGTAATCATGTTCAGCAGCTCATACGGTGCTAATTAGTGAAGCTCAAGAGAGGAGAGATACATAAGTTACTTCCACAAACCCATAGTCCAGAGGTGGACTACTCCCTCTTCATCATGGAGACGGTGGAGAAGTCGATGGAGAAGATGGAGACCACGCCGGCAGCGCCCCGCCGGAGTTTTCCCCCTCCAATCTGCAGCTCCTGATCTCCGTTTCGGTGTTTCTGTGTTTGTGCGGCGCTCCTTCCAGAGAACGTCGGGGGACCTTTTTTATAGGCGTTTTTAGGTCAAGACGATGTCGGTGGAGAAGAGATCGAAGGCAACGGAGCCACGAGGCCCGAACGGGTGGGTCCCACGCGGCCTGTACTGTGCCGCGTGGGCCACCCCGTTTGGCCCTCGGGCCTCCGTTTGCTCGCTTCCTTTTTCCGTAGTCCTTCTTCCTTCCAAATATTGACGCCCGTAAATTTCCAGGTGATTTCGTTGACGTTTGGGTCCCTGAAACATTAAAATACAAAACTAGGGTTTTCTGCCTGTGCAGGGTTAATTCCATAAAAATAGGAAATCATTGAGATTTCCAAAATCATGATAAAACATTGATATAACCCTTATATGATGCAAATATGATTGGAATATAAGCAATTAAAGTGCAAAGTTCATGTATGCATTTTACATGCATCAACATCCCCAAGCTTAATCCATGCTCGTCCTCGAGTATGAAGATGATAAAACTAACATGGACTTTGCAATTTAATACTTAACAATGGATATCAAAGATGATTACTATTGCTACATATAGTCAAATGATTCATTCTTCAAAGGAGTAGCAATATGCAAATAGTTTATGAAGTGATATCAAGTATTCAAGACAAGGATGTTCATTGATAGTTCACAAAGTGTAACATAGTAGCAAGTAATATGGAACACATGTATGCATAATGATAAGTAGAACATCCTACAATGGTCATAGAGTGTAGATGAAAATCTGAATATGATAGGTGTACACTTTGGAAAGATGTATATGTGAGTAGAGGTAAAGCATGCATAAGTTTCATCCAACTTCCAAACTCTTCTACTTAAGTTAATGATTGCAATAAGGTATTCATTGGTGTCAAGCTCTCATTGCCCCTATCATAGCATCTTGAATGATTAAGGTTAAAGTGAAAGCAAATATGAGTAGTGTGCTTGATAAAGAATGGGTTGAATGTCTCATGCCCCTTGAATACAAGTACTTACACCATGTGTTACTCAACTTGGAAACAAAGCAAGTTCAATTAAATATCATTGTAAGCATAATAGTATCATCAAGAGCGTCAACTGGGGTACCTCTTGTCCCAAGATATGGAACAAGCCCATATCAAAATGACAAGACAAACAAACAAAATGAACAATCTCAACACCCTTTTTATTTACCATTTGGAATAGTTTTTTTTGCAAGGTGTATCACAGAAGGTTCACCATAGTATGTAAGTAAATTTCCACCATGAATGATGCATGGCTTAGATTAGCGGCCCAGGCGTCTCTCTAACCATTTACACAAACTCATTTAAACTCACTCTATTTCCACATTTATTTCAACATGATAAGCATCCATAGACAAAAGCACATGATATCAACTAAATGAGATGAAGAGCGTGTTGAAAGCTTGCCATGTGACAGCACATATGGGCTAACTTCCAACCCAAAACATTCATCAAGCCACAAACATCATAATCTTAATCACAATGGGTCAAGTTTTATTATGCAAATAAAAGAACATTGTGCATCAAGTTCGTGAGAGCTATATAACCAATTTTTTTTATTGCAATCAATAACATAAACATTTTCATTCAGAGGTAAGATAACACAAACAACATGTTAAACATACTCGGAATAGCATAAAGCCAATAGGTAGATATGGTGGACTCACTGGAATAACTTTGGTTGAAGGTGTTGGAAACAAGTTTTTGCTTGTTGGAGTTTTTGGGCTAGCAAAAGGGAGAAAGTTGACCATCTAGATGCATGCATGAGTGTCCATAGAACTAACTAATCCATGTTAAACCAAGTGAAATAACAATCAGCACCAAAACATGAATAAGTGATAGCTCTACAAAAAGAATTTGCAAACTATTACTCATAAACAAGCTCATGAATCATGCAACTATATGTATCATTAAAAATCAATCAAACATCCCTTTTCCCAATCTTATAAAAGCATCCAACATATTTCAACCCATATTTCCAGTAGCTCTCTCATATATAATTGATAGTGTGGTGGTCTCTCAAGACTCAAACAAAAACAAAAACGACGCTCCAAGTTTATGCGATAAAGTGTTTCGATCGAAAAACAGAAGTTGGACGTGTGCAAACCGAGAGTGTGTAGGTCCAGCGGGGTTGTCTTCACATCCCCAAGCTTATGGTCTTCACCATCCTTGGATAGCTCTTGGTGCATCTCCTCCAATCCCTGTGAAAAAACTTCAAAACACCGTTTCTCCCATCTCTTTTCTGTGGGGTGCATTAATAGTGATAAACAAATAGGTTTCTTGCTGCATATAATCCTTGAACAAAAATTCATATGAATGTCCAGAAAGTATATAATGTTGTATGCCTACTCATAAACTCAATTGGATCAAAAAGATTCAACTTAAAAGCTCAAAGCATGCATCAAACAAAATGGGACAGAATCTGTCCAGAAAAACAGCAGCAGCAAAACGTATTTTTCTACCCTACCAAACTTTCTCGAAAAATTCCGAAAAAATTCATGCATACAGAGGATGAAAAGTTGCAACTACAGTTCAAATATGAGCTCATTCGGAGTTACAGAATAAGAATTAAAAATCATACCGTGCACTGATTCGTGCAGGAATAAAATCTCCGAACGCTATAAGCAACTTTTCAAACCAAAAAGGGTAAAACTTGGCACTTTATTAAAAACTCCAGAACCTAACTAGACACAAAATCTCTTGTTACAGCAAGAGGACACAAAGAAAAATCACACACAAAAATAACCGGGTTGCCTCCCGCAAAGCGCTTTCTTTATAGCCATATAGCTAGGCTTCTTACTTGTTTTTTATTGAAGATGAAGCTCATGAGGGAGCTTGAACTTTGATGTTCCCCTCTTCCTTGGAAGTGTTCCATGCATATACCAGGGTCCCATGTGCTCTCAAACCAATCAAAATAATAGTCAAGTTGAAACCTGGTTGAGAGAGAAACAAAACACAAAAGTAATAACAACGAAGTCTAACTTTCTTTCTATGCATTGGCATTTTGTATATGAATGAAGTTTTCCAATGCATATTAACAAAAGTTACTTGCAGCCCATAATTATTAGTAGCATAAAGAGGGTTCTCATACCTCCTCTTCATAATAGTTGCAAGTAGTAGAAGTGTATTCAACCATATAACCAATAGAATCTTCCAACTTAGATAATTTAGGCACATAAAGAGGATCATTAAATTTATTTTGGAATTCATTAGCATGCTTCCCTCTTTCAAAATAGTTATTAAGATCAATATCAAGTTTAATATCATGGTTGCAACAAAGATTTGGAACTAAAGATAATTGCAAACCACATAAGTATTTCTCAACATAAGCAAATTTCTCCTCTATGGTGTAAGTAGGAGATTCAAGAACAAAGTAGGGCTCTCATGAGTAAGAGTATTGTCACAAACAGCAAGTATATCATTTTTATCCTCACATAAAGTAGTAACAACTTCCAAACATGTAGGATTATCAACAAGCATAGGATCATCATCTAAAGCATTATCATATAGCTCATTTAAGCAACACTCCTCATTATCATCAATAAGTTTACTAACAAAAGGTTTTTGAGTTTGAGTGTTACTATCATATGTTGATGGTGAAGTTGGGGGATCCAACTCTTCATTCTCCAGTTGTTCATCTTTTTCAGCATCTTCTTGAGATTGCATGGGCATCCCCAAGCTTAGGTTTTTATCCTCTTCTTCACATTCTTCCTCTTCCAAGCTTATGTGTTCATCATCTTCTTCCTGCAAAATATTAGTACTTTCTTTGGGAGTAAAATATTTAAGAAAAACCTCCCTCAAAATACTCCAATCAGTTTTCACTTCTTCATCCAAAGACATGTACCAATCACGAGCATTACCAGATAAAGACAAATATAATAGCTTCCTTTTTATTTGATCATCAGAAATACCAGGAAGCCTAAATAAACCACATATTTCATCAATTGTTTCTATGTGTTCACATGCAGACTTAATTTCATCCCCTGTGAATGGATTTTTCATAACTCTTTTAACATGGCCAGTGGGAATTTCAAATCCCACTTTAGGTACCTCAGACACAGTAGTTTCAACCACCTTTGCAGTAGTGGCATAAGCACTTTCATATAGAGCAAGATGCAGCGAGGCACGATTCATAAATGCCATAGTCGAAGCATCAATAATTTTGGTTTTTCCCTCAGGTGTGGCAATGGGATTTTCTCCCATTTTAGCAAGTTTTTTTTTTGGTATTTTTAATTTTTTTATGCAAAACTGAAAATAAATATGATATGATATGCAATGACACTAACAAAACAAATAAATTGCTTTGTAAGTAAAGATGGATAAGATGGTGCTCACGTAGGTGCAACCTCCCCAAGCTTAGGTGTTAGCACAAGTTGGTGATGTTGACTTTGTTGTGAGATGAATGCGATGATGCACACCCTTGGATAAATCTCTCAGCTACGATTCCCCGGCAACGGCGCCAGAAAACGTCTTGATACCCGATGAGCAAGTCTTGATGCCTGCACAAATAAACGGGATTAGGTTGAGACTCCAAGTGCAGCGTGTATAGTAAGTGGAAGACAGTTTTCCCCACGAGGGGTGACTCGAGGGTTTAATATCGAACTCTCGGGGAATCTAAAGTGGTAGATTTATCTTCTTATCCTTCTTTTGGTTACCTACAAAACAAGGTTAGATGTTTTGGTCCTCAACCTCACCTGTGGTTGTCAAGCACAAGGTGTAAGAATGATATCAGGATAGTTATGCAATGCAAACAAGAAATAAATATGCAATGATGGTGGATGCAATGATAAATGATATTTTTGGGTTTTTGAATGATGTATGCAAGATGAAAAGTATTTTTGTATTTTCGGATTTAATGATGGCTGAAAATAGGAAAGTGGTATATGGTGTTGGAAAGATGTTTCTTATGATTAAAAATGGACTGGGGTTCATGGTTTCACAAATGCACTCTCTCTTTATAAAGTGGTAGACAATGGAACACACACAGTTAACATATGAGATTGCAACACATGGTTTGATAACAAGTTACTTAGATATATGGGCATCACGTCCTAACATAGAGATCTTTTGGTTATTAACCTCTCTTATACTCCACCAAGATGCGAACTAAATCATAACATCTCAGTAATTAAGATAACTCAGAGTATAGCATTAAGTATCATGACATGAAGTGAAAATAAGAACATGCTAGATCTAGTCATGGATTAGTGGCAATGGTCACGCCCATATCCCCGGTAGCATGGTATTTTAGTTTATCCCTAGTGAGGTAACAAAGTAAGGTAAAGATACCAAAGTGGATCGCAGAACTTTCTCTCACGTAGACAAGAACGGGGTACATAATATGCATCTATACTCATAACTGAAACAAACATTGCAATCTCAAACATATATTAACTCATAAAGATCCACCACAAAGGTATTACAACGGTGACCGTAATCATGTTCAGCAGCTCATACGGTGCTAATTAGTGAAGCTCAAGAGAGGAGAGATACATAAGTTACTTCCACAAACCCATAGTCCAGAGGTGGACTACTCCCTCTTCATCATGGAGACGGTGGAGAAGTCGATGGAGAAGATGGAGACCACGCCGGCAGCGCCCCACCGGAGTTTTCCCCCTCCAATCTGCAGCTCCAGATCTCCGTTTCGGTGTTTCTGTGTTTGTGCGGCGCTCCTTCCAGAGAACGTCGGGGGACCTTTTTTATAGGCGTTTTTAGGTCAAGACGATGTCGGTGGAGAAGAGATCGAAGGCAACGGAGCCACGAGGCCCGAACGGGTGGGTCCCACGCGGCCTGGTACTGTGGCCGCGTGGGCCACCTCCGTTTGGCCCTCGGGCCTCCGTTTTGCTCGCTTCCTTTTTCCGTAGTCCTTCTTCCTTCCAAATATTGACGCCCGTAAATTTCCAGGTGATTTTGTTGACGTTTGGGTCCCTGAAACATTAAAATACAAAACTAGGGTTTTCTGCCTGTGCAGGGTTAATTCCATAAAAATAGGAAATCATTGAGATGTTTCCAAAATCATGATAAAACATTGATATAACCCTTATATGATGCAAATATGATTGGAATATAAGCAATTAAAGTGCAAAGTTCATGTATGCATTTTACATGCATCAATAACATATCAAGATCTAACAGTACCACACCAACAAACTAGCTATTCTAACATATCCGGCCTTGCTAGTGCATAAACATATATTCAAACAGATCCGGCACATTAAACATGAGGATGGCCTTGCTAAACGAGCGCTAACCTTCGGGATGTGGACGAGAAGACGGCCCCCATGCATTGGGGGGTCGGCGGCCTAGGACAGGCCTCCCGTGAGGTCATCGTCCGGTCGGCCGGCAGGGTAGGGCCGCGTGGAGGCCAAATGCGGCGGGGGAGGACCGGGAGGGTGTGGGTGTGACTGTAGAGGAGAGGAGGCGGCTGGGAGAGGGGAGAGTGGAGCCTGTGTACGGGTCAAGCGCGAAGGTGTGACGCCCCAAAATCGGTACCATGCGGATTTCAGTGATCCTGCCAAAAACCGCTTAATAACGATCTTAGGACGCCCACCAGACATAACGTGCACGCCGAAACATGCGTGTTATGTGGGTGGATTTGTGATAATATTACAACAGTTCACGAAAGAATCCGCAACAACAGCAAAAAGGAGAATATATATACAAGAACGACTCAAACGAGTCAAGATACAACTGATACATTACAAAGATACAAATCACAGCGAAAGAAAATTAGTGTCCGATTACGGACAAGGTACAAATTGGACTAAGAGTCCTAAAGATAAACGATGGCGTCCATTCCCTGTCCAGGCCTCGCCGGAGGGATTCCCAAGCTAACATCGTCAGACTTCAACCCTGTTGACCGTTCAGTGAAAAACAACCCAAAAGATGGGTCAGGTAATGGAATTTACCTGGCAAGCAAAGCACACTTGGAACCAATGCAAAGCCTCCCAAAATGAAAGGGTTGGTGGACTGAAGCAGCAACACTAAGCCATCTACAGAAGACACGCTACAACTTTGTCTATAAGATAAGGATAAGAGAGCGAGCAAGGAATCAACTAGATACTAACACCAAATAATACCCAGCCGATTATCACTCACTCGCTTAACCCACGAGTAAGCAATCCAAAGGCACTCACACAACGAAGCAAGTTTAATAGCTATCATTACTAGATGTAAGTTGTCTATGATCTTGTTAGCTAGCATCTTCACC
Source organism: Poa pratensis (assembly GCA_947311845.1). Classification (NCBI taxonomy): domain Eukaryota; kingdom Viridiplantae; phylum Streptophyta; class Magnoliopsida; order Poales; family Poaceae; genus Poa; species Poa pratensis. The sequence goes on from CAMZMU010000033.1 coordinate 79,481,963, forward strand.
AAGTCGTCCATAACCGTGGACACGGCTTTTCGAAAAGATTTAACCCTGCAGGGGTGCACTATTGTTTAACCACACGCATCAAATTGCCATGGAGCGTTTGACACAACCTTTCACTTCTCTACAGCCAAGTCCAGGAAACCACATGATTGCGCGCACGGTCACTTAGGCCCATCCCCGGACCTTCGCAAAACTAAGAATGTGCCGCTCCTATATGAGATCGACTACACCATCACCATGAGATCGTAATTTAAAACATCATGCATGCATCAAATGGAAAGCCTGAACTAGGTGTGGCGCCCCGAACAATGCTACGGATCGGGTCACGGGTCGCGGGGAGTCCCATTAAGGTCCCACATGTGGGTAGTGCGCTCAGTCTTGGATCTGAGGACAAGAAACTCAGGTCCTAAGGCCACACTAGCAGAACAAAACACCAAAACTGGCCTTCCGCCGGTGCCTTATCAATAAGACAACAATCGTCCCACAACAGATAAACAGATGCAACTTACCATGGCGTCGAAGATACAGAACAACAAGACAAAGGTAACAACCTAAACATGCGCTACGACTCGCAAGTCCAACAAGGTAAACAAGCAACATGGTGATAGGATGTGAAGGTGGGGCTATATCATGGTAGCAGGGTAAACATGGATATGATCGCACAAGCATCGTAACATAAGGATAGCAGAGATCAACGGCAAGGATGAAAGACAATGCATTGGGAACAAGTGAACAGTGCTTGTCTGGATCCAGCATGGAAGCAGATCTTGTCGTTGCTCACATCATCTCAACGTCCTATTCGCGAAGACGCAACAAACACTGGAAAGAGCAGCGGATGCAACACTTACTACTAGCAAAAGATTCAGCATGATCATGAGATGATGCATGACAGGGCAAGATGCAACTTAAGCCAAATTAAGCGGAACCGAGATTCGACAATTAATATTAAGGGTTCAAGTTATTTATCTACCACCAATTTAAATGTTGATTAACATGTAAAACATGGCATGGGTGAGCTACACAAATTAAATGAAGTCGGGACATTTATCGAATGTTCCCGCACACTGCATATTTAATTTCAGATGAATTGCTAATTACCCACAACCCAAGATATGCAACAAATGCATGAATGATTTGATATGCACAAGATAGATGACATTTTATAAAATAGGTACATAGGTATAGGCTCGGGCTTGGGTTCGCGCGTCGGATCGAGAACTTTGGGGTCAAAGCCGGCAACTTCGGTCCGTAGAGGAACTAGTCGTAGCCGAACCGGAACATCGTCGTTTGTCGGTGTCAGGAAAGTAGTTGTACTTGGGTCGTCGTGGTAGCAGATCTTGTCGATGTTCGGGGTTTGTATCAAGTTCTCCACGGACTCGCACGAAGGCGGCCAACGCAAAGCGAACAAAGGCGAGACGGACACGAAGCGGAGATCTTGTCGACGGTCGCGGGGTCGATGGCGATCTTGTCATCGAGAGCAGTCATCACCGAAGATCTTGGCGATGGGCAGTGGCCACGGGCGAGGTTCACGGCGTCGGTCTTGTCGAGTCATGGACACGGAGGAGCACGGCACACGAACACGGGCACCGGAAGAAACTTGCGGCGCACGGCAACTCGAACACGGAAGACGCGCACAAGCGCACAGGACGCAGCACCACGAAGGGTGGACAGACACGGACAAGTGGGGCCGGCTCCTTGCGGGCAAAACGTCGAACACGAGCGGGCGACATCGGGGACGTGAATACGGGAGGAAGCGAGGTCGAGGACGGCGGCCTCGGGCAGGAGCAAGGGAGGGCGACGTGGAACAGGCCGGAGGAGGACGACGGCCGGCGCGGGCGGAGCCGGGCACGCGGATTGAGCAGGAGCGCGAGGCGGCGACCTCGGAGGAGAGGAGGCATCGGCGGCCAGGCTGGATGAAGAAGAGGACGGGGCGGAGCCTGCCCGGGTCGGCGAGGAAGGGGCGAGCGCGGGGCTCGGGCAGCACCGGCCGGAGCTAAGGAAAAAGAGAGACACGACTCGGGTCGAGGCGGCGTTTCGGGGAAGAGGAGGAGGCGCTGTGGGTCGAGGTCGGGGCACGGTCGGACGCGCGTGGAGGACGGCGCAGCGAGGAAGGCGGCGCCGGCGAGGTGCGGCCGGGGCGGGCGGGCCGGGAGCCGAGCCCCTCCCGTGCGTGCGGTTGTGAGGCGGGTGTGGTGTGCTGCGTGGTTGGTGGACAGAAGAGGATAAGGGGCCAGGGACCCGGAAGCAAAAAGAAAAGAAGAGAGAGAGGGTGGGAGGACCCGGATGCAAAAAGAGAAAGGACAAGGAGGCGGCTGCAAAACGCAGGGCGTGGAAGAGGAAATTTCCAGGGGAAAACCCTAGGGTTTCGGCTAAGGTAGGCTTGCTAGGCTTTTTGGGCCTCGCTGGGCTGCTCTCTCTCTCACACAAATCCTTTTCTTTTAATATTTTCTTTTGCAAAACCATTTGACAAAATATATTTATGAAACGGAGGCGAACCGAGATGGAGGAAAATATTTGAAGTAGCAAAATAATTTTATTGACAAAATAGTGCAATGCTCATGATGCATGATGCCATGATGATGCGAAAAAAGAAAAAGAAACAAATCTAATTGGGGAAAAATCCCGGGGCGTTACAAAGGGTTCCACTTGTTGGGCCCTAAAGGCCCAGTAGGTATCGCATACGATTTCATCTGCAGAAGCCGTGGCGCATCCAGTCGTCTAGCGATTGTTATCGCACACGGTTCAACATAGGAAAAATTGTGTGCGATCAGTTTGTGGTAAAAAGTAATATTCGCACACGTTTCTTATGCGAATAAACCGTGCGCAATTATGTTGTGGTTTAACAACATTGAAGATAACTTGGAGAAATGCCAAATTTTACCGCTGGAAAGGAGTACTAGACAAAATGGAACCTGGTTAATAATATTTGGATAATATTAGTTGGTAACATAAGGGCTCCATTAATTCAAATGCATGGTTTGCCCTTCCTGCTACAAAAGGATTGGACATCCCAATTAAACATTACATATAACACATAAGAACCACCTAATACCTATCTAAACATGTTCTACGTCGTCGTCAGAGAGGAGGACGACGTCTTCGTCGCCGGCGGGCCCTTGCCATTGCTTGAGGCCTCTGCATCGTCGCCGGCGAGGCCCTTGACGTTGCTTGAGGCGTCTGCACCATCGCCGAGCGAGTTGCCGGAGCCTGATGCCCCGGCAACGTCGGCTAGCGGGTTGCCGGACTGACCGCCGGCTTTCCACTTGGCCAAACGCCTTCCCGCGGCACCCATCCAAAGCCGCGTCTGCTTCTTGACCTCCTGCCTGGTGCGCAGCAGCGCACGCACCCGGAACTTTCGAAGAGTGGCGAAAGACTCCTCGACCACGCAATGCACCAATGCTTCCTCACACCTCGCCGACACGATGGACATCTCCACCAACTTATGCTCCTCCAGTTCCTCTGGGGTGGCCAGAGGCTCATCCGACGACGAACCCGAGTAGCTGTCTTCGGGCTCCTCCACCGCCGTGAGGTCAACAAAGTTACCCCCAGCTCTGTGCGCTGTGGACAGCTCCTTCTACGCCTCAGTCAGCGTGCGATCGATTGAGATTGCTGTGGACAACATCTTTTCCGATTCCCACGACGCGAGGTTGGTTGAGCTACCCCCAGCCACGGCCGCTGAGGGCAGCATCTCCTTCGACTCCGACGGCGCGAGGTCCACGAAGGTACCACGTCCCCGATCTCCCATGGCTTCCGTGTTGTGTGACATTGTACAAATCCTAAATAAACAAATGGCCATGGCCTTCAAATCAATTTATATTGAAGCAAATGGCGGGAACACCATGGCATTTCATACTTAGCGAGATTTCAGAAAAATGCGGGAAGACGAAATATTAGACAAACGATAACATCAAACCAATCGTATGCAATAGAACAATGTATCGCACATGATTTACTTAGGAAAATCCTGTGCGATAGTTCAGCAGAATTTCATACGGACAAACATCGGCAAATCGTGTGTGATACTGTGACGAATGCACACGCGTTACTTCACAATGTTCGTGTGCGAAAGCGCGCACACGCTTTTTATAAATTGTAACCATATGCGAATGTTTGCGCCGGGACACCCTTCGAGTCCTCGCAAACGGCTTTAAACGTGAAGGGTAAGCGATAGGTGATAACGCATATGGACGCCTGCATCCGTCTGCGATCGCGAGGTCTTAAATTGCCCGATCTATACTAGTGGACTCTAGTAGTATTTTTTTGGAATGGAAAGTATAGCCATGATCTCTGCATCATGGTGGTGCACACAACCGACCCCAAATAAACGCAAACGTCAGCTCTTTCATGTTTTTTAACAAACATTTTATAACAAAAACAAATTTAATAGTTCTCCCATATGTGGAAGTGCCCATAGAATATAGATCCAACCGTTTCCCATTATGTTAAAAAAGTAGATACATCGTCGTTTTGTTGCAATATTAAACAAATCAAACATCCGTAAAACCTACCCCGACCTTCATATTTTGTCATGTTCTTTTCCTCGTGACTCCAACTAACATTGACACCTCTTTTGTCCGCCGCACAACCAATATCTATGTAGTCCGCCCCATCACCACGGCTTGTCATCGACGTTGGCGTGACAACCCACAACGACCATTCCTCTCCTAGTGTGCGGGGTCTTCTTTATAGAACTATATCACCGTTCCTAAATATAAAACTTTCTATACTTTCTGACTTTGTCCTGATTCATTCCTAATGTACGAATCAGGACAAAACCAAAAAGAATAGAAAGTGTTATATTTTGAAACGGAGTGGGTACATCTTGTCTCTTCTTCTTGCTCCTTTCTAGTTGACATTTGGTGGTCGTAGATCAGTCTTCAGTTTGCATATCAACACTATGTCGTACTTGTGACATATCTACCTTCTTTCTCCTTGGGCGGCGGTCATGAAAAAAGGAAGCCTTATTTGGCGGGAACGAGAAACACATATAAGAGATTGGCGCAGAGCTTTCCCCTTTCCCCTCCCCGTCACTGTAGCAGGAGGAGAGAAGGCGATTTTTGGGCGAATCTCGTCGATCCACCGTTGCTCGCCGCTGAGCCGCGGGATTCTCCTCCTCCGTCGGCCGCTCCGGCGGCGGGAGGGTGGGGGATCCCCGGCTCCGGCTTGTATATATGGTAGGGTAGGGGAGTGTTCTCGCCGGCGGCGCCTTGGAGGAGGTGGGGCTGGCGGCGGGTGGTTTGGTGTCGAGGCGGCCTTCTCCGGCGGTGGAACCCCTCGGGGTTCGTCGTCGTCGCGCTCGACTTGCGGAGGCTCGGGGCCCGGCGTGGTGCTCGAGTACTTCGTCCTCCCGTCGGATCCGTGCTGGCGGCGGATCTGGCGGCTGGAACCCGGGGCTGGACAAGCTCGGTGGCTTCCGTCTGCGTCGACGACGATGACGGCTGCGGCAAGGCGGAGGAGATGGAGCGAGAGGGCACTCGCCGAGCTCGTTCATCGGCACAAGTTCCGCTGCTGCGCGGCGGACGGGTCCTGCGGCGTTCTTGATCAAGAGAGGTGCTCTCGGGGCGTGGTGAGAAGGGGACGGCGGGCATCGTCGACGACGCCGGTGGAGAAGCTGCGGTTTGTTCTAGGCCTGGATCCCCTGCGTATGGTGTGCTGTATTTCGTATCTGTACCGTGTACTTTGTACGTGGTTTTATGTTAATATACGTGGGCTTTCAAAAAGAGAAACACATATAAGCACAAGAAGGTGGAGGCTTGAGATCGGGATCAAGCAGATGACACTCCACCACTGGATAAGACATAGTGTTTTCTTGTTCGTACATATAGGTATACCATCGGTAATATTTTACTGATTTTTAGAAAGACAAGACTGACCGTTGATTGGACAACTCAACTAGGGAGCGGTAGCCAAAAGATAAGCGATTTGGGTACCCCGGTACCCCACTTGAACATTAAATTCGAAACAAAACAAGATAGAGTAAAAAATGAAATAAATCATGCATGTCGGATGATGTGTATGTGCATGCAAAGTTTGAAAATTAAACACAAAAATATGTGACTTGGGCAGAAAAAGATAGTGTTCGAAGAAGAGTACAAGCACCGGGATTTTACTGTTAAAGTTCCTGTTTCTCTTTTTCGTGGAGGGCACATAAGGCACATACCATCAAATTTCCCCTTTAAACTTTGAATAAATAAGATTCAAATCAATATGTATGTGCATTTACTTAAAAATCTTCACCCATGTTTTGTTTGACAATCAATACCACGATATATTATAAACACGATATTCTATAGTAGCAAATAATACATGGTAGAGATACATGAGCTGACTACAACAATTACAAAATAAAGTATAAAAGGAACGAGCAAATCTTCGAAATTTTCAAACTATTTCTTCTTCCATGACACGATCTTGTACTTTTTCGAAGGCAGTCGTAAAATGACAAAGATACCAAATCACATACCTATGAATACCAGCGAACATTCTCCCATAATTTTAATTTGGAGTTGCAATGCCAACGCTAGGTGCACGCACGCAGCCATCAACCAACATCGGCAAGAGTATCAACACCGATATTTCAGGGAAAATAAGCTGAACAATCTGGTCGACGTCAGTGGGAGCCGAGAGTACGAATCACCATTGTCGAGGACGTAGCAGCCGGAAAAAATATTGCGAGAACAATCCACGCGGCAACCATGAGAAAAGAAATCCAAAATCGATCTGGTGAAGTAAGATCTGAAGGATCATACCTAGACTAATTTAACCTTACAATACCACCATTGACGTCAGGAAGGAGATCTCGTCGTCGAACGAAGACCCAAAGATTATTTATTGTAGACGATGTCATCTTCATTGATGAAGAATACGGGTATCAAAAGTCTAATCCAATCTATTAAAAACACTAGTTTTATAAAAAAAACTTCACTCATAGATCGGGTTTCCACCCCTCCCGACCGCAACGAGGCCGGCCGAAAGAGGGGGAATCAACCTATGGTGGAGACGGAGGTGGTGGCGGCGACTGCCAGGTTTGCAGGAGGAGGAGCGTTAGCATCTCCAAGTTAGAAGCCGTAGCCCATGCAAATATTCACCCATGTTGATTTAATGGAATATCAGAGACTATGCGCTCCTGGATCGGTCCGCTTTCCAAGTGACAGGCAGGACCCAAAGCAGAAGATATGCTTGCCGTGAGAAATTATAGAAATCCACATGCAGACCCTGGCCATGCACGTGGGGTCCATCACCATTAATTACGAGACACACACGATCTCTTTGTTTAATCTCGCTCTCTAGCATCATGCCGTGTGAGTGATGATCATTTTATTCATTACGGACACACAGCAGGAGGCACTCATCCCCACCTTAAAACGCTTTGGACTAAAGCTGATGATCATCAGTAAGCGAGCAGAGCACTAAGGAAGAGGAAAGCAATGCAGTTAAGCAAAGCAATTCGAAGATCCCATGCATCCCAGCTAGGGAATGAATAATGGACTTACGTCGTACACGACCGACCGGTTGAGCTAACAGAAAGTATAGATACTCCCTCCGTCCTTGAATAAGTGTACTTCTATGTTTAGTACATAGTCAAACGTTTTAAACTTTGATCAAATTTATAGAAAAAAATAGCAACATATATGACATAACATTGGTATATTTTGAAACTTCATTTCAAAATGAATCTAGTGATACTAATTTGTTGTCATAAATGCGAATACATTTTCCAATAACATTGGTCAAAATTTAATAAGTTTGACTTACCCCAAAAGGTAGAAATACACTTATTCGCGGATGGAGGGAGTACGTAATAAAGAGGAAAAAGAAGCAGCACTGATTAAAGCAGAATTTTCCGGCCGGCGGTGTTTCAACGGCGGACACATTACTTGTATTTTTCTTTCGGTTAACGCAGACGCTCACGTACTCGCGGATACACTCACCACTATAAACATATACACGCATATTTTATCTGTATGAGCATCTCTGAGAGACTGAACCGACCGTCAGGTTTAGAAATTGACGATGTCACCACAATCGCCTCGCTATCATGAGAATGTCGTCTCCATTGAAATTCCTGGCAATGGCCAGGATGTTAGCAGAAATTATCGCATGATTGGCCCGGACCGTGTTTGCTACTTCTTTACCTATATAAAAGGTAAACCTCTTGTCTTGTTTTTAAAAAAAGTTATAGTTTATGTATAGATTCTACAAGTACAGATACTACCACTGCAGTTTGTACAGAGAAAAGAATGCGCCTGACGATGTAGATTAGAGGTTGTTGGTACGCAAAGTATCATGTTCCATTTACATTTCTTCTTAATTAATATAAGGGGCAAAGCTTTTGCCCCACAGTTTCAAAAATGTGCCATTTACATGAGAATGTGTTTAGTGTGGAATATTTTCCTTTACCTTCGCAGCGTACCAACCTACCAGCAACCTATAAACACAGGGAGAGATCTCCGTTCCGATCAAAGTTTTTGTACTCCACACTAAATTGTCAAGAAAAAGAGGCCATTCACCGACTAGATCCAGCAATTTGTGTTCGAAAGTAGTGGGATGCCAAAGCTGAGAGGCGAGGAAAAGAAAAGCGGCGAGGCAAAAAAAAGAAGCAAACAGCAGACGGAACGGAAAGCCGGATTCCGAGGGTGCCACGTGTGAGCGAGACCGTTGATCTGCATCAAATATGGTTGATCAATGGCGTATGGCACGTCTCCGAGGCCGAAAATGGCGGCTCCCTCTCCCCTCCCCTGTCTTTCTCTCACTCTAGAAAGCTGGACCGAAGCTGCAGTCTAGTAAGCTTTGGCTTTTATCTTCTTGTTCATGCTCTGCTCCGCTCGCCCCGCCAAATGCCTCCCGCCATCGCAACGCTGCTCCTCGCGCAGCTGGTGCTGTGCGGCTGCGTCTATCCGGCGGTGTCCGGCGATGTCGTCGGCGCCAGGAGGGTGCTGCACCAGCCGCTCTTCCCCATTGGGTGGACTCCGCCCCCCTCGCCGCCGCCTCCGCCCGCGCCGGACTTCACTTCCGACCCCAGCCCTCCTGCCACGACGCCTGGTGCCCCTCCCGGCGACTTCTTCCCTCCGGCACCGCCCGCGGCGGGCGGTACTGGTGGTGGTGGTGGCACGACGAACTCCCCCACCACCATCGCCGCCGATGTCTCCAACCCGCCGGCCGCCTCTGCTGCTGCCCGCGGTCCCAAGAAGGCGACCATAGTGGCGGCCGGGGCAGCTGCCGCCGCTGGGGTCGCGCTGCTCGGCTTCGCCTGCGCGTTCCTCATCACCGGCCGCGCCCGCCGCCGCTGCGAGTCGCAGAAGCTGCTCGGCCCCGACGGCGGGCCGGCGCACCGCCGTGCGGCCCCCTCGGCCACCGACTTCCTCTACGTCGGCACCATGGAGCCCACCACGCCCGCACACCACCACCGCGGGCCCACTGGCGCCGATCTCGCCGGGTCCCCGTACCGCAAGCTGCGGAACGAGCGCGCGCGGCGCGCCGTGTGCCGCGACGAGGCCACCGACCACCCGAGCCCGGAGCTCCGTCCGCTCCCGCCGCTGCGGCGCGCGCCCACCATGGGCTCCTCCGACGAGGACGCCGCGTACTACACGCCGCGGCAGCGCTCGGGGGGTTCTGGCTCCGGTGGCGCCGGCGGCGCGTGCGGCGAGACGTGGAGCGAGGCCAGCGCGTCCAGCCCGCCCACCACCACCACCGCATCCCGCCGCAGCCTTCCCAGCATGACCAGCGACTTCTTCCCCCGGTCGCCGCCATCGCCGCGCTCCCGCAGCCCCCCGCACGATCCCGCCGCACGCGAACACCCCCGCGCACCCGCTTCTCCACTGGCTCCGCCCCCGACGTCAAGCAGGTCATCTCGTCATCCCCACGGCCGGTGCAACCGTCCAACCCAGCTCCACGGCCACCCCCACCACCTCCTCCTCCTCCACCACCAGCGCCGGCAAAGTCTCACACAGCTCCAAAACCACCACCTCCTCCACCACCGCCACCGATGGCGTCAGCTAATAGGGTCCTCCCAAAGACCGCGGAGCCGCCGTCCGGGCCGACATCGAGGCGCCGGTTGATGAAGCCGCTGCCGCCGGAAGGCCCCCGCATTGCGATGCCGATGCCGATCACGGGGGCGACAACCTCGGCGGATAACAACGGGAGCACGTCGATGCGGGCAGGGGACGACTCGGCCGGCGGGCTGCCGAAGCTGAAGCCGCTGCACTGGGACAAGGTGCGGGCGACCTCGGACCGCGCCATGGTCTGGGACCAGCTCAAGTCAAGCTCATTCCAGTTGAGAACCGGTGCACAACAATTGCGTTATCCGTGCATGCTTGTGGTCTCTGAATTATGCCTGACGTTGAGCCGTTTCTTTCAGGTTGGATGAGGACATGATCGAGGCGCTGTTCATGAACAACTCCATGCCCGCCGCGCCGCCGAGGGACGCCGGGAGGAAGGCCGGCGCCCCACCGTTCCGGCAGGAGGAGAGGGTGCTCGACCCCAAGAAAGCCCAGAACATCGCCATCCTGCTACGTGCCTTGAATGTCACGCGTGAGGAGGTCTCTGACGCGCTCTTGGATGGTGAGTGATCGTACAATGCTGATTGTTCAACTGCCATGACAAATTAGTTTTTCTTGGAAAAATTTGTCGGCACATTTTTCGTCCCAACAGTAATTCCTGCACCTATTTTGACATACGCTGTGTTGAACCAGCTTTCTACTGTTCTTTAGCTAAAAATTATGCTATTCTGTTTCCAAATCTTAAGGAGTTTTGTTTGATTGAGATTAGGTATTTAGCATATGCTTTGGTTGGACGCTCTTTTCATCTGATTTTGTGATTCCCATTTTGCTTTCAATGAGATTCGAATTTGGAGCTTGGTGGGCATGCAGTTCAATAGTGACAGGTATTTATTAACAGAAAAATATGGTTCTTGATAGTAAGACCTCAACAGAATTTACAAGGACTTAAATCTTCAAGGGAAGAAGATGGCTCGACCAATCCTTTGCTAGTAGGAAGGTTGTGAACATCCTGATGGAACATTACAAACATCCACCAGTTGTTATGCCTTTTTCTTCTTCCATTATAGACGATGTCATCGTATCGCTCATCTTCCATTGTCCAACACTCATGATTTTCTCTGAATTAAACTCTAACCCTGATCTCTATGCATAATCATTTTAATGTTTTTCAGTGGGATGTTCTGCTGTTATTTACTACTACTAGTATATCATTTCTATACAGCAGTGTCCACTCATTATACATTTTTTGTACTCCATTTTGAACAGGCAATGCTGAATGTTTAGGCAGTGAACTTTTGGAAACATTAGTGAAAATGGCACCTACCAAAGAGGAAGAAGTCAAACTACGAGATTACAGCGGCGACCTATTGAAGCTGGGTACTGCAGAACGCTTTCTCAAGACGGTGCTGGATATACCTTTTGCCTTCAAAAGAGTTGATGCTATGCTGTACCGAGCAAATTTTGAGACAGAGACAAATTATCTAAGGAAATCGTTTGAAACATTAGAGGTACGCCAGATAGAAAACTCATACTGCACAAATCCTTCTTACCATTTTGAGTTCTACAGCTATATATACATGTCGTTAGTTCACATTTATCCACTTGTTTTCAGGCTGCTTGTGAAGATCTTAGGGGTAGCAGGTTGTTTCTAAAACTCCTTGAAGCAGTGCTGAGAACCGGAAACCGGATGAATGTCGGCACAAACCGGGGCGAGGCTAAAGCCTTTAAGCTCGACACTCTACTGAAGCTCGCAGATGTCAAGGGAGCTGACGGTAAAACCACGCTGCTGCATTTTGTTGTCCAAGAAATGATTCGATCAGAAGAAGCGAAATCTGAAAAGGGAAATGCCGTCAGCACCAGCTTCAAAGAGCAAGGCCTGAAAGTCGTGTCCGGGCTGAGCAGCGAGCTCGGAAACGTGAAGAAGGCAGCTTCCATGGATTTCGATGTTCTGCACGGCTACGTGAGTAAGCTCGAAACGGGCCTCGAGAAGATCAAGTCAGGGTTGCAGCTCGAGAGGCAATGCACGCAGGGCCAGAGATTCTTCATGGCAATGCAGGGCTTTCTGAAGGAAGCCGAGCAGGAAATCGATCGTGTGAAAGGCGAGGAGAAAAGAGCGCTGGGGAGAGTGAAAGACATCACCGAATACTTCCATGGTGACACAGCGAAGGAGGAGGCTCACCCCCTGAGGATATTCATGGTGGTGAGGGACTTCCTCTCGACGCTGGATCATGTGTGCAGGGAGGTTGGCCGGATGCAGCAGGACAGAACCGTCGTCGGGTCTGCGAGGACGTTCCGTATCTCAGCGACGACCTCATTACCGGTTCTAAGTCTGTATGGCCAACGACGGGAGAACAACTCCGATGACGATGATAGTATGTCGTCGTAGGAGAAGGGGTGGTCAAGGAGCAGGCTGAATTTTTGAATGCACATAGCTCACACAAGCTTTGACAGCTTGAGCAGCTGCAGCAATTGATAGTTACAAGGAAGCACATATTCAATCTTGGGATGGCCAAGATGAAGAGGGGTCAGGGGGTCTATACGTTTGCATTATGCAGAATTTTTTGTACAAAAGAAGAATAATGATAAGAAAATCTTCCTCTTTATATTGGGTAATTCGCAATGCAGAGGCTTAGAAAATAGGCTCGCTTCTAGTAGTGTATTGGAAGATTGTTACACTTTTTTCTTCTGTAATTATGTCCATATAGCTGAGGATTAGTGATATAAACAGGAAATCATGTTTCACGGTAACTAAGTTTCTCTCTGGAGAAAGGACTGTAAGAAACTTGTGCTTAACTCTTTCAAATTTCCTCTTTAATAAAATTTCTTCTGCCAACAAATTTCTCTTGTAAGCTTCAACAAAACTATCATTTATAGGCCATACCTTAGACTTTATTTGAAGGTTATGCTTTTTATATATATATCACTAGAAGAGCACTACTACAAGGTAGCACAGGTCATCCTTCCAGATATCTGCAAGCGACAGAAAGGTGAAAAAGGGAACCATCAGCGGATATTCATAACGGGTTGTATGTCTAGATGCACCCATTAGCTATTTTATTTTTGGTTTTTTTTCAGAATGTCAAAAAAATTCAGAAAAAAATCCGGATGTACGTTACAGCGTGATGTGTTAGCACAAAAATTGGCATGGTGAAAAAACTTTTTTAGCAACCTGTACAAAAAAGACAAAATTCCGACACGTATATGTACATTTCATTATGTCCGAATTTGTCTTTTTTGCACAGGTTGCACAAAAAGTTTTTTCACCATACCAATTTTTGTGCTGACTTGAAATGTGTTGGACTACATGCAAAAAAATTATTTTGAATTTTTTGACAATTGGAAAAATGTTTTTTGGGTAGTGGGTGCATCTGCACCCACTACCCAAATCGCCGTGTCAATCAGCGCCATCAGTATGTTTACGATCAACTGTAAAGCATAGCCAAGCGAAAGGACGGCGTAGCTGCCATGCCAGCACCAATGCCATCATCTCCTCCATTGCCACCATCAGCAGCCTTTTTTTCTCTGTGCAGGCGATCGATCATTTGAGCATGCCCTCTTTGCGTAGAGATAAAGAAAGCACCGGGGAACCATCACTACGGCGAAAGTTATGTCTCTAACCTTTTCTCTCAGGCGAATGATGATGATGATTCCAAGCTTCGCGAGCCTTCCTTCCTTCCTGCGGATGGAGGTGTAGCGAGTCGCTACATGTGAGAGAAAGGTAGGCAGAGCGAAGCAAGAAGACGTCGTTCCAAAGGGTGGCATCCTGACGTGAAGGACTGATGGGTGGCGCCAGTACTACCCTTGCCTTGATAATTCTCTTGTGGAAACACCTCTGAAGCACACCGAAATGATATGTAAAACCATGCAAATTTTAGACAACGGGATTGGGGTACAAACAACCACTGTTATCAGCTGTAAACATTTTAAAGAGAACATATCCCCTTTTAATGATCCAATCTGAAGCAGAGCAGCAAGATTGCAGTACAAAATATTCTCATCTTTTACCATGGCACTGCAGCCACACATTCACACACTATCCAATGAGTACAAAACATGTTCCAAAAGACAGAAATCATCAAATAGTAAACCTTTGAATTACCAAAACGGCAGCATAAAGCTCCTGGTGTGACCGGCACAAGCAGCACACTGCTTCACCAATCACTGCAATGCACCTTTACGAATTCTCTCCATTTCATATATTTTCTATTTGATAAAAACAAACAAGAATCTATGGGGAGCTGCTTCATGTTGTCGTATGAATGTAAATTGGAACAACCAAGCACAAGCTTGGCTTGTGAACATCACCAACTCAGCCACATTTACATTTCCCTTTGCACTTCAGACGGTGGTGCTACCACGTAAGCAAGCTAAAGCCCTGTCATTCCTTGCATATGCTTCCTCAGCGCCTGATCCCTCCGGTTATGATTCCGGCCACCTCTCCTTCCGCCGCCTCCACGGGGACCTGGCCCTCCTCGAGCGAAACCTTGTGCTGGGTTTTGATCTTCATTGTCCTCCGCTGGATCGTCATGGCTCCTATCCCCTCTTCTTGCACCACGGCCAAAACCTTGCTCGCCATTAGGCCGGTTGTCCTCGTCCCTGGCCCCTCTTCTTGCACCGTGACCAAAACCTTGATGGCCATCAGAGTGGCTGTCGCTTCTGGCCGGTTGTCCTCGTCCCTGGCCCCTCTTCTTGCGCCACGACCAAAACCTTGCTGGCCATCAGAGTGGTTATTCACTTCTGGCCGATTGTCCCTTCTTGCACCACGACCAAAACCTTGCTGGCCATCAGAGTGGTTATTCACTTCTGGCCGATTGTCCCTTCTTGCACCACGACCAAAACCTTGCTGGTCATTGTTTACCTCTGGCAGGTTGCTGTGGTTCCTGCCCCCTCTTCTTCCACCACGGCCAAAACCTGGAGGGCCACCAGAATTCTTGTTATCCTCCGATGGGTTGCTCTGATCCCAGCCACCTCTTCTGCCTCGACCACCAGGATTTGAGCCTCCTCTGCTGAAGTTGTTAGCATGACTACCCTCATCTTCCTCCACAGCTCTATGTTGTTGCCTGTTGGGAGCTCCCATAGGTACATTTCCACCACGGCCAAGACCATGAATTGTATCTTTTGAGTCTGGTTTAAGACTGCTGCTTCTCGAGCATTTGATACTGCAACTGAACCAGAAACCTTGTAGCTGTAGTTCTTCCCGTCTTTAACATAAAACTGTGGCTTCTTCTGTGATGCCCAACGCGGGCCACTCGAGGAACTCTCAACATCATTGGCGCCGTCAGTTTCCTCATAACTTGACTCTACCACACTGAAGCCAAGATCATCGAAGGAGTCATCATACTCATCCTCATATTCAAACTGAGACTGAAGAACCGCTGACTTAACAGCATCTTTAGCTTTTCGCGAGTCTAGAATCGCAGAGTCAGGCAATCATCATTGCTCTTCCTTGTAAATCTACCTTGTGGAACTGATGATACAGAAGAGGTAGGAGCCTTGGATGATGATGAAACTAAAGCTACAGACGAGGTAGGGGCCTTGGATGCTGATAAAACAGAAGAAGATTGGGCTTCGAGTGTATGGGGTTTATTTGTAATCTTAGGCATAGTTTCCACAAGTATGCCTTTTCCTTTATCTTTCCCAACACTAGGTGCAGGTTTTTGTTGTGGCATCTCTTGTAACGAAGTATCTAAAGCTAGAAGATCTTGATGAAGTGTTCCTTCCAATATTCTTTGGATAACTTCCTCAGGGTTCTGGTTGTAGGCTTCCAAGCAAATGGCGAGGAAACCTTTCCCGTGATCAGGAAATAGGTCCCTTATCTGACTAATCTTAGACTCAATGACAGCCGCTTCCTCATCCTTCTGCTGTAGTTCACCGCCATGGGAAGATACTGGCACTTCAGGGCCGCTATTCCAAGAAGTGACAGTGGATCCACACAAACGTGATATGAACTGGAACTGCTCATCCTCCATGTATATCCATCCTGTTAAGGATCAACACATGGAATACATCAATAAAACGATTTGGCATAAAAAGAATACGACAACTGAGTTCTTAGATGACAAAAAATGTGGTATGTACATAAATGGAACGATGCTGACAGTCTGTAAAAAAAATCACATGAACAGAAAATATAGAAAACTAAATGAAATCATAACAGAGGTGCTGCTGCACTTGATTAGTATGGATATACAGTTGGTGCATTAAATGGGGCAAAGCAGTAGAGGCCATCAGAAACTGCCAAACTGGTAAGGCAATACAGACTCCTACAGGATGATGATACTCCAACAAGCTTGAGAAGCATTTCCTTTTAACGTTGGATTCCGATCTTCAATATATGGGATGGAGTGAGAACATTCTACTATCTCAAACTGGAACAGCACTGAACCATATAAGCCTATTAACTGTGTTTACTCACACACAGACTGTGAGGAAGTACTGTAATATGTATGCCAACAAGAGACAGAAATTCAGTTAAAGTATGCAAAATGTCACCATACGGAGCAATTAAACCTTGTTTACTTCTAAAAACAAATCTACAAGATGACATGCTATTTCTGAAAGAAAGTAAGACAACTTTGACTGAGAATTTGACATATAATAAGTAAAGGGGGACAAGGTTGTGTGAAACCTTTACAAACATAAGGAGCTAAGTAAGCAGTCCATTAAGAATTTTGATAATTTACCTTTGTTCCGAATATCGCCAATCCGCCTTATCAACTGAAAATCTTTTGAAGAGCTTGAAGAAATGTCTTTCCAGGATTCCCTTGAGAAGAGTAAGTGGCTTCTCCATTGATATCCTTGAGTGTTTGAACTATGATGTCTCCCCTGATCATCGGATCTTCGACTTTAGCTGGAAACATCTTACTAGACGCTTGGATATCATGCTCCTTAAGTTGATCATTCAAATAGCAGAACTCCAATAATCTCCAACCAAATCCAACAGCTCTCTTTGACAGCATTCTTATACCAAGAACTATATCAGTAACTTTACTGTCAGATGAAGTCTCTCCGTTGCTTTGGGAACTGGACATAACTTGGAACCCTTGAAGCAAAGATGGTAACAACGAATCATGCAATCTTGCAAGGGTGTTCAGTAATTCCTCAACTCCATTGCTGCAAATCAAATAGTATATATCCAATTATCCATCAATGCATTGTTAAGAAACATGCACCAATCACTGGGATGAGTGAGTAGAAGCTTACCCTGCTTCAAAAGAAGTACATAATAATAATGCAGCTGGCTGATAAGCATCAACAAAGGCATCCAGAGAGATAATTGCATCATTTACAAAATCCATCACCTGAGGGAAATTATATTTATAACTACACATTAAAACTTAGGCAAAGGACAGTTGATATATCAGAAATAATTCATAATGTGTAAAAACTTACGTCCGAAAAATCCTTCTGAAGTTGGGTATGTCCACTGTCATTCGGTTCAGGTGAGCTGAGGACCTATAAATCAATCAATTGCAGTTACGTCGGGTCCATGCATAATTCTGTAAGGTCTATCATCAGATAGCTGAAAGTGCATGATCAATTCTTTAATTATATCGTACGTCGTTATTTTTCATCATATTAAGTTAAATATATCCTTAATTTGAACATGAAGTTTTTTCTAAGAAAGAGAAAATGTGTACCATCAAATGCCATTTTCATCAACCACTACTCTGCCCCAATACATGTTCACATCAGCTAAAGGGCAAAACATATTTTCTAACAGAGCTACTGACGTACCAGGAATGCTAAAAGGATAATATATGTCATATTCAGCTGGAAATGTATGGGACTAGCACTAGAAAGGATCTAAGACCAATACAGAGATATGTTGCACCAACAGAAGAATGACAGGTCCTGGAAACATAGACACTTTGCAGCTAAAGGAGTTGATCCAGTCTTGCAGTACGTGATAAAAAAAATAGAACACCCATCCAGGCATCGATGCACTTGTGGATTATATTAAATTATTGTTCACAAATTCAGTGCTAATTTCCCTCACATGGTGAATGAACAAACTGAAATCTTTTTACAAACATTGCAAATGCACTTCTCCAAAAATTTGATTGAAAAAAAAAAAGCGCTAGCTAAACGAAAAGCCAGTAGTTCTAGCAGTCACATAGGATTTTTCCACACTGAGATCATCAAACTATTCTCTAGGTGTTACGTGTCATTACCAAATAAATGAACAAAAAAACTTTAGACGGCATGCACCAATAAAAAGTTGCACAAAACACATGCAAAAATATGACCTGTAATGACTTCATGCACCTCTCCTGCATCGTTTGAAAAATGCCCAGGAACTGGGGAAGTACAATATTGATCTCATCAAGAACATTGGGCTGCACAGTGATAGCATTTGTAACCTGGTACAGAATCCTTATTAACTGGAGCGCTCAGAGTTCATAAAATGAAAATAAATAGCTGAGACTATAGGAATTAAAATGAATTTGAATTCAAGTTACATCCATGTACAAGAAAAAAGAAAGGGAAAAATAGCACCAACGACAATAAAAAAAATGCCTCGGGAACCAACCAGTGAACTTGTCAACTTCCCATTGTCATGCCCATAAATAGCACATATATCCAATAACTTTGGTAGATCAAGCAATCTTTTTTCCTGTACAAGGGCTACAGGGAACAAATTATTCAACTCCATTCTGTACTAAACTCAATGGATGCACACATGATCAAACAAGTAATCCCAGTCTCACCTGCATGCTCCTTCATACTAAGGGACTCACCCGCACCTGATCCAGGGTCCTTGTTCGAAGATCTAATACACAAACAAGAGACACATCACAAGAGTTATATGCAACTCTTAACAGCATACACTATCTTATGAAAATGGTTTTTACAAGAAATTGAGCAACAGTTGTGAAATGATAGAAATCTCACATGCGATAGAGAACCATAAAGACACGGCGGCAAAGCTCAAGCTCCCCAACAACCAAGCCAGCAACTGTTCCTTTGGGGGCCCTGTGTGGCAAATCATACCACCGGTGTCTGAATTGTAGGTAACTATCTAGGAATGCATGCAGAGAGGTATTCTGTGCCACTGGGTAAAAAAAGTAACTATAAGCATTAGATGTCACAAACAAAGTTCAGATGCATGCAGTTCTGAGCTCTCTTCACAAGCTCTAACTCTAGGAGCTAAATCATTGGGCAATTAACAGTACAAGAACAAATTTCATCTCCTAATTTCTCCTGTTTACTTATCTTATCATTCATTGTTTATTGATATCAGTTCTGATCAACAATTAGCTCTGAGCTCTCCTCGCAAGTTCTAACACTACGAGCAAAAACATTGGAGAAATCACAAAACAAGACCAAATTTTCATCTCCCAGTTTCTCTTGTTGACTTATCTAGTAGTTAAGCTATTGTTTACTGAGATCAGTTCTGGTTAACAATTCCAAAGCAAAACAGAGAGCCTCGTCGAACTAAGCATCGGTAACCAATAGATACATGTACTAATCATTTACTTTGGCAATCTAAATACCTATTAAGGGAAGATGCAAGGAGCTACATGCACATAGCTTGATAGCCATCTGTGTTTGATAGTGGAAAACAAGATCTGAAATTCATAAGCATCTGACTACTAAACTTGAGCCAGTACAGCTGATCAGCGCAGAAGTAAAGCTACATATTCACGTCGAAGGAAACAACCAATGCAGTTAAGATTGCATAAAAGCTTCCAAACAAGTAACCAGTAGATATAGGACTTTCGACAGCTTAGCAATATATTCACTAGATTCCAGACATGATTGGAAGTAGCACTGAATAAATAATTATCTCTCAAAATATGTGTAAGCCATAAACTAGCCAAATTGCAACTGGTTGAGAATCTTGATATGCACATTTACATATAGGCAGAACGATAACAATATGTCATAACAATGCAGGCAATATTTAGAAATAGCAATCAAATTGTTAAGCAAGCCATCAAGCGATACTCAGCAACGGGTGTAACAGTCCTGTATATAAAATAAGTATGAGTTCAAGGATGAAGGAATCCTCAACCTAAGCCACTATATACAGCACAATACATACATAAGTTATGGAAGGTAAAAAAAAAACCACAAATGTGGTAGGAGAAGTCTTTATATCCTAACTATGAAGCACTCAATCACCTTTAGGCTTTAGTGAATCAAACCCATCTGAATGAGTTGATATCTGCTAGAGCATGGCTTAGCAAATTGCTCAAACGATAGAACTATGCATAAGAATTCGCACTTAATGCATTCGAGCATCTCTGCTAAACCAAACAAGCAAACAGAAAATTAACAGGTCAAAGCTCCCAAGTTTCCTACTCAGTGTCCCAATCCGAGAACTAAGGTTTCCGGTTTGCAACTAATGCACATAGGAGTTGTGTGGTTACCCTGGCGCCAGAACTCGCGAGGCTTGGCACGGAGGAGCGACGCGAGCGCGTCGTTGAGGAGGTCGACGACGGCCTGCGACTCCTGGGCGTCGAGGCCCCCGAGCCCGGCCGCGACCGCCTCGTCGTGCGGCAGGTAAGACACGAACCCATCGGCCGCTCCGTCGCCACAGCTGCTGCTTCTGCTGCCGGCGCCAGATGCGGACGGCGCGGCCGACGATCGGAGGGCGGTGGTGAGCGATGGCGGCGGCGAGGGTTTAGGGGCGGAAGGGGCGGCGGATTTGGGGACGTAGCGCTGCTCGTGTTGCTGCTGCTGCTGCTGCCTCGGCCCGGAGTTGGGGTGGCGGCGGTGGTAGGAGGGCTTTGATTGTTGGGCGGGCGGCGCGGACGACATGGCTGGATCGGGGGAGGGGAGGAGATGCCTTTGGGTAACGGGGTTGGAGGCTGGAAGGCTCGAAAGAGGAAAAGTCAGTAGCCTTCTCTATTTCAGGGGCACTCCCTGAATTTTGGATTTGACAAGCTCTCTAGCGACGATATATTCTACTTATTCAAAATTTAAAGAATTGTCCAAATCTCAGTTGGTTGTATTTTTTATCTCAGTATATTAACTTAGCTGTTCGATCTAATTCTAGATGTCTATCCACCTTCTTTACGAAACCACACTTTTACCGTTCAAGCCAATGTTGTATCCATGGGTCACCGCCACCTCCGGCTCGACGCTTTCATTTGCTTTGTCTACCTAAGTCATCAACTTTATATCCCTGAGCCTTCAATGAACCCGACCAACCCTATCACAACCAACCCAGCCTCTAACTTAAAAGACATCTCCTTTCTGAACTTTGTCATTCTCTTTGTCGGCGGCATCTAGGATGTGTGCATAAGACACCGAAATTGAGCTAACCAAAACTAGAGACGAATGAACCGAGATTAGTTTCGGTCGCCGCCACCTTCGGCTCGACGCTTTCATTTGCTTTGTCTACCTAAGGCATCAACTTTATATCCCTGAGGCTTCAATGAACCCGGCCAACCCTATCACAACCAACCCAGCCTCTAACTTAAAAGACATCTCCTTTCTGAACTTTGTCATTCTCTTGTCGGCGGCACCTAGGATGTGTGCATAAGACACCGAAATTGAGCTAACCAAAACTAGAGACGACTGAACTGAGATTAGTTTTGGTGGCTAAATATGATAAATAGAATTCACCGAATTAAGATAAGTTTCACCCTCTGATAATCAGAATCCGAGTTAACCATGATAAATGATTGAAAACACTAGACCCTCACGTGTCTAACTTTTCAGCCCAAAAGCTCACCGGGACACCGACCCATGAGAACCGCATTGACCAAGTCGCGTAGCTTCAAAGCTTTTTTGAGTATGAAATTTTTGCGTATTATGAAAGCGAGAATTATTTCTCCTAAAATGAAGCTCCGATAAAGATTTACTTCATCATTGATCAAGAAGGTTGTTGCTTAATTAACTACAAACACGGGGATATTAGAAAATAAATAAAACCTGAAAAAACTAGAGACAAAATTGATGAAGATGTGAATAATATAGCGAGATGAGCTAGGTTTCGGATGATTTTCAAAGAAAAAAATGCCTCTGATGCTTGATAGGTATACCACTATTGGTACCTCTTTCAATTTGTCTAATCAATGAAACTCAGCTTATTATTGATACTTTATTTGTCTAACCAATTTCCTGGGCAAAGGTAATTATGAATAAAAATATAAAAAATTGGATAAAAAAATGTTTATGTTAATTGCCACTATTTCGGATGGCTTCACTATTTGTTTTTATCGGGGGGTTACTTGATTGACATCCTCCTATGACACATTATAGCTTCTTATGATATTTCTACTTATGGAATCATTGATTGGCATCCTCCTATGACAGATTATAATTTTTTATGATATTTCTACGTATGGAATCATTTTTCAAAGGAGCCAGAAACTAATCAATATAACAAATGCAGCCACGTAAAGTACAAAAATTGAAAAAATGTAAAATATCATAGCCAGGTTTCGATCCTGGGACCTGTGGGTTATGGGCCCACCACGCTTCCGCTGCGCCACTCTGATTGTCGTTGCGTTTTACGTGAAACTTATGGTATTATTGATAACAACTCCAACATAGCCTGTTCTTTCTCCTCAGTGTGGTTTCTGGCACTCATCATTCAGACTTCAGAGGCTTCACGTACTGCCTAATGCGTGTAGCCAAGGACTCGGTGTTAATTCACCAGGAATGGCTCTGCTTTTCTTCTGCTCACCCGCAAGTAAAAGCAAGTCTCGGCTTCTTCAGAGTTTAGATGCTGAAACAAAGCAGATCAGCTGATCCGCACTATAGTTCAGTGCAAGCGTGTCTATAAAATGCTATCCAATTGCGCTGAATCCCTGGTATGATGGAGCTGCAGGCCGACATCGACAGTTCGATCGATTCTGAAAGTAGTCTGCAAACCTGAACGAGCCGAGCTACGGACGAACCAACATGGGAACCTGGGATCTTTACAAGCCCTCCTCCTGCAGCCACTACAGAAATTTGCTCAGTTAGATACGCAAGTTTGGTCGCCGGTCTCTGTTGCTACAACTCAAACTACCACACTGTATATTCTGTTTTCCAACTCCTTCAAGTGCTCTCTTCCAAAATTCAGTTGCAGAAACTAATAAACGGCCATGATGCAGACAGTTTGCCTGCATTATTTGTTCATGATACTTCTTCACCGCATAGGCGGCATTATTTGTTCTTAAGCCATGATTTAAGGGACATACGAGCATGTAAGCACACGAGTTAAACTAAATTTCACAATTAATCAGATAGATTTGGTAATCTCTCCCAAATAAAACAGAACAATCACATAATTAAAAAGTTCAGGACATATGAACAGAGTAGATATATTACTTTTATCCCAATCAAATAGAAAAATCATGCTGAAAAGAACACAAATTACTCTGCAATTCAATTCTGCATAAAACAGTAATGTTATCGTTTCCTTACAACTCGATCGAGCATTTACATGGATCGATCATCCAAGCACAATTACATATCTGGGACAGTTTACACCCGTTGTGCTTTCCGTACGCCGTGTGGAACCACGAAGCGCGGCGTCTTCTTTCTCAGCAACGGCAAAGCTTCAACCTTTGCAGCGGCGGCGGAGGGACGAGGAGCAGCGAACCACGGGAGCTTGAGCGCCTTGGCCGCCGTGAGCCGCTTGTCGGGATTGCACGTGAGAAGCCCTTGCAGCACCTGGAATCCTTGCTCCGACAGCTTCTCTTCAGGGAACATATCCCGCAGCCTGTTGTCGTGGTTCCCAGTCGGTAGCAGTCGCAGCGCCGTGGCGGTGAACGGCAGGGACATGAACTCCGGCCAGGTCCGGTCGTCGGGCATGCCGAGCAACCAGAAGATACTCCAGAGCTGGACTATGTAGCGAGTATCGTTGAACACGTCCTGGTGGCCGTCGTCGTCGTCATCGTGGAACAGACTCTTGCCGGTGAGCATCTCCGCCATGACGCACCCGAGCGACCAGGTGTCGACGAGCGCGTCGTAATCCGGCTTGCGCAGGAGCATCTCGGGGGCCATGTAGGGCACCGTGCCGGCCTGGCCGTACGGCGGCGATTCCGACATGGTGATCGCCAGCCCGAGGTCGCAGATCTTGACGAGCTCGCCGTCTTGGCCGATGAGGATGTTGGCCGGCTTGATGTCGCGGTGGACGACGTGGCGGTCGTGCAGCATCTTGGTTCCCATCAGGAGCTTCCACATGAAGGCGCGCACCTTCGACTCCGGAAGCGGCGGGCCGCCGCGCCTCTCCCGCAGGAATGCGTGTAGGCTCGGCGCGGCGACGTACTCCATGGCGAGGCCGAGCTTGCCGGCGGCGTGGTCGCGCACCAGGCCCTCGAAGCCGACGACGTAGGGG
This sequence comes from Poa pratensis, assembly GCA_947311845.1. Classification (NCBI taxonomy): domain Eukaryota; kingdom Viridiplantae; phylum Streptophyta; class Magnoliopsida; order Poales; family Poaceae; genus Poa; species Poa pratensis. Next base: position 79,506,242 of record CAMZMU010000033.1, read on the forward strand.
TTCCCGCTGCAGGCCTCCAGGAAGCGGGCCTCCCGCAGGAGCTCGGCGACGTCCGGGCCCTCCTCGGTCTCGTGCGGCGAGGAGAGGAACTTGATGGCGACGGTCTTGCCGGTGGCGCGGTGGCGGGCCTTGATGACGGCGCCGAAGCCACCCTTGCCAAGGTAGGCCACCTCCTCGTACCCGTCGGTGCTGCCGATGCTGGTGCGGCTCCTCTTGCAGGGCGTCGCCGATCCTTGGGTGGTCGTCGTGAGGACGGCGGCGGCACGCTTGCGGGTGGCCATGGCGCTGGATCGGCGGCTTGGCTGCTGGAGCCTGGAGACGATGGGCGAGGTGGAGAGACGGTCGGTGGAAGCAAGCAAAGGATCGATCTTGGGATGGGGAAGGAAGGATGAGCAGTACGCATTTATACACGGAGGAAGCGAACGCGCAATGGCGGCCCCGATCGATCGAAGGAGAACAGCAGCGCATCCCCGAGCTCGACTCGGATTCAAGCTGAACTGGAGTACCAGGCAGTGCTGTTCCAGTGTTTCGACAGGTTGCGTCACCGTGCTGCTATCGGATTCCGTAGAACTACGGTAGCTGCCAGGTGGGCCCGACGGACACGCGGTCGTTGTTTCTTCCTTGCCGCCTGCGTTAAGGCATACGGTACAAACTGTCCCTAGCAGGTCGATGACTTTGACCTTTGACCATTGTGCGTCAGCTCGAATATGGCCTTGTTCCTTCCTTGCAAAGTTTTTTTTTTAAAGATAAAGGACTTTATTACTTAAAATTTAAGCATTACACCCGGATTTTGCATATCGCACATAGCTGCAATCCAAGTGAAAAAATAAAAAGAGTGTGTAGCACTAGACGAATTACAATCATGAAGTGAATAAAGTAGATCGTCAGCACTGTTGATGAACGCGAACGCCTATGGAGGACCAATCCGTCGATCAAGCGATCATCCATGTCGGGTAAAAATGTCCCTCGCCACCTCTTCCTAACATGCACATGCCTCCGTAAAGAGTCCTCGATGACCCTCCCGTTGTAAGGTGGACCACAAACGGATAATACTTGTGCATCGATAGAGTACCTGCAAACGAGAAACATCTTTATCATTGAAAACCTTGTCATTTCTACTTAGCCAAATCGACCATAACGGCTATCGCTCCCACCCTAATAACGGCTTTATACTTTTTATCGATCCCATTTAGCCAGTTGCCAAAAACATTAGCAACAGACTTTGGTTGATATAAGTTAGACGCTATCTAGATGGATGACCATATAGAACGTGCAAAACTACACTCGAAGAATAAGTGTTTTATTGTCTCTTGTTGTGGACAAAACATACACTTCGTACTTCCCTGCAAGTTCCGTTTAACAAGGTTATCCTTATTTAGAATGACACCCCTACGAAGATACCACGTAAATAATTTTATTTTAAGTGGAATCTTCATTTGCCAGATTTTTTTATTATCATCGACTGGTACATCGGAATGTACTAACGCCCTATACATAGAATCCACGGAGAATTTTCCATTCGCACATAGATTCCAATGAAACTCATCGGGACCTTGTGTGAGTTGAACTTAAGTCAACCGTGCCAACAAGGAGTTCCAAGACGTTAGTCTCGGCCCAATTAGATCTCGCCCGAACGTCACATTCGGAGGAGAGCACTTCCTTGCACAGTTGCATTTTGTTTATCATGTCCAAGGATCGGCCTGTTTTCTTTTCAGCTGCACATTGTGATGATCATAGCCTATAAACTGTACCGGGATCACCACTGAATTTTTCAAATCTTCACTACAAACTGTACGGGGGATCAACACTGAATCTTACAAGTCTTCAAGAAATTGATACAAATGTTTTGGATGGCGCTTCCTCTACTAGGAAGTTGATACAAATGTTATACATATGTACCAAATTTCGTGGTAAAATAACATTTGTCATGTTGTTTGTGTCAAATATTGTACGTGTTGGGTTAGGTTTGGACTTGGAGTTATATTAGGTGTGGATAGGTACGAATAGTGTTCGAGTCGAACTCTTGTACCTGGGCCTCCCATATAATGAGGGGAGCACCACACGTGTAACCCATGACGACTTGATAGCAACAGGCGCGCAGGGGGACCGCCAGCACCTAGGGCGGCCAGGTGTTGCGGTATCAATGGGGAGGAGCGCCCGTAGTCATGCCCCGCAGATATAGGCGAGTTCGCCGAACTGCGTTAACAAATCTTGGTGTCATCATCGTGCTGTGATTGCTTGGTTTTCGGTAGATCAACTATGCGCCTACGACTGTAACAATTGGTATCAGAGCAAAGTTTAAATGCCGCGGATTGTTGATCGAGACTCGATGGAGATGCGACGTTGTGATCTGAGTTGTCCGCATGGAATTTGCAAATCAGAGCGTCGTGCGGTGAGAGCGAGATTGGGATACGTCGGAATCGAAGAAGCAATCAGGAAAGGCAACGACACACGGAAGCACAGGTGGTTTCGAACTCCGCGAGATTGATCGTTTCGATCGATGGCGGCACTGCGGTGCACTCCCGTGAGCAGGGCCCAGGCTGGGGCGTGCGGTGCTACAACGCACGGGCGAAGCCCATGCCTGACGCGGGCCAGCAAAGGAGTCCTAGCAGCAGCGCCATAAAGGCTAAGGTCCAGGTGCTTGTCCCTGGTGCGGCCCATGTGGCTGTAAGTGGACGAGAGGGCCGAGGCGCGGTGGTTCGTGGTGCTGGACAGATGCGCGATGGCACGCGTGCTGGAGCACGTAGGAGGCAAGGCAGAGTTTGACCGGATGCAAAGCGTGCATGAGATTTGTTATATATACTACAAAAATATATGTAGTGTCCTGTCTCGTCCAGCGACGGACGAAACCTCTACGTCGTACGTCGCGCCACTTTTGCAGAAACCCCCTATCGAATATGAAAATCAACCCGCAGTCCATTGTCTCCTATCCCAACCCCATCTGCGATCCCCTCGCGTCCTGCGAGCGCCGCCGCCCTTCGACCGGATGGATCCGAACCGGCCGGCCTCGCGCTCGTCGAGACCAAGGCGGGGGCATGTGCCGGGGTTCAGCGCGTCGATCTGGAGGAAGGCGGCACGATGGTGGCGCTCGGCGACGGAGGGACCGGCGCGGGCGTGGGAACGGTGGCGCTCGGCGATGGCCGCGACCGACGGGAGGTGTGCGGGCGGAAGGAGCTCACCGTGGCATAGGAATGGCTGCGGGAGGCACCGAGGACGAGCTGGTGGTCCCATGTTCCGCGCCACCATGGAGGATTCTAGCCGCCTCGGCCCTCCACACCTCACCCCCGAGCTCCACCACTGCCGGCATGGCTACCTGCAGCCGCCCCCACTTTGCCACGGGAGTCTACGGGGCGCCGCTGCTTGGAATCCAAACGGGGCAGGTACGCAGCATCCTTACATTCACCCTCCTTCCTCTGATGTAAACTCAGAACATGCTTGACATTTGGTTTACAGTAGCCATGCCATGGGAGATTGGTCAAATTGGAAATGTCTGGCTCTACTAATTTTGGGACGAATTGATCTCACATTCTCTTCCAAGGATTAAAACGTCCATACTGATTGTACTGCAACCAGCAAGAAGTTTATGCGGCAAGAAGTTCAACATTATCGTGTCTGAAGTTCTACATGGCAATTGGTTCAGTATTTTTACTAGGTAAAGCTCAGCTTGCTATGAGGGGAAGTTCACGTCATCCCTGCCTTTGCTCTTTAAGTGTAACATTCCATTGTTTTTGTGGGTCACTACAGCACTATGTGGTTTGTTCAGCTTATAAACCTATAATTTTGTTCAGCTTATTACTTGAAAGTGGGAGGAGAAAAATCATTTAGTACCATAGTTGCTGCAGATGGTGAAGGAAGATCTATTTACAACAACATGAAAGCTTTCATAAGGTTTGTGCACTCAAATCCTTGTTCCCACTTCTCACTTGCAGTTTTCTGATTGCTTGCATGCATCGTCAGTTGATCTATATAACTTGGTAAAGCTGATATTCCATTAACTTGGTAAAAAGATGTCTCCTATTCTCTATTAGTCGCTATTTCTCTGTTTGAGTTCTTTTAAGAGATTCGCATACCTTTATGAGATTTTTTTTGTTTGATACCTTACTTGCAGATCATTGACCTTTATGTGGGAATTTCCACTATTGGCATCTTTGCTACTCTCGTGGATCTTTCGTGAAAACTGATTTCACTGGAGGTGGTCACACCCTTGTTAGTTACTCACGGCTCTCAAATTGGGCCAGTGCTAAATTTGCGACAACTTTCACAGTAGAACTTCACCTTCGACAACCCTTGCGAGTACTTCCAAGCCGGCAAAGTGAAGGCAACAACGCACTCGCTGTCTGTGCTGGTGAAAATTGAGACGTTCAACTCACTTAACGCACTCTATGAAGACACCCGCCTACTGAGTTTGGCTCATGGAATTTTTTGGACAGAGTCTGATGGCCAGTTGTTCCAATGAGTGATGGATCCTGTGTCAAATTTGTGAAGGTTTTACTTGCTGGTATGTTGCTCAATGTTTGTACAACGGATCCCTCCTATTGAAGAAGTGATCAATATAGTCGTGGTTCCTCGCTTCATTGTGTTCCTTGCACGTGAGGACTATTGCCAACTCCAGGTGAGAACAATCTAAATGAGTAGTTGCGTTGATTTGGCTGTAGTCACATTCAGTCACCCCACACTGACAAATTTTTCAGTTTGCTTGTTACAGTTTGAGGCTGCATGGGCACTTACCAACATTGCCTCAGGCACATCAGATAACACCAAAGTGGTGGTTGAGCTCGGTGTTGTGCCCATCTTTGCCAAGCAAACTGCTACCCAATTTAGGATGTCCGCGACCAAGTACAAAAATATATCACAGGCCAGAGAATCGTCTTTTCTTTGAGGTGCCTTACTACATGATTTGGTCTGTTCTCTATTCATATTTTCAAGCGGTATGGGCTCTGGGGAATGTTGCTGACCCACAAAATGGCATGACCTGCTGCTTGAAGCGGTGGAGTATTCCCATTGTTATAGCAGCTCAATGAGCATGCCAATCTCTCGAGGCTCAGGAATGCCACATGGACCCTCTCCAACTTCTGTCGCGGGAAAACCACATCCAAACTTTCAGCAGGTTTGATTCTGGGCTTTTGTCACATTGTTCAACTTGCTGTAAAATATTTATTCTTAGGATGATTTGGTTAACCTCTCGTTTTCCTTCCCATTGTATTGGTTTTTGCGCTGGTTTTTCACAATTTGCTTGTCTATGGTTGCAGTATATCGTGAGGGGTGGTCGGTACCTCTTCCCGCTGCTCCCGGAGGCGTTCAAGGGCTTCAAGCAGTTCAGAGTCATGGGATGGGGCGCTCTCGGGTTTGGTGCCAGCCCTACTCCCTTAGTGACAGCTTTGCTGTGTGAGTCCACAGCTTTTCCCACACACTTTGCTTGAGCAAACACATCACTGTGATCAAATATAGTTTAAGAGAGCAATTTCATACAGATTTTTTCTATTACTTGGGTGAGCCTTGCAAGTCTTTGTGCTGGCCATAATAGAGTTCATGGTGTCTTTGCAAAACCTGAGGGATTCTGTGGCTGAAGCAATGGCTTAAAGCACCGAGTCTGATGTGGCTGGACTGATTTTGACATCTATAATTCCGTTGGCACTTATGTGGTAACAATACAAGTTTATAGAAAACCTATACAAAATCTTTTTGGTTCTGAACCCAGATGATCTCAATTCAAGTCAGTCAAGTTCATTAACATAATTTGTAACATGTAAAAGGTTTTGGTGTAACCACTGAATTGTGTTTTTCGTGTTTTATTATGTAGCTGCTTCATACCACACAGTGTACTCGGAGAGAATAGCCAAGGCCTTTTCTATACAAACCTAGAGAGAATTTGATGCTTCATTCGTTAAAGTCTTTACCTGAACTAGGATGATTAGCCTCCAATTCAGATATTCGATTAGACCTTATCTCATGCAAACCTGAACTAGGCTGATTACCCTCCAATTCAGATATCCGATTACACCTTATCTCATGCAAATAATTTAATGGTCTTGTTCTTGGAAATACTGATAGAAAAAGATTTGATGCCCTACTAAGATTTTGTTCAAAGAAGCTTATGCTTCATGTATTACGCTGTTCATTTGGCGTCCTCTTTCTCTCGTACATATATACTATGCAAATCATTTGTTATCTTTGTTGCAATCTTGTGTGATTGACTCAGTTTGAATTTGTCTTGTGTTAGCACAACTGCATGACTACATGTGAGATTGTGAGTCAGATGTGCCACTCACAATGGCGCGGTGCTTGGATCCAGGAGGCGGAGATACTTTTAAACGAAGAAGTAGAAGGGTGACTCTAAACGTATATGTTTGACACGATTTGGTGGCAAATCGCCAGAAACATAAATGTTGTTTCTAACTGCACGAATATAGAGTTTGTGGATCATTATTTTCATTTCCGTTAATTGAGAATTTCAAGGATGACAATCTACAGAAATCTTATGGTTGAGTTGACCTTTCATTCTCCTGAACTACAGCAGCTTGTTCAGAGGTGTCTTGTGGTGTTGCTCCAGTGTTTGCTATTTCGGCTTCAGGTGCTTCTTCTTCAGCCGGTGTGGGGTGAAGCAGGATATTGCAGCTCTCTGCCTTGGCCAGACAAGCAGCTAAGCAATCCATCACGTTGGCAAACAATAGAGGTGAGATGGGGTCACCTTGGCGCAGACCCCTCTGATGGACAATCTCTTCCGAAAGGCGGCTATTAACCAGGATCTGAGTTGAGGCAGAGCTGAGCAGCACACATATGAGGTTAATGAATTTTCTCCCAAAGCCCTTGGCTGTCAAGACATCAACCAGGAACTGCCAGGACACCGAATCAAATGCTTTTTCAATGTCCATCTTCAAAAACAAAGCTGGATATTTCTTTTGGTGCAGCGTCTTTACCAAGCCTTGGACATAAGCAAAATTATCATGGATGGTTCTTCCCTTGACAAACGCACTCTGGCATGGTCTAACAAGCTCAGCCATACGAGGCTGCAGTCTCCTGGCTAAGATTTTCAGAATGAGCTTGGCAAAGCTGTTGATCAAGCAGATAGGTCTGAAGTCCTTAGGCGTGGCTGCATCAGGCTTCTTTGGGATAAGCACCATAGTGGCATCATTGAGGATGCCGAGCTTGCCACAAGCGAGGCTGTCAAACTGTTGCACAGCCGCCATTATGTCATGTTTGATGATCTGCCAGCATTTTCGGTAGAATAAACATGTGTATCCATCGGGCCCTGGAGCTTTTTCAGGTGCTAAATCATTTATGGCCTCAAGAACCTCAGACTCAGCAATTGGCAAATCAAGTTCATCAAGGTTGATCGGCAAGATGCCAATTTCGTGGAACTGGAGCACTGCTTGGCGAGGGGTGGCCGAACCCATGGAGCTATGAAAGAACTTCCTGATCAAGTCCATCTTAGCGTCTTCGTCCACCACCGGTACACCATCGGCGATCAGCTGTGGAATATGATTTTTTCGACGACGAGCTGAAGCTTTGAGGTGGAAGAACTTGGTGTTGGCGTCACCTTCTTTCACCCACTGAATTCGGGATTTTTGCCGCCATAAAGATCGCTGCAGAGCTGCAATCCCCAACAGATTTACCTTAAGAGCAGACCGGAGGCAAAGCTCATCAGTGGAAAGATTACGGTAGTCCATTGCTTCATCTAGGCGCAGGATCAGCTCACTAGAGATAGTGGCACGCAGCTGAAGGTCACCAATGAGTTGAGCACTCCAGGACTTGAGATGTTTTCCTAGCCTCGATAGCTTGCATCTTAGCCTGACAAAAGCATCGGAATGCTGCACTAAACCCTCCCAACTTGCAGCTACTGTTTCCATGAATCCCTCCAGCTGCACCCAACGGTTTTCAAAACGGAACTGGCGGCATGGCGCAAAATCCGTGTCAAGAGACAGCAGCATAGGACAGTGATCGGAAATATCAGAGGACAAAGCTTGAAGCAAACATCCAGGGAACAAATCAGCCCACTCTGAACTATAAAGCACGCGATCAAGCTTAACCATCACCAGATTAGCTTGCTCGTTGGTCCAGCAGCTGCAACTCATTTATGAAGCGGCGAAAGGCTGTCATCGTCCGGCGATTGATGTTTGCAGAACTCTTTTCTTCAGCAGCAGCAATAAGATTAAAATCTCCACAGACAACACAGGGATGACCAATATGAATCAGCGGCTTGAGCTCATTAAGAAACTGAATTTTATCAGCAACAGACTGGGGCCCGTACACAGCGATCAACTGAAATTCAGACCCCGTGCTGCGAAAATGCAGTCAAGAGACACCCAAGACGCAGTAATGTGTGGATTGGAAGCATGGAAGAGCGTATCATCCCAAGCCAGCAGCAGGCCTCCTCTGGTACCATCCGCAGGCGCATAAACAAACTGATTGAATCTCTGACCACAAACCTCTTGCACTAACTCACGCGACACGAAACTAAGCTTTGATTCTTGAAACATAACAAATGAGGCCCCATTGGCTTGAACTATTGATCTAATGCGCAGACGACGAGCCGGGTTATTGAGGCCCTACTCTCACATTGTTCCTTCCCGGACAGAGTAGGCACCTGTGTTATTCTTCTCTTTTGCCCAGGTTGCATGTCTTCCTCTCCCATGTCCTCCATCTGTCGAGGTCGCATCTTGCCTACCTCGTTCTTATCTTTGTTTCCCTCCGTTCTGCCCTCTCTTTTCTTCCTCTTCCAGCTGCTAATATTTTCGCCGGTTGCCGGCGTTTTGATGTTGGCATCGACTGCATCCTCCTTGTTCTCCATCACCTCCGCGGTTGCCACATTGCCGGTGGCATCCCCGGTAGCCTTGTTCTTCACAGCATTGATAGTCTGGTCCTTCCCTGCATTCTCCTGCTTGTTGTCGTCGTGTACATGGCCTTCTCCCGTGTTCTCATCAACGTTGTCGTTGGTGATGCTTGCCACCACCGCCTGCTCATTGTTGATGTTGAGAGAGGCGGTGATGTGCATGTCGATGTTGCCGTTGATGAGAGGAAGAATCAGTGTATGCCCATTGTTGATGTCGAGGGCCTCGGTGGTTCTTGGGTCGATGATCATGGCCAGCCCGTTGTCTCCGTCAGCTTCGGCTACCCGCGTACCACCAGCGATCGCACCGGTGGCATTGACCCTAGATTCTAAGGAATGTTTATAGGAAAAGACTCCGATGGATTTAAATCCTGCACTAACAATTCTGTATTTTTGGAGCCAAAAATGATGCTATAATGTTTATTTGGGAGACAAGAGGTTTGAACAACATCATGACAACAACAGAACACGTAGAGAGCAAGTAGATATATGATTTCCTGGTTTTTGATTCGGCGACAATAGAATTTTAATAGTCCGTAGCAAAGCACGGGCATTCAACTAGTCTCTACTACAAAAATATGGAGTGTCCTGTCTCGACCAGCGACGGACGAAACCTCTACGTCGTACGTCGCGCCACTTTTGCAGAAACCCCCCTATCGAATATGAAAATCAACCCGCAGTCCATTGTCTCCTATCCCAACGGCATCTGCGATCCCCTCGCGTCCTGCGAGCGCCGCCGCCCTTCGACCGGATGGATCCGAACCGGCCGGCCTCGCGCTTGTCGAGACCAAGGCGGGGGCATGTGCCGGGGCTCAGCGCGTCGATCTGGAGGAAGGCGGCACGATGGTGGCGCTCGGCGACGGAGGGACCGGCGCGGGCGGGGGAACGGTGGCGCTCGGCGATGGCCGCGACCGACGGGAGGTGTGCGGGCGGAAGGAGCTCACCGTGGCGTAGGAATGGCTGCGGGAGGCACTAAGGACGAGCTGGTGGTCCCATGTTCCGCGCCACCATGGAGGTTTCTAGCCGCCTCGGCCCTCCACACCTCACCCCCGAGCTCCACCACTGCCGGCATGGCTACCTGCAGTCGCCCCCACTTTGCCACGGGAGTCTACGGGGCGCCGCTGCTTGGAATCCAAACGGGGCAGGTACGCAGCATCCTTACATTCACCCTCCTTCCTCTGATGTAAACTCAGAACATGCTTGACATTTGGTTTACAGTAGCCATGCCATGGGAGATTGGTCAAATTGGAAATGTCTGGCTCTACTAATTTTGGACGAATTGATCTCACATTCTCTTCCAAGGATTAAAACGTCCATACTGATTGTACTGCAACCAGCAAGAAGTTTATGCGGCAAGAAGTTCAACATTATCGTGTCTGAAGTTCTACATGGCAATTGGTTCAGTATTTTTACTAGGTAAAGCTCAGCTTGCTATGAGGGGAAGTTCACGTCATCCCTGCTTTTGCTCTTTAAGTGTAACATTCCATTGTTTTTGTGGGTCACTACAGCACTATGTGGTTTGTTCAGCTTATACTACTACAAAAATATGGAGTGTCTTGTCTCGGCCAGCGACGGACGAAACCTCTATGTCGTACGTCGCGCCACTTTTGCAGAAACCCCCCTATCGAATATAAAAATCAACCCGCAGTCCATTGTCTCCTATCCCAACCGCATCTGCGATCCCCTCGCGTCCTGCGAGCGTCGCCGCCCTTCGACCGGATGGATCCGAACCGGCCGGCTTCGCGCTCGTCGAGACCAAGGCGGGGGCATGTGCCGGGGTTCAGCGCGTCGATCTGGAGGAAGGCGGCACGATGGTGGCGCTCGGCGACGGAGGGACCGGCGCGGGCGGGGAACGGTGGCGCTCGGCGATGGCCGCGACCGACGGGAGGTGTGCGGGCGGAAGGAGCTCACCGTGGCGTAGGAATGGCTGCGGGAGGCACCGAGGACGAGCTGGTGGTCCCATGTTCCGCGCCACCATGGAGGATTCTAGCCGCCTCGGCCCTCCACACCTCACCCCCGAGCTCCACCACTGCCGGCATGGCTACCTGCAGCCGCCACCACTTTGCCACGGGAGTCTACGGGGCGCCACTACTTGGAGTCCAAACGGGGCAGGTACGCAGCATCCTTACATTCACCCTCCTTCCTCTGATGTAAACTCAGAACATGCTTGACATTTGGTTTACAGTAGCCATGCCATGGGAGATTGGTCAAATTGGAAATGTCTGGCTCTACTAATTTTGGGACGAATTGATCTCACATTCTCTTCCAAGGATTAAAACGTCCATACTGATTGTACTGCAACCAGCAAGAAGTTTATGCGGCAAGAAGTTCAACATTATCGTGTCTGAAGTTCTACATGGCAATTGGTTCAGTATTTTTACTAGGTAAAGCTCAGCTTGCTATGAGGGGAAGTTCACGTCATCCCTGCTTTTGCTCTTTAAGTGTAACATTCCATTGTTTTTGTGGGTCACTACAGCACTATGTGGTTTGTTCAGCTTATAAACCTATAATTTTGTTCAGCTTATTACTTGAAAGTGGGAGGAGAAAAATCATTTAGTACCATAGTTGCTGCAGATGGTGAAGGAAGATCTATTTACAACAACATGAAAGCTTTCATAAGGTTTGTGCACTCAAATCCTTGTTCCCACTTCTCACTTGCAGTTTTCTGATTGCTTGCATGCATCGTCAGTTGATCTATATAACTTGGTAAAGCTGATATTCCATTAACTTGGTAAAAAAGATGTCTCCTATTCTCTATTAGTCGCTATTTCTCTGTTTGAGTTCTTTTAAGAGATTCGCATACCTTTATGAGATTTTTTTTGTTTGATACCTTACTTGCAGATCATTGACCTTTATGTGGGAATTTCCACTATTGGCATCTTTGCTACTCTCGTGGATCTTTCGTGAAAACTGATTTCACTGGAGGTGGTCACACCCTTGTTAGTTACTCACGGCTCTCAAATTGGGCCAGTGCTAAATTTGCGACAACTTTCACAGTAGAACTTCACCTTCGACAACCCTTGCGAGTACTTCCAAGCCGGCAAAGTGAAGGCAACAACGCACTCGCTGTCTGTGCTGGTGAAAATTGAGACGTTCAACTCACTTAACGCACTCTATGAAGACACCCGCCTACTGAGTTTGGCTCATGGAATTTTTTGGACAGAGTCTGATGGCCAGTTGTTCCAATGAGTGATGGATCCTGTGTCAAATTTGTGAAGGTTTTACTTGCTGGTATGTTGCTCAATGTTTGTACAACGGATCCCTCCTATTGAAGAAGTGATCAATATAGTCGTGGTTCCTCGCTTCATTGTGTTCCTTGCACGTGAGGACTATTGCCAACTCCAGGTGAGAACAATCTGAATGAGTAGTTGCGTTGATTTGGCTGTAGTCACATTCAGTCACCCCACACTGACAAATTTTTCAGTTTGCTTGTTACAGTTTGAGGCTGCATGGGCACTTACCAACATTGCCTCAGGCACATCAGATAACACCAAAGTGGTGGTTGAGGTCGGTGCTGTGCCCATCTTTGCCAAGCAAACTGCTACCCAATTTAGGATGTCCGCGACCAAGTACAAAAATATATCACAGGCCAGAGAATCGTCTTTTCTTTGAGGTGCCTTACTACATGATTTGGTCTGTTCTCTATTCATATTTTCAAGCGGTATGGGCTCTGGGGAATGTTGCTGACCCACAAAATGGCATGACCTGCTGCTTGAAGCGGTGGAGTATTCCCATTGTTATAGCAGCTCAATGAGCATGCCAATCTCTCGAGGCTCAGGAATGCCACATGGACCCTCTCCAACTTCTGTCGCGGGAAAACCACATCCAAACTTTCAGCAGGTTTGATTCTGGGCTTTTGTCACATTGTTCAACTTGCTGTAAAATATTTATTCTTAGGATGATTTGGTTAACCTCTCGTTTTCCTTCCCATTGTATTGGTTTTTGCGCTGGTTTTTCACAATTTGCTTGTCTATGGTTGCAGTATATCGTGAGGGGTGGTCGGTACCTCTTCCCGCTGCTCCCGGAGGCGTTCAAGGGCTTCAAGCAGTTCAGAGTCATGGGATGGGGCGCTCTCGGGTTTGGTGCCAGCCCTACTCCCTTAGTGACAGCTTTGCTGTGTGAGTCCACAGCTTTTCCCACACACTTTGCTTGAGCAAACACATCACTGTGATCAAATATAGTTTAAGAGAGCAATTTCATACAGATTTTTTCTATTACTTGGGTGAGCGCTTGCAAGTCTTTGTGCTGGCCATAATAGAGTTCATGGTGTCTTTGCAAAACCTGAGGGATTCTGTGGCTGAAGCAATGGCTTAAAGCACCGAGTCTGATGTGGCTGGACTGATTTTGACATCTATAATTCCATTGGCACTTATGTGGTAACAATACAAGTTTATAGAAAACCTATACAAAATCTTTTTGGTTCTGAACCCAGATGATCTCAATTCAAGTCAGTCGAGTTCATTAACATAATTTGTAACATGTAAAAGGTTTTGGTGTAACCACTGAATTGTGTTTTTCGTGTTTTATTATGTAGCTGCTTCATACCACACAGTGTACTCGGAGAGAATAGCCAAGGCCTTTTCTATACAAACCTAGAGAGAATTTGATGCTTCATTCGTTAAAGTCTTTACCTGAACTAGGATGATTAGCCTCCAATTCAGATATTCGATTAGACCTTATCTCATGCAAACCTGAACTAGGCTGATTACCCTCCAATTCAGATATCCGATTACACCTTATCTCATGCAAATAATTTAATGGTCTTGTTCTTGGAAATACTGATAGAAAAAGATTTGATGCCCTACTAAGATTTTGTTCAAAGAAGCTTATGCTTCATGTATTACGCTGTTCATTTGACGTCCTCTTTCTCTCGTACATATATACTATGCAAATCATTTGTTATCTTTGTTGCAATCTTGTGTGATTGACTCAGTTTGAATTTGTCTTGTGTTAGCACAACTGCATGACTACATGTGAGATTGTGAGTCAGATGTGCCACTCACAATGGCGCGGTGCTTGGATCCAGGAGGCGGAGATACTGTTTAAACGAAGAAGTAGAAGGGTGACTCTAAATGTATATGTTTGACACGATTTGGTGGCAAATCGCCAGAAACATAAATGTTGTTTCTAACTGCACGAATATAGAGTTTGTGGATCATTATTTTCATTTCCGTTAATTGAGAATTTCAAGGATGACAATCTACAGAAATCTTATGGTTGAGTTGACCTTTCATTCTCCTGAACTACAGCAGCTTGTTCAGAGGTGTCTTGTGGTGTTGCTCCAGTGTTTGCTATTTCGGCTTCAGATGCTTCTTCTTCAGCCGGTGTGGGGTGAAGCAGGATATTGCATCTCTCTGCCTTGGCCAGACAAGCAGCTAAGCAATCCATCACGTTGGCAAACAATAGAGGTGAGATGGGGTCACCTTGGCGCAGACCCCTCTGATGGACAATCTCTTCCGAAAGGCGGCCATTAACCAGGATCTGAGTTGAGGCAGAGCTGAGCAGCACACATATGAGGTTAATGAATTTTCTCCCAAAGCCCTTGGCTGTCAAGACATCAACCAGGAACTGCTAGGACACCGAATCAAATGCTTTTTCAATGTCCATCTTCAAAAACAAAGCTGGATATTTCTTTTGGTGCAGCGTCTTTACCAAGCCTTGGACATAAGCAAAATTATCATGGATGGTTCTTCCCTTGACAAACGCACTCTGGCATGGTCTAACAAGCTCAGCCATACGAGGCTGCAGTCTCCTGGCTAAGATTTTCAGAATGAGCTTGGCAAAGCTGTTGATCAAGCAGATAGGTCTGAAGTCCTTAGGCGTGGCTGCATCAGGCTTCTTTGGGATAAGCACCATAGTGGCATCATTGAGGATGCCGAGCTTGCCACAAGCGAGGCTGTCAAACTGTTGCACAGCCGCCATTATGTCATGTTTGATGATCTGCCAGCATTTTCGGTAGAATAAACCTGTGTATCCATCGGGCCCTGGAGCTTTTTCAGGTGCTAAATCATTTATGGCCTCAAGAACCTCAGACTCAGCAATTGGCAAATCAAGTTCATCAAGGTTGATCGGCAAGATGCCAATTTCGTGGAACTGGAGCACTGCTTGGCGAGGGGTGGCCGAACCCATGGAGCTATGAAAGAACTTCCAGATCAAGTCCATCTTAGCGTCTTCGTCCACCACCGGTACACCATCGGCGATCAACTATGGAATATGATTTTTTCGACGACGAGCTGAAGCTTTGAGGTGGAAGAACTTGGTGTTGGCGTCACCTTCTTTCACCCACTGAATTCGGGATTTTTGCCGCCATAAAGATCGCTGCAGAGCTGCAATCCCCAACAGATTTACCTTAAGAGCAGACCGGAGGCAAAGCTCATCAGTGGAAAGATTACGGTAGTCCATTGCTTCATCTAGGCGCAGGATCAGCTCACTAGAGAGAGTGGCATGCAGCTGAAGGTCACCAATGAGTTGAGCACTCCAGGACTAGTCGATAGCTTGCATCTTAACCTGACAAAAGCATCGGAATGCTGCACTAAACCCTCCCAACTTGCAGCTACTGTTTCCATGAATCCCTCCAGCTGCACCCAACGGTTTTCAAAACGGAACTGGCGGCATGGCGCAAAATCCGTGTCAAGAGACAGCAGCATAGGACAGTGATCGGAAATATCAGAGGACAAAGCTTGAAGCAAACATCCAGGGAACAAATCAGCCCACTCTGAACTATAAAGCACGCGATCAAGCTTAACCATCACCAGATTAGCTTGCTCGTTGGACCAGGTGTAACGCCGGCCATGAAGGTATAGGTCCAGCAGCTGCAACTCATTTATGAAGCGGCGAAAGGCTGTCATCGTCCGGCGATTGATG
This sequence comes from Poa pratensis, assembly GCA_947311845.1. NCBI lineage: Eukaryota > Viridiplantae > Streptophyta > Magnoliopsida > Poales > Poaceae > Poa > Poa pratensis. The sequence goes on from CAMZMU010000033.1 coordinate 79,521,933, forward strand.
TTTGCAGAACTCTTTTCTTCAGCAGCAGCAATAAGATTAAAATCTCCACAGACAACACAGGGATGACCAATACGAATCAGCGGCTTGAGCTCATTAAGAAACCGAATTTTATCAGCAACAGACTGAGGCCCGTACACAGCGATCAACCGAAATTCAGACCCCGTGCTGCGCAGAATGCAGTCAAGAGACACCCAAGACGCAGTAATGTGTGGATTGGAAGCATGGAAGAGCGTATCATCCCAAGCCAGCAGCAGGCCTCCTCTGGTACCATCCGCAGGCGCATAAACAAACTGATTGAATCTCTGACCACAAACCTCTGGCACTAACTCACGCGACACGAAACTAAGCTTTGATTCTTGAAACATAACAAATGAGGCCCCATTGGCTTGAACTATTGATCTAATGCGCAGACGACGAGCCGGGTTATTGAGGCCCTACTCTCACATTGTTCCTGCCCGGACAGAGTAGGCACCTGTGTTATTCTTCTCTTTTGCCCAGGTTGCATGTCTTCCTCTCCCATGTCCTCCATCTGTCGAGGTCGCATCTTGCCTACCTCGTTCTTATCTTTGTTTCCCTCCGTTCTGCCCTCTCTTTTCTTCCTCTTCCAGCTGCTAATATTTTCGCCGGTTGCCGGCGTTTTGATGTTGGCATCGACTGCATCCTCCTTGTTCTCCATCACCTCCGCGGTTGCCACATTGCCGGTGGCATCCCCGGTAGCCTTGTTCTTCACAGCATTGACAGTCTGGTCCTTCCCTGCATTCTCCTGCTTGTTGTCATCGTGTACATGGCCTTCTCCCGTGTTCTCATCAACGTTGTCGTTGGTGATGCTTGCCACCACCGCCTGCTCATTGTTGATGTTGAGAGAGGCGGTGATGTGCATGTCGATGTTGCCGTTGATGAGAGGAAGCATCAGTGTATGCCCATTGTTGATGTCGAGGGCCTCGGTGGTTCTTGGGTCGATGATCATGGCCAGCCCGTTGTCTCCGTCAGCTCCGGCTACCCGCGTACCACCAGTGATCGCACCGGTGGCGTTGACCCTAGATTCTAAGGAATGTTTATAGGAAAAGATTCCGATGGATTTAAATCCTGCACTAACAATTCTGTATTTTTGGAGCCAAAAATGATGCTATAATGTTTATTTGGGAGACAAGAGGTTTGAACAACATCATGACAACAACAGAACACGTAGAGAGCAAGTAGATATATGATTTCCTGGTTTTTGATTCGGCGACAATAGAATTTTAATAGTCCGTAGCAAAGCACGGGCATTCAACTAGTGTGAAAACAAAAGCGTCAGATAATGCAGGCTATGGTATCAATCGGGAGTCCGAAGGAATAAAGAAGATTAAAAGATACGTGGGTGGAAGACTGCATAGTGGTACACATATGCGAGAAGGCTTCCATGGAGTGTTTTTGATTTTTTGTTTTGGACATGGATTGGGTACCGGATGGCAGCGGAATTACGACGCGGAGTCGCAGGTTCACGGGAAGATTGACAGGTTTTGGTTAATGTTATTTGATCCGAGTGTTGTATGGGCGACGCTCGATGACGTAGCATGGGGCCAAGTTGATCAAGATGGACTCGATGCGGCGAGGGGCGCCGTGCGCATAAGGCTTGTAGTGGCCTGAGCGCGTCGTGAGGATCATGCATACACAGGGTGCCGAACAGTGCACGGAAGGTGGACTGGGCACAGGGTGGAGCATGGTTGCAGTCGGATATGTTCGGCTGGGTTGGACTGGACAGTCTGATGGAACAGAAGACGGTGAAGATCGGCGACAACGACGTAGGAGCGTGAGGGCTGATGGTGTCCGAATTCTGTGGTGTGGAAACACACGGCGCATGGCTATGCGTGCTTCAACATGCAATGGCGCGGAGTTGATTCAAGACGGTGTACACGTGAGAACTTGAAGGCGGTGATGACTCCCAAGTGCAGGAGATCAATTGTAGTACCTTTCAATTAGAAAAGGTTGTCGAACCACGAGCAGCTGAAGGTATTGGTTAGCAAGATTGATAAATAAAAATAAAAGATGCAAATGTTTTTTGGTATTTTTGATTGTATAGTTGCAATGCAGAAAATAAATAGTAGCAAGTGAAAGCTCTCAAAGAGAGAAAGCCCAATCCTCTTATGTGGCAAGAGGACAAGCTCAAGTGATGTGTAACTTATATGTGGAAAACGTTCCCGAGGGCGGCATGGATATTGCTAGGCATAGAGATTTATTAAACAACACGTTGAATATCTCGTCAAGTTTTAATCTTCTTTGGACGGAGCCATAATTAGGTATAGCTAAATAAATAAACTACAACCCCTTATGATGGATCATGTGGCCAAGTAAATGACTGCACAAGAATTATTAAGACATAATGTCCCACCATAGCATTACACTCTAATGTCCCCGATACTAATACCCTCATAATATAACTTCATGACTCGGTCTCAGATTTAAATGTCCTCCCAAGTCTCTCTCAATTCATTATACTACGGTGTTCTCCTATGAGCCCATATAGGTGAAGTGTTGTGCAGTCGAATTTCACAACACCATCATAGAATCACATAAAAGATAAATCTTGACAAAATACCAACACATGTTATATATAAATCATTGCCAATTCATCCTATGCCCTCAGGAACATATAGGAACTACTCACAACGTGCAAACATGATGATATTCAGTGGCATAAATGGTACAACACAATCTGAAAATATAACTTCACCACCAAATAATGACAAGTACTCAATCACAAACATGAATAGTAGCACAAGACAAGTATGTAGGGTATATCAACTCTCAAACTACGAGGGGAACGGAGTGGATCACGGTGATGATGATGGAGATGGTGCTGGTCTTGATGGGGGTGATGATGTAGAGGCCTCCTCCCACGCCAAGGAGGAGAGGTGATGACGATGACGATGATTTCCCCCTTCTCCGGAGCTCCGGAGCAGCAGGATCTGATCCCCCTCGGAGGGAATCAGGAGTTTCGCCGCCGCCGCGGCCTCGGATGGATTTGGAAAAATTAGGGCGTTACTTTTCGGGCGAGACGAAGGCGTTGATAAAAAGCCCCCCTCGAGGAGGTGCCCGAGGCTCCGTTTGATGGGTCCCACGCGGCCAGGTACATGGGCCGCGTGGGCCCACCTAACTTGGGCCTCGTGGCCCTCCTGTCTTCGGTCTTCTTCCCACTGCCTTTCTCCCGATGAAAAACCAGCGTGGTATTTTTCCTTTTATTATTTGGGTCCCTGTAGCTCCTGAAACATTAAAAAGGAGAAAAAGGAGGTTTTCTGCCTCCCAGAAATTAAATACCAAAAATAGGTACTTTGTGTGAAAGTCCCCTAAATCATCTAAAACATGTAAAAATAATGATATAACAATGCAAATAAGATTCTAACATGATACTAAAAGTTGTATAAATGATGATATAAAATGCACGTATCAACTCCCCCAAGCTTAAACCTTTACTCGTCCTCGAGTAAGTAAGGACATAGATCATTACATGCATCAATGGACTTATGGTTGATAAATAAATACGAGCATTGTATCATCATCATATTCAGTTGCAAGATAAGATTAATGAACTAAAACTCATACACATGAGGGCAACATAAGTAGAAGCTCTAGCAATCACCCCTTACTTTTGAAAGCAAATAGCCATTGTATGTTGGACAATCGAATCATATTATTTTTCACATGCTTTTGCTCTTTAAGGCAAGCATTATGATCTTTTATACTTTGCTGAAATTTAAAGACAAGATAAACTCTCATTGGACAACAAGTTTAAAGAAGACAAATGAAAAGATAGACAGATATAAAAATTGTTTTCACCCTTGCTTCACTAGTAACTAGTGCAAACTTTAGTCATGGATATCTTAATCAAGTTCCCATGCTCTATACAACCTTTATCTTACACTTTCCATGGCTAACTGAAATTTCAGGTGCCTTCCTTTCATTCACATTCAAGAGCATAAGTATTGAAATATCCATGATCATTAATTTGCTCAAAAGATACTAGATTCTAACAAGAGTGTTTCATATCCTTTTCATTAACCCTTCTCAACATTTTATCCTACAAGACTATATCTCAACCTCAAACTATTAATTCACAAGTCATATTGACTCTTTACTTATTTTATATGAGATAATTCTACAATTGTCCAACACACTCAAGTTAATTAATTTCAAGGCAAGATGAGACTGAAACTCTAAATATGCCACGCTCATTTGCATGAGTGTTACCCATAAATCTCCAAACAAGAGAATCATGGATGACACCATACTTTAATATTCATTGATAAACCATAAGATAGAGATACATGATAACGCTCCATGAGCTCACACACGCCTAAGAGATATTGATAATTAAACGATAAAAGTAAAACACACCATGACTAGATAGATATGATAAACTGATAGAAATAAAGACTAGGTGGAACTCCCCCAAGCTTGACGTTTTGCTAGAACTTCCTCTCTTCTTTCTTCTTGTCCTCATAATAATTTTCTTCAAGTTCTCCAATAATGCTCATCATAAGGTTGTAGGCTTGTTCAAACTTGCTTGCAGCTTCTCCCAGTTTTTGCATGAGATTCTTCTCCACCGTCTTGTCGTGGTGGGATCACGATAGATGCCATAGGATGGCTAAAGATGGGGCCGAATGGTCGTTGGGGGTATCCGGGGAGGGTTTGCGCGCTAAGAAGCACGCGGGGAAGAACGCACAAGAAACCGCAAGAACACAAACAAGAAACCAAGAACACAAAGCACACCTCGATGTACCCTGCTTCGGGGCCCTCTTGTGGAGGTAACACCCCTACTGCAGCACTAGCCTACTTGGTGTATAACTCAAGATGACAAGTACAAGCTGCTCCTCGAGCTGTGTGATACAACAATGGTGAGAACTTGAGGTAGAAGATGAAGCTACAAAGGTGGAAGAAGAGGCTCAGAGCCTTATCCGAGGTATCACTGGGGATTCCGAGGTATCTCTGCTTTGCTCGTGGGTGGATTTATCGACTGTAGATGATGTCCCGCGGATCCCTCACGCAGGAGGGGGTGAAGCCCATTATATAGGCCAGCCGAGTTACCGCTGTGCCCCTTGCTAAACTTGGTAAACACTGTAGACATGCCACTGAGGAGTCATCATGGCACTCCTGTCAGGGACAAGACGTGACCTGCCCATCTCCTGTAGCACAACGGTATAGCTAGAATGTCCCCTCTGACAGAGACACGTCGTAGCCGCGCCGAGCTACTGCGTAGCCTTTTCCCTAGTACCTCCGTTGTCAGTGGTCAGAGGCATGCAGCCCCGTGGAAAACGGAGCACACCTCTGCCAGGCGCCGCGCGCGCGTCAGACGCTCCTGTGTCAGGCTGGAAGTGACAGGAGCATTGACTCCTGTCCGACCTAAGGCTCCTCGCCTCGGTCCTCAGGCTCTGCAGCACCCACGTTACCTCAGACAAACGTCGGGCCTTGAGCAGAAGACACCTCGGATCTCCTTTCCTCTAGTGTCTTCCTTGAACCTACTAACAGCTCGGCGACGCTGCTTAACAGAGGTCGGCCTATGTACCTCGGTAAAGAACTCTGGCTCTCGCCCTTGAGATGACCTCGGACACCACGGTCCCAAGATAGGTCGGACCTGATATACTTCGGTACCAGATAAAGCTCGGACACCTTGAGGCCCAAACAGGTTGGACCTTTCTGTACCTCGGCACACCTTTAAGCATTACTTATGCCAAGCCTTGACCCTACCTGGGGGTAGCCCCCCAACATTAGTCCCCGAAGCTGGTGCGGTCCTACGACCTCGGATGAAGGGCCGTAGCAGGTTTAAAAAACAAACAAGTCACCACCTCTGAATCCGACCTCATTTATAGTTTTGCCGAGGTATCTCCCATAGACCATAGTCCAGTCCGAGGTTGATCCGCAATATGACCTCTCCGAACTGTTTGACTCAGCACGATCTTGCCTCAAGATTTTTCGGGGTACGTGGCAGAGAATCTCTGCCCGAACTTTGAAAACCGGACCTTTGAAAGACAGGTCCTGACCACACGCCGCCTGCGTCAGCCTGACCCACCCAACAGTGAACAAGCGCACTCGAGTATTTTGACTTAATTGACCACGCACGACCCTTCGATTTTCGCGCTGACCTGCACAGAAAATCCAGTGCTGGCGGTTGCCATCCCGTGGCCCACGATGTGGCCGATCGTGCGGCCGCTAACCGCGCAACTGCTCCTCTGCTCACACACGATCCCACGTCTCGCCGGTAACCGCGCGGTAGTGCGCAGTTACCGCACGCGGTTATAAATATGGCCCCAGGGCGCTCCCGTCTTCTTCCTGCTCTTCCACTGCGCCATTGCCTCCTCTTCCGCGAGAAGCACCACCGCTTTCCCTCGAGAAGAAGCAAGTTCTCGCCGCCGACGAGCAGCTCCTCCGTCGCCGCTGCGAACGTGTCGCCAGCGCCGCCCTTCAGCACTTCCTTTTCACGGTACACATCTCTTTTCTTGATACTCTAAGCATTGCTTTAGGTTTCTCCCTCTTCGCGCTTTGGTTCTTCATATGTTCTTGATTAAAACTCCATTTATCCCCTTCGGTAGATCTTACTTGTATACTTCTTTGGGTAGAAAGTAGTTTCGTGCCTCGGATAGATACTCCCATAGCATAGATTCGCCTCTATGTATATAAGATAGCCACCAAATTCCTCCTGAGTTAGCCAGATATAGTACTAGACTAGATTTACTTTCTCCTTTACTGAACTCCTGCGCATTCTCTGCAGATTGATTCTGCCGAGATGTCTACACCTGAGACTTCGGAACAAGCCGAGGTTCCAGACCTTGAACTAGAGGTCGGCGAGCGCGCAGGCTGGGAAGGTTCGGATGTAACTCCGGACGAAATCCAATGGCTCAGGGCGACTCGGCGGATCCCCGCCGGGGTAGAGTGTCGCCTATCAGAGGGCGAACTCGAGCCTCAAGTTCAAGAAGGGGAACGGGTAGTCTTCGTCGCGCACTTTCAGCGCGGCTTCGGATTGCCCGTTAGTGACTTCTTCCGGAGTTTTCTGGACAAGTTCGGGCTCCAGGTTCATCACCTCCCTGCCAACGCCATCACCACTCTCTCCTGCATCGTTTCCTTCTCTGAGGGTACCTCGGCCTCAAGGCCACGGTAGACCTCTTCTCCCGCTACTTCCAGCTCAAGCGGCAGGTGATCCCGGATCCGAAGAAGAAGGATCTCCCCAAGCAGCTAACCGCCTGCGGAGCTGCCACCATAGCTCCTCGCCGAGGCTCCATCTTCCCGCGCATTACCACTCCTGACACTGTCCGCAAGTGGCTCCGGACGTGGTTTTACGTGAAGAACTCCGGCGAAGAGGATTTCCTCAATCTGCTGGCGTTTAACTTGAGCCCTCCTACAGAACAGCTCAACTGGGACTACACTCCCCGACGCACCGACGAGCTCGATTCCATCCATGGGTACATCGCAAGTGGAGAAACCCGAACGACCCCGAGAACAACGGGAAAGCTCTGGTGGCCGACGACTTGACCTGCACTTTCGTGAAGCGCAGAGTCTCTCCTCTCCAGTCGAGGTCTCACAAGATCTGCCACATGAGCGGTCTATACGACCCCACCCGGAACAGCCATATCGCACTGGAGAATGCCGCGGTAGCTCGCCGAGTCCGAGCTATCACCAAGTCCAAAATCACCGACGATTGGACATGGGGAATGGAGCCCTGCCACAGGACCAAGCCACCGAGACAGGTACGTGAATTCGACGTTTTCTCCGATACTTTTTCACCGCCGAGGTCTCGCTACTGCTGTTTATCTTGATAACTTTCTTCCTGACTCTTCTTTCATACTTTTGCCATACAGCGGTTCGCCCGCCAGACCACCGAGGATGGAGTTCATCCTGCTGATCACTTTATCAACGATCTCCCGGTCGAGGACCCACCATCAAACGTGGATCCTGACCCGGAGGATTTTATGCCAATTACCTCGGCCCGCACCTCTACCGCGGGTAAGCCTCAAGCACAAGCTTCGGTTCAAGAAATCTCGGATGATGATGATGAGGGGTTCCTTATCATGGAACCGATAAATGCGGTACCTTCTCCTGCCTTCCTCACCTTCCCAACTTTGCTCCAGCGACCAGCCGGAAACGCGGCGTTGCCCCAACCTCGGCCGCCGGACCATCTGCTACCGGAGCCTCCGGATCCACCGAGGCTTCGACCAAGAAACGTCGGCTGAAGAAGTCCGGATACCCTCCTCAGGCCCGGACCGGGGGCAAGAAGTTTCCTACCTCCGATGGGTAATGCTCTGCTCTTGTACTTAACAACTTTTACTGCTTAACCGAGTTATTTTCGTGCCAACACTTGACCATCTTCTTTTCGTCGCAGCGCGCCGTGGACGTGCATCAGGAGGTTTCCTCCATGGCTGCACCTGTTGGTGCCTCCGGAGCCACGACCTCCCCGACGAACTCTCGCCCGGATCTCCTCCACCGAGGTCTGGCCCGGCATCAGGGCAATCTGTCCCCAGCCGAGGTCAGACTTCTCCGCGCCAGACTCCGGCTGGCGCCGTACCGGATTCTCGCCTCTCCCCCGAAACCAAGCTGCCCGCACCCTCCAGCTACAGCAGCAGAAGCAGCAGCAACAGAAGCAACCACAACAACAGCAGAAGCAGCAACAGCAGCCCCCAAAACAACTCCGCCAAACCACTCTGGCGTTGGAGAAGGGCAAAGAGAAAGAGAAAGAGACGGCGAAGGCCAAGGCCAAGGCCACCGCCAAGCCAACATCTGGGTCCGGTACCCTGACTATCTCTTCTCCCTCAAGGAACCAGCCGAGGTCTCCTACCCCGGTGGTAGGTCGAACTCCTCCACCCGAAGTGTCCATCGACGAGACTGCTCCTCCGGCTGAAGAGTATGCGCGGAGGGCATCTCTTATACTGGCTAAACGCCCGGCTTCGAGCGCCGAGGCTACTTTGGCCTTGGAGGCCTCGGTTGGCGCGTCGAGCAGGGCGGACCCTGGGATTTCCCCCTCTGCGCACTGATAGTGGCCAGAGCCTCGGCTCCTTGGAACGCTACAATGCAGACTGGAATTCTGCAGACTTGGCCGAGGTCTCCTCTGCTTCCTCGGCTGCCCTGGGGGACCAGCATCCTGCCGGAGACAGCGCCTGCGCCCGAAGCATGCTTGAGATGCAAACCTCTGCTCTGCGCGCTGCCCAAATTGTCAACGTAAGTTCTATCTCCTTTACTCTTATGCAGTAACTCATTTAACATCCATCATCCCCAGTCCCCGAGATTCGAGGTAAACTATTGACACTTCGCCGGAGTTAAAATTGTTTGGCTTGAATCTTCCAACCTAAACTTCCCATCTTAAACTTTCCATTTTCATCCGAAGTATCTAGTCCACTTTATCTCAACTTAGCAAGTATCTCGGTACGAGTCCCCGAGACTCATGTCGAGGCCTACCCCGGCAACATTTTCAACTGGCTCGATTCCGAGTCCCCGAGACTCTTGTCGAGGTATAACTCCTCTAACCGAGCTATTTTTATCTTCCTTGCAGAAGAGCATGAACCTCCGCACGGACATCTTTCACACTCTCTTGTTTGACCACAAGAAACTCCACGACGAGCACAAGGCCGCCCTTGCAGAGAAGAAGGCTTCGGAAGACAAGCTACAGCAAGAGAAAGCCGAAGTAGCTCGTCTGGTAAAGGAACTCCAGCGCATTGATGGCCTCCGGAAATCTGAAAAGGAGAAGCTGCAGCAGGAGAAGGATAAGGCCGTCGAGGCAGAGAAGAAACTTCGGGAGGACGCCGCCAAGGATCACCAGGAGGCTCTCCAGGTGGCCGAAGTCCGTGCCAACTCGGCAACCGAGGCCCTGGCTCTGCAGGCCCAGGTCGACCAGTTCCTCCCAACGCTGCAATACATCAACCGCGAGATGGACAGTAAGCTTCTTGCCTCCCTTAGCTTTTCTTTGTCCTCAACAACATTGGCTCTCTGCCGAACCATCTCTCTCACTGATAACAGGCTTCCCTACTGTAGAACACTTCACCTACACCCAAGTTGCGGCTCGCAGCATCACTGGTCGACACAGGGAGAGGCGGAACGAACAGAACCCCGACTGGACCGTTGAGGACCATATCGTGGCCATCAAGTCTCGGATCCATCCCTTGAAGACCATTGGGACGGAACTTCTCGATGCAGGTCTGGTTGCTTTCAGAGCCTTATGGCCTCTTGCTGAAGCTCCCAAGGCCACGGCCGACCTTGCTGCCAAGCTTCGTGAAGCCGAACAAAGACTCCGGGAGTGGCGCTCATCTTCAGCTCGCGCTGGAGCTGATGCCGCTCTCAAATTTATCATGACTTGGTGCGAGAAGATTGATCTCGAGAAGATGAACACTCTTCGCCGAGGTTCACCCTGGTCCTCCGACCCAAAGCTTATCGAGCGCCGCCAAAAGATGGCTGCCTTCTTCGCTGGATACGCCGACACCAAGAACCTCAACGAAGGAGACACCTACTCCGACGCTGAGGATTATGCACCAGGAGAAGAAGATGATGCTGAATACGAGACAGAATCTGACGCCGAGGCAAACAAGCTGAAGACGAAGAAAACCGCGAAGAAGATCCCGAGGTTAATGCCGAGGTTACTACCGACGTTGCCAGCACTTCCCAGGCTACCTCGACTCCGGAACCTACTCCTGATGCGTCGGCTGCTGCCGATGTTATTCCTGATGCCTCGGCCTGAAGTCATGCTTAGCCAAAAACTTTATTAAATCCCCGGTATGCCGGGAAGCAGATGTAAACAAACTTAAGTAGTTCCTTTTGCTACCTCTGTCACTATCATGTTTAATCGAACCAAGCTTTTCTAAGCTTTATATCGAATCCTTTTGGAACGAGTCCCCGAGTTCACTTTCGTGTTTACTATATTTGGCATTCTTTGCTCTTGTCTACCATTTTGGCGTTCGACAGTCGAGTCACAAGATTGTTGTTCATAGCATACAGTACTTAGTAAAAACCGAGGTATGTTTCAAAGTCATCCGACATAAAAAGGAAGTAAGAACAGGGGTTAGTAAACGACATATGCCGGACTATACTTTTGGACCGAGTCCCCGAGTCCATTTTCATGTTTCCCACACTTTACGATCTTTGCTCTTGACTACCATTTTGGCGTTCGTCAGTCGAGTCACAAGATGGATTGCATAACATACATTACTTGAAGTTTGAGACGAGGTTCAAAACAGTCCGGCATATGAACAGTATGAAAAAACAGAAGTAAAACTCAAGCATATGAGCGAGGCAGTCCCCGAGCTCAACCTCGGAGTGCCGACCTTTCATTAAAGATTAACCGAGGTACATACATTTTGCTCTTCAAGAGTAGAAGGGTCGGAGTAGAGCTACATTCCATGGTCGCTTGACCTCTGACCCGGGTGTCCAGCCCATCTTTCCTCGGTTCCTGCGCATCTATAAGATAGTACGAATCATTGAGCAGAGCTCGGCTCACAATGAACGGTCCCCCCATGGAGGTGACAGCTTGTGCCGATCTTTCTTGCGCTGCACCAGCCTCAGCACTAAATCTCCCTCGTGAAACACACGCGGGTTGACATTCCGGCTATGGCAACGTCGGAGAGCTTGCTGGTATATTGCTGACCGAGATGAGGCCAATTCTCTAGCTCCTCAAGCAGATCTACTGCATCCTCCCGAGCCTCTTTTGCCTCGGCTTCAGTTACATTGCCACTCTGGGCGCATCATATTCAATGTCGGTTGGCAGCATTGCCTCGCCCCATAGACCATAAAAAATGGCGTATAGCCAGTTGATCGTTCGGTGTGGTCCTTAGACCCCACAGAACTGCTGGTATCTCATCTATCCAACACCCTGGTGTTTTCAACAGCGGTTCTATCAGCCGAGCTTTGATTCCGGCCAATATCAATGCATTTGATCTTTCTACTTGCCCATTAGCCTGGGTGTGCCACCGAGGCGATGTCCAGCCGGATTCCCTTGTCATGCAAAACCGAGCAAATTCTCCAACAGCAAAGTTTGTGCCGTTGTCCGAGATAATGCTATGGGGGTACCCATATCGCAGAATGATCTCCTTCAAGAAAGTACTGCTGAATGACCATCCAACTTCCGGATTGGTTTCACCTCGATCCACTTGGTGAACTTGTCCACCATCACCAATATGTGCGTCATGTTGCCTCGGGCTGGTTTGAACTCTCCCACCATATCCAAACACCATACCGCAAACGGCCAAGTGATAGGAATTGTTTTGAGCGCCGAGGCTGGCATGTGCGTCTGTTTGGCAAACCTTTGGCATCCTTCACATCTCCGGACTATGTCCTCGGCATCAGCGAGAGCAGTGGGCCAATAGAACCCATGCCTGAACACCTTGGCCACCAGAGCTCTTGTGCTGCAATGATGTCCACATTCTCCTTGGTGGATCTCTAAAAGCATCTCCTTGCCTTCAGCTGGTTCGACACATCTCTGCAACACCTCGGTCACACTTCTCTTGTAGAGCTCCTTGTTGATGATGGTATACGCCTTTGCCCTCCTTTGGATTCTCCTAGCCTCGGTGGTGTCACTTGGCAAGCTCCCCTCGGTTATGAACTTCATGATTTGCTCCGCCCACTCCGGCACTGGGTGCAAAGGAAAAAGTTTCTCGTCCACCTCCATTGGTTCGGCCGCCATAATCCCTCCATTGTTTCCGCCATAATCTCCTCCATTATTTCCTCCACCATCTGCGACCAGTCCCCGAGTCTCGGCAGAGTCCCCGAGATTCGGTGCGCAGTCCCCGAGTTCTGCCACGCAGTCCCCGGGTCCGACCAGATGCATCCGACGTCTACCTCCATTGGAACAGGTCCGGACTCTTGCTCGCCGGGATGAAAATAGATTCGGATTCAGGAGAAGGTTTGATTGAAGGGTTCTCAAGTGATTCAGGGCTACTCCAGGTGGTACTGCCTCTTTAGATGAACCGAGCTTTGACAACACGTCGGCAGCATTATTTTCTGTCCGAGGTATATGCTTGTATTCACACCCTTCAAAGAACCCGGATATCTTTTGCACATGGAACCGATATAACGCCATGTTGGCATCCAGAGCATCCCAAGTTCCAGAAGATTGTTGCACCACCAGGTCGGAATCGCCGAAGCATTCTATACGCCGGATACCGATCTCCTTCGCCACATTGAGTCCATGGATTAAGGCCTCATACTCCGCCACATTGTTTGATGCCGAGAAATGAATCTGCAGCACATATTTCAGCTGATCTCGCTTCGGTGAGGTGAGGACTATTCCAGCCCCAGCCCGATCTTTGTCTTGGACCCATCAAAATGCATTTCCAATAATTATAGTCCGGCCTGGGTGGCTCATACTGCATCTCGGCCCAATCACAAAAGAAGTCCGGCGCGCCTGGGATTTAATTGCATCTCTTCTCTCATAATGTGGTGCATATGGAGACACCTCAATCGCCCATTTGGCAACTCGGCCAGTTGCATCTTTGCACCCGATGATCTCCGAGATTGGAGCTTCGCACACCACCGTCATGGGATGCTCCTGGAAATAATGCTTCAACTTCTTGACCGCCAGGTAGACACCATACGTCATCTTCTGGTAGTGAGGGTAATTCTGCTTCGAGGTAGAGATCACCTCGCTCAAGTAATACACCGGTCTCTGCACCGACCTGCCACCTTCTCGCTCCACCACCACTGCCACACTTACAACTCGGTTTGTGGCCGCAATGTAAAGTAACATCGGCTCATTGTGCAATGGTGATGCCAACACCGGAGCGGTGGACAACATCTTTTTAGCTCATTGAACGCCACGTCGGCCTGCGGGTCCATGTAAACCCGGTACTTTTCTTCATGAGCTGGTACAAAGGTAAGGCTTTTTCTCCCACCGACCTACAAATCGGCTCAACGAGGCTAACACCCGTGAATTTCTGCACATCTTTCAAACACTTCGGTAATTCATGTTCTCAATAGCTCGGATCTTGGCCGGGTTAACCTCGATACCTCGGCTCACCAGGAATCCGAGCAACTTTCCAGCCGGGACACCAAAGGTGCACTTGTCCGGGTTAAGTTTCAACCGATATTTTCTCAAATTCACAAATGTCTCCTCGAGATCCTCGAGGAGAGTATTTCTCCTTAGTTTTGATGACGAATCATCGACATACACTTGCACATTTTTGCCCATTTGAGAGTGCAGGCATTTCTGCATACACCTCTGATAAGTTGCCCCGGCATTTCAGACCAAAACACACATGACACGATAGCAATACGCCCCATACGGGGTAATAAAAGCAGTCTTTATTTGATCCTTTGGGTTCAGTGGTATCTGGTGAAAACCAGAGTACGCATCGATAAAGACAACAGTTCACAACCAGCAGTGGAATCGATCACTTGATCAATCCGAGGTAATGGAAATGGATCTTTAGGGCACGCCTTGTTGAGGTTGTGAAGTCAATGCACATGCGCCACACCTTGACCACGGCTGGCTCGTCTTCTTCTTTTCCACCAAGACCGGATTGGATATCCAGTCCGGATGCAGCACCTCCATAATGAACCCGGCTGCAAGCAACTTAGCCAGCTCGTCCAGCACCACTTGTCTTCGGTCGTCTGAGAGACGACGGGTCGGTTGCCTCACCGGTTTCACCTCCGGCCTGACAAATAAAGAGTGCTCTGCCAACTCCCTCGGAACACCAGGCAGGTCCTTAGCCGACCATGCAAAGATATCCCGATTCTCACGGAGGAAGTGACAGAGCGCGCTTTCCTATTTCTCGCCCAGCCCGGTCCCAATGAGGGCCATGCGCTCCGGGTGCTCCGGGTCAATGGGGATCTTCTTGGTCTCCTTGGGCACCTCGAACGCTGCAGTTGAGTCCGGGCTCATCAGTCCGGACATGCCGAGCTGTGTTGACTGCGCCATTGCCACCACTTGATGCAGCTTCTTCTTCTCAGCTGCATCACCAAAGCCTCGGCCAGATTAGACCCCGCCGAGGCACACTGAATGGCTCGCTTGTAGTCACCCGAGATGGTTATGATCCCATTGGGCCCCATTTTCATCTTCAGGTATGCAATATGGGTGGAAATCATGAATTGGCCAGAGCTGGCCTTCCAGCAACATGGTATGCACTCTCCAAGTCCACCACCTCGAACTCGATACTCTCAACTCGGCAGTTATCCTTGGTTCCAAATGCTACATCCACCCATATCTTGCCCATGGGTGCACAGGAAACGCCAGGCACAATCCCATGAAAAGTACAGCTGCTCGGCATCAACATTCGGCGATATGCCCAACTTCACCATTGTGTCTCGGTAATGATTGATGGCACTGCCATTGTCCACCAGAACTCGGGTGAACCTCACATTGTGTAGGCCCACACAACGTCGGATCTACCACCAGGGCATACTTTCCAGGGCTCGGCATGATCCGAGGTGTATCTTCCTGCTCCAAGTTATCTCCTGCTCAGACCAGTTCATATATCGGCACCACCGGCATTACTGCATTCACCTCCATGGCACGCCTCTGCACACTCTTCTTGTCAGTTGGCTCGGTCACAAAGACCACATAGCTCGCATGAGCCTCTCTATAGTCATTTCCGGGGTATTCATACTGCTGACTTGGTCCGGCACCATTATTGTTGTTATTACCTCGGACATTCACAACATTCACGGTCTTGCTGCTGCAGGCCTCGGAGGAGGTGCAGTGGTTATCGGGGTAACATTTGCTCCGGACAGATTTGGGTTAGGCCTCGGCTGAAATCTCTGAGGTGGTCCTCCTCTGTTTCCTCCGGCCTTCGCCCCTTCTCTCTGATTCTGTGGTTCCAGCTGCACTGCCGGGTTGAATGGTTGGCTGGCTTACGCGGGTCGGTCGTATGGTAACGGCAAGGACCATCTATCATTGATTCATAAGTCAAGGGTGGCTCCGGGTTCGGACTAAATGCCGGACCGATTTTCGGCCTCTGGACACCTCCAGCTCCGGGCTGATCCGGGTTCACCGCTGCAACTTGGTTCGAGGTGTATGGATAGTCCGGTTCCCTCCTCTTGTGCCGAACTCTTGGCGGTCATTACCCTTGGTCCGAGCCGTTGTTTATTGGCTCCCTCCTTCTGTTACGTGCCACTGCCTCTACTGCTGGCTGCATCGGATCACCCAGAGCATAAGAATCTGCAATCCGGATTGTCTCTGCTAGATTCGGCATATCTCTTTGGAGCCTCTGCCACAGCATGCTGCCATCTCAACCATCTGCAAACCAGGAAATGGCCTGTGCCTCTACAACTCCTTCACAGGAATTCCGAACATTGCTCCACCGAGTTAAGAACTCTCGGTCAGTTTCATGATCATCTTGCTTACATGCCGCCAGGAGCTGAGGTCGGTTTGGCCTCTTGTAGTACTAGCAAAGTTGCTGTTAAACGCCAGCTCCAAGTCTATCCAGGAGTTGATACTATACTCCGGCAAATTATTCAGCCAGATCCGAGCTGGACCTTCCAACATGTGCGGGAGATACCGGACCGCCCATCGGCGATTGCCCCCCGCTATGTGCACCGAGGATACATAATCTGTCAGCCAATCTTGCGGCTTGGTGCTCCCGTTGTATGGCTTGGTGTTCCGACCTAACTGGAACTGAGATACTGGCGGTGGTGGCTCCCTCATGATCCGAGGTCCAAACACGCCGGACCAGGAGGGCCTTCCTCCTCCAACTGCTCGGACAAGTAGATTCTATCCAGCTTGTTACGAACATCTCGGAGCTAACATCCGAGCTCCTATCCGAGAGGTCCCAACGCCCATCCACTCTGTGGTATCCGGCTCGCGCCATGGCCGAGTCTCCATCATCATATCGGTCACGCCTTGACCGACGTTCTGAGGTTGCTGAACATACTCCTGCTCTGCTGATACTGCTGCTGCGGCCGGGGTTGTTGCTGATGCTTCGGGGGCGGAGGTGGTTTACCTCGGCCAGCCGACGCTGCTTGCCCGCCATTCTGATTTCCCTGACCGAGTTACCCTTAGCTCGGCTTGCATTACCTGGCCGGGGTTTCCCTTAGCTCGGCTAGCATTGCCCTGGCCCACCTTCTGCTTTCCTGCTAACACCGGATCATACATCTGCATCTGCAGCTGCTTGTTCTGACCCGAGGTGACACTCCGGGCTCGATCGGCTCCTCCGACGAGTGGAGACGAGGCTTGCCCCTTGGACACCTGACTAACTGGCCTAGCTGAATAAACCATCTGAATCACCAGCCCGGCATATGCTTGCGGAGAGCCTCATTCTGCTGGTTAGCTACATACACTAACTCATTGACTCGCTTCTGCTGCGCACGCCATGCATCTCCGTCAACCCGGATAGCTCGGCCCTGCCTGCTCGGCAGCTCTGAGGTTCTTAGCAGGGGAACTATACACCGGCCTCCAGTTGATACACGACTCTCACTCCTAGCCGAGGTGGTAGGTCGAGCCTCCCTGTTTATCTCGTCATTGAGCCCTTTGCCTCTTTGCCGCACCTCGGTCCCCTATTGTATCAGCTGCTACCGGGGTGAAGCCATTTGCCATTGTACTCACGCAGATCTCTATTGAACTTATCTCTAACTGTCATCATTGCTACAGCCTCCCTTTGCAACAGGACGCGCTTTGCCTCTAGCCGGCCGCAGTTACTACTACATCCACTCCTGGATCTACTGGGTCTGCCAGGGTCTCCGCTATCTCTACTAGGGTTGCACCTCGGCCCTGCACCACGGGGGTACTAGGCAACTCTTTCTCTAGCACGGGTTTTGCAGATCTCACCTTAGCAACCACCTCGGCCGGCTTGGATTTGCTGGCCTCTGCTTTGCCAGCGGCGTTGACCGGACCGGTCATCATCACTTCCACGCAGCTCCTGGGGCGAGTGACACGCCGACCTAGAGCCGCAAGGAGAGGAGTCTCGTCGTCCACGAGCACCTGCTCCGGGTACTCGCGAACAACCTCGAAGCAACATAGGTGACGAAGCTGCCAAGCATCATGGTGAAGCCATGCTCGGGGAAGGGCTTGCCGGCGAAGCACCCCGCATTGTCGCTGACAAAGGTGAACTCACCGATCTTGGCGATAAGCCCTGAAAGAACACGGTTGCCTGAGCCCGTCCGGATAAAAACTCCCTCCAACGCCTCAATCAGCCCCACGGTGGGCGCCAACTGTCGTGGTGGGATCACGATAGATGCCATAGGATGGCTAAGATGGGGCCGAATGGTCGTTGGGGGTATCCGGGGAGGGTTTGCGCGCTAAGAAGCACGCGGGGAAGAACGCACAAGAAACCGCAAGAACACAAACAAGAAACCAAGAACACAAAGCACACCTCGATGTACCCTGCTTCGGGGCCCTCTTGTGGAGGTAACACCCCTACTGCAGCACTAGCCTACTTGGTGTATAACTCAAGATGACAAGTACAAGCTGCTCCTCGAGCTGTGTGATACAACAATGGTGAGAACTTGAGGTAGAAGATGAAGCTACAAAGGTGGAAGAAGAGGCTCAGAGCCTTATCCGAGGTATCACTGGGGATTCCGAGGTATCTCTGCTTTGCTCGTGGGTGGATTTATCGACTGTAGATGATATCCCGCGGATCCCTCACGCAGGAGGGGGTGAAGCCCATTATATAGGCCAGCCGAGTTACCGCTGTGCCCCTTGCTAAACTTGGTAAACACTGTAGACATGCCACTGAGGAGTCATCATGGCACTCCTGTCAGGGACAAGACGTGACCTGCCCATCTCCTGTAGCACAACGGTATAGCTAGAATGTCCCCTCTGACAGAGACACGTCGTAGCCGCGCCGAGCTACTGCGTAGCCTTTTCCCTGGTACCCTGTTGTCAGTGGTCAGAGGCATGCAGCCCCGTGGAAAACGGAGCACACCTCTGCCAGGCGCCGCGCGTGTCAGACGCTCCTGTGTCAGGCTGGAAGTGACAGGAGCATTGACTCCTGTCCGACCTAAGGCTCCTCGCCTCGGCCCTCAGGCTCTGCAGCACCCACGTTACCTCAGACAAACGTCGGGCCTTGAGCAGAAGACACCTCGGATCTCCTTTCCTCTAGTGTCTTCCTTGAACCTACTAACAACTCGGTGACGCTGCTTAACAGAGGTCGGCCTATGTACCTCGGTAAAGAACTCCGGCTCTCGCCCTTGAGATGACCTCGGACACCACGGTCCCAAGATAGGTCGGTCCTGATATACTTCGATACCAGATAAAGCTCGGACACCTTGAGGCCCAAACAGGTTGGACCTTTCTGTACCTCGGCACACCTTTAAGCATTACTTATGCCAAGCCTTGACCCTACCTGGGGGTAGCCCCCAACAGTCTCCTTGCAAGGCTTCCACTCCGGGCTTGGTACTTTCTTGTTTGGGATCTTGCGATCCCATTCACCAGGATAGTTCTCTTGGGTGGCACGCCGGAATTCCCTGTCAATAAGAGTAGAAACCACGTTTCTGCTTGCAAGCGCGTGCCTAGGAGCCTTCCCTCCGGTGCTTATGCGCGCCTGATGCGTGTAAAATGCATACATGAACTTTGCACTATATTACTTGTATTCCAATCATATTTGCATCATATAAGGGTTATATCAATGTTTTATAATGATTTTTGGGAATATTATATTTATTTCCTATTTTTATGGAATTAACCCTGCGCAGACAGAAAACCCTATTTCTTTATTTTAATGTTTCAAGGACCCAAACACGTCCAAATCACCTGCAAATTTACGAGCGTCAATATTTGGAAGGAAGAAGACTTGGGGGCAAACGAATGAACAAGCGGAGACCCGAGGGCCAAATGAGGTGGGCCCACACGGCCTCTATACCTGGCTGCGTGGGACCCCCCATCTAGGGCCTCGAGGCTCCGTTGCCGTTGATCTTTTCTCCACCGACTCCGTCTTGATCTAAAAACACCTATAAAAAATCCCCGACGCTCTTCGGAAAAGAGCGCCGCCGAAACACAGAAACACCGAAACAGGATCTGGAGCTGCAGATTGGAGGGGGAAAACTCCGGCGGGGCGCTGCCGGCGTGGTCTCCATCTTCTCCATCGACTTATCCACCGTCTCCATGATGAAGAGGGAGTAGTCCACCTCTGGACTATGGGTTTGTGGAAGTAACTTATGTATCTCTCCTCTCTTTGAGCTTCACTAATTAGCACCGTATGAGCTGCTGAACATGATTATGGTCATCATTCTAATACCTATGTGGTGGATCTTTTTATGAGTTAATATATGTTTGAGATTGCAAATGTTTGTTTCAGTTATGAAAGTAGATGCATATTATGTACCCCGTTCTTGTTTACTTGTCTTGATCAAGCATGTTTATGAGAGCGTGTGAGGGGGAACATGTGCATTAGTTGGAGTAACAGAGGGTGGCTAGTGCAGTGAACGTGAGAGAGAAGTTCTGCAATCCACTTGGGTATTTTTACCTTACTTTGTTGCCTCACTAGGGATGAACAAAAATACCATGCTACAGGGGTTGTGGGTGTGACCATTGCCACTACTCCATGACTAGATCTAGCATGTTCATATTTTAACTTCATGTCATGATACTTAAGGCTATACTCTGAGTCATCTTAATTACTGAGGTGTTATGATTTAGTTCGCATCTTGGTGGAGTATAAGTGAGACTAATAATCAAAAGGTCTCTATGTTAGGACGTGATGCCCATATAACTAGTAACTTGTCATTAAACTTTGTGTTGCAATCTCATATGTCAACTCTAGTGTTCCATTGTCTACCACTTTATTAAAGAAATAGTGCATTTGTGAAACCATGAACCCCGGTCCATTTTTAATCATAAGAAACACCTTTCCAACAACTTTTACCACTTTTCCATTTTCTGCCATTATTAAATCCGAAAATACAAAAACACTTTTACATCTTGCATACATCATATAAAACCCAAAAATATCATTTATCATTGTTATCATCATCCTTGCATATTTATTTACCACCATTGCATATTTATTTCTTGTTTGCATTGCATATTATCTTAATATCATTCTTACACCTTGTGCTTGACAACCACAGGTGAGGTTGAGGACCAAAACATTTAACTTTGTTTGTAGGTAACCAAAAGAAGGATATGAAGATAGATCTTTCACTACTGATTCCCCGAGAGTTCGATATTAAACACTCGAGTCACCCTCGTGGGGAAAACACGTCTTCCACTTACTACACACTCTGCACTTGGAGTCTCAACCTAACCCTGTTTACTTTCTACAGGTATCAAGACTGTTTTCTGGCGCCGTTGCCGGGGAGTCATAGCTGAAAAGATTTATCCAAGGGTCTGCACCAGCTTTGTTTTCTTGCGTCCATCTCACAACAAATCAACTTCATCACCAAGTTGTGCTAACACCTAAGCTTGGGGAGGTTGCACCTACGTGAGCATCATCTTATCCATCTTTACCTTCAAAGTAAATTATTTTGTTTTGTCATTGTCTTGCATTTTATATTTCGGTTTGCATATTTTATTTTCAGTTTTACATTTTGTGTTGCATTTGTTATTTCGTTTGCATTTGTTAGTACTCCTCCGGTCCAATAAAAGGTTCGTGGGAATTCAACGTGGGTAGTACAGATAGTAGGTACAAGTTCCGAATCTTATTCTGGATCGGAGGAATTATCATTTTACTTTCAGTTTTTCATTTACAATCATAAAAACCAAAAAAACATTAGTGCTGTTTTTAATATGTGTGTTAAAGTATGGAGAAACTTTCTGGAATCTCTATGCCTAATGGTTATGTTAAAACTATGGAAGCCTACTTTGAATATGAATCAACCGAAGAGGGAAAAAGAATGAGTAAATTGCTTGAAGCTCTTCACAGAATAGCTATTCAGTTTTGTGAGTTACATGGTATAACTTGTTGCAATAGGAGAGTTTTAAACATTCCCACTATCAATGCAAGTATAATAATGATCCTATAATTGCTTGTTATCGTGAAGATAAATTTTTATGCCCTGATATAGAACAAGTTGAGAAATATATTACTTATGTTGGAGCCCATGAGATAGACTCTCTTATTAATAAATTTCTTGCAACTAGTCATGTAGCTCGTGGAATGAAAGGACAAATTTCTATTATTCTCCAACTTTGCAAAAAAGAATTTAGTGATAATGTTTATGTTAAAGAAAGAATTCTTGTTGCCACGGAAAGTACTAATATTTTGCAGGAAGAGGAAGTATGTGAAGAGAAGATTGAAATGGATATGTTCCAACCTAAGCTTGGGGAAGAGTTAGATCTCCCAACTTCACCATCAACATATATAGTAGCACTCAAACTCAAAAATCTTTTGTTATTTATGAGAACCCATGTTATGATGAGTGTCAAACTGAAAATTCTATGGTCCTATATGATAACCCGTGCTATTATGATGAAACTAATAATGCTCCTTTACTTTTTAATGATGCTATTAGTGAACTTATTGATGATAATGAGGAGTTTTGCTTAAATATGCTATATGATAATGCTTTAGATGATGGTCCTATGCTTATTGATAATCCTACATGTTTAGAAGTTGTTACTAATTTATGTGAGGATAAAAATGATATACTTGCTGTGTGTGAAAATACTCTCACTCATGAGAGTCCACTTTGTTTTTGGATTCTCCTAATTACACTATAGAGGAGAAATTTGCTTATGTTGAGAAATACTTATGTGGTTTGCAATTATCTTTAGTTCCAAATCTTTGTTGCAACCATGATATTAAACTTGATATTGATCTTAATAACTATTTTGAAAGAGGGAAGCATGCTAATGAATTCCAAAATAAATTTAATGATCCTCTTTCTTTGCCTAAATTATCTAAGTTGAATGATTCTTGTGGTTATATGGTTGAATTTGCTTCTACTACTTGCAACTATTATGAAAAAGGAGGCGATAAGAGCCCTCTGTATGCTACTAATAATTATGGGCTGCAAATAACTAATTGTTAATATGCATTGGAAAACTTCTATTTATTGTGATTCATTCATATACAAAATGCCAATGCATAGAAAGAAAGTTAGACTTCGTTGTTATTACTTGTGTGTTTTGTTTTTCTCTCTACTAGGGTTCAACTTGACTATTATTTTGATCGGTTTGAGAGCACCATGGGACACTGGTATTATTCATGAACACTTTCCAAGGAAGAAGGGCACATCAAAGTTCAAGCTCCTCATGAGCTTCATCTTCAATAAACAACAAGTAAGAAGCCTAGCTATATGGCTATAAAGAAAGCGCTTTACGGGAGGCAATCCGGTTGTTTTTTATTTATGATTTTCTTTGTGTCCCTTGATGTAACAAGAGAATTGTTTTTAGTTTAGTTTCTGGAATTTTTAATAAAGTGCAAAGTTTTACCCTTTTTGGTTTGAAAAAAGTTGCTTATAGCGTTTGGAGATTTTATTCCTGCACAAATCTGTTCACGGTATGATTTTAATTCTTATTCTGTAACTCCGAATGAGCTCATATTTGAACTGTAGTTGCAACTTTTCATCCTCTATATGCATGAATTTTTTTCGGAATTGTTCGACAAAGTTTGGTAGGGTAGAAAAATACGTTTTTCTGCTGCTGTTTTTCTGGACAGATT